>CM053029.1:121340869-121940869 GCA_028564925.1 Lithobates sylvaticus | reverse complement strand
CAATAAAAAAAGAATCACAAGGTGTAAGAAACCCCTGAGGGACTTAAAAGGCTTTAAAGAAAATTTCCACTTCAGGAAAAAATATATCATATCGTATTAGGTGTAGACGTTTGAAACTGGCGTTTACCCGCTATCTCTTTCTCACTTCATAATATATATATTATATATTAGAGAAAGAAAGAGAAAGATTAAAAAATCATACACACAAATAAACATTTAATATACGGCAAAAAAAATTCTAAAGCAGTATGGAGAGAGCATTGGTTACCTGCTTTAAGACCTCCGGTCTCTCATTGAAACCTAGGATGAAGGCGATCAGGAATGAAGAAAAGTGTAGGAAGGGAGTCATTGATCCGACACTTATATGTATATACTATCTAAAAAACAATATGTGCAATTATGTACAATAACCTCAAATGTGTATGTCAATTTTAGTTTAAGGGACCGCCCTGTCAGATCTCCGCTCTCCTCTATGGGGGATCGGATATACACGGACCATCTGTCCGTGTTCATCTGATCCGCTCTGCAGACAGATGGAAAAATAGGGTTTTCCTCCGTCTGCAGAATCGGACCACAGCGGAGACGGACGATATCGGGTGTCAGCTATCCCATAGGGATGCATGTATGTCCGTATTTCATCCGAAAACGGATGGATGAAATACGAACATACGCTCCTCCCGTGTGAAAGGGGCCTAAAGCTAAATTCCAGGTATGGATATTTTTACATAGTTACATTAGTCAAATATTGGACCAATGTATCTATGCATATACCATACCTGATCGATCTCGCCGGAAGCTGGAATCATATTAGTAGGCACCACTACTACAGTGATTTCCAATAGCTTCCAGGTCCCATGGCAAGCAACTGCACAGCTGCTTACTAAACACAGGAGGTTGTTCGACCGTAGAGATCACTTTGTGATTCCTCAGTTAGTGCAAAGTGTTTTCTAATACAATGAAGTGGAGATTGTAACGTCATTGCTTTGTCTCTCCACCTTATCCAATCAGAGAACAATTGCATTCATTGAGCAAAGCATTCGCTGAATGGAGCTAGTGGAAATCACTGTATAGTGATGCCTAAAGTGATCTCCAGCTTCCAGGGTGGATCAAAGAGGCATTATTTATGCATAGTTACATTGATCCAAGCTAGACTAATGTAACCATGTGAAAGTATTCATACCTGGAGGTCATCTTTAAAGCGGGTCTCACCCATTTTCTACATTCTATATCATGACCATTAGGAATGCTCTTACAAATGGCAGTAATTTCTTTTTATTTTTAAGTAAATACCTTCCGTCTGTGGCCGCCTAGGCAATGTCATCACTAGGTGATTCACAAGGAGTCCTGGGATATTGGCGTCATGTCTATGAGTCCATGTGAATTGCCTAGTGACGAAATCTTGCGTTATTTCCAGACCGGAAATGATGCCAACAGGAGGAGTTAGGCACCATTTATGAAGAACTGCATCTGCTGGGAGGAATAGAGTATCTCTAATCGGGACCAGTCTTTATATACAATAAAAAAAAATGATGCAGGCACTCTTTCCTGAATGCGGGCACTGTCCATCTAGATCAGGCATCATGGCATTGACAGTCTAATGCGGGATCTCCCGAGATCGGGAGGTGCATGCTGGGTAGCCAGCTGCACCAAATCCCGGAAATGAAGAGTAGAGGGCTTCAAATGCTCACACCTGACATGGAACTTGCCTGCTCCCGAGATCTGGTTGTATTCCCCTATTTTCACAGAAACCACAAGGAACACACATATAACATTATCTAAATGTGACTGTATATGGGTACACAAGTACGGAAGAGTGTTTAAAAAAAAAAAAAGAGACTGGGGAACTGGAACTCCACTTTAAGCTATTGGCCCTTTATACAACAAGCTTTTTACAACAAAGGAGCAAAGGAGACAGAGAAACACTCATATATGAAAAGCTGCCTAAAGCTCCACCTGCTGGTCAAGTATGTATAAACAATTCACATTACCTATTTATTAATAATCTTATTTTTAAAAAGAAAAGCACATTTTGAAATTTTATTTTTTGTCCTCACCATAATATTTTATTAATAGTTCTGCTACTGTTACAGCTGAGTTTTACAGATTTCACTATCAGTACCTTCTTCTAGTGGAATCTGGTCATTCAGTGCCTCCTTGAAGGTATATTTGTGCACAGTGAGTCTCACTGAATCTGATTCTGTATTAAGGATTTCCAGTTGCCTGGACGTTCATATTAAAACTTTGCGATAGTTCTTATGGCTCAGTAAAGTCAACAGTTCTTGAATTGTAACAAAAACTTTCAGTGCCCAAAATGGCTCCTTTCACTGTAAATAGAGCATAAGCACCCTTTAAACATTTTTAATTAGAAGTGGCACAATTAAACCTAATCAAGAACAATTAATGCGCAGCGTTCAAAGGAAATCCAGGTTTTAATACGAGTAAAAAAAAAAAAAAAGCTTTTTTATTTATGTTTAAAAGAGACTTAATTCTCAGAGCTTTTGACTTTGAAAATTGCCTTTCCTGAGTTTCTGGAAGAAATAAAGCAGATTTGAATTATTACGCCTAATTACTCATGGACTGAAATGAGCAAGAACGAAGGCAAGCTGTCTTTGTCCCCCAAAATAACATTACATAGTCTTGCTCCCTCTGCACAAAGCATGAAAGGTTATCATTAGAAGCCTTAATAATATCTTAAAGATCAAAGTCTCTGCACACAGGCACTTGTGATGTTCCAGCTCGAGCGGGAGACTGTTCCGGCGTTTGATTCTCAGCATTAAACCCCAAGCTATGCCGGTTTGCGGCTTCCACTGAAGACGTTAATTAACACCCATCTTGTTCTGCAAAGGAAAGAGCAGGCCTTAGTTAATTATTTGCTCGGACACTTCAAAATCTCTTGGCACGCTAATAATTGGCCTGTTTGATAGGACGCCTTTGCCTGACGGTTATAAGCTGTATTGTTATTTAGCGAGGAGTGTGGCCGGTAAAAGAACGGCACTGACTAGGGAGTTTTACATTGCGATGCCATCACTAATGTAGCTTGATTTAAAAAATAAATAAAAAAAGACCATTAGTTGGGAAAGGTTATCCATATTTCTCTTTCCCATTGCAGTCCCCAGCCTGTCTGATCACCCCCACCTAAAATAAGTACTTAGTCATTGTACAAGGGTGGTGTTTAGACTGTAATCATTTTCTGATGCATGCATTGTTATACATACCAATTAATGACAAGAGGATTTCCACATTGCTGTATCACTTTCTATATACTAAAAATCTCCATTAGGTATAATTCTAATGTATTTAATAAGGCAATACGGAATGTCCAATGTGTAGCAAACCACTCCATCAAAGAGCACTTATGTGTGAAGTTTGACTAGTTAAATTGTGCTTTTTGTTTCCTATATTTTTATTTTTTCTGGTGCTGAGCTGTAGCAGAACTTACACTGAAGATTTCAAACAGTTGCTTGCAGTTGATGGAAGATTAACTATATTGTCAAAAGTAGTGGGACACCTGTCTTTACACGCACTTGAAAGTTAGTGGCATCCCAGTCTTAGTCCGTAGGGTTTAATATTGAGTTGGCCCACCCTTGCAGCTATAACAGATTCAACTGTTCTGGGAAGGCTGTCCACAAGGTTTAGGAGTGTGTCTATGGGAATGTTTGACCATTCTTCTAGAAGCACATTTGTGAGGTCAGGTCTCTGATGTTGGACGAGAAGCCCTGGCTCGCAGTCTCCGCTCTAATTCATCCCAAAGGTGTTCTATCGGGTTGAGGTCAGGACTCTGTTCAGGCCATTCAAGTTCCTCCACCTCAAAATTCGCTCATCTATGTGTTTATGGACCTTGCACTGTGCATGGGTCTAAATCATTTGGTGGAAGAGGTATTATAGTGTGGGATTGTTTTTCAGAGGTTGGGCTTTGCTCCTTGCACAGGCCCCCCTTCCCCCTGCATGGACAGGAGAGAAGAGAGGGTTCAATCTGCTCCTCCTCCTCCCACCTCTACCCCTTTGTGTCAGCCCTCCCACACACCAATCCCCAGTGTACTTTCCCTCAGAAAAAGGGGGTACTGATGCTTGAGCCTCCACCCTCAGGTGAGTGAGATCACCATTCACTGTGACTAGAGTCTGCCCTTTCCCTCTCTTCTCTCTCCAAGTGAGTGAGTACACTAAGGTAAGGGGGACTCAGATATTAGAGGTGCTCTGCAGACTCTGATGTAAGGGGGGCTTTGTGAACCCTGATTTAAGGAGGACTCGGATATCAGGGGTGCTCTGCAGACTCTGATGTAAGGGGGGCTTTGTGAACCCTGATTTAAGGAGGACTCGGATATCAGGGGACCTCTGCAGACTCTGATGTAAGGGGGGCTTTGGGAACCCTGATTTAAGGAGGACTCGGATATCAGGGGTGCTCTGCAGACTCTGATGTAAGGGGGACTTTGGGAACCCTGATTTAAGGAGGAATGCTGGGAACTCTGATGTAAGTGGGGCTTACATTAGAGTTCCCTTTACATCACAATCCACAGCGTTCCCCCTTAAAAAACAAAATTTGCCATGCACCACTAAAGTGTTCGGGCTTGGCTTGAAGAAAAGGTGAAAACCCTACCTCACATGCTAATGTCAATACAGGCCTCTAATGCTAATGCTGGCTTGGCATGCTGAACCCGGCCCACAACCCCAGTGTAAACGATTTTCAAAACATTTCCAGCATTTCCAAACACTTATCTTCATTCTCCAATAAATCATTTAAAAGCTAAAATTCTATTTAGATTACTGAAACAAGGTGCCTATTATATGAACTAACATAAAAATGTGTGTGTGCAATGGGCATCATAGCTGAACGTAGTACAGATGGAACAGACATCACATGTAGCTTCATGAAAGGAAAGGGTCCTGCATGTTTGTCACCTGTGAACATACGCATGCTTCTTATAGATCGAATGTACACTTGACATGCAATCTCAGCACACTTTGCTTTCATCCCTCAGTCAATTAGATTGATGGCAATAACTGCTGGGAAATGTACGAGCCTTAGATGTTCTGTTATTGGGCTGTCAGTCAGAGAGAGGCTGCGGAATCTCACAAAACACTGCAGCTTGCTTCCTACAACGCAGCAGAACAAGATCATAGCTGGTATTGTAATTCTTTATACCATGACAGACCACAGGCCACATCCCGTTCAACTCTCCTACGCCCACAACCACCATAAAAAAAAAAAGTCCTACTGTGCAAATGTAAATCTAGGCTTCTATTTTTTTTTTTTTCTTTTTTAGATTTGCAGCTATCAAAGCCATTAGTGGAACATGCTCTGTGAGAGGTGCAGATCCTTCTCAGGTATTGCTAGAAATAAAACCTCCCCCTGCTGTGGCTCAGAATGAATTCCTCCAGTCTTATCCATTTACTTTAAATAAATCAAGAGGCTCAGAGAACACCAGAGCATTTATCATTGTGTTGTATTTAACACTTCCAGCGCCTATGGGGACCGGCATCACACTGCGATCCAATGAACTGTGTGCATGAGATGGTCACAGATTGTGATCCGTTGTACATGAGGAAGATGTATACAGCCAGAGCTTTGGAAATATGCATTGAGTGTTGAAGAGGGTTTAATGTTTCCTTATAGATTTAACTAGCCCCACTGTGAACATCTGAATAGTTAATCCGAACTCCAATTACAGCTAAAAGCATAGCTGAAACACATGTTTGGGGGCTGTTTTACCTCCTGGTCTGTATTGCTGTCCATTCAGGACTGAAGTTTGCACAGCACTGCCTGATAACACAGCCTTGTTTTTATTCTGTTGTAGTTATGCAATATAACTTGGTCACCTTGCTGCCCCCAGCCTAGCCTTCATCCACTATCCAGTAAACAACCTGATATTGGTATACACTTACATCATCTTCTTCAAGAGGGCAAACGACATACCCAGGATCATATGAAAACAAATTAAGCACTACATAATGAATTAATGAATGACTTGTATAGCCCTACCTATGCGAATTGAATGCCACTGGTGTCCATCTGTGGTATAGTGCGGTCCTTGCCCTGTGGGGTCCCGACACGCTTATAAACAACATACATATATTTGGCCAATTTTATCGACAGGATCTAATTAACCTACCAGCATGTCTTTGGAGTGTGGGAGGAAACCGGAGTACCCGGAGGAAACCCACGCAGGCACAGGGAGAACATGCAAACTCCAGGCAGAGGGTGTCATGGTCGGGATTTGAACCAGCGACCCTATTGCTGCTAGGTGAAAGTGCAAACCACTACACCACTGTGCTGCCCTTATAAACACTATTCAATGCAAAACAGATTTGCCCCCAGCTTTATCCCCCTTTGAAAACGTATGCCTAAGTCAAATGCCTCAACATCATGTTATCTCCAAGATTCACAACATGCTCTGGGACAATACCCAAGCTGATGAGGGGATAGCATGCAAGGTCTGGGCCCAAGTCTTAGGCATAAACCTAACAAACAGCTCATGGGAAAACATATACCGGCATGTACACAAGGGCTCCATAAATGTCTCTATTCAGGAGAACAATTACAAATTTGTTTCCCGTTGGTACCGCACCCCAATGATTGTGCATAGATTAGATGCAACCAACTCAGACAAATGCTGGATATGTTTACAAGCACCTGGCAATCTCCTACACATCTGGTGGAGTTGTCCAACCATCCAAGCCTATTGGAAACAGGTCTACGACCAAATCAAAAAAATAACTACATACCCTCTGGAATTCACACTGGAACTCTTACTGGAATTCTTACTCCAACACCAAGATTCCAACGACATAATTTACCATAAATCCTTAGCCATGATGTTAGTTAACAGCTAAAATGTCCATACCTATTCTTTGGGGCACCCCCAAAGTCCCCTCCTTATCAGACTGGTATAAACAGATAAATAAAATTGAAGAGATGGAGGAACTCATCTCAATCTCCTGAAACTCCCCGCATAAATTCCCCACTCTATGGGCTTGCTGGACCCATTTTCAATCTTCCAAAGAATATCTGAAAACAATGAACCTTCCTCTCCCCTAAACTACCCTTATCATACCATTGAGTCTAAGATAACTCCCACATTATTGGACGCTTAACCTTACCCACACATACCAGCCTGCCATGCTGATACGATACATACCTCAAACGTCAAACATTCACTTGTCCCTCTCACATTGAACATATACACACATATTCAGTTTATCACCCAATAGTACATATAACCACCACAGCCCACTGCTTACTGCCCCTTTCAACCTCCCAAATTCCCTCCCACATCCCTCCTTTTATATCTTCCTTCCCCCCCCCCTTTGTTAAACCCTTAAACAAGATCAGACATAACTACACAGGGTGTGCTGGTCACACATATATACGTATAAGTCAGAGGTGTCCAAACTTTTTTCAAAGAGGGCCAGATTTGATGAAGTGAACATGCGTGAGGGCCGACCATTTTGCCTGACATTTTTTAAACCAATAAAATTTGGTCTAAGTGTGTTTGTTCGAGCGCTAATACATTGCCCAACAAGAATTCTCTTGCCTTTGTCGCACTCGCTCCTGACACACAGACAAATGCTCTGCTCTTTAGGGGTACCGTTAATTATAAATGGTGCCCCACACATTGGAAAACGTGGGGTGCTTTTGGTGCAGTGCAATTAAAAAAAAAAAGGTTGGGGACTTCTTTCCCTGCAGTTTTGTGGGTAGGGAAGCCCATTGAAATGAATGGGCTGATCTACACGCAGCACGCAGCCACACAGATGTGAACCAAGAGCTTGTTCACATGTCAGGTTGGAGGGGCAGTAAAACCACATGGTTAAGCTGTTTTTACCACCCCCAACTTCTCCCCCTTTAGCTGCAGAGGGAGCAGCTGGGGGTATAAACATGCTGTGGCTGCAGCTGGAGGTACACCCAGGGTGAATGGGGCTGCACTGCAACTACCCGCAACTGTGTGCATTGCACAGTTGTGGCATAGAGTGATGCTGGATTTTATAGGCTTAAAACAGGTGGTCAGGAGGCAAAATAATGCCTGTTTACCGCCTGTCAAATGCCTCTGAAAAGCGATCTGTGCATGGATTGCTTTTCAGAGGAGCAGCAGTCCTGGCTGATATCTCAAACAAGACCTACAAAAGCAGTTCTGATGGTACAGGAATGGGGGGGGGGGGGGGTCCGGATTAAAAGTAACACACACATACACACACATACAGACACATGTACATGGACACACATACAGACACATGCATACAGACACATGTACATGGACACACATACAGACACATGCATACAGACACATGTACATGGACACACATACAGACACATGTACATGGACACACATACAGACACATGCATACAGACACATGTACATGGACACACATACAGACACAGGCAGACACATACATACAGACACATGTACATGGACACATATACAGACACATGTACATGGACACACATACAGACACATGCATACAGACACATGTACATGGACACACATACAGACACATGTACATGGACACACATACAGACACATGTACATGGACACAAATACAGACACATGTACATGGACACACATACAGACACATGTACATGGACACACATACAGACACATGTACATGGACACACATGCATACAGACACATGGACATGGACACACATACAGACACATGTACATGGACACACATACAGACACATGCATACAGACACATGTACATGGACACACATACAGACACATGCACATGCACACACATACATACAGACATACATACAAACACACATGCACAGACAGACACATGAATAAAGCCCTTTTAAAACAAATCTAGCTTCTAGCATAGTACTGTACCTTTCCAGCTTCCTCATTCAGCCGGGTACTGCACTCTAGGGGGAAGCAGAGAGCACAGCACACTCCTCAGCACTTTACTTTCACTTTTGAGGCTGACGGAGCTTCTCACACAGTGCCGATGTTCGGCAGGGGATCGCTCATCTGACAGCCCTGATCCCGCAGCACACTAGTTGCGAGAGGCTGGTTTAGATAACCAGGCGGGCCGTTCAAAACCGGACCGCAGGCCGCGATTGGCCCGCGGGCCGGACTTTGGACATGCCTGGTATAAGTAGACAATCTTTCTGCATTACCCACTCTTCCAACTGCCATAAACGAATCAGACCACATAATCGCTATGTACCTTATCAGATAAGGAGTAATAAAAGCAACAAAACCTCCCACGCCATCTCACTCTCTACTTTTGAAACTGGTTTTATATTCTGGTTAAAATGTTGGTCTTGTACTTTTTTCTCTATTTGCAATAAAAAGTTTGTAACAAAAAAAAAATTATATATGTATAGCTATATCTACTTGTCCTAAACAGGGGCTACTATGTCAATGTTGTTTTGGCTGGGCAGTAGTTAGATCAGGATGTATAGTTTTTCACCTGGTTTCTCCCTAGACTTGTGTTGGCTTTTGATTGCTCACTGTCACCAGTAGATGTCACTGGTATCACTGGTATCACTGGTCATAGTATGAGATTTCCCTGGTTATCAATATTTATATTTTCTTTGGTCAATCCTGTAGGAGGTTTATGCCACTGATGCATGCTGGGGGGAGAATATAAATATTTGAGATAGGTCATGTGCTCACTTTCTTGCCTCAGGCTGAGGCCTGAGGATGTGTTGCTGTATGGAGCTCCACTGTTAGGCCTAATAGCCTGGCTTGGAGCCTAATGTGTTCTGAAGTGGTCCTGAATCTGGCCTGCCTAGTCTGGAGGAAGCTGTGCCCAGGGGAGCCCCTTGCTGGAGAGAGCCGAGAGGAAGGCTAGCCTCTCAGAAGGGTTTGGTGATTCAGTTGAAGGATGCACTGAAATTTGGGAACATGCTCGTAGTGTCAAGTCAGCTTAAAGGTTCTGACACTGTAATGCTGGTCGTTGATCTGGAGAGTCTGTAAGTGTTGTGCTACGGTATCTTGAGCTATCCTGCCTTTGGGGTGTCAGTGGTTCTACATATACTAAGGACTTCTATCATTGATATGGCAATATACAGTATATTGAATCTTTTTACAAGTTATACAAGTGTTCCATTTACTTATTGAGGCTGGAATGATCATGTGATGTCATTTGTAATATATTTAAGAAGATGTGTACTTTGTAATAGCATTCACATCGTGAAGGCTGCAGGATGTGGTCAAAACTGGTGTATCCTGAAAAATAAAAGTAAAGTAAGAAGCATGATACTGCACTGTTGATTGATTTAAGATTGCTCGAAGAATCAAACCCCTCCTCTGCTGTGCATATATTGGGTGCTGCCAAAAGAGCTCATCCATGTACCTGTTCCCATGAAAGCAAACCTCACACCAATGTTGCCATCACATCATAAAACGTTATTGTGCCACAAACAGTATGCATCATGTCCCCGCCATAAGAAGTGTTGCACTGACGCGTTTCACCACAATAGGTTTGGTCGTATAGATCTACTAAGCCTATTGAGATGAAACACATCATAGAGGGATAGTACTTATGGCTTGGGCATGCTGTATACTGTTTGTGACACAATAAAGTTTTATGAACAGTGATGTCATCAGTGAGAGGCTTGCTTTCATAGGTATACTACAACTGCATCTTTGAAAAGGGATATTTGGAGGGGACACTCCCTGCTATGCAACTGATATTGGAGATAAATGATAAATAGTTGTGGCAGTGCTGATCCTGCAATATTGAATATTATTATATACAGTATATAACAAACACAACACAACATGATGTACCTATATCATACACAACACAACATGATATACATAACTTAAAGAGGAACTAAACTCTCCTACACTTTACAGCCAAGGAAACTGCCATTTAACTTCTATTTGATCAGCAGTTGCCATGGTGCTGCACACACGGCCAATTCGATTTAACACCAGCCATTCAAATGCTTGATAGTTGGGTTGAGAGCACAAGCAACTGTGTCAGTTATCAATCACAGTAGCTTGGATGTAACTGTTTTGATAAACAGGTAAATTGATGGGTTTAGTTCTGCATTAATATGGTTAATACATTAGAATATTGGGCAGAGATGGGAATGGTTAGACTACCCTGTAACTGATTTTATCCTAGCAGTTGTTAAGGGTGCTGGCATATACTGTAGATAACCATTAAAAGGCAAAAGTAGAAATCTGCATTCAAAACATATATGGTGCCGAAAACATGTAATACAGTAAAATAAAAAAATACCTTTTATTTAGAAAGCATTCTGAAACATACACTCATGAAACAGACACTAATGAGCAGTGAATGCTGATACAGTAAGAAATACAGAATATAAAACAGAAGTGCAGAGTACAAAGGAAGATTTTCTGCTCCATATACACTATTGGCTAAGCCATTTCTCTAGAACTCACTGCAGTTTTCTGGTCTGCAGAATGTGTTAGTGATGCTGAATAGGAATGACAAGGCTTGACTAAAGTGATAGCAAGTAGGACTTCAAAGTAGGCCTTTTCGTAAATCTGAAATGTGTGAACTACCAAGCCTGGCCCCTCCCTGAAAATGCTAGTTTTCTGGCAGTGCTTGGATTCAACACATCTGAGACACTGGTCAAAGGCAAAGTCTGAAAAAGAAAAAGTAAATGCAATTGGGACTTTATATGAGCCGTGACCATCCAGTACACATGACTCCATCCCCGATACTTAATAAAGAGAAGAGAAAAGGGGGCAGAAAGGGGCAGTGGGACTTTATATGAAACAAGATACTTGGGGTAAATGAATTCAATCAATATACTATATTAAATTACTAATTTATTGGAAACACATCAAAGGTAGTACAGTGGTTATATTTATATATATAAAACATATATATAAATAATTTATTATATATATATATATATATATATATAATATACTATAGTATATTGATTGAATTAATTTACCCCAAGTATCTTGTTTCATATAAAGTCTGGAAAAGGAATTCCATACCTCAACATTTTTCAAACCCATAAATATTACAGCCAAAGCATCATCAGGGTAACCATGCAGCTAGTATTTCCAAGAGAGGTCAGCAATGGCATCATTCTTGTTGTTCCTATAACAGAGATGAATTAAAATAAACAGTAACGTTCAAAATTTTTTATAAAGCATCAATAGTAAGAATAAGCAGGCACCTTCAGTCAATGTGTGGGCACTATCTTCAATTATATTTTTAAATGCTCCAGGGTGCTCCAATATGCAAATACTGTCTTTTCTTCATGAAGCAAGCTAACCGTGGTATTTTATTATGGCTCAAAACAAGCCCTGAGACAGGGGGACTGGCATAGGGGTATACAGGTACTATGCCTTTTTACACTTTTTGTCTATCCTACTGCATTATGACCTCGTTGAGGTTTATAGGTTAAGTGCTGGCTTTTTCTTGTTTTGAGATAGCAAGCTGAGATATCAGAATAATCATAGACAAGATGAGTACAGGACAAGAAATAATCAGAGGCATAATCAGTCAGAAGTTAGAAACAGCAGACTTTAGGAAGACATACTAACCTGCTGATCAGGCACATCCTGATTGCCCAGCAGTCTATTTAAGCATTTCTAATGAAACAGATGTGCACTGCAGAGACCTGAGCTGCAGTGCTAAATAATGACCAGCAGATGGCAAATGCTGATTGTTACAGGCAGATTCCATACTTCCTCAGTATAATTTTCATTTCAACATTAACCTCCCTGATGTGTACAGATAATTCAATTTCTATTCAAAGTAATTGGATTCTCCAAGGGGAATATGATAAGAGGTCAAAGAACAGCCAACTTTTATTGTCATTATTTATTTTAATGATTTTTATACAGTATTGCAAATGTCTCTTTTGGGGCTGTATAGGTTAACCCAACTGTAATTTGGGCTTATTTATAAAGAAACAAGTGGAACAACAAGGAACAAGATTACTAGGGGCAACCATGGGAGAGGATTTATAATAAATAATTTAGTAATTGTTGCATTTAAAATATGGATATAGATTGGGCAGTACAGTGGCTTAGTAGTTAGCACCTCTGCATTGCATCACTAGAGTCCTTGGTGCAAATACTAACCAGGATGCTACCTGCATGGAGTTTGCATGTTTTCCCTGTGCTTGCATGGGATTTTTACCACACTCCAAAGACATGGTTTAATTGGTGCCAGTATGTATGAATGTCAGGGATCTTAGATTGTAAGCTCCTTGAGGGCAGGAATGGATATGAATGTGCAGTATGTAAAGCACTGGTATATAATTAATTGTAATAAATAAATATAGCTGTCCCCAAGAGCATGGACTGTCCCACATTAGACTTACGCACAAGCGAACAGTCACATGGGATCCTCGAAGCATCACACAATATAATATATATTGTAGAAGACCTCCAATCCCCCGTTCTCTCCCTCTCCGGTTTGCACGTTATTACTATTTGTAGGAATATGCATCACCATTACAGTCATTTGTGAAAAGCTTGTTTGGTAAACCTCCACATACCAGCAGGATGTCACAAAATTCAATTATTCGCTATGAATTATGTATGCTGCAGACAGCCCCATTCAAGAAAGCCACTTCATTTGTCTTTTTAACAAGTCAAGCTGTGACTGGGGATTTCATGGTCTTGTGAAAGGGATGGGAGATGCAGAAAGGAGTTTTCTGACTGTAAAACATTGGAAAATCTGGCATAATGTTCAAGAAGATGAGCAGACTACGGATTTATGTTGCAGATCGCTGACTTTTTTTATGACGATACTGTGTGAAAATAAAGATATTTATTATAGCAAAAAGTAAAAAATATTGCTTTTTTTTTTCAAAATTGATGGCCTTTTTTTGTTTATAGCGCAAAAAATAAAAACCACAGAGGTGATCAATTACCACCAAAAGAAAGCTCTATTTGTGGGAAACAAGGATGTCAATTTTGTTTGGGTACAACATCGCACGACCGCGCAAATGTCAGCTAAAGCGTTGCAGAAAATTGCAAAAAATGCTTTGGTCGGGAAGGGGGTAAAATCTTCCGGGGCTGAAGTGGTTAAGTGACATTCTATTAAATAACAGATGAACAAGACTGAGAACCCATATAAATCAATAGTGTATTGTTTAACTAGATACCCTCAGGCTTAGTTCACATTTGGTGTGTGGGTGGTTTCTGCTGCCATTCAACATCTGTTCTTGCAGCCGCAACCACACACACACACACACAAAAATTACAGAGATGAGTGCAGATGCAATTAATCCTAATGGCACCTGAACGCACTGGAAACCGCACTGCACTTGTGGCTGTCATGTGGGCTGTGATTTCAAAAATGGAGCAGGGACCTTCTCCCTGCATTTTCAAATGAATGGTCTGCTGTGCCCGTGCAAAACACAGCGCGCAGAGCCGCACAAGTGTGCACCGGGCCTTACACAGAATAGATTCCTTGTGAAATGACAGAGCTGCTAGACTGCTAGTCTGGGCCTGAGCTGAAGGGACTATAGGGACTCAATGAACAAACAAAATAGCTGCACACAGTAATGAGCTGTCACAGATGAGAAGGCTTCGATTCACTTCATCAGACCATTAGAAATGCCTTAACATACATATCCTCTACTCTGGACAGATCAGTATCCATAGCTTTCAACTGCCCCTGATTTTCGAGGGACTGTCCCTGATTTGGAGCAGTGTCCCTCTCTCCCTCATTCCTCCTCATTTGTCCCTCATTTTGATCTGATCCATATAGTTGTATATAAAATGCACTTTTTTATCTATCAAAAAGTGTTTCCCAGTGCTTAACCTTTCATCTGATTTCTAAATTGCTGCATTTGTAAATTCCAAAAGCCAACATAAAGGAATAGTAGTGGTAAAAAAAGCACTTGTGGGTTTAACCAATCTTGTTTTTTTGTAAAATTCTCCTTTAAGGGGTGTGGCAGGGGGTGTGCCCTATGCTTGCATACTTTTGCTGATAGGTGTCCCTCATTCCCATCTCAAAAAGTTGGGAGGTATGTCGTATGCACAACATTCCATAGATGGGGAGATATCATAGAGAGTTCTCCCCAAGTCATCTCATTAGACCAAAGTCCCAGTTTATGGTCTCTGGTGGTCTCTTTGCAAAAAAAGTTTGACCAGTTCTCAAAGTACTACAAACTTCCCCATGTGATCCATAGCACTGTCAGTGCCGGCATTAAAAAAAAGGTCATCCAGGCTTCCGGAGACAAATCAGAAGACAGAACAACGCACACCAAACCCAGCAGTGTAGATTATGGCTTCAGCTGAGCTCCTCCTTGTCACGTCCCTCTGATGTATTTCACCCCACCCACAGGGCTTTATCATAGAGGATTCCCTATGATTAAATCTCATGGGCGTGGCGAAATGAATTAGAGAGAAATTGCAAGGAGGAGCTAGGCGGAAGCCATAATCTACTCTACACTGTGTTGCACACTTGCTGGATTCGGTGTGCGTTGCAGGGTTGCCAACCTCCTGCAGCATTTTTTACTGACAAAACATGGAACATTTACTGACGGAACACTTTTTTTTACTGGCAACCTGAGAAATTACAGAACTCCTATTGAAAACTAACACAGTGAATATTTGAACAGTATAAACATGATATGGAAACACTAACAATACCTATTACAAAGTAATTTGCTTGATTTACACGTAAAAAGTCAACACAGCATGAAATGATCAGCCCCTGATATTTACTGGCAGTTGTAAAAAAAAATCACAGATTTTTACAAACTGTGAGTAAATTTACTGGCGGTTGGCAACCCTGGTGCTTTGTTTCCACCTTTTGTCTTCTGATGGTCTCTGGTGTTGTTTGTTCTCCCTGCATTGTTCAATTGACACATGATTAGAAGATAATCTATTGATTTTGGTAATGATACACTTTCATGAAAAAAATACATGGTCCCAACAGAGCGGACTATAATGCGCAAACGGCAAAGTACTTATAGGTTTGCGCACTAAAATTAAAATGCACAATTTACCAATAAAAAGAAGTATAGTGTTAATAACTTAAAGCAGTCAAACATTAGATGTAATACGTGTGTCCAATAATAAGTGAAATCTGAATTCAATAGACTTTGTTTAGTTTTTTCTTTGCACAATTGATAAATGTACAGATTTGTTTTACATTTTATACAGTATATCATGTGTTCTGTTGAGCTTTGGAAAGAGTATTTTGGGTTTAGCATTGGTTTGATACAGCTGCTGGTCTTTTCTGTGACTCCATCCAGCAGCAGTGATTTGGATGCCACCTAGTGGCTGCATGTGACAATTGAACTTTTGGTCACTGATTCAGTATCAGCCCTGTTCAATCATTAGGGTAGATGGAATGTAATGGACAAAATAAAATGTAATGGGCAGCCCTCTACATAGAGAACAAGAATACATCCTTTGCAAAGGACAAATGTCATTACTGCACTACAATTATGGTCTAATGGTATTGTGCTTTCAGCAAGTACACATCTTGATTTATTATTGTAATGGTAATCTGAAAGTTATTTTAAAGCTTAACTCTTGGAATTCCCTAAATTAAGAAGATACCATCCACTCATTCTTCCCCAGAGCATGTATGCAGATTAGGCATTTTGGGTCAATAAATCAGAGGGCATTCAAGCCAGAGACAGCCAGGCAGTTTGCATTTTCTGAAGAAGGTCAGCAATGACAGCCTGTGTAGTTCTAGAGATAACAGTGCATTTTGGACCTTGTGTACTGGCATTTGAAATGTGACAAAGTACACATTAGCCTAACCCTGTTTATCTACCCGCTTCCCGACCGCCTCCTGTACATATACGTCCTCAGAATGTCACGGCTAGGCAAAAGCACATATATATACGTGCCCTTTAATTGCCTAGCCATGGGGTCGCGCGCGTGCCGCTGGCGGCGCGCTCGCGACCCGGTCGGGAGCTCCGTGACCACGGCCGGGGGACCAGTGGACCCGATCGCCGCTGGTGTCCCGCGATCGGGTCACTGCCTGTCACTGATCTGCTGTTCGCCGTTATCGGGAACAGCCGATCAGTGACGTCAGACGTCAGCCACGCAACCTACTGTAAAAAAAACACACAACACGTCACACTAACCCCTCCCCGCCCCCTAGTGGTTAACTCCTTCACTGCCACTGTCATTTACATTTGCATTTAAATAGCACTGATTGCTGTATAAATGACAATGGTCCCAAAAATGTGTCAAAAATGTCTGATGTGTCCGCCATAATGTCGCAGTCACAATAAAAATCGCTGATCGCGCCATTACTAGTAAAAAAAAAAAATATTAATAAAAATGCTATAAAACTATCCCCTATTTTGTAAACGCTATAACTTTTGCGCAAACCAATCAATAATCGCTAATTGTAATTTTTTTTTTACCAAAAATATGTAGAAGAATACGTATCGGCCGAAACTGAGGAAAAAAATGTTTGTTTATATATTTCTTGGGGATATTTATTATAGCAAATAGTAAAACATTTTTCAAAATTGTCGCTCTATTTTTGTTTATAACACAAAAAATAAAAACCGCAGGGGCGATCAAATACCACCAAAAGAAAGCTCTATTTGTGGGGAAAAAAGGACGCCAATTTTCCTTGGGAGCCACGTCGCACGACCGCACAATTGTCAGTTAAAGCGACGCAGTGCTGAATCGCAAAAAGGGGCCTGGTCCTTTGGCTGCAAATTGGTCTGGGGCTGAAGTGGCTACAGTACATAATATGTATTATATACAAATACCTGTAGCTCCCCCTGAATTTGAGGGACTGTCCCTGATTTGGAGCAATGTCCCTCTGTCCCTCTTTCCTCCTCATTTGTCCCTCATTTTGGTCTGATCTATATAGTTGTATATAAAATGCACTTTTTATTTTTTCAGTGCTAAACCATGCATCCAATTTCTAAATTGCTGCATTTGTATAATTCAAAAGCCAATATAAAGGAATGGTATGTTTAAAAAAAAGCACTTGTAGATTTAACTACCGTATTTATCGGCATATAACATGCACCCCAAGTTTAGGAGGGAATTTTAGGGAAAAAAACTTTTACGAGGGAAGTTTAAGGAAAAAAAATTACATTTAAATGCCCATCAATGCAGCCTTATCAATGTCCATCTGCAGCCTTGCATAGTCTTATTGCAGCCTTCTTGTTTAAAATTACCGCCGCCGAGATACACATAGCCGAATGTCCTGTGTATCTCGGCTCTTCTCAGCTCCTCTCGCAGTCCCGCCC
The DNA here is from genome assembly GCA_028564925.1 of Lithobates sylvaticus. NCBI lineage: Eukaryota > Metazoa > Chordata > Amphibia > Anura > Ranidae > Lithobates > Lithobates sylvaticus. The sequence continues at coordinate 121,922,731 of CM053029.1, read as the reverse complement.
AGTCCCGCCCCTATGATGAACATAACACAGGTCCAATGGACGGGGCGTGACTGCGAGCTGAGCCGAGAGGAGCCGAGCCTAGCCGAGTACACTCGGCTATGTGTATATCGGCGGTGCTCGCTCCGCTCACAGTCAGCGGAGATCGGCGTAAAACACGCACCCGCGATTTTCCCCTGATTTTAAGGGGGAAAGAGTATGTGTTATACGCCGATAAATACAGTAATAATTTTTTTTTGTATAATTCTCCTTTAAGGGGGGTGTGACAGGGGGTGTGTCCTATGCCTACATACTTTCGCTAATAGGTGTCCTTCGTTCCCATCTTAAAAATTTGTAAGGTATTGTATTTATACATAGCCCATTAATGTGCCCAATATGGAGGGACTGTCCCTCTTCTGGAACTAATTCCCTTTTTTTTCTTTTTCTTTTTTTTTATTTCTCTTCTTCATTATCCTTCTTTTTGGTCCCTCTATAACAGGGGTCTCCAAACTTTCTAAACAAAGGGCCAGTTCACTGTCCTTCTGACTTTAGGGGGCTGGACTGTGGCCAGCAAAAGTGGACATTTTCCTTGCATCAGTGGTAGTAAACATCACCACTTTTGGTATTAGGGGGAGGAACAGTGCCCATGCGTTGGCATCATTAGGAGGAATAGTGCCCCATTGTTGATGTCAGCGGGGAAAAATGGTGCCCCATTATTGATGTCAGGTGGCAGAATAGTGTCTCATATGTGTGGATGGAATAGTGCCCCAAGGGCCGGATAAGAAGAAAAAAGGGAAATAATTGGGACTTTAAATGAAACGCAAGGTTAGCTAAAATAGTAGTTCAGGAACCTTTTTTAAAAGTCGCTGCAACGCGAGTCGCAATGTTTTAAACAGTTTCCATTGCCGGGAAAGGGGTGTGACTTGCCATGCGATTTTGAATTGTCAAATCCATGACAAATCACACTGGTGTAAACCAGGGCTGATACATGAGGTGTCATACCTGCCATTTTTCAAGGTACACAGACATGGATAGTAAGTGACTTCAGTAAGATCTGCGCTATGCCATTTGCAGGATGTTTTTGTGAATATTTTGCATCCGAATCTATATGCAAAAAAATGGGGGAAGGTTGGGACTTTGAATGAGGTGTGTGCGGTGAAGCCAAACAAATCCACATACGTATAAACATCTGCATATATATTAGTAAACCAAATATAGTATAAATATAACATGCATAAATGCACATGGCGTATCAAATATACATAGTATGAATTGTAACCAACATGACACATACACAATTAAAATTGGACATCATGATCCCCCAGGGAAATTAACATTGTCATTTGATCATATATAATAAAAATGATTTAAAATCATCTAGAATAGTTGATATCAAGTAGATGCATCAAAATGGGCTCAACGCGTTTCGTGGACTCAAATCCACTCATCAGGAGCAAGTGCATCGATGTTCTGAAGGGAAATAAATATCACCAAAGTGATCTAATTTAACTACCAACTGGGAGGATAGAAGTAATTGACAAAAATGGCTAGCCATAACTGAGAATACTCACATAGGACCTGATATTGAGATCGTGCGATACCACATGTCAGGGGTCGGCCAGAAAGATATGTCTGGCATGGGAGCTGAGGAAGTGGTCAAAGTAGAAACCAGGAGCACAGATCCCCATGGGATATATTGTGTGAAAACGCTTCGTGTGATTGTTGATGGGATTTCTATGTTATATAAAATAAAATAAATGGTATGTACACATAAAAATGTAGATAGGTAAAACAAAAAATATATAGTAGAAGCCATGAACCACAGAATGGAGATGAAGTGCAGCATATAACCCAAGTGAGAAAAAAGAAAAAGAGAGTGTACCAGACCCTTATCCGAGCACGCAGCCCGGCAGGTCAGGAAAGGAGGTGGGGACGAGCGAGCAAACCCATTTTCAAAAAATTTCGGCCGTGAGAGCAAACGATAATGCCATCATGTAATAACCAATAAATCGTTCAGTGGACATAAATAAATCAATTTTTTGTTCGTTTTTTTTTACATATACCTATTACAAAAGTTCGGACAGGAAACACATTAACCTTTCAATTTATCGTTGATTCGGCAGAAAATTTCCAAACTTGTCCTTCGTTTTTTCGGCTGAAAAACATCCCAATGATTATCGACAATGCGCCCGTTAACTGTCCGAAAAAATGAACGAACTGTCTAAATGACCAAATTTCAGACGATTTTTTGTATAGTGTATGGCCAGCATTAGAAAATGAAAACAAAAAAGCTGATTGGCTGTGCAGTTGAGACAAAGTTTGTCCAGAAGCTTTTTATTAATTCCCCTTCAGTGTGTGAACGACCACAGCCAGCAGAGCAGTGGACAGATTTGTACCCTGTGTAAATGAATCACTTGTGTTTGCTGTTACCCACTCATCCGAGCAGTTATATTTGATTAGGGACTGTAACCGGCCATGGACGCAGACAGTTTGTGTCCAGGGATGGTATATTGGTATCTGGCCGAAACTTGTACAGCATGCGGCAATGGGACAGAGTGATGCCTATCTGTTCTCATTCACCAATCTGAATGAGGCCTAAAAGAAAAGAGGTGGTGAAAAAATTGGATTTATTCAACCATTTTTTTTTTTTTTTTTTTGCTTTTAAAGCAGAACTAATGTTTCCATACTTACCTGTCCAACGGTCCTCTGAGTGCCGATGAGGGATGATAACCCTGCAAGAGAACGACCCGGCACTGTATGTCGAGCTGCACATGCGCAGTACAGTTTACAGTGCAGAAGGAGATAGTGAGCAGGCAGGTACGGCATTTAATTTCAGAACAGACAGTGCATGCATCTCCTACAATAAAAGCCTGCCTGCTTGCAGTTTTTTAAAGCGGGACTTTAGTTTAGACATGTGCGGTTCACTTAGTTCCGGATTGAAATTCAGAAGAATTTTTGTTTTACAATAGTACCGAAATAACGAAAAAAAAAATTCAAATTCAAATTGTTTTCGAATACTTTTTAAATTCGATTAGTTTTCAAATTTGAATAGTTTTCAAATTTCCAAAGAGAATATAATCGAATAGAAAATAAAGGAATAGAACAGAAAAAAAAATAATAGAATAGAAAAGAATATAACAGAAAATAAAAGAATATAATATAACAGAGTAAACCAGAACAAAATAGAATAAAAGATAAAAGAACAGAATAGACTAGAATATAATAGAAACAAAAAGAAAAGAATAGAACAACAGAAAAGAATATAACCATCTTCTGAAATTCGAATTTCAAATAGAATAAATGTGAATTTGAATACATAAGAAAATAATAGAATTGAATAGAATAGATTATATTAGTATAGAAAAGATAATAATAAAAAAAAATAGAATAGAATAGAAAGAATATAACCATTTCCCAAAATTCTAATATAATCAATATGAATAGAATAGATTAGAATAGGAAGCTGGATATATTCATTCTATTCTATTCAGTTTTTTTTTTTTTTTACTATTGATTTATTTTCTATTCTATTCTACTCTATTCAGACTGACACACCACACCACCGATCACCACGATGCCCCCCATGGGCGCGCGAGAGTGGTCGTTCTGGGAGGCCATCGTATGATGTCCACCCAGAATGAGAGCCGCACTGCCCAGCTGTCATTTGACGGCCGGCGGGCAGGAAGCAGCTAAAGATTGGTAAGCTGCAATATAATAAAGGTTTGCTTTTGGGTTTAATACCACTGTAAGCCCCTGAACACACTATGGAGATACAACTTTAAAACCCCTGCATTCAGAGGCGTAAAAAAAAAAAAAAACATACCCATCGCCTCTAATAGCTGCGTTTTTCACACGTATATGCATGAGGCCATTGACAGGTAATGCTCACATTCTTTTTTCTTTAACCCTAAGCCCTGGTTCACACCAGTGCGGCTTTGAAATTGTGCTACTTCAGTGCAATTTCAATGTCGCAGATCAGTGCAATTTGGATATCCAATTTAATTGCAGCTTGTGACTTCATTTAACAGAAGTCAATGCAAGTTGCAAAGAAATCGCTAAAATAGTAGTTCAGGAACCTTTTTTTAAAGTCGCTGCAACGCGAGTCGCAATGTTTTGAGCGGTTTCCATTGCCGGGAAAGGGGTGTGACTTGCCATGCGATTTTGAATTGTCAAATCCATGACAAATCACACTGGTGTGAACCAGGGCTGATACATGAGGTGTCATACCTGCCATTTTTCAAGGTACACAGACATGGATAGTAAGTGACTTCAGTAAGATCTGCGCTATGCCATTTGCAGGATGTTTTCGTGAATATTTTGCAGATAGTATTGAGGGGACTTATAAAAGATTTATTGAAAGCTGACAGAAAAGCGAGCGGCTTTCCTTGTAACAAAATATTTACTCCTGGAGAGGTAATGTATTGTTCCACAAAGCAAGGTCATCCCGCACAGATTAGTCATGCTTTGCAGAGATTCCAATTAATCACATGTCTGTCCAGGTCGGCAAGTCAAACACCAATATGATTCTCATTACAATCTGATTAAATTAATGGAGGGTGGAGGGGGGAGGGGCTGGGTGAGAAAGGGGCCGCCGGGAAGCAATAGATGCGAGGTTGTTAAAGATAAACAGCTGGCATGACCCTTACCTAGTAATGTGTTTATTAGCACAAAGTGATTTGATTTCATCTGGTGGAGGTGCCGTTTCTAACGGGAAGATAAAATACATTTAACCACTTAAACCCCGGAAGGATTTGCCCCCTTCCTGACCAGGCCATTTTTTGCGATGCGGCACGGCGTCGCTTTAACTGACAATTTCGCGGTCATGCAAAGTTGTACTCAAATAAAATGTATGTCCTTTTTTCCCCACAATTAGAGCTTTTTTTTGGTGATATTTGATCACTTCTGCGATTTTTATTTTTTGCACTATAAACAAAAAAAGAGCAACAATTTTGAAAAAAACACAATATTTTGTACTTTTTGCTATAACAAATATCCCCAAAAAATATTTTCTTCATCAGTTTAGGCCGATATGTATTCTTCTACGCAAAAGTTATCAGCGATCTGTGATTTTTATTGGGACTGTGACACTGCGGCGGACAGATCGGACACTTTTAACACTTTTTTGGGACCAGTGACATTTATACAGCGATCAGAGCTAAAAATAGCCACTGATTACTGTATAAATGTCACTGGCAGGGAAGGGGTTAACACTAGGGGGCGATCAAGGGGTTAACTGTGTTTCCTATGTGTGTTCTAACTGTGGGGGGGATGGGACTGATTATAGGAGGAGAGAGATCATTGTTCCTACTTAGTAGAAACACACAATCTCTCTCCTCTCCCCTGACAGAAGCGGGATTTGTGTGTTTAAACACAGAGCCCAGTTCTCGCTCTGTCATGAGCGATCGCACCTGCCGGGCACGCGCATCGGCTCCGGGCACCCGCGCCTGCTACAGTGTCTTAAAGAGCCGACGTACAGCTACGACGGCTCCTGCAGCTGAGCAAACCTGCCAAAGTATAACTATGGCCGCTGGTCGGGAAGGGGTTAAGCAGATTTAGGCCCCTTCACATATGGGCATTATATATGGCCACACAGTTAGCCACTTAGGTCTGACGTGACTTAAAGTGGAGTTCCACCCATTTAAAAGTCTGCAGCTATAAAAAGTGTAGCCGCTGACTTTTAATAATCAGACACTCACCTGTCCCATGGTCCAGCGATGCGGGCACACAAAACCTCGATCCTCTCCGCAGCACCGGCATTCTAACTGTGGGTGCCCGGCTGTGGCTGCACATGCGCGAGCCACGCTGCATGCTGTGATTGGCTGGGCAATCTTCTGGGACATGTCAGAGGGAGGGGGGAGAGGGGAACTTCCTACCAGCGCCGCGGCGCCAGGGGAGGAAGTGGGAGCTGGGTGCCTGTAAAAAATGGGTGCCTGCTCCCCCCCAAAAAAATGACATGCCAAATGTGGCATGTCAGGGGGTCACCAGCACTTAAAGCGGAAGTTCCATTTTTGGGTGGAACTCCACTTTAAGCTGCTTGCATGGGTACTTTTACTATAGTAATAATGCTCCCATGTGCTGCTCCTGCACTGCAAGGGTTAAATGCTCATGAAGGTCTAAGGCAGGGGGTCTCAAACTGGTGGCCCTCCAGCTGTTGCAAAACTACAAGTCACATCATGCCTCTGCCTGTGGGAGTCATGTTTGTAACTGTCAGGCTTGCAATGCCTCATGGGATTTGTAGTTTTGCAACAGCTGGAGGGCCACCATTTTGAGACCCCTGGAAGGGATAATAACGGTTTTCATTTTCAATCCTCTGATCCCCTAAGGCTCCATTCACACCAATGCGTTTTTTCATGCTTTTTGCAGAACATTTTTTTTAACATGGGTTCCTATGGAACATGTTCACATCCATGCATTTTTGTGCCTCTGCATTTTTGAAAAGGGTCAGGGACTTTTTTAAATGCAAAACGGTGCTTTTTTTGGTTCAATATATTTCAATGGAGATGCTGCAGATAAGCATGTAAAAAAAACAAATTTAAAATAAAAAAATTTAAAGCGCCCCCATCCCCGTGAGCTTGCGCAGCAATGAAAACGCATTCGGAAGTCGCACCCGCATATGTAAGCAGTGTTCAAATCACACATGTGAGGTATCGCCGTGATCATCAGAGCAAGTTTGACGCCATTCCACAAGTGTGTATAATTATAAAGCGTGACATGTTTGGTATCTATTTACTCAGCGTAATATCATCTTTCACATTATACAAAAAAATTGGGCCAATTTTACTGTTTTGTTTTTTTAAAATTCATGAAAATGTCCCTTTTCCCAAAAAGTTGCATTTAAAACACCGCTGCACAAATACCGCGTGACATAAAATATTGCAACAATCGCTATTTTATTCTCTAGATTCTCTGCTAAAAAATATATATAATGTTTGGGGGTTCTAAGTAATTTTCAAGCAAAAAATACAGATTTTAACTTGTAAACACCAAATGTCAGAAATAGGCTTAGTCCGGAAAGGGTTAAAGATAAAGATAATCTTCTTTATCAACATGAAAACATTATAAATAAAGTGCTCATGCTCCGTGATATTGCACTCACAAACTAAACAACAACAGTCCATATATATGAAAATTAAGTGCTTGTGCTCCGTGACTTTCAATTAATCCTTGATGAGTGTTTAAACTAAACAGCAAAAGTCCATATTAACATCAACCATGTGATAATTGTGTCTTCATGCGTTGTACAGGCTTATTTTTTAAGCCCCTAAGGTGAGGGTACACCCGGTGGGGGTTGTGTGTGCACAACACATGAAGACACAATTATCACATGGTTGATGTTAATATGGATTTTTGCTGTTTAGTTTAAACACTCATCAAGGATTAATTGAAAGGCATTTTCACCCCCTTCCTGCCCAGGCCAATTTTCAGTTGTCAGCGCTGTCGCATTTTGAATGACAATTGCGCGGTCATGCAACACTGCACCCAAGTTTTTATCTTTTTTTCCCCACAAATAGAGATTTCTTTTGGTGGTATTTGATCACCTTATTTTTTGCGCTATAAACAAAAGAAGAGTGATTAGTTTGAAAAAAAACTAAATTTTTAATCCCAATTTTTTTATAAAAAAAAATAATTTTTCCTCGGTTTAGGCTGATATGTATTGTTCTACATATTTTTGGTAAAAAAAAAAATCGCAATAAGCGTATATTGATTGGTTTGCGCAAAAGTGATAGCGTCTACAAAATAGGGGATAGTTTTATGGCATTTTTTTTTTTTTACTAGTAATGGCGGCGATCTGCAATTTTTATCATGATTGCGACATTGCGGCAGACACATCGGACACTTTTAACACTATTTTGGGACCATTCACATTTATACAGCGATCAGTGCTATAAAAATGCACTGATTACTGTATAAATGGCACTGGCAGGGAAGGGGTTTACACTAGGAGCAAGCAAGGGGTTAAATGTGTTTACTAGGGAGTGATTCTAACTGTGAGGGGGGGGGGGACTCACAAGCGAGGAGACCAATCAGTGTTCCTCTGTACTGGGAACACACGATCAGTCTCCTCTCCCCTGACAGGACGTGGATCTGTGTGTTTACGCACACAGATCCGTGGTCCCACTCTGTTAACGCGCAATCGCGGCTGCCGAGCACTCGCACTGGCTCCCGAGTGACAAGGCAGGAGCGCGCGCCCCCTAGGTGGCCGGGAAGCCCAGGACGTCATATGACGCCCGCCCAGGATGGGAGATCCCTCCTGCGGACATCATATTACTATGGGCAGGTAGGGAAGTGGTTAAAGGCCATGTACCTTTGCACTATTGCCTCTGTGACATCAGCCTCTTTGTAGCGCACAGGGGGGAAACCGCTTTGCTTTCATGATATTAGACTTTAAATTGATGGGGAAGCAAGCTTTACTGAATAGCTAGTCTGCATACACAAACAATTATTTAATCTAGCTGTGCCACTAGTTGAATATACAGTAGATGGTATGGCAGTTCTAAGACCAGATATATTGGAGTTATCTCCTACAATGAGAAAAACGCTTTTCAGAAGCAGGGTAACATATTTTTTGTGATCTCCGATAGAGAATTTAATTTTAATTATTTTTTCTTGCAGTTTGTTTTTAAGTGTTATTTGGCATAAAAAGCCATAATCGCATATTACGAGTGGCCTGAGAAACACGAGTCGGGATCAAATACCTGGCTATACTGTTCTTTGTGTGGACACGGACAGTCATGCTTCGTTATAATAAGCAAAAGGCCTTTGTGCAGGCAGAACACAGAGTGGGCAAAGGTTTAAGAGAATACAAATGAGTGCTCATCGGTCAAACTGTGTTTTTCAATAATCACTATAGTTATTGGCAGCTCCCAGACAGAGCGCTGCATGGATCAAACAACACAGTGGGATTTATCAATACATATTCAGAATCTGAAGCATTCTCCTTACATCTATCTCTTGCATCTCAGTTGTGTTTTCTTGTACTGCTTCTGTAAGGAAGGCATGTACAAACTCAAGGGAAGGGTCCTGTGTTTTTGAAAGCTAAGAGTCGCAAAACTAACTGTTTTATGTTTGCAAAATATTAACGTGGTCTTAAAAAACTGCTAAGATTTTCTACACCAACAATAAAGCACCAGACAGGATTTCCCTACCTATTGTGTTAATGGCTTTTACTATACAAAAGCAAGATTCACTACTTTTGCACTTCCACTTAATTCTGAAGTCCCAGCAAAAAATGAAACCCACCAATCAATACCACTAATCATGTCCCAAGTAATGAAGAAAGGCTCACCTGATAAATTGCTGTAGTCTTTGCAAAAGCAGAAGCCTAGTGCTAGAACCACCCTAGCCATTTTCCATTGTCAGCTGCTAGACCTGATTGTATGATGCTACCTCTATGCCGTTCTCATTCTGGTCCATAAACCTGCCCGGTGGCTTATTGTATAAAGCATTCCAATGTGGCCACACATCCTGTGCAAATGGTTGGTTGTGCCAAGTCCTCTGTTCTCTGGCTGTTCCACCCATTAGAGCACAAGGGCCTTTTATAAGATTAGTGCGCTAACAAGAAAATATATTGCTGCCCATAGCCACCAATTAGCCTTCAACTGTTATTTCTGCAGTTTACAGTTGAAAATGAAAAAGGGAATCAGATCAGTTACTATAGGCAGGAATAGCACCATTTTCATACAAGAACCCCAAGGAATCTGGGTAGTTTTATTGGCAGTACTGCAGTTGTTTATGGTTTCTCATAAACTTTGACTTCAAGAGAACTTCCCTATGCACACCCTCATGATTAGTTATTAGGGAAGTAGACCTGGAAACTAAAGAGAAACCCCAAGTTGAAACTGGCTGCTTCCTAGCGTGCTAGAAATCACTCCCACAGATTGACATTTTTCAGATTTTTGCATCATGTGACCAATACCTTAGGAATGTGTTTAAAACAATAATATGCACTCTCAATTTTATATTTGTTTATTTTATTTTATTACTAGTGATCATGATTTCATTACTGAATTATACTGACAAAGCAAAGTCTTCCAATTCCAGTAACCTTCATTTGCTGATTTCTCTGTATAACACTTCTTACTATGCTATTAGTTTGCATATACAAGTGAATGTATGCATCTACACAAGACAGCTATGTGCGGTTGTGCTCATAAGTTTACATACCCTGGCAGAATTTATGATTTCTTGGCCATTTTTTCAGAGAATATGAATGATAACACAAAAACTTTTCTTTCACTCATGGTTAGTGTTTGGCCGAAGCCATTTATTATTAAATAAACTGTGTTTACTCTTTTTAAATCATAATCACAACGGAAGCTACCCAAATGACCCTCATAAAAAGTTTACATACCCCAGTTCTTAATACCGTGTATTGCCCCCTTTAACATCAATGACAGCTTGAAGTCTTTTGTGGTATTTGCAGATGAGGCTCTTTATCTCCAGATTCCAATAAGCCCCCCACCTGCAGACCCCCACAACCACCGAGCAAGGGTTGTGGGGATGAGGCCCTTGCTCCCATCAACATGGATTTTGACCTGAAGGCTCTGGTATTGATTTTGGGGGGGGGGGGCTACATAATTTTTTTTTTAATTTGGCGCAGTGTTCTCCTTAACCACTTGGCACCCAATGTACGTCATATGACGTCCTCTACTTCCCGGGGGTATATCTGAATGATGCCTGTAGCTACAGACATCATTCAGATATCGTTTTTTTCAGCCGGCAATTCCGTGCACCATAGGATTGATCATAGCGGCTGTTCCGCAGCTTGATTGTTCTTATGGGCGGTGCTTCTACCGACTCACCGCTTACATCGGTGAGTCGGACACAGAATCCACTGGCCCCCGGATAGTGATCATAGAGATTTCCGGCAGACCAGATGGTCGCCGGAGTCTCTATGATCGTTCGGAGGCCGGGCACGATGTTATGACGTCACGCCCAGCCTCTGCATTCAAACTCCTCTGTAACTCAAAATATGTAACCAGTAATAAATGTTAAAGCGTCGCCTATGGGGATTTTTAAATACCAAAGTTTGGCGCCACTCCACAAGCGTGTGCAATTTTGAAGCGTGACATGTTGGGTATCTATTTACTTGGCGTATCTTCATCTTTCACATTATGCAAAGAAATTGGGCTAACTTTACTGTTTTTTTTTTTTTTAAAGCATGAAACTTTTCTGAAAAAAACGCGTTCGAAAACAGCCATTGTATTCTCTAGGGTAGTTGCTAAAAAAAACATATATAATGTTTGGGGGTTCTATGTAATTTTCTAGCAAAAAAATTATGAATTTTACATGTAGGAGAGAAATGTCAGAATTAGCCTGGATGCGAAGTGGTTAATATCCATACCAGACCTGAAGGGCTTGATATGGATTTTAGGGGAACCCCCACGCAATTTTTTTTTTTTACATTTTTGGTTAGGAGTTTCCCTTAATATTCATACCAGACCCAAAGGGCCTGGTAATGGACTAGGGGGGCATGCCATTTTTTTTCAATGAGATTTATCTATATTGCTGAGACCCGATCAGTTTTAAATTACTTTTTTTCCTTTAGAACAGGGGTCTCCAAACTTTCTAAACAAAGGGCCAGTTTACAGCCGCGATCAGTTTTAAATTACTTTTTTCCTTTTTAGAATTGGTGTCATTGGACCCCATCATTGGTGTCATTGGGAGGAATTGTGTCCCTTCATTGGTGTGGGTGGGGAATTATCAGTGGATGAAACAGTGCCCCAAGGGCCGCATAAAAGCAAGCAAAGGGCCGCATCTGGCCCCCGGGCCGCAGTTTGGAGACCCCTGCTTTAGAATGTAATTTTTCTGTGGTACTGTTCTAAACACAGGAATTTTTTTTTTTTTTGCGTTGACCCAGGTCCCCAAATAACTTGCATTTAAGCCTTTAAAATTAGCACTTTTGTTTTTTTATCATGCTAGTGTCCCATAGACTTTAACGGTGTTCCGCGGCTTTTCAAATTTGCCGTGAATACCGCATAATGTTCGCTGTTTCACCGAACCTCCGAACAACCAAAGTTCGGCCTGAACTTATGCTGGGGCTGAACCGTTCGCCCATCCCTATTGAGCAATCAGAATTTGAGCTACTGTTTATGGGTATCCTGTATCTGTAGCCCTCTCTCCCCAAAACAAGTTAGACAATTTGCAAGAGGTTTGAAGAAGAGTTTGTCTATTTAGTTCCAGTGGTGGGTTTGTGAGTGTTTGGGTGCAGCTACAGGACATATTGCCATTAGTACGAGAGCCTGTTAAAATTCAGGGTCAGTACTACTCTCTAAAAACCCATTAGTAAGGCATTCACTTACAGGTCTGCAAAAATAACAACTACCTAAAAGTGATTTGTCCTGTTAGAGAGGAATATTTGTATATACTTCCAAGTGAACATTTCCTGATGACCCTCTGCTTGATCTTCAGTAATATAACCTGGTAAAATAGTATAACAGCCAGAGGACATTTGCTAGGTAATTAAAAATATCTAATGCTACATACAGTGCATTGTCCATTTGCCCATTAATTCCTATTACCCATGCTGTTTTTAGTTGGGTTAAATATAAGGGGTTTGACTGTAACATGCAATCAGCTTGACCTTCAGAGGTTACCGTCTCTATCATTTCATCTCATTCGAGCTGAGTGAGGAATTAAAAATACATGCCTCACTCCCTTTCCCATCTTTGCTTATCTCCAGCTTCCATCTCATCTTTGTCCAGCGTTTTCATTTTGTCTGAATTAGAGCTGCAGTCCCAGGAAAAGTGATGGATTTTGTCTGAATCTCAATACTTCAAACAGAGCCTCAGGAGAGCGGCAGCACCTTCCAACTGCACTTGTTTGTATCATCATCAATCAGATGGGCTTTTCTGTGAATCCTTATTTATAGACCTTTTCAGGTGCAAAACTGAGCACTGTGCCATTCTTTATTTATCTCCTTCTGCATGCTTGTGCCGGGATTAATGTTGACGAAGGGAGCTGTTTTTGCAAATGAGAAACACTTGTCAGGAGAACTGTATCTATTGTTAAATGACGACCGGTGCAGGCACACATACATAACGTAAAATATTTTTCACATTTCCCATTCCGCAAGCTTTACCTACCATTGTTTTTAACAGCATAAGCAAAATATGCTCCTGAGGAAATGCTTTCATTTTTTACTCGGGAAAGGCCCATTCATCTGGCAACCTGTGGGTGGAAGAGATCTATCAAACCTTTCTAGGTTCTCCAGACACTCTTATTAATCTCCCTACCCCCGAAACTTAGCCCACCAGTGCTGCAACATTGGAGGTTTATGTAGCGGAAACAGTACTTTGTTGATTGTCAGGTGACTGTCGCACATGGAACACATTGTACTGGAACTTAGACAGGATCTCTGGCACATGTCAGAAGATCTAATGTGGGTAGGAATCTAGCTCACATCTCTTTCAAGCCTAATTAAAGCCTCACACTTTTTTTTCTTTATAGACATGTACAGCCATATGCTATGAATTTTCAGTTTTATACTTGGAAATGCCTCAAAATTCATGTTTCTCTTGGTAAAAATGCCCTCTGTGCCCTCATATGTCAGTGTTGGCAATCATAGATGAGTACCAGCCAAACCCCTCATCAAAAGTATCCTCATTCAGATATGTATTGATAAGAAAATGAGGGTGTGTGTTAGACCATGTCTGTTAGAGAACAGAGTGCACTGTGCAGTACAATCGAATTCTGTCCCTTATTTGACTTGTCATATTTAGACACACTGCACAACTTCTAAAGGGGAAAGTGGAAGTAATGTTACAAAAAAAGGGAATAGTTAGGACAATGGCTAACTGATTATCAATGTTTGCTAAGTCAGTGAGGAAATGCTTTCATTTTTTACTCCGAAAAGCCCCATTTAATTTTCAATCCGTGGGTGGAAGAGATCTGTCAAAATTTTGTAGGTTCTCTAAGTTCTCCAGATACTCTTATTAATCTCTCTACTCCAGATATGAACTCAGCCCACCAGTGCTGCACCATTGGAGGTTTATGTAAAGTTAACAGTACTCAGTTGATTGTCAGGTGACTGTCACACATGGAACACATTGTACTGGAACTTAGACAGGATTTAGATAGATAGTTAGAAGATCTACTGTGGGTTGGAGTCTAGCTCATGTCTGTTTCAAGCATAATTAGTCCCACTGTTTTTTTTTCGTTAAGACATGTACAGCAATATGGTATGAAATTTTCACTTGGAAATGCCACTTTTCTCTTAGCAAAAATGCCCTGATATGTCATTGTTGGCATAGATGAGTACCAGCCAAACCCCTCAACACAAGTATCCTCATTCAGATATGTATTACTAAGGAAATTAGGGTGTGTGTTAGACCAGGTCTGTTAGAAAACATGTGCAGTGCAATGAAGTTCAGTTGCCTCTTGACTCATCATATTTAGACACACAACTGCTATAAGAGGAAATTGGAAGTAATGTTAACAAAAAGTGGAGAAGTAAAAAAATAAAGATCACTTTTTGCTATGTCAATTTGGCTTTACACTGGCAGTTACACATCAGGACCACAATAATTTGTTAGCACAGATTTCCTCTGTTAAAGCGGAGTTCCGGCAAAAAAAAAAAAGCAGCTACAAATACTTTAAAATAAGGACACTTACCTATCCAGGGCACCCGCGATGTCCTCACCCGAAACCGACCCATACCCTGGCTCCGGCTGCAGCCGCCTGCATCTTCAGTAAGGGAATCATGAAGTAAAACCTTGCGGCTTCACCGGCTGGTTCCCTATTGCGCATGTGTGAGTGACTCTGTATTAGACAGGTATCCGCTCCCTCCCTCCCCCCTGAAAGGTGCCAAATTTGACACCAGAGGGGGGGGGGGGGGGGGCAGTTCAGCAGAAGTTCCATTTCTGGGTTGAACACCGCTTTAAGGTATCAACTAGGGTTACATACTTGAAATACAGAACAAGGATTTTGGGGCCACACAAACAAAGGCAAACTTACACATAGTTTACAAAAAAATTATACTTTGATGCCTGGGGTTATATTACCCTGGCACTCTGAATGAGGGGGTCACATAACAATGGCACAATGAGATAGATCTATAGAATAATAACACTCTTAACACTTAAGGCAGCAAAAAATGATTCTTGAAGTCATGGAACAATGGCATTCAGACACTTGGGGTCACTGAAGATTAATACACAGTCACAGAGGTGTTGCTTTACTAAAACTGGAGAGTGCAAGGTCTGGTGCAGTTATGCATTGTAGCCAATCAGCTTCTAACTTCAGATTGTAGAATGATAAGACAATGATACACTTTCAAATACAAGGTATTCCTAGAACTTTAGATCACGTTGCTAATCAAAACTCCATAAGCATGCAACATTTAAAACCTTTTTCTTTTCCTATGGTTACAAAACCCTCTGCCAAATATTAAAATATTCTGAAAAAAAAAAAACTGCTGCAGGTGTTAAGTGCAGACACTGAAAGTCAAAATTAACATATTAGCAATCATCCCATTAAGTCTTCTTAGGTGAAAACCTTTACATCTGAAGTTTAGTCAAAAAAGAATTTTGCTCTTATAACTGCAGTCACACACTTACCATTAATGAAATATATCCTCTGCCTATCATGATCCTGTAGAAATCTTCTGTGCAGTGGTGACAGGTCCTCTTGCTGCCGCTGAACTTTGAGTGTTAAGAGAGTTAATAGCTCTGAGCTTCTGTGAGCTGCAACAAAAAAGCTCTTGATGGTGGACCGCCCCTTCCTCCCTCTTCCTCCATTGATTATACCACATATGACATGGGGATTCTCGACCCCATTTACAGAAAAGTAGACACCCAGGGACAGGAAGTGTGTTATTAGAAGAATGACCTAAGAGCTGGTAAGTTTCAATATATTACATTTTTGTTATTGGGTTAGGATACACTCTAACTTTATCACAACCAGGGACTTTACCAATAGAAGGTTGTATGGCTGATGCATGGTTTTGTGAAATCTATGCTTCCAATTGAGTCCATTCAGGCCCTTTAAAGAGCAAACAGATAATTGTCCTTCCCTCTTGGCTTCCAAACCAATTAAATTCCCACTTTCTTCCTTCTCTTCCTCCTTAGTGCACCCTAAGTCTTCAGTTTAGTTTAATCTGCTCCACTCTGGAGGGAAAACTTGAGTGAAATAGATTAGCAGTTAGAAACAACATTAGCATTTAAACAAAGGTTGTCTTGTTCTCTCAGAAACACAATTAACCTTTTGATCCAGAAATGGAAACTAATGATGTTTTTACAGTTTGCTACAGAATCACTAAAATGTGGTTTCATTCACTTTCCCTATTAGCCTATATCAATACCTGCAGAACAAAAGCAGGTAAGAAGCAGACAGTCCAATGCAGCCTTTCTCAACCTTTTTACTGCAAAATAACCCTTGAAATAATGTTTAAGTCTGAGTGAACCCTTGCAAAAAACAATTCATTAGTGGGCATTGAAAAAATACCCCTTATGTTGGTGGCTAGTTGCAAGTATGGCCCCCCCCCTTACAGTGGCGGTCAGAGTGTCATCCTTACATATAGCTAAAAAGATCATTGGCTCCATTCAGCTGGCTTTGTCAAGTGGCATTGAGCCACAACCAAATAGGAGGTCTATCAGCCACAGCTCAAGGAACCCCTAGATCCAAAGTATGTGCTGGACCTAGAGGAGATCTTTTTTCCCCTCAAAAATATTAGAGTTCCGCTTTATTGATAGGCCTATGCTAGGTCTACTGTGCACAGGCTCCTTCGTGTTGGAAAAAAGAGATCTGGATGCCTTGAAACTGTGCTGTGTACAAAAGCATACACTAATCTTGCGCCATGCTGTAGAGTGTTTGTTCCCATTAACCCTTCTCCATGGCCTGAAGTAAAGAGTTTGTTAGCTCCTTTATAAGATTCAAACTGCCTGTTTATTAAGTTACACACTGAGATCAAATCTCCCTTCAGTTCCCTTTATTATTCCAAAGAGAACGTTTTTTTTAAACCCAGGGTTCCAGCCTTCAATTACATTAGCTAGGGAATTATTTGTACCTCGTACTTTATAAAGCCGTAAATAATTATAAAGGGTCATAAATCCTGCAGCCTAACAAGAATGGTGTTTTCTCTTTCTTTATAGGCAGCTGAATGGAAAGGAATCTAGGAGGTAATTCAACCATCTGTACAGTTGAGCCAAATTTAGACAGAATAAAGATATTTGTACTGAGTCCCAACCCCTCCCAACTCCAGTCTCCTCGGTCTCCTCATATTCTTAAGTACTTTTCTGATTAATACGCTGCTGTATTTGTTTGATGTTCTTAACAGCTCTGAATGCCAACAAAAGATATGTCAAGATTAAAAGATTGTACCAATACTTTTATTTATTTTTTTGAAAAACACTAATTAATTTCTGTTGAAAATAAAAGCTCTTTAGAAATGGGTCAATTCAGGAACCTGACTAAATTGAACTAATGCTATAAAAAAAAAAAAAAAACATTAACTCGTTCAAAGGTACCCCTTAGGAAGCCATGTGAAGTAACACTCCTAATGTGAAACTAACTATAAGATTTAAAGTATAACTTTGTATAACTATGATTTACTATACCTATGGTTTTATTGTTGTCTGCACCCCAATTAGAAAGATTCCTTCCCGCTTCCTGTCTAGGACAGGAAGTAATGGAACCCTCCCTAATTATGAGGGGAAGAATACTCAACCAAGGTTTTAACCCTTCTCTACACTATCCAAAACAAAAGAGAAAAGATGCCAAAAGCTACCTACCTTTGAAAATCAGCCAAAACGTATTGGTATGGCTTCCTTCTAACCACTGAGCCTTCATGTAAATCATGTGTTGAATGTCCCAAGTAATATAATTTTCTGTTCACGTGACTAGCTTAATGCATTTAAAGTTTTTTTTTTTTTTAATAATTTCAACACTGGGACAGACCATATGGCAGGCCAACCCTCCAGATTACCACATATTAAGTAGCTATACATTGCTGGACTTTTTTGGTTTTCTTTATCTGAAAGGCCTTTTTTATTAAAGGGGGATTCCAGATCCTAGAGACGAGCCCGATGTTCGACTCGAACATCGGGTGTTTGCCCGTTCGCTAAATTTAGAACATTGTGGAAATTTGAGCACCCATAATCGCAGAGCGAGATCGCAGTGCATCGATGACTCCTGATTGGACAAAGCACGCACCTGACCTGCATGCTTTGGCCAATTACAGCATGCTCTGCTGTGAGAGCCAACCATGGCTCAGGGGGCTGAGTCCATGCCTCAGACTATGTAAGGCTACATACATAGTGGCCGTACATAGTGTAATGAATGAGAGCAGCAAAATTAAATTTCTAAGGGAATTTTTTTTATTTAAAACTGCTTGCAGCTGTAATGTATTGCCGAATCCCGGCTATATACATAAAAATCTTAGAAAAAATGGCATGAGTCCCCCCCAGTCCATTACCAGGTCCATCATGCGCCAAAATAAAAAAATTTAATTTCTGGGGGTCCTCCCTAAAATACATATCAGGCCCTTCAGGTCTGGTATGGTTTTAAGGGGAACCCAATGCCAAAAATAAAAAAAAGTGTGGGGGTCAACCCCCAAAAACCATACCAGACCCTTATCCAAGCACGCAACCTGGCAGGCTTGAACCATACCAGGCCACATGCCCTCAACATGGGGAGGGTGCTGTGGGGTCCCCCCCCAAAACACCTTATCCCCATGTTGAAGGGGGCAAGGTCCTCATCCCCACAGGGTTGTGGGGGTCTGCGTGCAGGGGTCTTATCGGAATCACCCTTTAACAAGGTGTCCCACAGATCCTGGCCCCCCTATGTGAATAGGTATCGAGTACATTGTAACCCTACACATTCAACAAAAAAAGTGTCAAAAAAGTAACAATGATTTTTACCTATATTGCCGGGATCCGACAATACATTACAGCGGCGAGCAGTTTTAAATTAAATTTTTTCCTTTAGAAATGTAATTTGCAGTGGTACTGTTATAAACATGGGAAAAATTAAATACTTTACAGGCAGACTAAGAAGAACCCCCAGGAACGATATTTAAAGGAATATTTAATTTTTACTGTTTCACTTTAAGCATTATTAAGATCACTGCTTCTGAAAAAATGGCTGTTTTTAAAACGTTTTTTTTTTTGCATTGATACATATGCCCTGGGGCAGGACCCAGGTCCCCAAAGACTTTTTATGGCAATAACTTGCATATAACCCTTTAAAATTAACACTTTTGATTTTTCAAGTTCATGTCCCATAGACTTTAACGGCGTTCGTGCAATTTTTTTGCCTGTTAGCATGTTCTGCTGTGATCTGGATGTGTTCAGCTCATCCATACCAGATTCCATTAGATGGCATTCTATCAATTAAGATAAAAAACCTTCTGTGTACAGCTTCCCCCAGCCCCCCTTAGGCCGCGTACACACGAAGGGACAATCCCGCGGGATTATCCTCTGGACTGAAGTCCAGAGGATAATCCCCTCGTGTGGGCGCCGGCGGACTTTTTGGCGCCAAAGTACGGCGGACTAAAGTTTCAGGTTTTGTTCTCAAATTATCCGCTGGACTTGGAAGTCCAGCGGACAATCCCGCCGTTAGTGGGCAAGTCCGCGGGACTTTTGAAATGAACGGACTTGCCGCTCATCGGCAAGTCCGTTCATTTTAGCACGTGACTTCAGGTTACGTAGCTAGCGTAGGCAGTAAATGCCGCCGCGCTAGCTCCGTGACCTGGCATGGATTTAAAGGGAATCCCCACGCCGAAAAAACGGCGTGAGGGTTCCCCCCAAATCCATGTCAGACCCTCATCCGAGCACGCAGCCTGGCAGGCCAGGAAAGGGGTGGGGACGAACGAGCGCCCCCCCCCTCCTGAGCCGTACCACCATGGGGGGTGCCCTGGGGAAAGGGGGGCCGTGCGGCCCCCCCACCCCAAAGCACCTTGTCCCCATGTTGATGAGGACAAGGGCCTCTTCCCGACAACCCTGGCCGTTGGTTGTCGGGGTCTGCGGGCGGGGGCTTATCGGAATCTGGGAACCCCCTTTAATAAGGGGGCCCCCAGATACCGGCCCCCCACCCTATGTGAATGAGTATGGGGTACGATGTACCCCTACCCATTCACCTAAGGTGTAAAATGTAAAGTAAAAAAAAACACCCACACTTTTGAAAAAATAGTTTATTGCACTGCTCCGGGGTCTTCTTCCGTCTTGGGGGTCTTCTCGCCGGACTCCCCCGCCATTTACCAAGCTCTTTTACCGAGCGAGGGGAGTCCGGCTACCTTCTTCGTCGTCGCCGCCGTCTGGGGGTCTCGATCCGCCTTCGGGGGTCTTCTTCCGTCTTGGGGGTCTTCTCGCCGGACTCCTCCCCTCTCTTCTGCTCTTTTACCTAGCTCTTTCACGAGGGGAGGTGTCCGGCTACCTTCTTCGTCGTCGCCGCCGTCGTCTGGGGGTCTCGATCCGCCTTCGGGGGTCTTCCGGGGGTCTCTTCTGTTCTTGCGGCGGTCGTCGTCTTCCGCGCCGCCGGCGCCTTGTCCTTCTTCTTGTCCTTCTTGTTCTTCTTGTTCTTCTTCTTCTTCCGATGTTGACCCGACGCTCTCTCTGCCCGGAATGCCTGTGCCGCTCTGAGCTCGGACTTATATAGGGACATGGGCGACAGGGTCACATGCACATGTCACATGGTGACCCCGCCCCCTTGCGATGTCACAGTCCCAGCATCCTCCGGGACTGTGACAACACAAGGGGGCGGGGTCACCATGTGACATGTGCATGTGACCCTGTCGCCCATGTCCCTATATAAGTCCGAGCTCAGAGCGGCACAGGCATTCCGGGCAGAGAGAGCGTCGGGTCAACATCGGAAGAAGAAGAAGAACAAGAAGAACAAGAAGGACAAGAAGAAGGACAAGGCGCCGGCGGCGCGGAAGACGACGACCGCCGCAAGAACAGAAGAGACCCCCGGAAGACCCCCGAAGGCGGATCGAGACCCCCAGACGACGGCGGCGACGACGAAGAAGGTAGCCGGACACCTCCCCTCGTGAAAGAGCTAGGTAAAAGAGCAGAAGAGAGGGGAGGAGTCCGGCGAGAAGACCCCCAAGACGGAAGAAGACCCCCGACGGCGGATCGAGACCCCCAGACGGCGGCGACGACGAAGAAGGTGGCCGGACTCCCCTCGCTCGGTAAAAGGGGTTCCCAGATTCCGATAAGCCCCCGCCCGCAGACCCCGACAACCAACGGCCAGGGTTGTCGGGAAGAGGCCCTTGTCCTCATCAACATGGGGACAAGGTGCTTTGGGGTGGGGGGGCCGCACGGCCCCCCTTTCCCCAGGGCACCCCCCTTAGGTGAATGGGTGGGGGTAACCCTCACGCCGTTTTTTCGGCGTGGGGATTCCATCCATGCCAGGTCACGGAGCTAGCGCGGCGGCATTTACTGCCTACGCTCTCGAAATGAACGGACTGCTCCGTGATTCCGATAAGCCCCCTCCCTCAGACCCCGACAACCAACGGTCATGTGTACGAGGCATTATACTTACCTGAGCCCAATCTTGATGCAGCGATGTGCATAAGAGCAGCAACTCTCTCCATTTTCTCCCTCCTCATTGGCTCAGACACAGCCAGTGAAGAGAGAGTGGGGCTTGGGAATGAGCATGCACAAGGAGGGGGGGGGGCTCGTTGGTCCCCACCCCTTTCCTGGCCTGCCAGGCTGCGTGCTCGGATAAAGGGCCCCAATGCAGTTACTCTATCGATATAGTACAGAGTAGGGATGAGCCCAATGTTCGCCGAACAGCGAACAATGAACATGTTCGGCGAGCCCAGAACTATTTGTCCTTCCTCATTGCAGGGAGAATCCAGAAGCGCCATTAGGGACCTGGGTCAAAGACCGTCTCCTGTCATTTTTACAATTTTTGACACTTTTTTGGTGAAATGGTAGGGGTACTCTTGTAAGGGGGGAGCATCTGGGGGTCCCCTTGTTAGGAGATTCCGATAAGCCCCCCGCCCGCAGAGCCGCATCAGGGCTGCTCTGTGCAAAACCATTGCACAGAGCAGGTAAGTATAGCATGTTTGTTATTTAAAATAAAAAGGCTATAGAACACCTCCATCCATTTTGTTGCAGAAAGGTACTTTTTCTATAGACCTGCTCTGGGAGGACAACATGGTGATTTCGAACGTTCGCATCCATTATAACTAATAGGGTTCGAAAGCTAAGAGTTGTCGTCTAAGGACAGGAAGTTGTGTTATTGGCATGTTCACCAGGTGAAAATAAAGTGAAAAAATTTAAATGAATGCAGCCAACACATCTATGGATAGAAAAAAAGCAACATAAAACATTTTTGTTCTTTGTTCTAATGTAAGGTCAGACAGAAAGGTAAGGACAGCAGTATGATCTAGTTATGGATATTCTAAAGCTGTGGGCATATTTACAAAAGGGGGTGAGCCTATTAATGTGTTGCTTCTCTTTAACTGGCTAATCAGCAGGTTGGGGAGAGAGTTGATCAAGAAAGTAAAAATTCAGTAACTCTTTTTCCCTATAACCACCCAACAAAAGGGTAAGGACTATGATAAGAAAAATAATGATTCTGTCATTGAAAAAAATGTGTGAATGTGTGAAAAAAATGTGGATTCCTTTACAATACTGATTCTCATCAGGACTTTCAGTTACTAGTTACTGGAACAAGTAGGCATCTAAGGATTTTTTTTTTCTGTGATGTTCTTGATCTCCATACTACTTGTTCTATATTTGTAAGAAAAAAAATAGTCAAATAAAGGACATCAACCTGGACATTGGCCAATCAATTGTCCATGTCTGGTTTCCTGAAGTATGTAATGCATCACATTCCAAAGTTGGATATTGGTGACGTGATAAATACAACGTACAAAGAAGAGCAAGGGTTTTATACATCATCTTCATTACAGGGCCATATTCCTACCTCAGATACCATTGTCCATCAACCTTGGCACCTACATGTTAATTTGTCCTTGTAAAGTAGCCAAGTAAGGTTTAAGACAACATGGTGATTAGCATAAAACAATAACTTGAAAGAGACCATAAACAACCTTCCCCATGTATCTAATGGAACAAAAGAGAACTCAAAACATAGATTCATTGCAAACGTAGCTCCACTCGCAACTCTATGAACTGAAACTAAGAAAGTATTGAAGTCAACACTAGCAACACTATTTCTCTTTTGACAGGTTTACTTCTTTTCTCTTCAGAAAAGCCCATATAAGCTGATCACGTTCTGTCAAGAAAATATGTAGATTAAACGTGGCTTTTTAAGGCACATACTGATAAAAATACTGACAAATTATCATGGCAAACACTAAAGACAGTAACACTAATTTCTATCTTTTGTGCTCTGTTCATGCTAGGAAATATGGAAAGCTATGGATTTCATGGCATATCTGCCTGGCCAGGCGTACACACAGACCCCGGCAGTTTTATGAGCTTGCAGTGTTCTGTTGTATTCCGAATTTTGCAATAAACAAATATCATTTTCTTTTAGAATCTGCAGACTGTAGATAGATGATGCCGCTTTGTGGATGAATCTTTCAAACGCTGCATTTGCAGAAGCACATTAAATTTGTTTACTAACAGGCCAAAAACTTAGTTCAGCGAGAAAAGTGACAGGACCCATTAAAGGGTAAGTACACCTTCCAGACAAATCTTTGTACGTTACCAAGAAAACACCTGTACACCATACCTTTCCTCGTCAAATTACCAGAAACACGCACAAACCTGAGATGCAGAGAAAAAAAAAATTCCTGGCCTGGCTGTATTTTGTTTATATAATCTGGGGCTTCAGTATCTTTCTAAGAGGACCACATACAGGTGTGAATCAATAAAGTGGCTGCACCACTTTTCGGCATTAATCCCGTTTGTTAATTTATTAAAGGGGTTGTAAAGGTTTGTTTTTTATTTTCTAAATAGGTTCCTTTAAGCTAGTGCATTGTTGGTTCACTTACCTTTTCCTTCAATTTGCCTTCTAAATTATTTTTTTTCTTTGTTTTCTTTGTCTGAATTTCTCACTTCCTGTTTCTCCTCAGTAAGCTGTTCAGTAAGCTGTTCTGGATGACTAAACACCGCTCGGATGATGGTGTGAAGTTTACTGAGGAGAAACAGGAAGTGAGAAATTCAGACAAAGAAAAAAAACATTTAGACGGGAAATCGAAGGAAAAGGTAAGTGAAACAACAATGCACTAGCTTAAAGGAACCTATTTAGAAAATAAAAAACAAACCTTTACAACCCCTTTAAGACAAATTCATGAAGCATTTGCAACCCTTTTGGTTCTGACAGCAACACATGCACCAAATTCAGGTAGGTCTGTAATGCACCACTTTTACATTGTGCCGCATTGAATGCACCACTTTTACATTGTGTCACATTCAATGCTCCAAAATGTAAAAGTGGAGCTCATTAAGACCAACCCTCTTTTGACGTACAGAGAGAAAAACTGTCTAAGACAGATTTTGTTAAAGTGTCTTTGGGGCATTCTAAAAGAGGTGCAGCATGAACCAAATTCAAGTACAAACTCTAGAGAAGTATATGAATTTGGCACATTCTTCACCACTTTTAGAATGCACGAGATACACTGTTTCAAAATCTGCCTGCGTCAGTCTTTATAAATTGCAGGGACAGTGTTTTGCAATCTGACGCAATGTAATTTTAGTTTCCAATTTCATTTTACATTTCTCCAAACTATATCTTATTTGAGCATAATTTGGCCAACAGCTGACCGAAATCATTGGCATTGATATGAATTTAGCCACCTTTTAGCAGTTATAAAGGCATCCACTTATCTAGCAAGCCTTTCTGCAAGATTTGAGAACACGTCTGTGAGAGTTTTTTTGATAGAGCTTTTGTATCATCAAACACTGATGTTAGATGAGAAGATCTAGCTTGCAGTCAGCATTCAAATTCAACTCAAAAGAGTTCGGTAGGGCTGAGGTTGAGGTTTTGTGCAGGTCACCTGAGTATGTTCACAGCAGGGCAAATCCTGTAACTGTAATGGAGGGACATTTTGTATTTTGGGATGTCAGTAAAGTAGAACTCCAGCCACACCTTTTAAACTTTCGGATAGAGTAGAGAGGGATTAAATTGTGTGTCAAGTTTTTTTTCCGTCTGGGTTCTTATTGATAATTCCCCAAATTTCCTGTGCTGAGAACAAGGTTACCCCTTGGAAAATAAATAAAGGGAAATATCTGTAATAGGGGTACAGCCGCAATGAAGAAAAACCTTTTTGTTTTTTAAAGTAGATGTGTACTTAAAGTACATGTATTCAGTAGAGCTCTAAGTTTTAACCAAATCACTGTATATTAAAAACAACTGCCATTTTTTTTAAATAAATGACTTGTTTTAACTTATTTTCATCCTTTGTTGCATCTTAATCTCCTGTAGCCTGCAAATTCCTTTCTACATGCACTCCAAGAATAGCTACATAACATTTCTCAGACTGGGTTTTTTGATGATGACAGCAGTGGACTATGCTTGCATTACAACAGCCAATATAATGCAGGAGTCAATGGGAGACAAGAACAGAGTATTGTCTACTTGTTATAGGAAGTGCCTAAACAAGAATCTCCATGGCAGGATCAATAGATATTTAGATTTAAAAATATTGAAAACAACTTTAATATATTAACTTGTTAAAGTTTCTATGAGATTCCAGTGCTTGGATTCATGTATATCTTTAATGGAGGGCAGTAAGACCTTATTTTAGGTTTCTATTGCTGATTCTATCTCTATCAGAGAGGAAAATATTCCCAACAGGGCTCCTGGGATCAGTAAAGACCTGACAGAATTTCTAACTCTCACTGAGCAATCCTGAAAGCTAATAAAGAGTTTTGGCAGTAGTTATACGTTAATAAGATTTTACAATAAAAGACAGCCTATGAAATCACCAAGTAAAGCTGGCAATGCCCCTGGTAGCTTAGAGTACCTAGTAGAAGGAACAAGAAGGGTTATGTAGTCACAAACTATAGTCTTGATTAGCTAGGTTGTGTTCTGTCCCGAGGCTGATAATTGAAGGTATTCAAAATATCCATTTGTACTCATCTTGAAATAAATGAAGAGAGCTGTACAATAAGGAGCTCTTGAACCACATAACCTCTCCATTGTAGACTAAAGCTCCTGTTTATCAGAAACTTGCCCAGTGAATCTTTCTTAAACACGTTGCTATATAAATATCTTATCTTATCCCAGACTCCATGTTCTCCTAATGATAAAATGATGATGGATGATACTTAATGCTACAGAGACGATCATTAAGGTGGTTTGAAGAGGCAGCTATCACTCACTCATTATAATCTTACTTCTACCGCTGCTAATTAAAGGCAACTTATTTATGTATCCTGTCTGCTTCTAAAATCTTTGAGGTTCCCAATAATTATATTTGTTTCCTATTTTTTAATGACATACCATACCTTGCAAACAGCCTCTACATCTTTATACAGTATCAAGTAGCCTTTTTTATATTGTTGAGTCATGCCTTAAAACTGTTTTCCTTAGTAAGGTCAAGTTTGCACAATAAAAGTGATCATTTATGGTCAGGTTAGATTGAATTCTTCAGGGTTTTAAGTATCAGATCTCATGACCCTGTTAGCCCTTGGGGAAAAGTTTGGTATGGGGGAAGATGCGACTTTCTTCCCCTCCCTTCCTCCTCCTTCTTCCTTCCTTCCTTCCCACGGTGGCAATTAAGTTGCCAATCACCAGGACTGAGCAATGTAGGGACAAGAATTGGATCACTAACCCTGTATATGCCAACGGCACAGAACTTACAAAGATTTTACCTTATCGCTCCAGCAGGCAAACAGGAGGGTCACAGGGAAGGTTGGTATCAGCAGGAGTGGGCTAATAAGTGAACCTGCCACTTTGCTTTAAATGGGGAAATTAGATGTTAATTTCAATATATAATTGCTTTATTTATACTTGTGCATGTGTCTCTGTCATGTCTCAAACCAAAGAAATACAAAAAGGAGCACCATAATAAAACTAGAAGAGAGTCTAAGATAATTGTAATTCTTGGTGAAAAAAAAAAAAAAAAAAAAAAGTTGTATAAAAACATCCAGAACTTTTCAGGGGCAACACTACTCTCCCTTCAGCAGGGCTCAACACAGGATACAACTTGACTCTTGACTTGTCGTCACAGATCTATATTAGAACCAGTATTATATTCTCCCCTTGAACTTGACTAAACTTGACAGCAGTTGCTGAGAAGTAACCCAACTGTTGAGTGCCTATTGGAGGAAGCCTTGCTATGTGGGAATTATTCAGTTTGTTTCCAATTTTTCTTCATCTGGCAACACTTACAAGTCCAAAGGTTCTTTTGTTCTATATGTGTCTGTCTGTGTGTAGGTGTTTCTCCATTTCTTAGAGGATATTCAGACCCTGATGCCTCTCCTATGTGCAGTTTGAGCTCAGGGACATCTCCTTCCTCTTCACCATCATCAGTACTCTCATTGAAACCAGAAGTGCTTGGTACCGTACAGTTCCAGATTTAGTGTAGCCAGAGATCTGCCTTATTGTTTACCTCTCTCGGAAAAGCCCAAATTTCAATTCTCAGGGCTACCTTTATGTAATGGATACATTCTTGTCTATACATGAAAAGGTTCAAATAACAAAACGCAAATACAGTATATAAAATCGGGCATAGACACTGTAGTAGTCACTAAAAGTCCAAAGAACAGGAGTAAGGCAATGGCATGAAAGCTACATGTCACATTTTTTTATGCTGGACAACCCTACAGTCAATTCACAAGTGGTCATCAATTGCTGTCTTTTGGCAGATAAACCAGTCTCTACATAAGCATTCATAGAGAAATGTAGCTGTTTAGCTAACGTTCTTCTTTTTTCCTAGGGAAGGATGCTTCCAGTCTGTTGCATTCACTGTATGCTTATTGCGTGCTAAACAGTTTCACTCAGCATACTTTATATTGCTGATCTTCTTGGAGCTGTATCAGAAAGGATAAGTGTTTAGGATGAAATAAATGGTGTGGTTTATGTGAGAAGTAGAAAAAAAAAAAGAAAAAAAAGAAAGAATAAATGTGCCTGCTGCTGCCAGTCTGTGGATCCTGCAGTCTGACAGAAGAATCTCTCTGCCAATTAGCAGAATTACCAAGTCTTAGAAGTACTGCAGCCCTGTGTTCGCCTGCCAAGGCTCTCCAAATGCTAAACCTGAGGCGAGAGACCAGGGATTCAGCTGAGCCGCACCAGCTAGGCTGCTTCGAAGGAGCAAGACTTACCGTCTGTAAACTCTTTCATATCTAAGATGGTTCCCTGGCATCAGTTGCATCAGTATGGCTCCTGGCTGCTTGGAGGGAACCAGCCATATTGTGAGTTCATAATGCAGTTCCATGGTCTCATTTCATGGGGTGTATACAAACTTAAATTCTCAACTTTATAAACAACACTCCACTCATTCATATCCTCCTAACAATGATGCATTTCCAGTACTTTCAAATATATGACTCTGGGCATGTGACCATCACAGACTTGAACTACATGTGTAAGAACTGTTTTCTTGCCAAGATTTGTTATTTCTGTGCACACCTGGGCACCTCTACCAGTCAACATAGGCAGTAAGTCAACCTTCACTAGAGCATCACCATTTTCTAAGTCAAGAACACACCCCGAATATGCTAATTGGGCAATAGGGAGCAGCAGAACACCATCCTTCTCCCTTTTCTGCTCTCTCACCTTTTAGCATGTTCACTGTCTCTCATTGCTGCTGCACCATCTCATAGTCTTAGGCCTCCACCACATGGCTGGGTAGCTGTCGTATTCCTGCAGCCAAATCTTGTCACAGGAATCCGGCAGCCACTGCTGCCTGGCCGTGTAATAGAGGCCTTACAGGATGCCGATATCAAGACTAATTAGCCTAGAAAACATTGCCAAATAGCTATTAAAAATATAGATTTACCCTGATACAATTGCGGTTTTCTGGTTTTCTTCCAGTGCTGGAATTGGCTATGGCCTGACTCTCCGAAGCAGTGCTAGTTTCAAGGTGGCTGCCTCACTGGGGAATCTGAATGAGGAAATACAGTGTATAAAAGTCATGCACTTGGGGGCTAAAATATGAATGCAAGTAATTCGCTAGGGAGAGAACCTCTGGGGAAACCGAGAATGGAAAAGGATCTGGGGGTCCTAGTGGATGACAGACTAAGCAATAGCATGCAATGCCAAGCTGCAGCAAGCACGTTCAGAAGACTGTTAGCATGTATTAAAAAGAGTATTTACTCAAGAGATAAAACTATAATAGTACCACTTTACAAAACCCTACTTTGGAGCACCTTGAGTATGCTGTCTAAATCTGGTCACTGGTTCTTGGGAGGGTTGTCCTGGAACTGGAGAGAATCCAGAAAAGGGCAACAAAACTAATAAGGAGGAGACATGAGCACAATATACAAATTTCTAAATGGTGATTCTAGCATAGTGAGAAAACTATTCAGTCTCAGGTCTCTTAAGAAGACAAGCGGCCACTCATTGAAGTTGGGTGAGTGTCACGTGCCGGGTACGGCGGGGAACAGGAGGTGGATCCCCTATGCCAATGAGGCGATAGCACGGGTTGTATTGGAGGACCGGTTCTAATGTTGCTACTGGTTTTCACCAGAGCTCGCCGCAAGGCGGGATGGACTTGTAGCGGCGGTAGCAACCAGGTCGTGTCTTCCAATAGCAACTCGACCCCAATGACAGCTGAGACAGGCGCGGTACACAAGGATTAGGCAGAGGCAAGGTCAAACGTAGCAAAGGGTCAAGGCAGGTGGCAAAGGTTCGTAGTCGGGGGCAACAGCAAAGGTCTGGATACACAGTAGGAGAAAAACACACAACGCTTTCACTGGGAACTAAGGCAACTCAAGATCCGGCCAGGACAGGAAGGGGAAGTGGGTTTAAGTATGGTTCTGAAAACGGCACTTTGGACCAGGCACCAGTTAACTGTGCACTGGCCCTTTAAATGCAGACAGTGTCGCGCGCGCGCACCTGAGGGGCGGGGGCGCGCGCACGCCGGAAGGAGCCGGCAGGGACAAGGTGAGGGGAGCGGGACGTGATCCCCGGGCGGCCGTGGATCGCGTCCCGGGGAGAGGGCAGCGCCTGCGGTTGGGAGAGCCGACCGAGGCGCTGCATGACACAGAACGCCGCGAGCGCTCCGGGATGGATGGGGCACACGGAGCGCTCGGCGTTACAGTGAGAAGTGGTTCAACCTTAAAGGAGAAGTGCTTGAAGTAAAAAAAAAAAAAATATGCATACTTATCTATATGGCTGCAGCATCGTTCCGATGCTGCAGCTGTCCTCTGCAAAAGTAAGTTCCCTAATGCAATCCACATGAGATGTATATACATACTTCTCTTTTAAACTACTTAAGGGGTTCTTTAATGTTAGCGGGGTAAAGATGTGGAACCCCCTTCCATAGTTGGTGGTTTCAGCAGGAAGTGTTGATAATTTAAGAAAAAAACTTTTAAATGTGCATATTAGTGACATACACACACAGACTCACGCTAAACTAGATGAAATGGTGTCTTTATTCAACCTTACAAAATATATACTGTGTATATAAGTAAAACACAAACACACACACCCTACTTCAGGTGACTAACAGTCCGCAGCTTAAGGGCAATAGGACTAGATTGTGCTTCCCTTCATGGAAATGTGTCAGTAAACTATTTTTTAAATTCTTAAAGGTTTTTCCTCTTCATCAACAACAGCAGATATGTCAGGGGGCTGGTCCATAATTCGTGAAGAATACTCAGTATATACCTCACATTCTTGGAGGTGACAATAAACGTGCTCAGGGGACAACCTTTGGCATCCCTTTCCTCTCCTCTTGCAGTTCCCATTGCACAAATGTTTGCATTCAGGCGGCTTGCTTGCCGTATCTCTAGCAGATAACCCTGGCATCAAGGGAAATAGAAGGAGTGACAAGGCCGTCAAAAGGAGATTCCGCTCAGCACTTGATCTTTTGATCAGTTTCTCAGCAGACTTAGCTGTGACCTTTAAAAGTTATCTCATTCAGAATGGAGTCCAAGAAGTGTTCCAAATAGAATGTCTTTCCATGAGATTGTGCATGCTTCCGGGTGGAGAATGCAGTACTTTTAAAATATCCAGAGCGTGCATTACACCCCTTAACTGCCAGACTGCGCAGAAGTAGTGAGTAGCTAATTTATATAAACTAAAACAAGTAAAGTTGTTCACAGCAAATATTTTTCATTTTCTATCTTCTGACTTATTCCTAGCACCAAGTGGCCCCGAGATCCCGGGCCCCATATTCGGTTTGGAAAATGTCATTCTCTGCTGCAGAAAAGTGCTTGACATTTTCTGACCCGAATTTGAGGCCCTGTATCTCGGGCCACTTGGTGCTAGGAACCCCAAATTGGTGTGCAAACCCAGTGGAACCAACACTACAACATATCCAAATTTGGGGTTCCTAGCACTAAGTGGCTCCAAGATACAGGGCCCCAAATTCAGTCAACTGTGTCCATCTGTAGCAATGTCATTTCAGGACCCTTTGGGTCCAGAGACCCCACATTTTGGCTGCAGCTAGGGGGCATCTAGGAACCCTTAACTACCAAGTTTGGGGGACCTATGGCTGCAAATGGGCACAGGGAGCCATGCAAATGGGCACAGTGAGGCTGCAAATGGGCATTGTTGACCCTCTTTTCCACTTACTGTAGCTGCGCATTTCTCGCCCTAGGCTTATACTCGAGTCAATACGTTTTCCCATTTTTTTGTGGTAAATTAGGTGCCTCGGCTTATATTCAGGTCGGCTTATACTCGAGTATATACGGTATGCTGACAGGCAACAAAATTACAGGTGAAGTGAGCAGAAGGGTGACCTCATTACATTTCTGCTTCTCCTTCACTGTCCAAATAACAAGAACCATATGTTTCTTGACCAAGCTGTCCTGTTTTTCCTTGTGCAGTGGAGGTCAAGGCGCTGACTATGCTCTCCAGCAGGGTATCTTGAGCATAAGCTTGGCTGCAGAGAATTACAAATCCATTAGTTTATGAAACAGCTGGAGTTTAGTTTTAGGCAGTGTGGAGGGTATGACTAAATACAACCCCTTTAGAAATATAGCATTGTTTGAACTGCGGCAAAAAGGTCACTCCTTGTATTCCTGTGCACTTACTTTGCTGAAAAACTACAGGTGCACTTAGCAGCAGCCATTTGCCTGGCTTGTTACGTACTGTAGTGCTCAACCACTTTGAAGAGTGAAATGAGAAACCCATCTGTATCTCCACTGGAGTTTTTTGTACCAAGGGCGTAATATGTCTGCATTTTAGGGCCTGTTTGTTAAAAGTCAAAATGATGCTGTAACTAATTAGGAGAGAAAACATTTACAGCAGCTGATCTTTTAACTAAGCAAATCTTTTCCCTGCCTGAATAGGAACCTAATCCTGCCTACCCTCAAAGAATCCCTTATTTCTGTCTTCAAATAAAATAAAATAGACATTTACTAGTGCAGAGTTCAGCTTTGTCTTGGTTAAAGTCTAAAGTGTTACTAAACCCACAACAGTAAAATCAGTCTGTATATGCAGTAAAGCATGCTTGTTATACTCACTGTGGAACCTAAGGGGTTAATCCTCTGCATTGTGTAAAAAGGTTGTTTGATCCTGCCTTCTCTGATGCTCTCCTTCTTCCACTGTCCCCAATCTATCTCCCGATAGAACAGAGCTTTTGGCGGCAAGCTGCACATGCTCAGTTTGGTGT
Organism: Lithobates sylvaticus; assembly: GCA_028564925.1. Lineage (NCBI taxonomy): Eukaryota > Metazoa > Chordata > Amphibia > Anura > Ranidae > Lithobates > Lithobates sylvaticus. Next base: position 121,890,111 of record CM053029.1, on the reverse strand, counting down.
GTATTGCTAGAGAGTTTTTTTTTCTTTTCTTGGGAGAGTGCATGTGATCAGCACAGGGCCAATCAGCACTGTCCAGATGGAGGTCAGGGGTCCTGCAGCCTGATAGGACAGTTAGAGCAGAATGAAAACTTAGCCTACAAGCTTTAACTAGACACTGATATAAGTCACAAGACTGCTATATACTGCTGATGAAAAAAGATATTTAGCAGTTTATATTTAATAAAATTATTGCATTTCTATGTTCTGTGTACTGTGGGAGATCAGATGTTGTAAATTGTGCATTTCATTTGGAAATCAAGGTCCTAGAGTCTAGAGGAAGAGTGGAGAGGCACAGAATACAAATTGCATGAAGACCAGTGTGAAGTTTCCACAGTCAGTGATGATTTCTGTATTAAAAATCCTTTTTTTTATTGGTCTTATGTAATATTCTAATTTTCTGAATTTTGGGTTTTCATTAGCTGTAAGCCATAATTATCAAAATGAAAAGAAAGTAATGCTTGAAATACATTACCGCATCTATATAAAATACATGAGTTTCACCCTTTGAATTGAATTACTGAAATAAATGAACTTTTTGATGATATTCTAATTTTATGAGATACACCTGTAGATATAAAAAAAACATTATAAATACAATTTGTCCCCTTTTTTATAAGTGATTACATTCCCTCTGTTTTCAGCTGCATAAGAGCTGAGGGTAAGATAAGTACACTGAGCTTCCTAGTGAATGGCTGTGCAGCAGGTGGGGGGGGGGGGTGTCAGGACAAGTCTGATCATTGGGGGAGAGTGCACTGAGTTCCCAGCATTGTTAGAGAACTGACCATGGTGGGCTCTCCTGCATAGTGTGGTCAGTTTTTAATAGGAAAGCAGAGGGACTGGCAGGATCACCTGGGATTTCACACAGAGGAAGCAATACGCAGAGAACAGGAGACTTTCTCATACAAGTATATGGTACTTGTCTGCGGAACCTGGCAAAGACCCTGTAGCACGTTTGTGCATGCGCCAGATCCCCCACTCATTCACCAACATGCCACTGCTCTCTGCCAGTTATTTAGCATAGACCGTGCAGGGTTGGGGGGATATTTGCAAGATCTTGGGGGAGACAGGAGAGAACTTTAGTTATTGTGTTTGTAAATGTCACGTTTTACAGGGAGGCAGGAGAGAAGACCTTCCTTAAATTAGTAAAGTTTAATTTTAAAGTTTATAAAAAATAAACTGCGCTGTGTCCTATACACCTTGAAACTTGCAGCAGCTCTAAGGTGAGATAAACACCAAAATAGACAATATAATATGAGAGCTGCGCTCTATGAACATATCTATTAAGTGACAAATTTTGACAATAGTGAAAAATACGACAATATGTGAGTCAACACTTAAGCCCCATACACACGTGCGGATTATCCGAGGACCAGGTCCGTCGGATCATGTCCGTCGTACTTTGTCCGATGTTGGTTTTGCATACACACGGTCGGACAAAGTTGTCGGAAAATCCGATCATTCTGAACGTGGTGACGTTTGTTGCCTACGACGGGACTACGTAGAGGCTAGTAGCCAATAGCTTTGGTCTTCTAATGTGATCTGAGCATGCGTAGCACTTTGTCCGTCGGACTACCATACACACGATCGGATTTGGTGTGATCGGACCTTGTTGTCCAAAAATCTATCCAGCAGGAGATAGGACTTTGTCCGTCGGACAATCCGACGTACACTGTCCGATGGTGCATACACACGGTCGGATTTTTCGACAACATTGTCCGATCGGACAGAATCCATGCGAAAATCCGACCGTGTGTATGGGGCTTAAGGGTTGTTGAGTCCCAAGAAATAGGTCAGCAACATGAACAAAAATGTCCTTCGAAGTATTGCTAATAAGCAGTAGATGAACACCAAGTGTTTGGAGTCCTCCTCATGCAGATGATAAATTCACACCAACATACAAAGTGTATCCGCCATCACATAAAGTACACACTTACCAGCTAACACAAGCTGGATTGCTTGAGGCTAATACCCAGCCAGGGCCTTTGTCTCCAGGGATGGCAAGCGGCCTCTAAACTCCACTTGTAGGCGGATGGACATATATTACTAGTCTGGTTTCACCTATGGCAAGCCTTTTCCGTTATCTTTGGGTTATCGTGATCATAAGAATCGAGGACTCTGGATCCTTTTGCGCTTCTGTGATAATATATTTCCATCCGCCTACAAGTGGTGTTTGGAGACTGTTCTGGCCGGAGTCGCTGCTTGCCATCCCTGGAGACAAAGTTACCATCTGCACGAAGAGGACTCCAAACACTTGATGTTCGTCTATTGCTTATTAGCAATACTTTGAAGGACATATTTGTTCAATTTTAAAGTTTACCTATCTTAAAAATAAATTAAAGTTTTTTTTCCTCTTTTAAACAAATATACATTGGTATCAAGACTCTAACAATGTAACTGGCAAGACTCTGCAGTCCATCAAGGGGTTAGTCATAGGACCAGTGTTGGGTTAAGTCAGAGCAGAATATACATGCTTTGTCCAGAACCTAGAAATAGCACGTTTCCGTATATATATCTCTCAACACCTAAGTGTTCAGTCCACCCAGCCATCGTTTCTAAGAAAAGATATACTGAGGACTATATGGCACAGTATGAAGTACATCAGCTGAATCGATCAGCCTTTGTACGGATGGACATAAATGTCTTTTTTTTCCCCTTGTCTATGGAGCCTGGCTTCAGGCTGTGCTGACAAAAGCACTGCATGCAACCTTCAGGCAATGTTGGCTCATTGATTTCTATTGCTTTCTTCTAGGGGAGAGCATTAAACCATGGGAAGAAGCCTGTCCCAATGACATGGGTAGGGAATGCTATTCTGCATTTACTACTTATACAGGCAAAGTGTTAACTCTTGACCCAAACTGTTGGTTTAGGTAAACCGTTCTCCAGGGTTGATATTGTGAGGGGCTAGCTCAGCCCCTTGTAATCTAGAGCCGAAAGAGCCTGGGGCAGAAGGTGATGGGAACAGGCTTCCCCTAGTATACTGTCATGTAAACTTGTAGACTCAGGAAGCCCAAAAAAGGCTCCATCGGAGAACCCAAAAACGTGGACCTACAGTGAGGAAACTGGAAGAGCTAGGTGAAAATCCTATGTTAAAGCTCACTTGAATAGTGCAGGAGTGGGAAAAAAAAGAGTCAGAGGTGAAGTGTATGATAAATAAAAACAGTACAATATGCTACAATAAAACATAAAAAGTGCTGAATGTGTGGACATTCCTTTTTGATGTAGGTGGGCCTCAGGCTAGGACAATGTAAGTGACCAAGTTGGCTGAGTTCCCTTATGTTGCTCGTGTGTGGCGCCCAATCTTAATCCTGTCATGGAAAGATGGTGAAGATGGTGGAAAGGGCCCTTGGCATTGCAGGGCCTTGCTTAGAGCTGATTTTGTTGTTACATTGATATTGACCAAGAAGACGTTTACGATTGGACATATGCAGGGTAAATTTTGGCACTTTTGTGGACTATGGACTGTGGACTATGGGATGTGTAGTGTGCATAGAGCAGTGCACATGCCCGCATCTAATTATTCCAAACAAATTGAAAGGAGGCAGAATAGAAAAAGTTTGGAAGCTCACTGAGAATGTTACAAGGAGGCAGAAAAACACAGTAAGGCATGGTCGAATTTTCGAAAGAATTTTCTTTTGAAAATTAGAAAATCTGTGCATTTTGTGATCCGATGGTGCCACCATTGATTTTGAAGTTCGGCCAACCAAGCCTTCAATTTCACCTCATGTTGCTACAGAAAATATTTTTTGTGGCTGGGAATCTTCTTGTCTTTCCAGGAATTTTCTTTTCTTGCACATGCGCATTTCTTTTTCGATTACATTTCTCGCACAATTCTCCCATCATTGATTAGAAAATCGTTCATTTTTCAAAAAATTTCCAACATGTCTGATTACTCAAATTTGAATGCCGCACGAAAATCAGCTGTTGCTACAGCCCACTAATTGTGCGAAATATGAATGAAAATTCTTAGAAAAGATTTTCGAAAGAAAATTCTTTCAAAATTCAACCCATGTATGGCCTGCCTACGTGTTTCATGGAAAATAGATTACAATTAGATGTGTATGAACAATTTTTGCTGAATAAGGATATCATTTAATGTCATTTAAAGTCCCACTCTTGGAGAAAGCTTTGTGCATAGTGCCTAATCTAATCGGGTAAGGTTTTCTTCAGTTATCCTGTCAGACCCAAATTGCTGTATTTTGGCCCATGGAGACTTATTCTGTTTGCCCGATAATCAGATTTTTGTTGTTTATTGTCTTGGTTGCAGGGGACTCGCAGTATTAAATTATTCGTTGTTTTGAGAATCATTTTATCTACATAACCAGAAAGAAATTTGATCATGTTCATAATTTATTCACTCTCCGAATCTATACTTCTGGCCTCTAGGACTCAGAGGATCTATCATGATCTCTGGATGATAGGCTAACCTTGAACCACATAATGTAAATCTTTGAGTTTGGATCAGCAGGACAGAAATACAACCTGGCGAGTCACCTCGGGGATCCACAGCATCGTTTGATTTAATTATCTCTACAGCAGCAGTATGTTCACATCTCAGGTGCTTGTCCTTCTCTGTCAGAGCTCACAAGTAATGTCAGTACTACTTTTTAATGTTCCACCAGAGCGATTAGAGATGTTGTCAGGAATAAAAGAACTAGTATATACTAACGGGGAAGAACAGGCCTCTGAAACTACAGGATCTGGAAATCGAGGACAGTCAGTAACTGCTAGACATTTTATGTACAATAATCCAGTGGATTGGACTGTTTTTTTTTTTGGCTACTTGCACATTGGCAAAAATAAGATGCAACTTGGTGTCTGGCCTGCTGGAGGCGCTGCAGAATTTCTAATCAGTAAACAGCATATCTCATCAAGCATAATCTGTGCATATTGTCTGGTTCACATTGTGACCTTTTCCAGTGTTTTTTTCTGCGGTTTCAGATAGATTGGAAAATGTCAGAAAACATCTGATTAAGTAACTTTTTGCAACTGTGTCTTTCCAATATTTATAGGAAGTTATTATAGGGCCCCTGGATCTTATAGTGTATCTAAATCCTGATATGTTGCAGTTTAGCAAAAAAGCTTCCCCTGTTATTTTGAAGTAGCTGTTTATTTCTCTGTGTCCATGGGAAGAGTGAATCTGTATGGGAGTGGTTTTATAATTATCAATCAGTTGCTGCACTTGCAGGGCTCTAATGAGGAAAGTGGTGGGGTATGCATCACTTTAAATATGACTTCTTTTTTTCCCTTTGGGAAAATTCACCAAAAATGAAATTTTTTTGAAGAACCCAAAATCTGACTTGTCTTTTAGTGCAGACTTCTTGGAAAATCAGTGAGCCTATCACACAAGCAGGAAATTACATTTCTGGGGGGGCGTTCTGTCCACCACCTGTGTATAGAAGGTCTCCGGGTTGCCATATTGCATTGTACGTTACAGAAAAAGGAAAGGTAATTTTTAATAATATTCAATTACAACAAAATGTGTAGCAATTGTCTACACTATATTATTTTTGTTTTATTTACAATTTTTTTCCCACGAACGTGGAATTGCCCTTTAAGGGCATGGTTACACTAGCTTCACCTAGTGATCTACAGTGGTTTGCTTTCCAGAGGGCATTTGACAGATGGTGAGGAGACATTATATTGCCTTCTTACCACCCATTTTAACCCCTAAAAGCCCACACTAACACACAGCAACCATGTTGTGGCACAGGCCTATTCACTTAATGGGGGGGATAATTTTTCCAGAGCTGGGATGCAAAGCATTGCAGCTGCGCCATGTGTACACCTTCGTCCATTGCCTTTGCAGTTTAAGGGGGAGCAACTGTCCCACGATCGTAGGTTTAAATGAGCCCTAAATGTGGTAACTACATTTGTTTTTGTTTTTTTTTTCATTTGTTTTCACCTGATGACCCAGCTAGTAACCCTCCATGCCTTAGAGTAACACTAAAGCTGGCCATACATTATACAATTTTCCTATTAAATTACCTTTAGGTTTACCTTCAACTATGTAGTGCAAGAGCCTGTCTGATTGCATACAAATTGAAAGTGTTTAGGTTTGACCTGATATTAGATGGTTTTGATAAATCTAAGGGAAAATTGTACAAGGAAGTTGTATAATGTATGGCCAGCCTGAGGCAGGTTAAACTGGAAAGGGCAAGGCCATGGATTTATTTAAGTTTCCAACATAATCATTTAACCAGTGCCAGTCACAGCTGTACTTTGAGCACTTTTGAACCTTAATGTGACCTAGTCTAAAAGGCCTGTTGTCTCCATGAGTTCTGGACAAACATTAGACTGATGGAACTTTCATTTAAGGGCATAGCCCATTAAAGAAATCATTCATTGCTGGCAAGGTCAAACTGCCAAGGAAACTGTGACAGCCAACCTGAAAAAGAAAGAACAGGGCAGGCAACACTTCTTCAACTGCTCTTCAACCAGTGAGTGAGGATTTTAACTTTTGTAGAGTTCAGGCCCTGCCCCCTCACCCCATGTCCAAATAACCAATCATCTTGGACTGCTCAAATTCATAAATTTTGCCCACACCCAGTCACTAAGCCATGCTCCCTGCAGCCAAGGCTAACTTTCCCTATGGGATCAAGGGGCCTTCATTAACCTCAACAGGCAAGTTAAACAGGTGGTGTTGCCTGTCAAACTCTGCTTCTCAAGTTAAAAATGCCACTGCTGCAAAACAAAGCATAAGGACCACCTCGTCTGTACAGCCCTGTCCGGCTGTATTGTTGAGATTTGAGTGGGTGTCTCTGCTGCCTGTTTTTACTGTCCCTTGGCCAACCTGTGTGAAAGAGCCCTTACATGAATGAATACAAGCTTGGTTTGTTGAATTTGAAAAATAACTTACTGGCTGCATCAACAGATGAAAAAAAAGCCTAAAAATGCAACCAACATATCTAAGGATTTGTAAGCTGAAATATATAAAATTTTTGCTTTCAGGTTTAGATACCCTTTAATCCTCCATCATAAAGGTGATTTCACCTACGAAATTCATGTCATTCCAAAACAATAACCTTCACTGCAGCATGCTAATTGATTTGTGGACACCTGACCATCAAACCCATATAAGCATACAGACAAAAAAAATTGGCCTGAGGAAGGAGCAAGCATGCTCTGCACTTAGAGGTGCTGTGTTTCTTTTCCTTTGTTCCATATGTAGCGGGGTCGTACCCCTTTTAGGGGAAGAGACTACATCCCCCATAATCCCCAGGCTCCCGGGCTGCTTGTTTCCGCCCGAGAGGCTGCTGGGGGAGGTTATAAAAAGGAAGAGCGGAGACCGCCTCTTCCTCTTGGGACACTTCCTCTTCTGAGGCCTGACAGGACTGGCCTGCCTCTGCTGACAGAGCGTGGGACGCGGAGATTGCAGCCAGCAGAGACACCTGTGCGGACCGGAGCTGAAGGCCTGAAGCCTGGGCCTTGCAGCCGATGGAGTGAGACTCTCACCCCTCAGAGTCCACAGCAGCGGAGCGGAGACTTCCCCTTACTTTCGGTCGGACGGAGCTGATGACCGGAGTGCAGGGCTGTGACTGAGGAGATCGGGCGCCGCCATTGAAGAGACCAGAGCCGCCATTAGAGGGACCGGATCGGAGGACGGTACCCCAAGGATTGGTGAGAGAGCCTGTAGGCTCAATCCTGCATTGACCCACAAGTTTTATGCCTACTGAACTGCCTAGGCGCAATTTACCTCAGAGCAGCAATGTTACTTTTTGTGGATTACAAATGACACCATTTAAAGCTACATGTGCACCACCTCCACAGATTTATTGCCGGTGAAGAACACTGTACTAGTACAAGGACTGAGCTCTATTACTAGGGATCAGGCCTGGTCCGTTAGGTAGGCGCAGATAAATTTATTGCACCTCAGGGGTGCATAGCAGACGGTCGCCACGCTTGGCGCTCCGTTTCCCCATTGTTAGATTCATATACCTGTGTACATGTTTAAAGTGCATATTGCAGGGACCTGCTAAAGTATTGTGAGATATATGTTCAAATGCATGTTGCTATTCTTTTTTCCTTACTGCCAAAGTAAAGCCAGTTATTCTTATTTCAGCAGTCTGCTTGTGAGTTCATACCAATTACACTTAGAGTATAAGCTAAGTTTTATGTGCATAGGGACGTACCCCTTTACTAACTGTGCCAGAGCGGGTAGAGCCAAATTGCCGGGGGTTGGTGGAGCTGTACTCAGGGACCCAAAACAAACCAGCGGCTCTCTTAACTGGGGGTAGCGCTACACGTGGGGGCTCGTAATCCGGGATCCTGAGTCAGCGGTAAAAGCCGCCAGAAGGTGCCGGCATGGACCCAATAGAAGTGGGACGGTGGTCCGCAACATGGGCCGCTGACCCAGCCGCAGCAGCAGTTATTGAACTGCCAGGGATGTGGCAGAGAGAGGCAGTCAAGCAGCTCATCATGTCATTATCCCCATGCCAGAAGTCATGGATAATGGACATGAGAAATGATGCTGGGTACACATACGCCTTAATAGAGTGGAAGGAAGAGACTCCAGAGCAGTTCAGGAGCCAGAGTATACAGGCACCAAATGGTCAGCACTACCAAGTGCTGCATGCGCTGCCGCGGAAGGGAGACTACTCTCCTATGAAAGCCATTCTATCCCCAAAGAAGGAAGAGCAGAAGGGCGCGGAAAGTCCCGCACCCACACACACTACTCTTAGTGCAGAACTGTGTGCTGTTCTAGGGGAAATTGTAACCCAGTGCAGAAGAGACCCCGGGGATCACCCAATGTCGGGATACAGGAAACTCCGGATGTTTTCAGGGAGGACACCTGTACCCTCGGGAGAAGAGGGATTTGAAGAGTGGCTAGATGGTGCCACGCAGGCCCTAGAAGAATGGGAGGTCTCAGAGGGCCGAAAGAAGCAAAGGATTGTTGAAAGCCTAAAAGGACCTGCCTTAGAGGCCATACGCAATCTGAAGACGAGTAAAAAGGATTGCACTGCCCAGGACTACATAGACATCCTGGAAGGTGTGTTTGGTGGGACAGAAAAAGTCACAGAACTTACCTATCAACTGGAACACTGTTACCAGAAGACAGGGGAGAAGCTGTCAGAGTACATGGGACGCATAGACAAGATCCTGCATAGGATTATCCTGAAGAAGGGGATAGATCCAGGGAAGGTAGATGAAGCCCGTGCCCAGCAGGTGATGAGGGGAGCCCAACCCTTGGACCCTGTCGCACTAATTCTACGCACCCGGCAGGATGGAAGAGCCTGGACTACCCTGACCTCATCCGAATGGTCAGAGAAGAAGAGGCCATGTTGGAGGAGAAACGGGAGAAGCAGGTGATGGGGTCTACAAAGCCTCCAGTGGCCACGGTCAGGTCGGCCTTAACACCTGAAAGAGACACAGAGGTAGATGCCCTGAAGTTGCAGATGTCCCAGATGATGGAGATACTGACGTCTCTAGTGGCGAAAGAGACGCCCAGTCCCAAGAAAGAAACAAGCAGGAGGGAATTGTTTCCAGCTGTTTCAGCACCAGCATCCCCACCTGACTACAGTGAGATGATTTGTTTCAATTGTGGAGGAATTGGTCATATTGCAGCTGTATGTGCCAGTCCCAAGAAGAAGAAGGCAGAAAGCCGCCAGCCGGCGGGAAACGCCAAAGGGCCCCGGTGAAGGAGTCAACCGGGTGCCCATCACCTTCAGTGAGCTCCAAGAAGCATAACAAGAAGAGAAAGCGAGGAGACCAAACCCCTCAGAAGGGGCCCAGGGATCCTCAACCAAGGTGCACTCCAGAGAAAGGGGGCAAGACCCCTCCGGAGAGACACAGCACCCCCAAGCGTGAACTCTTCAAAGTGAGAGATAACAGAGAAGTATGCTCCGAACGCGAATCCACCTCCTCTCACCCTGCACCTGGAAGTGACTTCCCCTCAGTGAGCGGAGAGACAGCAGCACCCCCAAGCTGACCCAATGGAGGGTCACTCAGGTCTGGAGGTGATACCAGAAGTAATTTCACTGAAGGACCTGATAACAAAATGTTTGGAAGAAACTCTCCATGGAAAACCCAAGCCTACCTGGAGCTTGGAAAGAGAGAGCCAAGGCCCAACCGCGAATCCGAGAGAGAGTGAGGCGAGTCCCGCTAGCAGATCTGGAGGATCTCACCCTGACTGGAGAAAGTACTGAAGAGGCTCAGTGAAGAGGGACTTAAACTTTCTCCAGAGAAGTGTCGGTTCTATCAGTCTTCTGTGAACTATCTGGGACCCCTGGCCACAGACCCTGAGAAGTTGGAGGCAGTTACTTCGTGGCCAAGGCCCACAACTGTTTCTCAGTTGGGGCCCTCAAATGGGCAGTTGTTGACAAGTTGAGAGACTACTTGTATGGGGCCGAGTTTACTGTAAAGACAGATAACAACCCCTTGACCTATCTATTCACCACCGCCAAGCTGGATGCAACTGGACACAGATGGTTGGCGGCGTTGTCTGGATTCAATTTCAGCCTCAAGTACAGACCAGGGGCTGGAAATAGGGATGCAGATGCCCTGTCCCGAAGATGCTGTTCTCATGGGCTGAGAATGCTGGAATCCACCTGCACGAGCTGTCAACTGCACTTCAGAGACACAGATTTTGCTGCAGGATTACTATCATGATTGTTTTTATGCTCCCTTTTTGAGTAATTTCACTTTTGACTTATCATTAAATGGTTTACCAATACTGCACAGAGGCGCTGTGTTTCTTTTCCTTTGTTCCATATAAGCATGTTGGATATCCCTTTCTAAAACCAAAAGCATTAATATGGAGCTGACCCTTCTTTGCATCCATATTATAGCGCTGACTATTTTATTTTGTATCTCTTCTAGGAAGGCTTTTTACAAGATTTTGTAGTGTGTCTGTGGGGATTTGTGTCCATTCAGGCATTTGTGAGGTCAGGTACTGATGTTGGACAAGAAGACCCTGGCAGGCAGTGTTCCATTTCATCTCAGTAGTGTTCAGTCGGGTTGAGGTTGGGGCTTTTTTTTCTCCACACCAAATGAATCAAACTATTTCTTTATGGAGCTGGTTTTGTGCTCAGAAACACACTATTTCTGGAAGCACACAGTTGTAGTGTTCAAGTGGAAAAAATAAAAATGCAAGACAAAGGCATAATGAGCTAGTATGCATAGAATACTATCTCATTATGAATTACTTACCTGAGATTGAAGCCCCCGCAATGGTCCTCGCTCATCGCTCCGGCGGCTGACATCTCCCCAGGGGTTACTTCCAGGTATCGCGGCTCCGGCTCTGGAGCCATGATGACGTCACTCCCCTGCATGCACGCGTGAGCCGCCGGTAACGGCACAGTCTAAATGAAGCAACGGCACGCACATGCCGTTTCTTCAGTTTGCTTAACTGCGCATTTGCCGATGACGTCGGCGCATGCAAATACAGGGATATCTCCTAAACCATGCCGTATAGCTACAGGTAAGCCAATTATAGGCTTACCTGTAGTAAAAAGTGGTTGTAAAGGGGTGGAAACACCTGAACTCAACAATTTGTGTTGGAGGGATTTCCACATACGTTTGGCAATATAGCATAGGTATGATGGTCAGGTATCCATCAACATTTGGCCATGCAGTATAGTTTATATGCATTTTATGTAAATCATTGGTCACCTTCTAAACTTCATAACAATCACATTGTCCCTTATGGATCCACCTACTCCCTTTAATTTAAATCCATACTTATACTTTACTGTATGGAAACACTGATAAATAAATAAGGAAGAAAAAAAAAGGATCGTACAATATTGCAGTTTCTCCCAGAAGAGAACACAGTTAATGTACTCTGCTCTGGGAATGAATCACTGAAATCATAGGCTCATATTAAAGTGATGGAGAAAATAATCGAAAAGGAGTATATTCAGTAAAATGTATTCATAGGAAAATTCAAAAGGCATTATTTCAGGAAAATACATGCCAATCCCCCTAATTATTTTGCTGTTCTCTGGTTAATATGGCTGTAAAACAGTAAAATAACGGTTTCAATTCTAAGCCCAGGTGCTCAGGCTTACACTGCCTGCTGGAATAAGAAATGGCTGCCCGTAGACCATTAGTCACTGAAAGCTGTATTTATTTTACTATAACTTACTTCTGTCTCTTCTCACCTGAGAAATCTGCCTCTAGTTTTATCATTTGGAGAATTATTGATGTAAAAACGATGCAGACAAGACACTAATTAGCTACTCTTTGTACAAGGAGAGGCAACCAGAGATGTGAGCCTTACAGGAACTTAATGGGCCTGATTCATCCAGCTGCCATAGTGCTTATGGCATGCCAAAATGGCCTTTAACACTACGTTATCATATGTAAAAATAGAGCTTGATTTACTGAAGATAGAAAAAAAAAAAAAAAAACCTTGTTAAAACTCAACATATTATCAAAAAAAAAAGCTTAAAGCCATATATAAAGGGGAACTGGCATTCAGACCTTTTTTAACTCCTTGCTGCCACCTCCCAGTAGACTTTTAAGTGTTGATGCAGGGAGGTGGAGGTGGCTTCCACATGATTGCTGTGCTTGGTTGTCACAGCGGTCACATGGTCAAGAGACTGTCCTGCTGCCTCACAATCACAAAGATCACCTGATGATGACAGCTAGGTCAGTGTGTTGGGAGTGCACAGAGAATCTTGGTGGCATATGGACGCACTAAGGCACACCCATCCTGCTTATGGTGGGAATAGGTTAAAGTGCTCTATTAAAGCACCAAGTACAGTACAAACTTTCTATAGGATTGACTGATGAGTGCTGCAAGGGCCTCCAAAGAAGATTGTGACACATTTTAATGTGATGTCAATGAGACCACACATCTCAAATCTGGCTAGATTCAGGACAGGTGAGCATAAGACTGATGAGGCTAGTGGTAAGTAGAATAGAGCGCAGTTACATGTTAACACATTACATTTTTGCTTGCAATTTAATAAGTTATACACAAGTTTTAAAATAAGTTCTTGTTCGTCTCTTTAGCTACTGTGTGGATTAATTAATCCTTAAACCATAGGTATAACCCAAAATGGTTTCTCTTAGTCTTGGATGGTTTAGGTAAAAGTTAACAGCCCCCATTGGTTTATTTTTTTGCTCTGTTTGTTTACTGTTGGTGAGATGTTCTTTCACTTCCTGTCCTGGAGATACACAAGGAAGTAAAAGGGGAGTTTTACAAAGTGGGGGGAATTCCTCTCTTAGGCAGATGTCACCAGATCTGGTGTTCCCATTGGAAGATTTACCCTCATATCTTGTTCTGATAACAACTTGCATCAGTGACAATGCACATCATAACAAATAAAGAAGTAGAATGTTCCGAGTGGGGATGCAGGCAGCAATATAAACCACTTTAAGAACCGCTAATGCAATATAAAAGTGTCCAAATTAGTGCAGAGATGAGCGATCATGCAGGTGACTCCATGATAAACAATCCACCACTGCTAACCGTTCACCTCAATGCGTGGACCCCTGGAGGATTGGGGCCACAGACGATGTCCCCTAGTGGGGCATATAATCTCTCAGGAACATCACTCTGCTGGGATGACACTATACGATCACTGAAGAATCACCACTCAGCTTGGATGACTGGAATGGATCACTGGGGAACACCGCTCAGCCGGGACAACGGAAATGGATTACACTCAATGCGCTCCAAACTCCTCCCTTAGATACAATTCAATTCTCTAGTACCATGATAATCATGTAAATAAAGAAGATATATAGTGCTCTCTCTCAGGTCTGTGTCTCAGCTCTATGAAATACTTACCTTAGAACGAGAGGTCCCTGTATCGCAGGCCGAGGGAGCTGACATTTTGCCCTCTGCGTGTCCTCCGTATTCGCGGCTCCGGCGCAGTGAGTGGCCGGACCTGTGATGCGCGCTGGAGTCTTCTTCTTCTCAGCCGGGCATTCTCAGCTCATGCATGCAAAGTGAATATCTCCTAAACCGTACAGGTTTAACAGATATTATTTTACCTACATGTAAGCCTTATTATAGGCTTACCTGTAGGTAAAAATTAAAAAAATGGGTATACAACCACTTTAAAATTGAAGCTTGGTGAAATATCTGGGTCATAAGTCTGGATTAACACTTAAGTGTGAATGTGTGTGATTTAGGAGCCTTTTTTGCTAGTTTTTTTTTCATGTTTTTCAGACATTTTCAGGCTTTAAAGTTTTTTCTTTAGCTGATGGAAAGCCAGTTACCAGGATAAGGAGATGGATGTAAAGCATGACAAAAAAACAAATTTTTTGACTGAACTCTCTTGGGGGCCAAAAAAGAGTGATTATCCCCCAAAAAGGCTTCTGTGCATTTTTTAAACTTTGAGTGACAGCTCATTGCTCAAAGGTGGATGATCACAATAGAATAACATGAATATTTGGGGGTGGATTTACTAAAACAAATAGACTGTGCACTTTGAAAATGCAGTTGCACTCATTTTCCCCATACTGTAATTTGGATAATGGAAATCAGCAGAGCTTTACCACATTTACCAATTATGTGCAAGTAAAAATGTTTTTTTTTTTATATTTTCCTTGCACATGATTGGGTATTCTGTACAAAGTAAAGCTTTACCACATTTACACGTAGGAAAAAGAATGCAACTGCACTTGCAAAGTGCATACAGGCATACCCCACTTTTAAGTACACAATGGGGTTTATTTACTAAAGCTAGAAAGTGCAAAATCAGGCTCACTTCTACATAGAAACCAATGAGCTTCTAACCCCGGCTTGTTCAATTAAGCTTTGGTAATTCAATCTGGAAGCTCATTGGTTTCTATGCAAAAGTGAGCCTGATTTTGCACTTTCTAGCTTTACTAAATAAACCCCATTGTGTACTTAAAAGTGGGGTATGCCTGTAATCTCTTTGGCTTTAGTAAATCTACCCTAATGTGTCAAGCATTGAAACACTTCTGAAAGACACTCTTCAGTAATGAATGGGGGCTTCAGGATTTCAAAATTGTAGCTTGAGACATTTTGATAAATTGTATAAAGCAATAAAATTTAAGTTTTGGGGGGAAATTCGTCAATGAAAGTGAACTTGTACTCTAGTTTAAGAAACCACGCATGTGAGTGATAGATCAGTAAAGAATAAAAATAAGAAGCAAGTCTAAACTTCTTCACTCACAGTCTGATCTTTAGTGAATTGAGTCCATAGACTCTGACAGGAGGTATTGTACATGTTCCTCTCTTACTGCAGGAAATTGTAAGACTGTTGAAATAAAGAGCTACTCCAGAAAAGAAGTAAAATCAATCAATTAATTGCTAATTCTATTTAGGATAGTCAGCAAATCCACCTAATTTAACTTTAATCTGTGTTTTATATAATACATTGTAACAGAGGCGTAACTAAAGGCCAAAACATGCACTTGTTTTATCCCTCAAAAAAACACCTCTGACTGTCCTGTGATATTAGCGATCCAAGGCATCAAGTGAAACTTCACAGTACCCTGCTCATAATCTATAACAAGCACTGCAAGTCAGAAAGCGTTTATTTAGCGTTTTATTTTTATTTTTTTATTTTTTTTGGGGGGGGGGGGTGTCATTAGCTTATTTTTTTGGGGGGGTTGGCATTGGCTGCTGGAAAAAAAACATATGTGTTCCATGTATCCTTACCCCTAATTTGGATCTGCCATTTTTGCATTTGACCCAGTCTATCTAACCCTGACACTTCTGGATGTGTGAGATGCTTAGTTTTCTGCTAGGTGAAGAACCACAGTGTCCAGTGGAGGATATTTATTTGACACTCACTGAAGTGTCCAATAGCAGCAGCTCCCTGGCTGCTCATAAGAAGGAGGATTTAACACACTGCCCAAAAGAAAGTTAAAGGCCAGCTCCACCTTTTGCAGCATGTTACATGCTACACCGTAATTAAGGTGTACCATAGAACATGGTGCAAATGGTCCCCTCTATGAAGAATGAAGGAACCTGCAAACGAAGCCCACGATGTCCCCTGAGCAGGCCGTGTCCATCTTCGCCCCTCTTCCTTCCGGAGCCACGGACTCCGGCTCTGTGACTGGTCGGAGTCACGTGACGTCACTCCTGCGCATGTATTTTATTTAGATGCATTACACACAGAGTGATGTATTAAAAGCATTTCTTTCTTTTACATTTTTATGATTATCCTCTAAAGGGAAGGGTTATATTGTGGCAGTGGCAGATTGAGCCTGTGCCACTGCTAATCTCTGGGCCCGATTTTCCAGGAAACAGGCACACTGATGGTCCAGGTGTGTGTTGCATTTATGTTAGAGCCAGAGTTAGAGATCAGTGGCCCCACCTTCCTGATGGGGTCAGTATGTGAATGGAGGTGCACATCGCATCAGACTGTCCGGGTCAGGACAGACAAAGACCAAAGCCTGTGAGGATTTAGCAGCTGGGAGCTGCAGGAGAGAATGTCAAGCTGACCAAGGCACAGCGTTTTGTGCATGAGCACTGGGACTGTGTGTTTGATGGTCTGGAGGACCAAGGCAGTGAAGCTGCACCAAGAGCCACAAGGCTGAATATTGTTTATCGCAATGACAGTAAGAACCCCTTGCGTGGGAAGATGTCCATGTGAACTTTTGTGTTTTTTTTTGCTTTGTTTTAAATAAAAGTGGGCAGAAAAAGCACTGAGGCTTGGTTCACACTTAATTTGCATACGGCTCACAGCAGGGGTCTGGTACGTCCCTATTTTCCGTTTCAGGGACAAATCAGGCCCACATTTTTGCCTGAATTTGGACCTGAAACTGAGCCAAAGATGCACATGACCAGTGCAGCCTGCTCCGCAGCCACCGTAGAGATGTGTGAACCGGCTCCATTGAGAGACGGTCACAGTCTCCTATCATGCACATCGGATGCGGGGAAATCCAATTTCCGCATCCAATTCACATAAATGTGAACATATCTGTGAAGGATAACGAGAGCAAACGCTTATGTTGTCAGCTATGATAATGGGGATAACCAGCAAGCTATTAGACCAGTCAGGAAGGGTGGAGTACTGCTGGACCATTCAATGAAAGGGGTATCTCAGCTAAGACTTTGATTATAGATAGAACATATCCAATTCCACAAGGCTGAATTTTTTGAGTATAGTCCTTTTTTAAGCTTCTTAAGAGTCTTAAAATCTAGTAAAACGAGAGACATGGATATTAAACCGTGTGTAAACAGACTCTCAGGCTCCATGCACACTGGCTGTAAAAACATTGCTTCTACAGGAGTTTTGTGTTCTGCCTATATGTCCATACACATTAGGATGTTAAGAGGCATATTTTGAGTTTAACGTTTAGAGGCAGAAAAAAAAATCCTTCTGGTTCTCGATTCTGATTGGAGCTTGGAGGCAGAAAAAACATAAAACTCTCCTAAACTCATCAAAATTTTGTACAAAAAATGCTTTATATGAGCGTTTTTAATCCCGAGAGAACAGACATTTTTTTTAAGCCCAGTGTACATGGAGCCTCAAAGTGTGTATTTCCTTCACTTCTACATCAGATAAATGATTTTTATTCCCTCTGTAAATAACTCCAGTTTCGAGCAGTTCTTGCAATTGGAGTATGTTAAAACGAAATGAAAACAAACAATGCAGGGTGTTAGACTGATTCTTTAACATGACTACACTCTTTTTATTAGCTGCAATGAACATTAGTTTTGACTTTCTGCAAAGGCAGAACAAATAGATGCTTATTCTGAGCATGCCAGCCTGTACGTGCCTTGCCTCTGTTAATATCAAAGAAGCAAATAAAAGCAGGGTAAAATATGTATTTCATTATATGAGTGGTGTAACTAGGGTAGGGCAGCTGCTAAATACATAGAAAAAGGGGAGCAATATCACACTGAGAAAAAAAGAAAATTTTTATATACTGTATATTTCAAATGCCTTTGAGTTCCGTGCCTGAGGCTGACGATTGAATATGTTTCTTACAATTATCTTCTTTAACCAGATTTTACATTGTCCTGAAAAATATAGCAAGAGGGAAATGAAGTTATGAAAATGGATGCAAAATGGAAGAAATTGACTGTGGAATAAATGTCTTCCTTTTTGGGAATGGGGCTCCTAAAAAATTGTAAAAAAAATAATAAAACAATACAGTATTGTAAAAAAATAATTAAAAAAAATATTAAAAAACTATTAAAAAATAATAAGAAAAAGAAAAAACTGACACCATCCACTGCCCTACTGACACCAATCTCTGCTCTATTGGCACCGTCCACTTCTCTGCTGATATGTTTTGCTCTGGGATGCACACCCTAATGCAGTGATGGCAAACCTTGCCACCCCAGATGTTTTGGAACTACATTTCCCATGATGCTCATGCACTCTGCAGTGTAGTATCATGAGCATCATGGGAAATGTAGTTCCTAAACATCGGGGGTGCCAAGGTTCGCCATCACTGCCCTAATGCAATAGGCTGCGCACACCAATGCTAGATAGATACAAACATTAGATAGATAGATAGATAGATAGATAGATAGATAGATAGATAGATAGATAGATAGATAGATAGATAGATAGATAGATAGATAGATAGATAGATAGATAGATAGATAGATTTGATTTGGTTTGTCCTGTTCAAGTCTTTGACTACAGCTTACGTTACATTAGAGCATGTGTAGTCAAAGAAGCAGAAGGCAACCGCTTGCCATTTCGAATAACTCCCGTGTTGTGACTTCTCCAAACATGGCTCTGATATCTTGCAAAAATGTTCAACAGCTTTTGAAGTCTCTTGGGTCAATTTGTTTGCAGATGTTACAAACAAGTTTTCAAAGGAGTTGCCCCCAGTCCTCTTGCAATGAGAGCTGCAGAAACAGGAGAGATGAGAGCGTTCTTGAAAGGATACTGTAGCTACATCACCGGAGGGCCTTCATTGCTATGCAAATATAGAGAATGTCTGCAAGAAACTGACTAGCACTCTTGATGACATTCCCAGCTTCTGAAGGTAGTTAACAAGCAGGCTTAGGGAGAAAGGGGTTAATGAAGGCATTTCTGATGCATCATGTTGGCTGATCATTTAAACATTACCTATTAAACAGCAGTGCACCCATTTACAACAAATAAATTATATATTAGACCTACACGACCTCCCTGGTTTAAAGCTCTGAAATACAAATCCATGTAGTCACATATTACAGGCATGTTGAAGACACACACAGAAAAATCAGTTACATAAACATACAGTACATAACCAGCACTTCCATGATCAAAGGCCAAGCTGGCCCTGGCCATTGAAGCTGGCACATAGCACAAAAGTCATATATCCAATGTGTGCATTAGTTTGGGTCACTCAATCTATGACTAATTTATTGGTTATGTGTGCATTTGCATTCCTCTTATTACCCAACTATTCAACACAACACAGTGCCACCCACCCTTCTGCTACAATGTCAGTAGATACTCAATACCTGTCTGAACAGTTTCATAATACCCCCACCTCAATTATCCAATTATCCAGCCAAGAAGAATTATCATTTTAAAATTGTGCAGCTTCAGCAATGTGCTGACGACGTAGACCCAATGTCCTTTGCTATTGTTAGCATGAAAGATGCTTTCTTCTCCTTCAAAAAGTTGTAGTAAGAATAGATAGGTGATAAACTAGGGCGAAGCAATTTACATATACTGGCCAAAGGATTTTAATATGCTCAATATATTGTCTAATACAACTTCTAAAGTGTTCATAACTTTAAGTATATGTTTCTTTTTTAGATTAATACAATTTAAAGGAAACACAGACAGTGAAAAGTGTAATGTTCCTTTTAACCACTTCAGCCCCGGACCATTTGGCAGCCAAAGGACCAGAGGTCTTTTTTCAATTTCGCACTGCACTACTTTAACTGGTAATTGCGCGGTCATGCAATTTTGTAACCAAACGAAATTTGCGTCCTTTTCTTCCCACAAATAGAGCTTTCTTTTGATGGTATTTGATTGCCTCTGTGATTTTTATTTTTTGCGATATAAACGGAAAAAGAGCGAAAATTTTGAAAAAAAAAGAGATTTTCTACTTTTTGTTATAAAAAAAATCTAATAAACTCAATTTTAGTCAAACATTTGGGCCAAAATGTATTCAGCCACATGTCTTTAGTAAAAAAAATGCCAATAAGCGTATATTTATTGGTTTGCGCAAAAGTTATAGCGTCTACAAACTAGAGTACATTTTCTGGAATTTACACCGCTTTTAATTTATGACTGCCTATTTCATTTCTTGAGGTGCTAAAATGGCAGAGAAGTACAAAACCCCCCCCAAATGACCCCATTTTGGAAAGTAGACACCCCAAGCTATTTGCTGAGAGGCATGTTGAGCCCATTGAATATTTTTTTTTTTTTAGTCCCAAGTGATTGAATAAAGACAAAAATAAAAAAGATTTTTTTTTTTTTTCAAAAAGTTGTCACTAAATGATATATTGCTCACACATGCCATAGTTATATGTGGAATTGCACCCCAAAATACATTTTGCTGCTTCTCCTAAGTATGTGGATACCACATGTGTGGGACTTTTTGGGAGCCTAGCCGCGTACGGGGCCCCGAAACCCAAGCACCGCCTTCAGGATTTCTAAGGGTGCAAATTTTTGATTTCACTCCTCACTACCTATCACAGTTTCGAAGGCCATAAAATGCCAAAATAGCACAAAACCCCCCCAAATGACCCCATTTTGGAAAGTAGACACCCCAAGCTATTTGTTGAGAGGCATGGTGAGTATTTTACAGCTCTCATTTGTTTTTGAAAATGAAGAAAGTAAAGAAAAAAAAATTTTTTTTTTCTTTTTTCAATTTTCAAAACTTTGTGACAAAAAGCGACATCTGCAAAATACTCACAATACCTCTCAGCAAATAGCTTGGGGTGTCTACTTTCCAAAATGGGGTCATTTTGGGGGTTTTTATGCCATCTGGGCATTCCATGGCCTCCGAAACTGTGATTGGCAGTGAGAAGTGAAATAAAAAAATTACACCCTTAGAAAGCCTGAAGGCGGTGATTGGTTTTTGGGGTTCCGTACGCAGCTAGGCTCCCAAAAAGTCCCACACATGTGGTATCCCCGTACTCAGGAGAAGCAACAGAATGTATTTTGGGGTGTATTTCTACATATGCCCATGACATGTTTGAGCAATATATCATTTAGTGACAACTTTTTGTAAAAAAAATATATATATTTTTTTTTTTTCATTATTCAATCTCTTGGGACAAAAAAAAAAAATATTTAATGGGCTCAACATTGCTCTCATCAAATAGCTTGGGGTGTCTACTTTCCAAAATGGGGTCATTTGGGGGGGGTTTGAACTGTCCTGGCATTTTATGCACAACATTTAGAAGCCTATGTCACACGTCACCCACTCTTCTAACCACTTGTAGACAAAGCCCTTTCTGACACTTTTTGTTTACATGAAAACATATTTTTTTTTTTGCAAGAAAATTACGTTGAACCCCCAAACACTATATATAATGTTAAAGCAAAGGCCCTACAGATTAAAATGGTGGGTGTTGCATTTTTTTTTTCCACACAGTATTTGCGCAGCGATTTTTTCAAACGCATTTTTTGTGGAAAAAATACACTTTTTTTTATTTTAATGCACTAAAACACACTATATTGCTCAAATTTTTGATGAAATAAAAAATATGATCTTAGGCCGAGTACATGGATACCAAACACGACATGCTTTAAAATTGCGCACAAACACGCAGTGGCGACAAACTACATACATTTTTAAAAGCCTTTAAAAGCCTTTACATGATACCACATTAGATTCACGGAGGAGGTCTACTGCTAAAATTACTGCCCTCGATCTGACCTTCGCGGTGATACCTCACATGCATGGTGCAATTGCTGTTTACATATGACGCCAGACCAACGCTTGTGTACGCCTTTGCGCAAGAGAAGGGGGGGCAGGGGTGCTTTTTTTTTTTTTTTTGTTTTTTTTTTTATTTATTTAGCTTTTTTATTTTATTTTTAAACTGTTCCTTCCATTTTTTTTCTTTGTTATGATTTTTATTGTTATCTCAGGGAATGTAAATATCCCCTATGATAGCAATAGGCAGTGACAGGTACTCTTTTTTTGAAAAAATTGGGGTCTATTAGACCCTAGATCTTTCCTCTGCCCTCAATGCATCTGACCACACCAAGATTGGTGTGATAAAATGCTTTCCCAATTTCCCAATGGCGCGGTTTATATCCGGGAGGGGGGACATTCCCTCCCACTGCTTGTAAAAGCAGTCTAGAGGCTAAT
Source organism: Lithobates sylvaticus (assembly GCA_028564925.1). NCBI lineage: Eukaryota > Metazoa > Chordata > Amphibia > Anura > Ranidae > Lithobates > Lithobates sylvaticus. The sequence continues at coordinate 121,867,920 of CM053029.1, read as the reverse complement.
TACCCGCTAGAATTGCTTTTACATGAAAGCCGATCACTGGCTGAAAAGAATGATACCAAGATGATACCTAAACCTGCAGGCATCATTGTGGTATAACCATTCAAAGTCCAGCAACATACTGGACATATATTGTAATCTTTTTTTTTTCATGCAGCCTCTTGGCTGAACGAAAAAAAAGAGATTGATTGGTGGGTATGCCCACCATTAGAATACCTCCCTTCATCCACCCACTTCTAATGATGGGCATACATGCACCATTTATATATGCCGATGCATGGGGGCATCCTCCCGCAAAAGTTATGCCGTGTACACACGGTCGGAATTTCGACCGTATGTACGTGGCATTAGGAGCCAATCGCTCCTCCCCCCCCCTGCTGCCCCCATGCTTCGGCATATATGCTCTTTTTTTTAACTGTGGTGGTGAAATCACCTCCTACAGCGTTGGAGTCGCGTCTTTATGTATCGTGGGAGCAAACGCTGTTGCTGTCAAGATAAATAAATCCGCGTTGCAACTGAATGGCGCACCTGAAAACAAAAAAATGCTTAACACTAAAACACAGTAAACAAAATTACATACCTGAAAAGCAAGCATGATAAAACATGATAAAACATAATAAAACATTGCAGAATAGAATGGAGTAAAAAAAGAGCAACAATAGAGAGAGAATAGAGTGAGAGAGAGAACAATAAAACGACAACTATTTTATTTTTTTTTATTTTTTTGAGATTCACAGGTAAAAAAGCTCCTGACTGAAGCGACTGAATCAAAACGCTACCACAAAAAAAATGTTAGCGATCGCAGGGATCAGGCCTGACTCTGCGAACGCTGCAGTTATGTGTGCTTAGTGTTTTGTAAGTGACAGTGATCGATCGATACTGCACTTGGGTGGGCTGGGCTGGGCGGAGGGGGAAAACGCAGGTGCTAGCAGGTATCTGGGCTGATCCCGCTAACAATGCGTTTTTTTTTTGGAACCCTAAACTGCTGGGACGCTAGTATAGATCTGATCAGATCAGATATTGATCTGTTCAGATACTGTGCCACTAAGGGAGGTGTATGCTTTGCGCGTGGGTGTTTGCGGTACTGGCACTAACCTGGGGCGACGCAGACCTTATTTGACCCTAAAACCTAATTGATATCACCCGCCGGGCGATCAGGGGGTTAAACCGTTATTTGGTAATAAATGGCGGGTGCCCTGACAGTATAAAAAACAAGCTAACTAACCAGCGTCACCCGTAACAGTAATACAAAAAAAAACTGGTTACCTAGCGACACTAATGCAGCGATCAGAAAAACGATCGCTTAGTGACACTGGCAAAAGGGGTGAAAGGGTTAACTAGGGGCAATCAGGGGGTTAAACCTTTATTAGGTAATATATGGGGGTACCTGACGCTATATAAAAACCTGACGGGGAACCTAAATAACGAAATAACTAACTGGCTAACCAGCGTCACCAGTGACAGTTATACAGTGATCACTGGTGAAAGGGTTAACTCTAGGGGCAATCAGGGGGTTAAAACCTTTATTTAGGTTGTAATATGGGGGTACCTGACCTATAAACCTATTTATGAACCTATATAAACATGGCGGTTACCTAAAAAAAAAAAATGGTTACCTAGCGACACTAATGCAGCGATCAGAAAAACGATCGCTTAGTGACACTGGCAAAAGGGGGTGAAAGGGTTAACTAGGGGCAATCAGGGGGTTAAAACCTTTATTAGGTAATATATGGGGGTACCTGACGCTATATAAAAACCTGACGGGGAACCTAAATAACGAAATAACTAACTGGCTAACCAGCGTCACCAGTGACAGTTATACAGTGATCACTGGTGAAAGGGTTAACTCTAGGGGCAATCAAGGGGTTAAACCCTTTATTTAGGTTGTAATATGGGGGTACCTGACCTATAAAACTATTTATGAACCTATATAAACATGGCGGTTACCTAAAAAAAAAAAATGGTTACCTAGCGACAGCAGTGACACTAATACAGCGATCAGAAAAACGATCGCTTAGTGACACTGGCAAAAGGGGGTGAAAGGGTTACCTGGGGGGCAATCAAGGGTTAAACCTTTATTAGGCGGGGTAGGGGGCTACCTTGGACCTAAAACTAACTGCCCTGACAGTTATTACAGTCACACTGACACTAAATGCAGTGATCAGTAAAAAAATGATCACTGCAATTAGTGACACTGTGACTGGGGGGGGAGGGGGTGATCTGGGGGGTGATCAGGGGGTGACAGGGGGGTGGAATATGTGCCTAACTGTACTGGTGTCAGTGTACTGTTGTGCACTAACCTTTACATGTTCGCCGCTCGGCGTCTCCGGTCACATAGACCGGCGCACCGAGCGTGACATCACTTCCGCCTTCCTGTCTATACAATAGACAGGAAGGGGAAGCTTTTCATTGGCCAGGAGCGATCGCGAGGGGGTGGCCAGAAACCACTGGCCGTCCCCTCGTCCCGGATCGCTCCTGACACGATCCCGACCGTCCCCGCCGGCGGAGGGGGGTCCGATCGGACCCCCCAACCGCCTGAAGAATGGCACGTACAGGTACGTGATTCTGCCTGTACGTGCCATTCTGCCGACGTATATCTACATGGGGCGGTCGGGAAGTGGTTAAAGTGGAAGTAAACCCCCCTATTGTTTTCAGCCAAGGAAGCTGCCATCTTTGCCTCTGTTTAATCTTCAACTGCCACGGTGCTGCACATGTGATCCGTTATGACACCAGCCATTGGATGGTTTGACTGTTTGGTTGAGAGCAAAGCCAATGTGCAGTTAGCATTCACGGCATGCCTTTTTTTTTTAAACTGTTAAATCGATGGGTTTACTTCCACTTTAAATCAGTGGTCAGTGGGAAGTATGTTTCCTTATATTGGTGGTCATTGGGAAGAATGTCCTAACATCATTGGTCAGTTGGAAGATATTGTTCTTACAAACTGCTAAAAAGATAATCAGTGATGGTGATATTATAGTTATACCCTTTAGGTATGATCTATCAAAAATTAGCTAGCACAAGTACAGTGCCTGAATGTGACCAGGTAGAATAGACTAAAATGTGGAAACACAAACAAGGTAGGTCTTTTGCTACACCAGAAATCCAAGTATATCATCTCTGAGACACCTAATAAAAAACTGACCACCAGCAGAGCAGTTCTGTGAGCTGATTGAAGAAGTAAAGGCTTAGAATCAAGACGAGTGTTCTGTTGCATATTGTAAAATACTGTATATTGTTCCAGAGACAATTTAGAAAAATATTGACCAGCAGAAAAGTGATCATTTAACATACACTATGGTATATTGTTAAAAGTATTAGGACACCTGCCTTTACATGCACATGAACTTTAATGGCATCCCAGTCTTATTCCGTAGGGTTCAATAGGGTTCAGTTGGCCCACCATTTACAGCTATAACAGCTTCAACTCCTCTGGGAAGGCTGTCGTCCATGTTTAGGAGTGTGTCTATGTAAAAGTTTGATCATTCTTCCAGAAGCACATTTGTGAGGTCAGAAACTGATGTTGGACAAGAAGGCCTGGTCTGTGGTCTCTGCTCTAATTCATCCCAAAGGTGTTCTATCGGGTTGAGGTCAAGACTCTGTGCAGGCCAGTCAAGTTCCTCCATTCCTCCACCTCAGCAAGTAGGTTAATTCTATTGTCACACATGACCTAGTCTAGCTAAAGATGGTGTTGGATCAGCCACCTCTCTGTCTGTGCCTAGATAACTGCAAGCAGCTCTGGTCCAAAGTGGCTCCTGCCCCCCGTCATATGAGCTTGTGAGCCACAACACAATATGGATGCATTTAACCTGGAGTGTTGCCTATGCTCTGGGGCGCTTGGAGGGACTGCTGGTTCCAAGATGTCTGATAATGAGACTAAGTAGGAGGTGACTGCATTGATACCATCGGACATGACATGTGGAAGAACCACTAGCTCTGGTGGTGTGCACAATGCTGCATTTTTCCCAACCACCAGAAGATCAATTCAACATGCTTTTAAAGATTTGTAGCACCCCAGCTCATGCTCTTTAGACAAAGTGGTCTGGCAGCACAGACATACTACATTCCAGAAGCTGGTGGGCATGGCCTTCGGGGCAAAATATTGGTGTCTGGTTACCTGCCACTGTGGTGTAGCACAGATCATAAACTGAAGGAAGTAGCTTTGATGTGGCATAGCCTACGTTGTCTAAAAATTCTCTTGGGAGACTTCTCTTCTTCCCCAAACTAAAAAAGGGCACTAGCAAAATAAAATATATCCCCCCACCCTCCAAAAAAAAAAAAATACATAAATAAAACCTGAAACACTAAACCCCAACACATGTTTTGACCTAGCAGAGAGTAGAAAAAAATCAATAAATGTGAATAACAGAAAATAAAAAAAAAATTGAAAAAGGGGTTGCTGCTAAAGAAGATTGTTCAGTTTCTGAACTGTTCTGCTACTGGCAAACATGTAGAAAGCTGAGGACTTTAGTTTTATTTTTTAAACTGTGGTGTTTTTTTCCATGTTGCCCTCAAAAGTCTTATTAAAAGGACCTTCTCCCGGCTGTACATTATTTGGGGTCAGCTGAACGATCCCCAATGAGCAGCGGATCTTCATGGGACGGATCAATACGGATCCGTCCCATGTGAAAGGGGCCTTAGGGTCCTTAGAGTGTAAGCTCCTTGAGGGTAGGGACTGATGTGATTGTACATTGTATATGTAAAGCGCTGCATAAATTGACAGCACTATATAAGTACCTGAAATAAACAAAAACAAAAATTTCCTCAGGGTGATAAATCTTTGTATTCTATTTGAGAGCCACGCTTTGCAATTCCTGGATCATCACAAATGTTTTCTTCTCAGATCAGGCTAGATTGTTCAACATTTCATGAGGTTACCTTGGTTCTTTCTTGAAGTTTAATTATTTTTTTTCTTTTATCCTTACTTAAAAGAGCAGCAATGAAATATAAAAGCATTTTTAATCATCCTGATTTAATGATAGATTTTACAGAGCACTCATGTATGAACTACTTACTTGCTTCTGATTGGTTAATATGTTCTGCTTCTGGGCAAAACTTTCTTTTAACCACCTCTGAATAATGAAATGTACAATTAAATGTATGAAGAAATATTACAGTTACCCAACAGAAGAAACATAAATAGTCAGATTGATGATGAATAGTGTCAGCTCATGTAATGCTAGGGGTTCCCAAGCGAGAGCTGAAATTAATGTGACTGGTGACAGACTGTTTGTTGCTTGTGATCCTTATTCTGAATTATGCCTCAATCATTTGCATTGCACCTGTCTCCTATACACAGTGGAGTTAGACAATATGTAGGCTAGGCCAAGATTCATGAGCATGCAGCTTGTTCTGTCCTAGTAATACCTTCAGTTTCAAACATTACGTCAATTTATAATCTTTGCTTTGGCCAGGGTGGTCTCAATCATTTGCATTGCAATTGCCTTCTATACACAGTGGAGTTAGCTAATTTGTAGGCTTGGCCAATACCCCGTACTAGTTATAATTGTGGTCCCAAACATTGCGTCAATGTATAATTTCTGCTTTGGCCAAGCTGGTCTTTGAACCACAATATCAAAATTGGGGGGCAGCCCGCATAATAAGATACTTTCACCCAGAATGAAAATTGATGCAATAAATAGTATGCTAGTTATATAACAAATCTGTAAATGTAACAAATCTGTAAACCAGGAATTAGGTAAATATGTTAATCATATTAATAAATGTTAAATCTAAACTTCAGGTAGATTTTGAAAAACAACTAGGGCTTTTTTTTCACACTGGCAGCAATGATTGCCACCCTCTACATTTTAGAAAATGGGAACCTCACGCAAAATGTTTTTTTATATTTTGGCAGGGTTCCCTTTTAAGATTCTCAGCACACAAGTCGCACCGCAAGTCGGATCATCTTGATCCGACTTCTGGCATGACTTCTATTCAAATCAATGGGCTCCCATAGGGAACTATTGATTTTGAATAGAGACAGAGAAATGCCGGAAGAGGCTTAACGCTGTGTAAATCGCGTTTAACACCTTTTACCAGGCCGACGTGTTTCGAGAGATCTCCCAAAACACGCTGGACTATAGTAGAAGTGCTTTGTTTGTCTATATACCACACATGGATATTGTAAATTATTCTTTGCTCTGTGCTATGGTTTTGCACAGAGCAGCCCTGATCCTCTTCTTTTGGGGTTCCCTGCCGGTGCTCTAGGCTCTACCTCTTCATCGGATGTCCCCAGGGAAAGCCGATTTGCCTGGGGGCACCCATGCAGGCTCACATCCATTGACACAGACAGCGGGACTTGGCCCCACCCCCCCGCCCCCTGCTCCCATGTCACAGCTTTTGATTGACAGCAACGAGAGCCAATGGCACCTGCTGCTATTAATCTGTCCAATGAGGAGAGCGAAAGTCGCTGGAGCTTACGGCTTAAGGCTTTACAACCACTTTAAATTACCAGCAATTACTCCAGCTCACACACACACTAACTAAAATGTAATGTCTTGTTTGTTGTGGTGGTAGGAAAAGCAAGACTCTTTCCCATAGCGAGATCCACTAACCATAAAATGCATGATGCAGGAAAACCTATTAATCACCGGGACAAATGCGTCAGCACCCTTTTAAGTCTAATAGGATGTTTAGTGGAATTTTATTGAATTTGACTGCTTGTGTCTACTGATATAATCACAAAGGGACTCATGCATGGACACACGTGAAGGAAGCTATTCTTGCTACCAATAAAAAAAAAAGAGATTCTTTCCCAGTAGAGTAGTAGCGGGGGTCACAGCAGCTGCAAGTGAGCCACTACTCCAAGGGGCCCCTAGCCAAATAAATCATAGATCACATGACCAAGTGCATGGTTACATGCATCTATTTTCTGTGTCTACACAAAGCTGATTTAATAGCACCTTCTGGCTGGGTGCTCTGTAGTACCTACCATTACCTCTGTATCTATACCTCTGTTTTTACAAATAGGTCCAAATCCCCCCAAAAAATGGGATGTATGACCGCTTACCAGCCCTTAGATGTTTTTTTTTTAAGCTTTTTGTTTTTTATTTTCACCAGTAACACAATTCCATATATATGATGACAATGTTCTGTATCAGGATAACAGAAACAGAATAGAACTACAGGTCTCAATCCCTCTTCTCTTCTCCAAAGCACAGAGGGGCTTAGTTCACAGAGACCGCTGATAACAATCAGTACAGACAGGGTGCAAAGGAAATTATCAGCTCATAAGGATTCTGGCAAGGTTAACAGGTACGTTTTCCACTTAAAGTGTTACTAAACCCACAACAGTAAAATCAGTCTGTATATGCAGTAAAGCTTGCTTGTTATACTCACTGTGGAACCTAAGGAGCTAAATCTCTGCATTGTGTAAAAAGCCTGTTTGATCCTGTCTTCTCTGATCCTCCCCTTCTTCCACGGTCCCCAAACCATCTCCTGATAGTACAGAGCCTTAGGGGCAAGCTGCACATGCTTTGGTGTGTATTGATAGAGTTTTTTTTTTTCTTTTTCTTGGGAGAGTGCATGTGATCAGCACAGGGCCAATCAGCACTGTCTACACAGAGGGTCAGGAGTCCTGCATCCTCATAGAATTAAAACTCCTCCTACATGCTTTAATCAGTGTTCTGCTGGACACTGATCCAAGTAACAAGACTGCCTAACTGCTGATGAGAAAAGGTATTTAGCAGTTTCTGTTTTCTAAAACAATTCCATGTTCTGTGTACTGTGGGAGACCAGATATAGTGAATGCAGAGTCCTAGATTTAGTAACACTTTAAGAAGATATAACAAAACATTGTTAGTGGTATATTTAATAGACCAAAGGGACCAAATAAAATATGTTTTTTTTGCTAGGGTTTACATAAGATTTCATTTTATTGCCCCTTGATCAAAAATGCTTGGGTTGTGAGATGATGAATGAAATGTTTTTTTTTTCTTCTTCAAAATTCATCAAGTAACTGTGTAAGTGTAAGGCCCCTTTCACACGTGCGGACCGTATGTCCGTTTTTCATCCATCCGTTTTCGGTTGAAAAACGGACATACGGTCATCCGCCGGCTCAGCGGGGATCAGCGGAGCAATCCCCGCTGAGCAGCGGATGTTCACGGGCGGATCATTACGGATCCGCCCCGTGTGAAAGGACCCTAACTGTGTCCAAGTGTTTTTTTTTTTTTTTCTTACACGTGATTGAGTGTTCTTTGTAAAGTAAATTTTCACCTAATTTGTCTCAGTTTGTACTAACACCATGGTCTGTTTTCTCCTAAAAGCATGTTTATCGTATATTTTCTTTGTTTATATTTGCAAGGACAAAAAAAAAAAAATGCATATATTTAATATTTTGTATGTTCATTCATAACCAAGAACTCTGGGTTCCTGTTTCCCAGGCTAGCTTTCATGTAATAAAACCTCAATAGCACAAGCTTCAATCTACAAATAACTGAAATTGTCAGCGCAGTACCTCATTCGTCCTTCTCTCCCTCCCTACAGGCAAGCACAGATGGCTCCTCAGGACGTTTCATTCATTCAGAGAGAGACAGACAAAATGCAAACAGCTTCTGCTGTTCTCGCCTAGAAAAGCCACCATTCTCTGTATTATAGATGTAATTTGTGTAAAACATTTGCTTGTAAAACACATTTTTCATAACAATTGTACAAGTAGTTTTAAATCCTAGGGGTAGGCCATACTTCTAAGAATGTGTGCACTATGAGTATGGAAATAAATGAGGGTGCGGCAAGCATGTCCAGAAGACACAGCCAGGCCACCACTATATACAAAAATAAATAAATCAAATAATACCCAAACCATTATTTTGTTTTTATATAAAATGTCCTATGTATATCTTCATATAACAAGGGTCTATTATTAAAGTAGGGCAATATAAATGTTTTCACATGAGCCCCAGACAGACATTAGGAGTTGTTTTGCTTTAAGCCCTAGAATAAAACTATATTGCTGTTTACTTATTTAGATTTTAATAGATGATACATGCATAAAATAAACATTTGGTATACAAGGCGTAAAAAGTTCTGTCTTATATGCCATTTCAGGCTAATGGAGGCTTTAAAGTTACAGCTGGTAATATTCTTCTATAGAATAGTTGGAAATTATTGTTCCCACTATACCAGCCTTATTGTAGATTCAGTTTTAACAAGTTCTTGAAACTTTTACATATTTATACAGCAATGTTATTAAAATCTTGTACATAAACCAATATGTTATTTATGTATCCTGGTCCTTTATAACTTTCTAATAGTATAAAGCAAGTCAGTATCCGCGCTATTAAATATTGGTAGAGATGATATTTTGAGAAGCCAGCGCCATTTGTTGATCAGCAAAACATAAAGTATATAAAAGTCCACATGCGGCGCTAAATAAGTAAATCCAAGAGGGGAGATTTGATAAACCCGTCACCAGCTTCAATGTGTATAGAAAAGTACACCGCACCACGTGGAAATCCAATCTGCTTACCAGATAGCCCAACAAAAAAAAACAGGCATGTAATGGACAGACCAAGATCACAGCTCTGTTATTCAGCTTAAGATGGAATTCGAACCAGGATTGGGGCTAATCATCAGGCATTTTCATACAGCAAAGACTTCTTTGAGCTCTCATATAGGATGTATACCATTCATCCAGACGCCCAGCGATACCCAATACCCAATGAAAAGATAATGCAGCCAATAGTGAAGCCTGTAAAGTTGTTTAAAAAAATGTATTCGTAGTAACTAAGGCCCCTTTTTACACTGGGGCAGGAGCCGCTGCAACGGTAAAGCAGTGCTATATTTAGCACTGCTTTACCGTCGTTTTAGCCGTTGTTTTAGCCGTCGTTTTAGCTGCGGGATTCCCGCGGTGTCCCATTGCAATCAATGGGTAGGAGCGGTATAGGAGCGGTGAATACACCGCTCCTATACCGCTCCAAAGATGCTGCTAGCAGGACTTTTTTTACCGTCCTGCTAGCGCACCGATCCAGTGTGAAAGCCCGCGGGCTTTCACACTGGAGTGAATGGGGCCGGATTTTTCAGGCGGTGTACAGGCGCTATTTTTAGCGCTGTACCGCCTGAAAACCGCCCCAGTGTGAAAAGGGCCTTACAGTTTAGTAAAGGAACAAGTGCATCATGATATTCAACTGGCCTTTATTTATTTCTTTCAAGCATAACAATAAAACATTTAAAGTAGACTGATACTTAGAGCAGAACTAAACCCTCCTATTATTTTCAGCTAAGGAAGCTGCCATTTTGGCCTCTCTTAAATTTTTACCACATTCACTAATATATGGAAAATTTTTCTTTCAAAATACATATTCCCATGCAAATTAAACAGCCTATTTTCCTTTAATAAGTCAATAAATCAATCCCAGTACCTCACCACCAATCATACTCTTTGATAGAGGCCACCTGACTAAGGACAAAGTTGGTCACCTCAGAAGTTTCTGGCGGCAGCTCCAAAAAAAGTCATTTTATGGGTTTTGTTATTTTTTATCCATCCAAGCAAGTTTATAATACCATTTGAGTAATGGTCTACTTTAATCTACCATTATCCACAGAGTGGAAGAAGCCCTGAATAAATGAAATGACATGAATATATTACAGTCCTGGTGCCCATTCATGTTTTACCAGAATCCTTTGTTCTCACATAGGGATTAAGGTTGATGTTATCAGCAAAGATGTATGCACAGCTATTCCTTAACAAGACAAATAAATGGCTATGATAGTCTGTGCATTTAACAGGAAGATCAGCTCAGCGCTGTCCTGGAAGCATGTTGGGAAAAAAAGGCTTTCTTACTAAAGAAAGTGCTCAATTAATTGGAAGTGACAGGAAGAAAATGATCTGGCTGAATGCTTTGATAAGCAATCAAGACTTAATAGATCAGGAAATATAATTGCTTACTTAATCATGCCTGGAGAGGTGCTATTTTATGTGTTGTAAACACGGAGAGAATAATCCAGTGGCAAGGGCAGCTGCCATTCTCAATATGAACGTGGCAATTGCTGATTCCATGTGACTAGCAAGGTGAGAGAGAGTGAGCGAATGGCACAAAGAAGGAATTTTAAACGCTGTGCTGCATCAGGCGCTGGAAAGCCAGCTCGCCATATAAAGCAGCAGACTAATGGAAACCCTAGTGAAGGAATGCACAATGAAGTGGCCATTTTTTATTTTTGTGTGATATTACGGTTTTAGTATGTCAATTTTAAAGCGGAGTTTCACCCATTTTTTTTCATTTGCAGTCATTACCATGGACATCCTCACTGCTGTTTTAAATTACAATCATTATTTTTTCTCTAAATTTATTTTTTCTATGTTTTCATGCTGCACTTCTGGCTTCGGCCGCCGAGGTGATTACGTCAAAAGGCGATTCCCATGGACTCCTGGGATGTCAACATCATCTATCCTAGGAGTCCATGGGAATTGCCTAATACTGAAATCTCACAAATGGGAGGAGTTAGGTGCCATTGCTATGGCAACCTGTTCGGAATTAACATCGCCGCACAGTGGCATTGCTGAGCATGTGTGATATCGGGAGGTGCATGCTGGGTAGCCAGCTGCACCGAATACCAGAAATTAAGACAAGCCGGCTTCAGATGTCCACAACAGCCATAGACCCTGCCTGCTTCTGAGATCTAGTTTGTTTATTATAATTTAATACAAAAAAGGACCACATTGCTGAGATTATCCTAATGTTGCAGTGGAAGTAGTAAGCATTATGGGGGAGCTTTTAGAAAAAAAATGGATTGGGAGACTGAAACTCCACTTTAAATAAAAGACGAGATGTTAACGTGAAGCACCACTGCCTCCATACCTGTTCATTATACATCCATGCCTTGCTTTCTGTCTAGAAAGTACAATGGTCCTCTTGTGCTTGGAGGTTCCCATGGCTATAATGCATAAGTGATATAATGTAGGTCCCTGGCGCTACTGTGAGTAATTGGGGTCAATAAGTGGTTATAAAATAATGGCGGGTAGGTAATTTGCAGCAAAATGAGTAGTGTTCACAAAATACACAAATAAGCAATAGAATAGGTAAGGAATTTTGCGCAAATAGGGATAAATAACAGTAAAGTGCACCAGTGCAATGATTGCTAGCTGATTGTAACACTAATTGAGGTTAATGATCTGGAGGTAATAAATAAATACAGTCCTAAATAGGTGTAAAAATAAATACAATCCTAAATAGATGTAAAGATCAGAAATGCATATAAATATCACAAAATGGATGTAAAAATCGCATAAAAATATAAAAATCGCATAGAAAAATTAGTGGATGTTGAATCGCAAGTAAATCACATAAAAGATAAAAATCACGTGGGTAAAATCAACAATGCTGACAATTGGCTAAAATTGTGAGTGCCCAGTGCTAAAAGTAGCTACAAAGTGAATCGCATTAATAGCATAATTAATAAGCAAATTATCAAATAAAGTATCTAAAAGTGCATAAAGTGCATTAAAGTTATAATGCTATTGATAATAGTGAATAATGTGATAAAGAAGAGTGATAAATCAATGAATAGATGGTGTGATAAATAAATGAGTAAAAAAGTAAATAAATAGATGAATCAATGGTGTGATGAAAATAAATGAATAAATAGATGAATCCACTAGGGGCATAAAAATAGATAATATTGATATCAATAGTAGTCCAATATTGCTCCAGAGTGCTGTCAGATATTTCCGAGCATAAATTCTATGCGTTTGGCTATGTGGATAAAGCAATTAGGTTTCATCTATTTGTGGGGTATCCTTGACTGGTCTCTCTAGCCTCTCACCTCAGGTCTGATTAACATACGCCTTTCTGGGTTGTCCTGTATCCCCAATATAGCGGTATCTGGAGATTTGCAGAGCCTCAAGCCTGTTGGGTATGTGCCTTTCCGATCACGTTTTTAGTCATAGTGGCGACTTTGGGGTTGATTTACTAAAACTGGAGCACTCCGAATCTGGTGCAGCTGTACAGTAGTCAATCAGCGTCTAACTTCAGTTTGTTCAATTAAGCTTTGCCAATAAAACATGGAAGCTGACTGGTTTCTAAGCAGAAATGAGCCTGATTTTGCACTCTCTAGCTTTAGTAAATAAACCCCTTTGTGTTTGAGAAATGGAAATCTGTGGAATCTGTGGAATCTGTGAATGGAAATAATTCATAGCTGCTTTTTTGTTGACCCCTGTTACCAACTGCATATAAATACTCATTACAACTTTAATTTACGTTGTGGAAGGACCTGCTCTCATACCATGAAATTAAACTATTATTCCTGCTATCATGTAGTAAGCATGGGTGATATTAAAGCACCGTACGCAGATGTAAACTGGACCTTTCAGTAACCTTATAAGTATGTATGAAAACATTTATGGCATTTTACAATATACACAAACAATAGATTTTTTTCACAAAGTACCCACTTTTTATCATTAAAAAGATGGCCTTGATGTAAGTAAGTAACGTTGTTTAGGCTAAGATCAGTCTGTTGCAGGCAGGAGGTAGTATTTCCTCCGTTTCCTCTTCCCTGGGGATCAGACTTCAATCATTTAACTGTTTAGTTACAGAACAAACATTACTCAGACTTGGAATAGAGGGGCAGCACCATGAGCCAACCAGGTGTGTGCATTCATACTATCATATGGGGAAAGCCTGGGATCACCAGCCAGATGACTTTATAAAAGCAAACAAGGGAAGAGAAGGAGGTGCCACCTATATGTAGCAATTAAAAAATTGGCTTATTCACAATGGTTATAAAAACTCACAAGATCGAGTAGTAAAACGTTTATCAAAAGCATGGAGATTGGAGATGTTAGTGGTCTTTCCTGCAGGCACCGCGCTGTGATGGGGAGTCACTGGAGATGAAAGAGATGGATGGATCGCCCTGTGACCACCAGGAAGTCCATGCCAATCAGCATGGAACACACGGCGGATGTGACGTCACCGGAACAGATGAAACAGCTGGGACGGCAGCATTGTGAATAAACAGATTTTTTAATTGCTACACTTAGGTGGCGCTTCCTTCTCCTCCCTTTTTTTCATTCATACAGAGCTGGCTATACTCTGAGCAAAGCTGCCACCACTTGCTTCTTGTACTTAGTATATATGGACTATTTCATGGACTGAGACATTTATTATAGAGCTGTGTTCTCTCATGCACTCTTGCTCCTTATGGTCACATACTTCCCATGCACCAGAAACTGTTATATTATGTTAACAGCAAACAGCCTTTTCTTTGTTTAAACAGCAAAACAAGGCAGCTTTTCTTCAGCGCAAAGCAAACAAAACAGTCCATGCAATTCTGATACAAAACAAAGATTCAGCTCACCTCCAGTAGATACCTGTCCCACAACAGGGTTTACAGTTCCCACCAGCTCTTACAGTCACAGATCCAAGCAGAGTCTCAGCAAATGGCAGCTTACAGTGCACTGGGGTTGATTTACTAAAGCTAGAGAGACCACAATCTGGTGCAGCTCTGCATAGAAACCAATCAGCTTCCATTTTATTTATTTTTTTTATTGTCAAAGCTCAATCTAACAAGCTGAAGTTAAAAGATTGGCTACCATGCACAGCTGCACCAGATTTTGCACTCTCCACCTTTAGTAAATCAACCCCACTGTGTCCAGCTCCACAAAACACTTCACAGACATCTGCTGACTGCTTTCTTTTTAGACCTTTCTCTCAGGTGGGTTAATCCTGAGTAATCAAAGCTGCTTCTTGTGTTGTCCCCCATACAGGGACCACAACCCAAACAATGGTGACACATATTTACCATCAAGGACCTAATCATATACAATATGTGCAATATGCACTGACAAGAAACATACTGACAGGAGGAGAGAACAGGCTGAGCAGAGGGATGACCTCATCAGATAGCTGCTGCTTCTTGGTTGTCCAGTCCTAACCGGGGCAGGGAGTTAATCAAACTGTATTTTTTAGTGGTAGCAGAGAAAATTGAGGCCACTAACCTGGCTGTGCTGTGTGAGGGGACTGTGTAAATCTACAGATTGGATTGACAGAAGTATAGCTGAAAGTGTATCTAATCTCAAAAAACATAAATGTAATATATTGAAGTTTACTGGTTCTTAGATGAGGTGGCTGAATTTATTCTTTTTTTTTTTTTTCTTTTTTTTTCTTATTATCCTTCCAGTAACAACCTTTATTTCCTAGTGTGTCAACATGTACTCACTCTGTATCTAGGGAAAGGCAGCATTGTAACCCTAGGCTGCTCACTTCTGGTTTGGACTACAGAAGACCTCAGTCATTCCCAGGGCTGTCATAATGCATGGGAACCCCTGGGAAATGCACAGGGGCCCCAGGTGCATGGGGGCCCCATGATTGTCCTGCATTACATCATAGTTGCCAACTGTTCCAGATTTGCTAGGCCAGTCACACTTTTTACTAAGCTGTCCCAGGATGACCGTGTCCTGAGCAGAGTCCTGGAACCTGTACTGTGCCCTCCTGATCCCAGTATTATGCCCTCCTGACCCCCCACCTGTACTGTGTTCTTCTACCTCCAACCCTGTACTGTGCCCTTCTACCTCCAACCCTGTACTGTGCCCTTCTACCTCCAACCCTGTACTGTGCCTTTTGTGTTGATTAGTCTTTAAATTATGGAACGCTTTTTATATTATTTAAACTCGATTTTATTTATAGGTACTAATAAATAGATGTTTAATTCTATCAACTATTTATACTATATAATTCATGAGAGTAGGTGTGCAAATTGGGGCAGGCTGGTAGGGGCCCAGTGCCTTACTTTGCCAAGGGGCCCATGATGCTATTACGATGGCCCTGGTCTCTCCTCATTACAATAACAAAGAGGAGAGGTGTTCTGTAGAGCCCTAGGCAGGGCTGATAACACTGCCTGAGATTTCAGTGCTGCAGAGGCAGCGTATGCAGGACGTTGCAAGCTCACTGGGTTTCTGCCAGGATCAACACTTTTTTTTGCACTCTTCTGCACTTATTGAACAGATTTAACAACCACTTTTAAAGGTATGTTTACCAGACCAAATGTGAGCAGAAAATAGAAGTTCATTGTTAGAGATTACAAAGGGGGTGCAAATTTTACTTCATCAATTTACTTTGCTCAGGATTTTTTTGCCAGAGCTTAGTACACATGGTGAAATTTCACTTTGCAAAAAACACCCAATCACGTGCAAAGACAATAGAATTTTTTTTTAGCTTTTTCTTGCACATGATTGGATGATAAAAGTCAACAGATTCTTACCTCATTAATTTCGCTCTGGGGAAAATTATCTGACAAAGTGCAACTTCTCCTGCAAAATTAACAGTCTATTTGCCTTTAATAAATCAACCCTGTGCACTTAAAACAGAGCAGAGTAGTGAAAATTACCTTTGTAGAATAGAAGCCTTTTTAGCACATTCTATTCAGCTGTTGCTTGATAGAGAAGAGAGAGCGAGAGCAGAGCTGCAATATGCTGAATCTAAAGTTTATTTTCCTACACATGTACCCATAAGAAGGAGGAAAGGGGCACCGTATTCATTTTTCAATGGCTGTCACGAGGAATTTACGTGGCTGTTTTAAATAAAAATTTTCTCCGAAACAATGATATGTAGATGTTTTTTTTTTTATCATTCTGCTCTGTTATGTTGTATTTTTTGTTGTTATATGTCATGTTTAATCCAGTAAAACTAATGGCATCAGCTAACACCTCCTGTATTCACGGCTGTCCAGGAAATTGTGCTCACGCTGATTCTTTACAATGATCAGTGCAGCCTCATTTCCAAACACTAGAGAACAGCAATATTTCCTTATAAACCAAGATACGGTGGAAATGTTCTCGGCAAAATTTATGGCTATTATGAAAATGGTAAAGCACGGGCCGTTTGTCATCCCTTGTCTTCCTCAATGAGTTGAGATTCATCTTTAACAGCGCAGCGACAAGGGTTTTGATTTAACAAGACTCTTCAGCAAACATGGGATTTAAGGGCAAGTGAGGAAATGCAATGCATTATCCTATAGTAGTTCTGCTGGGACATTCATAGAAATTGGCAGCTCTGGCAAGAGGCTCCTTTAGGGAAATTCAGTAAAATATGTGCACTGATGACTGTTAAAAATTGGAGAAAAGTGAAGCAGCCAATCAAATGTTTGCCGCACTGTAAGATACATCAGTGAAAAATTGGCAGACTACACCCAAATAGTTTTTTGGTATAGTATTGTTTTACACATTTATATGACCACTACACCATTGTAACAAATATTTTTATCGTCTCAGATACAAGTCTCTTATTTTTCTATGCATGAAAAAAATGTTGTAAGAAGAAATTCTTGACAATAGTAATTTAAAAAGCAATAGACTTTCTGGCCAGAAGACCAATTGAAAATAAAGGAAAAAAAGCCTAAAAAAAGTAAGAAAACAAATTCAGCCATCACATCTAGAATTGGTAAGCTGTATATAGTAAATGTTTCCTTTTGGGAGGGTTCGTATATTTGCTAAAGATAAGTTGGTTGAGGTTACTTTTTTTGGTAATTATAATTGTATACATGGCTAAGTGTTTTTTTTTTTTTCTTTTTTACTCTTCTTAATATTCAAAGAAGGCATATTTTATAGCTATTGCAAATAGCATATTCATATGCCATATTTTTACATATTTATACTTCACTTTTGTACCAATAAACTGACCTTTTTTTTTTTTAATACCCACGCAAGCCTTTCTGTTTGAGTTATTTTCAGCCTTTCAATGCTAAAAAAAAGAGGGAATTAATACACACGTGGTTTTATTTGGCAAGCTGGCCTGACCGCTTGGACCTGCTGGTTGTTTGTAACACATGCTATTTAATTACTTCAAAATTTTAAGTGGGATTTTATCATTTTATTAAAATTTTGGTGAAATACTTCACTATGTGGATTCTCCTCTGTACTTTAACTTCCTCCATGGAGTCTATCTTGGATTAAGAGATTATGGAACTTTTGCATGCAAGATCGTGGTGTATATGGATGCTGATGGTCTCCTTGTGGGATCAGAGCACTCTTTCTTCGTGGTGCACATTGTCTTCATTCCTTCACAGCAAAGAAAGAGGGACTATTGAAGTTTAGAAAATCTGAGCACCTTTTTGCACCTTAAAAATATATTTTTTTTTATAATATTTTTTTTTGCACAGTGTTTGCACATTTTATATGGACTTTATCTGCACAGATATGTCAATTTAGGTTCATCGGTTCATCATATGTTTAACCACTTCAGCCCCGGGAGATTTGGCTGCTCAATGACCAGGCCATATTTTGCGTTACAGCACTGCGTTGTTTTAACTGACAATTGTGTGGTTGTGCTATGCTGTACTCAAACAAAATTGATGTCCTTTTTTTTCCCCACAAATAGAGCTTTCTTTTGGTGGTATTTAATCACCTGTGCAGTTTTTTTCGCTATAAACAAAAGAAGAGCAAACATTTTGAAAAAACAGAATATCTTTGACTTTTTGCTATAATAAATATCCCACATTTGTTTAAAAAACAAAAACAAATGTTTTCCTCATTTTAGGCCAATCTGTATTCTTCTACATATTATATATTATATATACATAAGCATATATTGATTTTTTGCACAAAAGTTATAGCGTCTACAAAATAGAGGATAGATTTATGGCATGTTTATTATTATTTTTTTTTTTACTAGTAATGGCGGCGATCTGCGATTATTATCAGGACTGCGATATTGTGGCCCACAAATTAGACACTTTTGACACATTTTTGGGACCATTGACAATTATACAGAGATCAGTGCAATAAAAATGCACTCATTACTGTATAAATGTCACTGGCAGGGAAGGGGTTAACAATGGGGGGTGGTCATAGGGTTAACTGTGTTCCCTAGGTGTGTTCTAACTGTAGGGGGGCATGAGACTGACTAGGGGAAGAGAGAGAGACAATCTATCTCCTGTCCCCTGAAAGAACCAGGATTGGCGTGTTTACTCACACAGATCCCGGTTGTCGCTCTGTCACGAGTGATCGCGGCAGCCCGCCGGGCACTCGCATCGGCTTCGGGCACACACTGTGGGTGCGCGCACGCCCCTAGTGGCCAATAGGCAAAGCGACGTAAGGTAACGTTGTTTCACCCAGCCGTGCCATTCTGCTGCAGTGAAACTGCAGGTGGCTGGTTGGCAAGCAGTTAATGCACTTTTATTGTGTCTCTTATGTGATATATCAACTTAGCACAAGGATAATACACTTTTTACTGTTTGGTTGAAGCTTGTATATATTTATACCTAGCTTTTGTACCAGTAAACTGAGGGTTTTATTATACCCACGCAAGCCTTTCTGTTATGGTTATTTTCAGCCTTTCAATGCTAAAAAAAAGAGGGAATTAATAATAAAAAATATACCATTATAGATACTAATTCTTATACTGAGAATTTTTCAGTTTAACAAACATAACTAGAAGTTAATAGATGTTTAACTTTTTTTTTTTTTTTACGTGGGAATGTTTGCTGTGAGAATTGATTTTTAAACCTATTATGATTTTCTAAATTGTCTTTAACATTGCTGACTAGGAAGTGCTATATTTCTAAGAGTTGCTAATTTGTAACAGTTCTTTTATTCTTAAAAATATTTTAAAGTACATAGAAAAAATAATTTTAATAACATGGCAGCATTTAACAATGTTTGCACCCTGGCGCCTGACCTGTTTTTCTTTGACATTTATTGTGCAGCCCTCAGAGCCCTTGCAGACAGTAGTCTAGGTTTTCCTTGCAGACAGTAGTCTAGGTTTTCCTTAGCTAGATGCTTACTCAGGTCAGTAAAGGAAAAATATCCTTAAAGCTTTACTCCAGGTTTCTTGTGACTTTAAATAGTTTAGACCAAACTGGTCTGAACAAAGTATTTGCTTCACTAACAGATGCACCCTCTGGGCATTGTATTAACTGAAGACAGCATCAGCTGCAAAAACTATGCAGCAATGTGTTCTGGCAGTGGGAAGAGAACTTCCCGACCAGCCCGCCGGAGCAAGATTGATTTGAGCTAAGTAATGCCCAGCCATTCACAGAAGGCCTTTTATTTCATCAGTGAATACATGGCTTCCCCTGACTGGCTGAAGTGAAGATCATGACATCATCCACCTACCTCTCCACCATAGCCAATCAAGGGGATCCTTGTATTTTTTTAATGAAATACAAGGCTGCCTGTGAATGGCTGAGCAGCACCCATCCTGACTCGATTTTGTTCTGGAAGTGGAAAGGGAAGTCCTCTTCCCGCTGCTGGAACACAGAGCTGTATACTGTATGTAGCTGATAATAATCACTGTTGTGGGCACATCTGTTAGTGAAGCAAATAGTTTGTTTGGACTGGCTTGGTCCAAATGAACTAAAGTCACAAGAAACTTGGAGTTTCTTGTAGTTAGTAGTAAATCAACCTCCGTGTCTCCTAAAGCATACCTCAACTCTCCAAAAACTCCTGTAGCATTTCTGCAGTCTTTGAACATCTTCCGATGCATATCTTCAGTCTCTGACAGTTTTTTGTAGTATTACATTCCCTGAAAATTATGTGTGGTCCTTCAGTAATTTCAGAGTCGATGATTTGAGACCCACCATATCAAGAAAATTGACCACCACTGCCTTGGAATATCCACTTTTTAGTATGGTAGTAAACACTTCCTGTACTGTCATAATAAATATAAGTGTTTTGGGGGAGGAGGGAGGTGGATGTAGATATTGAATCTTTTTTTTTTTAAAATGTATTTTTATTAGTTATGTATAATTAACAAGCAAAACAAGTTTTTTTTTTTGCCACGCAGGGCTCAATACAAAACATAAAACCCCACAAAACAAGAACCTTCCAGGCAACAACCAAAGAAAAACGTACACGTCATCTGATGTTATGAGTCCCTCAGGAATTGAGAGAAACAGTCCTAAAAGAAACATATACAAAGACATAAATGTTCCCGTAAATATTATAGACAATCACATCATCACTCCGGGGGAGAAAGCCCCAAACAATGAGGGCCAGAAATATAAAGGAGATCAAGAGGCAATATTATGAAAGAGACTCTAGAGCAATTCACCTACAGACACCCCCCGACTCAGGCAATCATATCTTAAATGTCATGACTCTGAAGTTTCTAGGCAACAGTGGTAGGGCTATCCAGCCAGGTCTAGATATTGAATCTTTAATAGTTTCTTTTGCTTTGAAAGTGTCATACTTTCTTAGCTTTACAAAATATTGTAAACTCTTTACAATTAAAACAAAAGAAAAAGCACAATTTTTACTTTTCTTGATTGTCACCTTTACAGAATAGAGTTTTCTCAAAGAACACAGTTACACCTTAAGTTCCATATGTCTCTTATTTTCAGTGATAAATAAAATGTATAATTTCCTCCCTGCATTTGCCCTTCTTGCAGTTGTAAAGTGTCACAGTGGCATGGAATTTAAAAAAAAGTATCTGTTTTTATTATATACAAAGTAAAAATTCAGATTTTGAACTTTAAAATACGTTTAAAAAATCTGAGGTTGCATTGTATTCAAAAATAATAATCCAGCCATTTTTTTTTTTCAGAATGTGATTTTTTTTTTTTTTTTTTTACTTAGTCCTGGCCTTTTTAAAAAATATTTTGCATCTGTTTAAGTTATTTTTTTCAAAATACAAACCACCTACTGCTCTCGCCTCTAAATTAACATAGTACTAAAAAATGCAACAGCTCAAAGGCAATTTATTTGTCTGAGTGGGTTAAATGTATTTTTTTTTTGTACTATGTATATAAAATTGCTTTTTACAGATAATAATTTATACATTGGACTCCTATGACACTGCATTTACATTTACAAAGCATTTTAGGTTTTCTAAAAGAGAGGTATGCAGAAGCTGAATGCTTTCCGACTGTTTCTCTTTAATTGAACCTTTAAAATGAATTATTAAAGCAGAACTAAACTCTATTGCAGAAGGGAAATTTTTTGGATCTATCTCTTGGGTTCAATTACGCCTGGGGGCCTCAGTGAGGAACTTGAAATCCACAGTGTCATGTGACCTTTTCTTACATGGCCCAAGTTAGACTGGGCAGGTTCATGTTTTGGCTTGTCTAAATATCAATTAATATTATTTTTGTGACTTTTTTTTTAGTATTATCTTTAGTTTTTAGTTCTTAATATAATATAAAATAATTCTCCTTTTTTTATATATATATATTTATATACATTTATAATGTTTAAATTTATGTTTATATTTATTAATGTAGAGAACAGTACCATATACATTGGGTGACCCACACGCTTTGTTGCAATGACCCTTTATATGTGGGGACTAAGTATTATATTCTTATATCTTCATATACCATATATACTCGAGTATAGGCTGACCCGAATATAAGCCGAGGCACCAAATATTACCACAAAAAAATGGAAAAACTTATTGACTTGTGTATAAGCCTAGGGTGAGAAATGCGCAGCTACTGTAAGTGGAAAAGAGGGTCAACAATGCCCATTTGCAGCCTCACTGTGCCCATTTGCATGCCTCACAGTGCCCATTTACAGCCATAGGTCCCCCAAACTTCAAACTTGGTAGTTAAGGGTTCCTAGATGCCCCCTAGCTGCAGCCAAAATTTGGGGTCTCTGGACCCAAAGGGTCCTGAAATAACATTGCTGCAGATGGACACAGTTGACCGACTTTGGGGCCCTGTATCTTGGTGCTAGGAACCCCAAATTTGGTATGCAAACTCAAAAGATGAGGTTACTATTACCAAGTGACTTCCAGATACGGGGCCCCAAAGTCGGTTCAGAAAATGTCAAGCACTTTTCTGCAGCAGAGAATTACATTTTCTGAACCGAATTTGGGGCCCCGTATCTCGGGGTCACTTAATGCTAGGAACCCCATCTTTGGATATGTTGTAGAGCCATATGTTGTGAGTTTTTTGGGGTCCCTATCACTAAGAGGCCCCGAGATACGGGGCCCCAAATTTGGGTGGGAAAATGTCATTTTCTGCTGCAGAAAAGTGATTGACTCGAGTATAAGCCGAGGGGGCACTTTTGGCACAATAAAATGTGCTGAAAAACTCGGCTTATACTCGAGTATATACGGTATATACATATATTA
Source organism: Lithobates sylvaticus (assembly GCA_028564925.1). Taxonomy (NCBI): domain Eukaryota; kingdom Metazoa; phylum Chordata; class Amphibia; order Anura; family Ranidae; genus Lithobates; species Lithobates sylvaticus. The sequence continues at coordinate 121,844,920 of CM053029.1, read as the reverse complement.
ATTGATTTACTTTTTCTGACTGTAAATGCCAGCATATTAATTTATGCTTTGTTTTTCAACATAATCCCATTAATCTGTCCGTGACTGACTTTTTTTGTTCGCTTATATGTGTGTTTTCTGCTCATATGTGCGTTTTCTCGTTTTTTATTCTTTATACATATGTGCCATGGGAGCATTGCTTGTGTACGTATGTGTACATACACATATGTGTATATATATGTGTGTGTATTTTTTACATGTGTCGTGGAGATGTTGTCCTTCCGGACATGTGGATATACACATATGGTTTTTCACGCTTATGCCAAATGTTAACATCAGTGGTGTATATATAATAATGTTTTTCCACTTTTTTATTTATATTTTTACTTATGAGGATTATTATTATTTATTCACATTTATTTTTATTGAAATTTTCATTTGAATTTTTTTTCAAATGTATTATTATTTTTTAATTGATTTTGTATTTCAATACATTTATTATTATATTTTTTTACATTTAGTATGTGTAGGTTCATTACGTGTGTATTAAGCAGCAGCTTTTTTATGTATTTTGTCTTACACCTCTTACACACACATTTTGTAACTCATTGAGTATTTAGCTTTAACCTTAAGGTAAGAGGGGTTAACAGCACTTAGCAGGCCTTGCTTTCTCCACCCTCTCCCCCTCCCACTTAATAGCCTCAAATTCCTTTAAATTCTCCTGTTGCCGTTCCCTCTGTAGCTTTGATAAAGTGCATGCGCACTAAACATGAAAGTTACGGCAACCTTTTCAGTCCACCACTACATAAAGGGTTCCTGCTCCCGGAATAGCGCTGGCGGCTCCAGTGGCTACACTCGGCTTCCCTGGCTCCATCCTCCAGTGGTGGCAGACACACTACACCCTAAACGGCCTGGCACAACGCTGTTGGATTACAGAGGTCAGTTCCAGCCATCATCGCAGCCATCGCAGTTACATAGCTATATGCTTTTTATTATCTGCTGCAGTTTTGTACCAGCACCAACAGCTTTTGTAATTTACTTGGTGACTGTCTACAGTGCAATAAACTAAGTTTGAATCCAGTCCATGGTTCATATACATATATATATCAGCGCTGCTTTTTTGTCTTTTGATTCCTGCTCCCCATCTCTCCAGTGGTTGGCAGCTGCACTGGGTATCAGTTTTATCAACATATACCCACATATGACAGTTTCTAGCACTTCAGGAACTTGTTTGTCTTTTTTTTTAAAGTGATACTAAAGTCTGTTTTTCTTTTTTTTTTTTTTTGCTAAAAATAACAAACATGTTATACTTACCTGCTCTTTGTAGTGGTTTTGCAGAAAGCAGCCCAGATCCTCCTCTTCTCTGGTCCCTCTTTGGCTCTCCTGGCCCCTTCCTCCTGTTGAGTGTCCCCACAGCACCCAAACCCAGCCGCAGGTCCCTGTGTCCATTCAGATATTAGCCCAACCCGCCCCCACTCTCCTCATTGGCTTACTGACTTTGATTGACAGCAGCGAGAGCCAATGATGCTTCGCTGCTGTCTCAGCCAATGAGGAGGGAGAGTTCCGGACAGCCAAGTCTCTCGTGCAACATAGCTGGATCAAGATGTGGCTAGGTAAGTGTTAGACCCCTTTCACATGGCAGGCGTTTTTCAGGCGCTGCAGTGCTAAAAATAGCGCCTGCATAGCGCCTGAAAAAAAGCGGCTCCATTCACTCCAGTGTGAAAGCCTGAGGGCTTTCACACTGGAGCGGTGCGCTGGCAGGGCATCAGAAAAAGTGCTGCCAGTAGCTTCTTTGGAGCAGTGAAGGAGCAGTGAACTCACCGCTCCTCCACCGCTGCTCCCCATTGAAATCAATGGGGCAGTACTGTGATACCTCCGGCAAAACGCCGCTCCGGCAGCGTTTTGCAGGCAGATTTAACCCCTTTTCGGCCGCTAGCAGGGGTTAAAACCACCCCCGCTAGCGGCCAAATAGCGACACTAAAACAACAGTAAACCGTCGCTAAAAATAGCGCTGCTTTACCACTGACGCCCTAGGCGGCTCAGTGTAAAAGGGGTCTTAGAGGGGCTGAGGGAGGCTGCTGTACACAGAAGGCTTGTTATCTTAATGCATAGAATGCATTAAGATAAAAAACCTTCTGCCTTTACAATCACCTTAATAACATTGTTTTTTGCCCCATTCGCTCATAATGAACGCACATGCGCTTTCAATGGGCGAATTTTTAATAAATAGTGTCTGTGTCTGTCACTTTTATTTCTAAGTTACACAATCTTCATACACATATTGTTTGTCATATCAATGTTTGACGTTTAAACCCGTTTTTCTGTTTCTGGCAAGCCTCTGTCTGATCACCATTCTGCAACGCGTCTCCTGTTTACTGGTTCATGCAAAGTTGATATGCTCTTTGTGACAAAGTTCTATCTTGTAAGAAACTGAGCAGAAAATCGAGCGGAGCTGTGTAGAATGAATAAAGCTGGAGCTTTCTCGGATGGCAGATTATTGCTTCAAATAAAAACAAGGAAGGAAATAATTTAGCTTTAATATGGTGACTCTGGTGGAAAACAGGTTAAAGGGCACAATATACTGCATGTATTCAAAAAGTGTACCTGTCATAAATCAACAGCAATACATTATCTGATTTTATAAGTCTTATCCAGCACAACATTAAACTACTACAGGAGCTTCCTTGCAATAGTTAACTATTCTTACTTAAATGAAAGCATACAAATTGGGTGGGCATGCATAGGTGGTTTGCCATTTAAACACATTCTCTTATGACAAACATCATAAAGAAATACTGTAGATGCTTGTGCTACAAAAGCAGATATATCTGTGCAGCTGCTAGTAGATCAATAGACAACAAGTACAATCCAACTTGCTTATTGACCTTCCTTAAGAAGGAAGCTGGGACTATCAGATGAAGTCTACATGAGCGGTAAATATTGTACTTGAGAGGATTAGGATCATAAACTAGATCATAATATAATTACAGATAGAATTTAGTACACATTTGTAGTATATTGTCTAAAGTGTATGTCATCCCAAAATTAAAATAAGTAAACAGTCAGTACTTCTCTGGAATTCATGCACAATTCCTATGTTTTGTCTCTTTAAAATGCTGCATATGCAAAAAAAAAATAATAAAAATACTTTGATCTGCCAAAGATCCAGTAAGCTCTTAAAGTGATGTTAAACTTTTTTTATTTTCAAGTTAAAGTAAAAAACATGTCATACTTACATGCTCTGTGCAATGATTTTGCACAGAGCAGCCCTGATCCTCCTTATCTGGGGTCCTCGTCAGGGATCCTGGCCTGCCTGTTCGGCAAGTGCCCCCAGGAAAAGCCTTGGGGTACCCATGCATGTTCACTCATGAGATGCCCAGTCCGCATCTAATGACACACTTGGTCCGGCCCCTGCTTCCTCGTCACAGCATTTGATTGGTTGCCACTGCTATCAATCTGTCCAATGGGGAGGGAGAGAGCGGCGAGAGCTGTTGCTCTAGTGCACATAGCTGGATCGGATCGGGCTAAGGTAAGAATGGGGGAGGCTGGGGGGCTCCTGCAGCACAGAAGGCTTTTTACCTTAATGTATAGAGTGCTTTATAACCACTTTAACTTCCTTTATATAGATATACTAGTGATATGATACCTGAAATGATGTAACTCTATCTCTCAAAAAAAATCCAACAACACATTTCAAAATGCCCATGGGACTTTTTATGAATACTAAAATAATCTTTACATAAAACGTGCTAATTTGCTGTCATTGTAGTTTCATATCTTGTGCACAAATACTTGTATTAGGGTTCCACAGAATGACAGTTGAATGTCAAAATAAAGCGCACCACAAATCTCAATGCATTTTGTGAATATTAAAGTGGTTGTAAACCGTAACAGACTTTTCCCTACAGGTAAGCCTATAATAAGGCTTTCCTATAGGTACTGGAAATATCGCCTAAACCTGCACAGTTTAGGAGATTTTTACCATATACGCTTGCGCCAATGTCATCAGTGCACTTTAGAAAGGGCACGATCGTGCCGTTTCTATAGTGCCCGTGCTGTGACTGACAGCTCCCGCCCACATGCGTGGGAGTGACGTCACGTGACTCCAGACAGTCACAGATTCCATGGCCCTGGAAGGAAGAGGGGTGAAGATGGATGCTTCCATCAGCGGGGACATGGCGGACATCATGGGCTTAGTTTGCAGGTTAGTGGCACATAATGGGCTAATATGCGATGCATACTAACCCATTATGATTTTACTTTGGGTTTACTTCCTCTTTAATTCACTTTATCAGGGATGGATGCTACTGACAAGGTGTCTAAAAAACGAAAGACAAGATTTCGAACATTTAAAAAAATCATCATGGCACTGTAACACATATATCCTTTAGGAGGATGAGACTCTGCTCAAATCTTCAAAGTGGATTATAAGACCAATACTTACAAATCAGCTTTGAAAAACAATTAAACATTTTGTGCAATTTTTTTTTACAGAACTTTTATCCAGTGAACGGCAAAAAATAAAATTAATTTTGCATGATTAATGAAACATTCACATGGCTCAAAATACTCTGCTCCTTCTCCTCAGTATTGTTAAGGTGAATTTATGCTGCTAAATGATCTTGTTGTTACTGCATATACTTCAGTACCATTACTGCTTTAACTTTTTTTATAAAGAATATTAAAGTTGAACTCCAAGATATCAGCCACATTGTAAAACGTGTTGAATTACTATGTGTTAAGAAGACTGTGGTGCATACCACCTCCTGGACTTATCTCTTTAATTTACAATTTGTATTTTTACTGAGCGCTGGAAACATAGCTATAATTCCAAGGCTCAAATGCTGGATTTTCTGGTCTTAGTTCCATAGGCTGCAGAGTCGCATCCAGCAACTATGGGAGGGGAGGGTCTGGCAGAGATGCTGTTCCTGGAGCTCCAGAAAACTGTTGGATGTAAATGAAAGTTCAGCTTTAAAATGACTCATGATTTAAATGTCTAGGTCAATCTGTAGGTTCTTTGGCTCTTACAGGTATCTGAATTTATCAGCCTATTAGGGAGATAATGTCCCATAGGTATATGTAAAACATATTTCCATTTTTGCAGCCACATTTGAGAAAAACACACTATATGTTTGTTATGTGTTCCCATTCACAAAGCATGCCTATTTTTTTTTTTAATATCTCTTATTTTTTAGATCTTACTCAGGAAAGTTGTCATAGCTGACTGCAAGGGTTTTTGAAGAATATTATCATGAGCCTTTCCCAAGTCTGTCCTTATTAACCGATTGCCGACCAGCCGCCGTCATTATACTGTGACAGGTTGGCATGGCTGCGCAAACCGCCGTAGGTGTGCGTCAGACACTTTAAGAGCTATAGGGGTGCAAGCGTGTCGACAGAGGTGTGCGCATGACAGCGATGCATCGCCGGGGCTGATGCGCATGGCCGGCGGCCATGATGTCCACAAGTGACCCCTGATCACTCCTCAGAGAGCCAGAACAGGGCTCTATCAATGTAAACAGGCAGGTCCCCGTTCTGTCAGGGAAGTAGAGAGAGATCTGCTGTTCCTAGTAATCAGGAACAGCGATCTCTCTCTATTCCTAGTCATTTGACTCCCCCACAGTTAGAAACACCTCCCTAGGGAACATTTCACCCCTTGATCGCCCCCTAGTGTTAACCCCTTCACATTCATTCAGTAATCAGTAGCTATTTTTAGCTCTGATCACTGTGTAAATGTCAATGGTTCCAAAAAAGTGTCAAAAGTGTCCAATCTGTCCGCCGCAATGTCGCAGTCCTGCTAAAAACGCTGATCACTGACATTACTAGTAAAAAAATAATAATAATAAAAATTCCATAAATATATCCCCTATTTTGTAGACACTATAACTTTTGCGCAAACCAATCAATATATGCTTATTGCGATTTTTTTTTACCAAAAATATGCAGAAGAATACATATTGGCCTTAACTGAGAAAGAAATTTGTTTTCTTTTTTGTTTTATATTTATTATAGCAAAAAGTTAAATATATTGAGTTTTTTTCAAAACTGTCGCTCTTTTTTTGTTTATAGCGCAAAAATTTAAAACCGCAGAGGTGATCCACTACCACCAAAGGAAAGCTCTATTTGTGGGAAAAAAAGGACAATAATTTTGTTTGGGTACAATGACCGCACAATTGTCAGTTAAAGCGACGCAGTGCCGTATCGCAAAAAATGGCCTGGTCAGGAAGGGGGCAAATCCTTGCGGGGCTGAAGTGGGTAATACACAATGCAAGAATCCCAGCCTCTACACCATTACCCTTTGTTAGAACAGACAGGGGGGTGTTTACTAAAACTGGTGCACTCGAATCTGGTGCAGCTGTGCATGGTAGCCAATCAGCTTCTAACTTGTTCAATTAAGCTTTGGCAATAAAACCTGGAAGCTGATTGGTTTCTAGCAGAGCTGCACCAGATTTTGCACTCTCCTGTTTTAGTAAATAACCCCCACTGTGTTCAAATCTAGTTACAATTGTGATGAAGTCTTGCATGCATAGTGCAGACAAGGTTAAATATGACACACACGTCATCCCAGCCCCCTCATTAACAAACCAAACGTATGGGATTCATTGTTGCTGGACAGTCCAGAATATAACTTCTTAAAAAAAAAAGAGACCTGCAATTTTAAATATGTTTTTTTAAATTATACTATGTGAATGTGGACATGTAACAAATATAAAATAGGTGTTATCCCAATTCGGCTGCAAAAGTTAAAATACACTTTAAAAATTATCTTTTTAACTGTGAGGCAAAAATTGATGTGAATGTTATTATATCAGTTCCATATAAAAAAAGATTATAAAAAAATAAATGAATGACAAACTTGTAGTAAGAATATACTTACTTTTCATTCTTTTGGGGATTACTATTAGTTCATAAAGAGACATCTGGTGTCTGAGAATGCCTGGCCACCACATCCCTATAGTATTTTTCAAAATAAGTAAAGGAAGTAGAGGATTGGATTTGCAAGGTGCCAAACACAGAGAATGTATAAAAATATCAAATTTTATTTTAAACGTTAAAAAATAATTTTCAATTATAAAAACATCATGAAAGTGTAATAGAATATCCATACAGTATTGATGCAATGTATTCATCTCTAATGGATATTTCATGACACTATAATGGTGTTTTTATAATTGAAAATAATTTTTTAATGTTTAAAATAAAATTTGATATTTTCATACATTTTCTGTGTTTGGCACCTTGAAAATCCCGTTCTCTACTTCATTTACTATTAGATCATGATCATAGGTACAGGGGCCTGAAAACATAGTCCATACTTTCCAGCCAAAATATTCTTGCTGTATTCTTGTAGCCCTTCTGAATAAAGATATCCCTGCTGTATATGCATTCCTAACACAGATATCCCAGTCATATATCCTCTCCTAATACATATATTCCTGCCATATGTGGATGAACTGAGTAGTGTAAGAAAAAAACATAAAAAAACATAAAGTTTGGTATGAAGTATTCAATTTTACATCAGTTTAAAGGAAAGAATTACTGTAATGGAGCTGAGTGGCTGGGGGGTCATTAATAAAACAACATCTGTATGGAGAGATGAGAGGTCTTATCCAATAAACTGTCAGTGAGTTGCTTTATTTTTTATTGATAAAATATTTTATGAATAAATGAACTCCCAGTTAATGGGATTTTTCCTGAATAAGCCCAGTTGATTTATGACATATGCAAGTCTCTTCTCTCCTGTGAGCTGAGGTTTAATACTTTTTTTTTGCTTCTTAGTTTGTAGCTTTTTTCTTTTTATTTCTACAGTGGTATATTATCAGGTTTTGAAAGTAATTTACATTATGTGAAAGTGTCTTATAGTCTGTATTAGGAGGAGAATGCTCATTTCTGCTTTGTTTCTGTAGTCAACAATCTTCCATCAATATACCATGACAGTGTTTGTGTTGAGTTTTTTCAGGCAGTCCTAATGTTCTATGGATTAGAGATATTACTGGTCAATTAGTTTATCTATCTAATTAGCTGGTGTTTGACTGGATAAAGAAAAACTACAAGCTCTCCCGGGGCCTGGGCTCTTCAAGGTGAAACATTGAGTAATGCTGGGACCTTCTCTAGGATCTAGACATCAGCTTAGATTTTATTTACAACTTTTGGTAGAGTGAGATTTTTAGATGTGTGCTGATTTTAGCTTTTAAACACGTCTATTATGTTTCAACAAGTAATTCAATCAAAATTTTTACTTTTTTGGAGTATGGGAGACTAGGACAGTTACCACAATGGTTTCAAGGCTTTTCCGTGCTACAGTGGTCAATGTACTATACAATAATATCATTATTCATTCACTGCTAGGCTGTTCACAAACTGGGACTCTACTGACCAAGGAAAAGTCTGGTCATATACCTACATATATACTAGGGGAAGCTTGAGCAAAGATGCTTTTACCAAATTTTCTGCACAACCACAAAAGTGCATAAATCAGTGTAGTTTGATTTAAATGAAAACTGACCTAGCATCGGATGTAACACTTCCTCTGTCAATAACTTTATCTTGCTTTCCTCTCAGAAAAAGGGACTAAGGATTGAGGCAGGCATGCAAATTTCCGGTGCTTATGTAGCAGATATATGGTTTAGACCTTGAGTATATGGGTTGTTCCACATAGTTCAGCCTCACGTGACTAAGATTTCATCTTTCCCCCAAACTGCTTTTCTCAGGCATACTGTGAGCGTCTAGGCTTTGGAAAAGTCACCCAATCAGAGCTTATACTTTTTAATAACTATTATATTACCAATAATAATAATTAGTAGTAGTAATAGTAGTATATTTAAATGAAAACCCCCCTCGTGACCAGACCAATTTTCAGCTTTCAGACTGTGAATGACAATTACTCAGTCATGCAACACTGTACTCAAATGACTTTTTTGTCCTTTTTTTCCCACAAACAGAGCTTTCTTTTGGTGGTATTTGATCACCTCTGGGCTTTTTATTTTTTGCGCTATAAATGAAAAAAGACCGAAAATTTTTGAATTTTTCTTTGTTTCTGTGAAAAAAAATGAATTTTTCTTTGTTTCTGTGATAAAATTTTGCAAATTTGAAATTTTTCTTCATAAATTTTGGCCACAATTTTATACTGCTACATATCTTTGGTAAAAATAACCACAAATTTGGCCCAACATGCAGGGAGCACCATCAGGTGTTCTAGGAGCATAAATCACACATTTCATTTCTCAACCACCTATTACACTTTTGAAGGCCCTGGAGCACCAGGACAATGGAAACGCCCATAAAATGACCCCATTTTGGAAAGCTAACACCCCAACGTATAATCTATGAGGCATAATGAGTCTTTTGAACGGTTCATTTTTTTCCAGAAGTTTTGGGAAAATGTGGAAAAAAAATAAAAACGCATTTTTTTTTTACACAAAGTTGTCGGTTTATAAGATATTTCCAACACATAGCATTTACATAGCAAAAATAACACCCCAAAATACATTCTGCTACTCCTCCTGAGTATAATGATACCACATGTGTGAGACTTTTATACAGCTTGACCACATACAAAGGCTTAACATTGAAGTATCACCTTCAGGCATTCTAGGAGCATAAATCGCACATTTCATTTCTCAACCACCTATTACACTTTTGAAGGCCCTGGAGCACCAGGACAATGGAAACGCCCATAAAATGACCCCATTTTGGAAAGCTAACACCCCAACGTATAATCTATGAGGCATAATGAGTCTTTTGAACGGTTCATTTTTTTCCAGAAGTTTTGGGAAAATGTGGAAAAAAATAAAAACGCATTTTTTTTTTACACAAAGTTGTCGGTTTATAAGATATTTCCAACACATAGCATTTACATAGCAAAAATAACACCCCAAAATACATTCTGCTACTCCTCCTGAGTATAACGATACCACATGTGTGAGACTTTTATACAGCTTGACCACATACAAAGGCTTAACATTGAAGTATCACCTTCAGGCATTCTAGGAGCATAAATCGCACATTTCATTTCTCAACCACCTATTACACTTTTGAAGGCCCTGGAGCACCAGGACAATGGAAACGCCCATAAAATGACCCCATTTTGGAAAGCTAACACCCCAACGTATAATCTATGAGGCATAATGAGTCTTTTGAACGGTTCATTTTTTTCCAGAAGTTTTGGGAAAATGTGGAAAAAAATAAAAACGCATTTTTTTTTTACACAAAGTTGTCGGTTTATAAGATATTTCCAACACATAGCATTTACATAGCAAAAATAACACCCCAAAATACATTCTGCTACTCCTCCTGAGTATAACGATACCACATGTGTGAGACTTTTATACAGCTTGACCACATACAAAGGCTTAACATTGAAGTATCACCTTCAGGCATTCTAGGAGCATAAATCGCACATTTCATTTCTCAACCACCTATTACACTTTTGAAGGCCCTGGAGCACCAGGACAATGGAAACGCCCATAAAATGACCCCATTTTGGAAAGCTAACACCCCAACGTATAATCTATGAGGCATAATGAGTCTTTTGAACGGTTCATTTTTTTCCAGAAGTTTTGGGAAAATGTGGAAAAAAATAAAAAAACGCATTTTTTTTTACACAAAGTTGTCGGTTTATAAGATATTTCCAACACATAGCATTTACATAGCAAAAATAACACCCCAAAATACATTCTGCTACTCCTCCTGAGTATAACGATACCACATGTGTGAGACTTTTATACAGCTTGACCACATACAAAGGCTTAACATTGAAGTATCACCTTCAGGCATTCTAGGAGCATAAATCGCACATTTCATTTCTCAACCACCTATTACAATTTTGAAGGCCCTGGAGCACCAGGACAATGGAAACGCCCATAAAATTACCCCATTTTGGAAAGCTAATACCTCAACGTATAATCTATGAGGCATAATGAGTCTTTTGAACGGTTCATTTTTTTCCAGAAGTTTTGGGAAAATGTGGAAAAAAATAAAAAACGCATTTTTTTTTTACACAAAGTTGTCGGTTTATAAGATATTTCCAACACATAGCATTTACATAGCAAAAATAACACCCCAAAATGCATTCTGCTACTCCTCCTCAGTATGGCGATACCACATGTGTGAGACTTTCACACAGCCTGGCCACATGCAGAGGCCCAAAAGTACAAATGTATTGTATAAGGCCAATTGAAAAAGATAGATGGCAACTTTTTTGTACCAGTAGCATGTCCTTCTTATGGCAAGGTACGGTTGCATCATTTGATCGTTATAGTCGACTCCCCCATGAACAAATTGTAGTCGTAGATGCATTTTGGTTTGTTTATGGGGCCACTCCTTCTGGGGATCTCCACGAACGTATCGTTGTGGATAGAAGACAACATGTAGACATCCCTTCTGTCCCTCCACTTCACTGCCAGAATCCCCTTATTCCGCAAACTTGCCGCTTCTCCTTTTCTCAAAGTCTTGTTCACAAGACTTTGAGGAAAGCCCTTCCGATTTTTCTTTACAGTGCCACATGCTGGCGTCTTCATCCGGTGGAGGTTGTGGAACAGGGGCAGGGATGTGTAGAAGTTATCTACATACAGGTGGTATCCTTTATCCAGTAGGGGGTAGGCAAGGTCCCAAACAACTTTCCCGCCGCATCCTAAGTAATCCGGGCAATTAGGGGGCTGCAGCTGGGTGTCCTTCCCTTCGTACACTATAAATGAATATGTGTACCCTGTGGCTCGTTCACACAATTTGTATAACTTCACCCCGTAGCGGGCCCTTTTGCTGGGGATAAATTGCTTAATTTTAAGCCTGCCGCAAAATTTTATGAGGGACTCATCCACACATATATGTTGGTCCGGGGTAAAAAGCTGGGAGAATGCTTGGGAAAATGTATTTATAAGTGGCCGAATTTTGTAAAGTCTGTCGTATTTTGGGTCATTTCGGGGAAGGCACTGGGAATTGTCACTGAAATGTAGGAACCTCATTATCATTTGATACCTGGATCTGGACATTACAGCGGAGTAGAGCGGCATGTGGTGGAGGGGGTGGGTTGACCAATAGGTACGCACTTGATTTTTTTTGTCGAGTCCCATATTGAGTGTGAGGCCTAAAAAAAGCTTGAACTCCTCCACCGTTAGGTCTCTCCATTCATAGGGACGGGCATAATATGAAGTTGGGTAAAAATTAAATGAAAAAAATCGATTGGGGTAAAATTCTCCGTGTCCACCTGGACTCCTGGCTGGGCAGTGAAAGGGGGAATGTTGGCTTCTCCTGAATTAGCAGGAAGCCACAAAGGGTACTGAAGGGCATAGGGAAGGCTGGTATGGAGGCAGGCAGATGGCACTGCCTCACTAGAACGCCTTCGTTTGGCGGGCCGAGCAACTTCATCCTCTGAGTAGTCACTCAGTGTTTCGCTACTGAGGACTGGATCATAATTCGGGTCAGATTCGGAACCGGAATTGGAAATGGAATCCGACATAGAGAGCTCCCCGTAGCTCTCGTCGGGCGTGGAGAGAATTTGGTATGCCTCCTCGGCGGAATAAGATCTTTTAGACATTTTTGCAGCACAGGTGGGCACAGATGAGGTGGCACAGGTGGGCACTGATGAGGCGGAGCTGCACTGATGTGGGCACTGATAGGCACTGATGAGTCGGCACAGATGTGCACTGATTGATTGCACAGATGTGTACTGATTGCACAGATGGACACTGTTAGGTGGCACAGATGGGCACAGTTGAGGTGGCACAGATGGGCACAGTTGAGGTGGCACAGATGAGGTGGCACAGATGGGCACAGGTGGCACAGATGAGCACTGATCGATGTGGCACAGATGGGCACTGATCTGGCACAGATGGGCACTGATGAAGATGGCACAGATGGGCACTGATGAGGTGGCACAGATGAAGTGGCACAGATGCGCACTGATCTCAAGCTGCAGGCGGGCACAGGCGGGCACAGGCGGGCACAGGCGGGCACAGATGCACACAGCTGGGCACAGATTGCACTAGCTGTGTGTACCAATAGGGACTGTTGGCACTTTTGGGCACTTTTGGGTCTAGGCTTTTTTTTTTTTTTTTTTTTGGAAAAGTCACCCAATCAGGAGAGAGAAAGCCGGCAATGAGAGATCATATGTTTACATTTGAGATCATCTCTCATTGGAGGAGGCGATCGCGCTGTAAACGGCCGCTGTGATTGGCCGTTTACAGCGATCTGTGATTGGCTGTGTCCAGGGGACACGGCCAACACAGATTTTCCCCGATGCGCGCTCACGAGAGCGCGCGGGGAGCCAGGGAAGGGGACGACGTCATAGACGTAGTCCCGGCATATGAGATCCGCGCTGAAGCCGTCAATCGGCTATAGCGCGGATCTCAGCTGGTTAATATTCTGTTGCTGTAACTTGTGATATATCAACAACCTGTTCATGCAGACTTGTAAAGTTACTGATAGGCCTGCCTTCTTTCAACCAGGACTGGTAAAATGCCAATTAGGACATTTCCAGAATGGCTGGCGTGTTTGAGAGCATCATTGGGCTACTTTAAGCTCCAGTGAGATCCTGTGTCTTAATAATACTCATTCAATGATCATGCAATGTTCATCTGATCATGTACCATGCATCGCAATAATTCTTGCTCTTTGTTTCTATGATTAAATACTCTTGGCCTTCAGTCCTATAGTAGTTTAGTAGTACTAAATACTTTTTCAGTCTATCTTCTGGATGACTAAATCTCCATCCTGTGCCATCACCTGGCTGGAAAAAGGTGGGCAGGTGTGTTATATGCCTGTGGTCAGGTTGTCGCTGTGGTGCTCACCTGTCCAGCGTATCACTGCTACCTCACTGCCAGTATGGGGTCCCCCGTGCAAATAGCATAGACTCCATGGGTGCTCTTCACTTAACTCTTTCTATTCTGTATCTGTGTATAGGATGAGGACTTCGTGGTGCAAATTTGCTCCCGTTGCTATGGGAGATGGATTGCTGTGACAACATATCCCTCGCTGCAAGAGGCTATCCTCATCTGCCACCTCTACATGCTTACAACAGGCCGCTATAGAAACCTTTGTTACCCGTGGTAACTACTGTATCTTCACACTGCATGAACTCTTGTGACATTATCTTCATACCCCAATGTGTTTTTAGTGACCTGAACTGTATCTATGTATGCCGGTTACTTGCATGACACCACTTTAGTAACTCCAGACCAGACAAAGGCAAAGTTTCATATGCTTTACTTGAATAAATTAACATGATAACACATACAGACAACAGTACGAAATAAGTGCAGTCTTTTCATAACATCCCCAGTCCCTAACTTCAGGCTTGTGGCTGCCTGAGCATACCTGCATAGGAAAGAGACACTTCTTGGCAGAGTCCATAATGGTAGTATTCAGGATTGGTATCTTCAGAGTTGACTGCATGTCCCAGTAATCCACCTAGGTAGCAGGAACTCTGACCTTGGCATGGCATTGGAAAAACAAGACTCCAGCAATGGCAGTGAAGAAGGCCCAGTCTCTCCTCTTAGTAAGGGCCCCTCAGTAAGACAGGACCCTTAGCCAGACAAATTAATAGCAAGACAGTCCCCCTAGGGTCCGGGCCTCCATCTGTTTTATAATAAACAGGACCAGGGGGTCGGACCCAAGAAAACCCACCAAGAAAAACCTGGGAAACACAATTAACCCAAAACTTCCTAACCAGTGGTAGCATTAACTACTACCTGCCTACATGCCAGTCTTGCTTCTTTCTTTCTTCCTGGCCCCCAAAATAAGAAAAGGAAAATTTTGCAAGTAAGGTATACCGATTTTACAGGGTAGATGGATACTAAAAAGTGGTTAATAAGTTTAGCAGTCCAACAAAGGGCCAGTTTAGGACCAAAACATTCTTGTATTTATTCTTCTTACATTCCTGAAGTAATATGACAGCTATTGCAAAATAATATAAACTATTCATACTTGAATACAGCTGTAAATACTTTTGCTATTAAAAATAAGGGAAATAATGCATTGCCTATAGCAACCAGTGAGAGTTTAGCTCTCTATTTTCTAGTGCATGTTTAAAAATGAAAGTAGAATCTGGATTTCCTCCCCTCTGGAGAAGGCCTTAGCTATGCTTCTGTACTGTCTTGCTTTACATTATTTCTAAATAGCAATGTTGCTAAAGCTGAGCCGTTATTGGCAAAATAGATCAAGATGGTCCTCATTTGCAGTCTATTGGTGCAGTTATAAAAGCACTTTAGGTTTTGTAGGTCATTGTATGAATTGCAGCTTCTCAGAATATGAGTGACATCTGGGCTATTGTAGAAGTGCATTAGCAGAGATCTTCAGTTTGGCAAATTATACACAAGCATAGATTAATTATAAACAAAATTCCTCTTGGGTATAAATGAGTGTCCAATTATGCAAGATCAGCATATCGGAGCTGAATATTTATGAGAAAGGGGGGCAAAGGGTGGCAGAGAAGGTGGCCCTTACTGTCCCCTATTCTGCCCATCTCCAAGGTGATACAGAGAGCAGATCTTCTTTAAACAACAAGCAATGCCCATAATTACATTTTCTGACTCCATTCTGTAGAGATACAAGCAATTCATGCTTCATGCAAGCTTGGCCCAGAGCCTGTCCAGAATACCAAACTGACAATTATGCTGAATTATAGGAAACTTGTGGATGTAGATTGTTATCCAACCTGAGCCCGGACCAGAGAATTCATTTTGCCTTATTAATGATCTGTACCGCACTTTGTGGTTAACCACTGGTCACATCCAGAAGCTGGCTGCCCCAATATAATTGAACACATTTTGGACTGGCTTACATTGTAATTGCATCTGCTATAGGGAGATAGAAAGATGGATATAGAATTGTATGAACAATCAAACTGTTCAGCCATGTCTGATGCAAGCACAAGGCATGTCCTAATAAACCGGACCTGCCACCAAAATAAAAGGTAGACATTCTGTACAATGATGACCCTTATTAATAATAACATAATAAAACAGCTGACAAGGAAAAAAGTGCCTTATACCTCAATGACCTGACAACGAACTGACAGACTGTATATTAGCCTACACAATGATCACTTTCAATGAGCAGGTGACCGGAATATATGCCAACAAATAAATTGTGGTATTTATTTGTGTATTATCTCAAATTTTTGCAGGAAATCAAGCTATAGAGGTTTTTATTAATTAAAAGTGACTCAAGGCTAAATATATTGTTTAAACTTGTGCTTTTTTTTTTTTACGATAAATATCTTTATAGTGTCAAGAGTGAAAAGGGAATACATTAAATCCCTGAATTCTACAAAAAGTCCTTTTTTTGAATAACGCATATACTGCAGCTAGCTGCAGTATGCTGAATGAGACATCAAGTCAGAATAAAAAGACTGCATGTAATCCTAAAGCAGCTCCCTGCGGCACCCTGTATGACTCTTCCTTTCATGGCCAGCAGCATTATGCAGTGTAGCGTCTCCTTTCTCTCACCCTACTTTGTTACAGTATATCAGTGGTAGAAGCAAGGATAACAGGACGTGAACCCAGGGATTGACGGGTGTAAAGGACTTTAGGCAAAGGGTCAGGTCAAGTATATTGTGTGCACCTGAAGTCTCAAATGGAGCATAGATATATCAGTCTCATTGAAGTGTTCTAGCAGTGCACTTGCTGTCTTTTTTGAAATATCATTCTATTTAAGGGAAATTCTAATGGGTTTGGGTCAATTTTATTTGAATTGCTTATTTTGGGGTATGTGTATTTTTAAAGAAGAACTCCATCTTTAGTTTGAATTCCTCTTTACCATCAGTGTGAGAAAAATTTTTTTTTTTCACTAGTCATCCTCTCCATGCGCCAGGTCTACCCTCTGCTTCCTGCTCTGCCACTCATTGCTGCCAAATTTCAGGTTGAATGATACCATGTGTCATTCAAGCCCTTCCTGTGAGCCCAAGCTGTCTTGGATACACTGACTGGGTGTGCGTCATCATGTTGGCTTGGGCTCACAGTAACTCTGCACTGAATGGTGCTCAAATACCAATACATGAGTGATATACAATGCTGTAGTAACAACTATCTTCTGCCAACACCGGACAAGAAGAGGGAGGATTTGTAACTTCACCATATCGGCCCACGGACAACTGGAATTAGGGTAATGTATATGTTTAGAGAATTTTTTTAATATTGTCACAGTGGCATTAGTTCTGTAAAATAATTTTTTTTAGCACAACCTAAAAGGACACAGTGATAACTATATGAAAAGGAGGCTAGAGTCCCATCTGCTGCTTGGATAGAACACTATGTAATATTAACATTCATAACTACTTACATTTTTTTTTTTTTTTTAAATTGTTGCTAGACCATACAATAATAAACAAGGAAAGGATGCATGTAAGAAAATACAATCCCTTCAAAAGGGCTGGGTAATGGGTGGGGAGGGACTTCTAGAATGCTGGAATTCTTTCTTTGTGGTAGGAGACTATAGTAAGGAGGCTCTTAGGCAAGCTCAAAACATGGAGAGCAGCAGAAGTATGGTGGGCTGCAGAATAGTGGCAGCGTCCTATGGAATTTGGCTTTTGCTTAGACATCGGCAACACGTTAGAAAAGTGCATTAGGTAAAGATAAGCCCTGGAGAGTGGGTTTAGATCTTCCAGTGTGGATGCAGCAATGGGAAATATGTAATTTGGGAGTTTAGCCATGTCTGTTGCTGAGGAGCTGCACACTGGTTTTAATATGAATAAAGTGTTGTAAGGAACTTCATTCATGTACCTGAACCAGACAGTTGTATTGAAGTTTGGGTTGAAAGAGTTGACACTTCCATACATGAGACTTCTGTATAAACAGCAGGCATACCGCCTAGACACCTCAGTGCCTCAGAAACTTTGAAGCTCTCTAGATAATGAATTTTAAAATGTTTGAATGTATGGTAAAATGTGTTTCCTGTCAAACAGACTGCCTGTGCTTGTACCTGGCAGAAAACATGTTGGAAGGCACAAATCTGGAATACAGAGGACCTGGTCCTTTTTTTGCTGTGATCAACAAGTGCTATTCACTACATTATAGACAAGTAGTGTGAAAAAGCAATACAGTTTAAAGGACTGAGTGGTGTATCACTAGTCATGACAATTTATAAGTGGCTGGGAACTTTCTCTACATTCAACTTCAAAAGATTGACTAGGATCCCATGAGAGTTTTAATGCTTTGCTATCCCATCAGATGAAAGGAATGTATCCAAAAATGCCCCGTGTGTCTTACATGATGATAGTTTCCAGTTAAAGAAGATTTATGTTCACGGCATACACTTTCATTTTATATCATCAGCATTGTATTACCAGTACAAACAACAGTAATTTTTGATGATTCAATATAGATTTACTTGAATCATCTCCTTTAATGTTGTGAGCTCTGCCTGTCTGCCAGTCACCCTTTTCCACAACTTTCTGGATTCCCTGCATGCTTTGTAGTTTATTCTCTGCTGTTCACATTCAATTTCTAAGAACTACATATCCCATGGTACCTTGCTGCTTGCAGCAGTGATTCCTGTACTGACTCCGCCTCCTGAAACTTCTCCTCTCAGCACCTCTGTAGTCCAGAAGGCAGGCTCTGTGAAATGTGTGACACAGCAGGGCCCTCACGTTCATGGGGCTAGTAAATCTTGGACAGGCATGACTGAAGGTGTACATTTTTGTCATGATTCCTGGTGTAGGGATGTTGAAATGGCATAATATATTTTATTGTAAATGATGTTGAAGGCACCGCTCCTGTTTAGAGGTGGATGTTTGCGATTTCATGTAGATAGCCTTTTTCATACCCCTTGCGAACCAGATGTCTTTTCTGTCCAAAATGTCCTTGAAAGAATGCTCCTTCTATTAGGTTGTTAAGAGACTTCATGCTGAGTCCTGACCCAATGTACATGTTTTTGCAACCACTTTTACCCATCAGTTGACCTGCATTTGGCTGCTGAGTCTTTTGAATTTACAAATTTAACAGTCAAACACAAGCAGAGTAACCTGATATATGCAGTCCAGTGTAGTGTGGATTACCATATTTTTCGCTCCATAAAAAGCACTTTTTTCATCCCCAAAAAATGGGGGAAGTGTCTCTGCGTCTTATGGAGCGAATACTGGCCAGGCTTCTGAGTGACAGGCGGATATATAAGAAACGTCAGTCTGTGCGAGGTGGCACAGGTAAGGCTAAATTTTATGGCATTGATCAGTCTGCATTATTGGCACATTTCAGGCTGCATTTAATGGCATTGGTTAGTCTGCATTATTGACACATTTCAGGCTACATTTAATGGCATTGATCAGGCTGCATTATTGGCACATTTCAGGCTGCATTTTATTGGCACATTTCAGGCTGCATTTCATGGCATTGATCAGGCTGCATTATTGACACATTTCAGGCTGCATTTCATGGCATTGATCAGGCTGCATTATTGACACATTTCAGGCTGCATTTCATGGCATTGATCAGGCTGCATTTTATTGGCACATTTCAGGCTGCATTTCATGGCATTGATCAGGCTGCATTTTATTGGCACATTTCAGGCTACATTTCATGGCACTGATCTGGCTGCATTTTATTGGCACATTTCAGGTTGCATTTTATGGCATTGATCAGGCTGCATTTTATTGACACTGGTAAATATTTTAGTACACCATTTGGTTCAGAATATTTTTTTTTCTTGTTTTCCTCCTCTTAACCCTAGGTGCATCTTATGGAGTGAAAAGTATTGTACATATCTATTTTGGTATGTTCCTGACACACTTCAGAACTAAATAAGCTACTGGGATAAGTGGCACAATGTCTTCAACACTGGCCAAAGACCGGCCCCCCTAAAGCCTGAAGGACAGTAAACTGGCCCTTTAATTAAAACATTTGGAGACCCCTTATCTATACCATTACCTTATAGACATGTGGTGGATAAACAGGGCATTCCCACTCCTGAGTAGACAGGAAATACAATGCACAGGAGAGAAGCTGGCCAACAATGGGAACACTTCAGTGGAGAAAGCAATTACTTCTTACAATGAAGGAAATTTACTGCAACAGATCTTCCAAATTTTTAGGAAAACTCTTATGCGGCGTACACACGGTCGGAATTTCCGATGGAAACAGTCCGATGGGAGCTTTTCATCGGATTTTCCGACCGTGTGTATGCCCAACGGTCTTTTTCTGTCGGAATTTCCGACGGACTTTGAATTGAGAACCTGTTCTCAATTTTTCCGACGGAAAACCTCTCTATCGGATTTTCCAATCGTGTGTATGCAATTCCGACACGCAAAATTCCGACGCATGCTCGGAAACAATTCGACGCATGCTCGGAAGCATTAAACTTCCCTTTTATAGTGCTGTCAAACGTGTTTTATCCCGCTGTGTTATTGACCATCGGAATTTGGTGTGATCGTGTGTAGGCAACCCAGCTTGAGCGGAATTCCGTCGGAAAAACCGTCAGAGTTTTTTCCGACGAGAATTCTGATCGTGTGTACGCGGCATAAGTACTTAGCCAGTCTTTCCCCTTCTCACTGAGTGGACCATGTATACACCACATTTGTCCTTCAATGAGACGCATACATGCAGCAGGGGATATTGGTTTGATTGAGGATGGGCTTATGTCAATCTGTACATCATTCTTACCAAGACGCGTTACGTCTATCGCCACTTATAGTCAGGGAATACAGAAAACAGAGTTGCATTCTATGAGCGCACACCTTATTATAAATTTAATCTAGGAAAAATTGTTCAGTGACGGAGGAGATCTTGTAGAAGATGGTAACTGCAGATTAACTTAACATAACATATTCTTGTTTATGTAAGGTGTGTAACAAACATGCAGGTTATGGATGTAACATATTCACACCCACACTTCAGCATTCGCAGTTATCTTCCTGTCACCAGTATGCATACAGGAGCACACAGAAACAGAGGCATGGCATACCTGGCACATTCAACTGAAGAGCATTAACCCTTTCTTAGAAGAGAGAAATGCAGCCACATGTAGTTGTCATTGTTTGATATAAAAGTTCTTACTACTAAGGGCACCAGGATTTCTTTAAGGGGCAGCAAATGGGAGCTGATGGCAATTTCTAGGTCTTTATGATGCGTCTCCGAATATTTCTGTTGTTTGAAATCTGTTTGGTTTCCTAAACTCCCCAGGTGTACAATCAAAACTTTCTTCTTTTTTTTTTTTTATTCTGATTTGAATTACTTTGTAATATCAATTATACTTTTTAATGTTGTATGTACTTTAAATAAAAAAAGGTATACAGTAATGTACTGCATAGTGTTACAATAGACTCACTAGACTCCACCATTTGATTTGCAATATCCCCTTACCCGTACACAGAATAAAGAAAAGCAATCACATTGCAGGACTTTATGGGTACGCATGTAATACCAATACATATACAGTATGTATAAAGAAAAGCTTTTTTTTAATTGTATCAGCCAAAACAGGTCCAATGCTGCATCTGTCCCCCGTCAGCCCTAATGGGCCGTACACACGATAGGATTTTCCGATAACAAATGTTGAATGTGAGCTTGTTGTCGGAAAGTCCGACCGTGTGTATGCTCCATAGAACATTTGTTGTCGGAGTTTCCGCCAACAAATGTTTGAGAGCAGGTTCTGAAATTTTCCGACAACAATAGTTGTTGTCGGAAATTCCGAGCGTGTTTACACAATTCCGACACACAAAAGTCCACGCATGCTCGGAATCAAGCAGAAGAGCTGCACTGGCTATTGAACTTCATTTTTCTCGGCTCGTCGTACGTGTTGTACGTCACCTCGTTCTTGACGTTCAGAATTTACGACAACATTTGTACAACCGCGTGTATGCAAGACAAGTTTGAGGCAACATCCTTCAAAAAAAAAAATTCACGGTTTTGTTGTCGGAAAATCCTATTGTGTGTACATAGCATATGACTGAGAACCGAGCGATCATAGACTTAATTGTCACAATCTTGCCCAAGCCTGGACCAGCTCTGTAACATCAGCCGACAGCGGACTTCAGCCCATTTTCTGCTGAAAATAGGTCATAGGAGTGCAGAATGAACTGCCCTCCTGTGATCCACAAGAGAAGTAGAGACAAATGAGCTTTGGCTGTACTTCTCATTTAAAATCCACCAGGCTCGTGGAGACTTCTCTCCATTGTATTCAACCAAACAGGTGGAACCTTCTCAACTTGTTTCATGAGCATGTAGCCAGGTGCTTGGTTGGAAATGGAAAGTGAGAGAAACACTGGCTACAACTGCTCTCGGTAGCTGCTGCCCTAAAGTGTTGAACTGGATAAAAGCTATATCAGCAAGGGGAGGGTGCTGCTGAGCAGGAATAATTCAATAGACTGAGTCAGGCAGCACTGCACTGTGGGAACTGTAGTCCTGAGGAGAGAGACTCTACTGTAATCAAGAACTCTTCAACTGCATTTCCCAGAGGGGTATTGCCAGGAAGATGGGGGAAATATGCATTTTCTCAGGCTGTACAGGACACAGCTTCCTCTTGCTGTGAGGGAGACCTGAGAGTGCACATCACTGTCCAGTGTGCATCATCACTGTTGCATATCAGCTGCCTGGGCATGATCTGGAGCACTGAGTTTGGTGGTTCCAGCAGACAGAGTCACCTGGGTGCAGAGCAGAGAATGCACTTATCACTGTGTGTGACCAGAGGGTGAACTGCAATATCACTGCGACTTGTGAGCTGCTGCTATGGGGAATTTCTCTTTGCTGTTAGAGAGACTTAGCACTTTTAGAACTGACCTTACAGCCATCTAGTAGCCTTATTGCTGCTTGTAGGCTTGGCTTGGACTATTCTCATGTGCACCTATGCTATCCACCTAAGAGTTAAAACTAAAGACTGTCCATTTACAGCTGCTATTTAGAGATCTTCACCTATTGCTTATGCTAAGAGGTACCTGTCAGGGGACATTGCACCATATCCTAGCCATTCTCCAAGAGTATATTCTAGACTACTTTTTGCTTGCTCATGAGTTAATCCCAATCTAGTGGTACAGAACTTTATTGTAAGCTACCTTGGCATAGTGGCATAGTGATTATACTGTCTAGCGGACTGTGTCTGAACTTACCTTCTGTGTGCTCATTTATACTGAAACCACCATTTATTCTAACCCTTACCAATACATTGAGTTAATTTACCACTAAACTGTCTTGTGTTTATCTCCTGGTGCTAATTTACAGCTAAGTTAAATGTATCTATACTTGTGTTCTTATAAGTACTTCCACTAACTTTCATTCAACTACCTTGTTTCCCTGAAAATAAGCCTGGGTCTTATAATAATTTTGGCAACAAAAGACACAGTCTTACCGTGTAATGTGCTATCTTCTCTCCCCCTCTCCCTCCCTGCCTGTCAGGAATCCCCAGTGTTAACTGAGTTAAAATGCTTGTAAAATCCTATAATACACTCTATTACAGTAGTATATAATGTACAATGTGTGTGTTTTTGTAATATAATTGTGTCAAATACCTTCGTTATAGCACCGCTCTGCACTTCTGTGACCCGCCGGAGCTAACTTCCCCGCAGTTATATTACAGAAACACACACATTGCATGTTATATACTACTGTAAAAGAGTGGATTATAGGATTTTACAAGCATTTTAAACACTGGTTTATTTTCTGGGTAGGGCTTATATTGCAGCCCTCCTGGAAAATAACAATAGGTCTTATTTTCGGGGTAGGTCTTATTTTCAGGGAAACACGGTAGGTATGTCAGAGGGGCTGAGGTTATTCTTGGAGTTGAGGCACAGAACAGAGCACCCAACTTAACAAGTGGTTCTTGCTGGGGTAGCGTTACAAACATAAGTCCACTTCCTCAGGAGTACATGAAAGAGGTGGTATATAAACCAGCCAATGTTAATTAAAAACAGAGATATCCAAAACTGAGTAATTGCTGAAGGTCTAACCCAGGCACCTTGGGGAGGATATGGGGGAAAGATTTAGTATTTTTACACCACAGATATCCTATCATGAGGTCCTGCCAGGATCTGTAGGAACCCGGCAACTTAAGTAGAGATCTCCGGTAAGATAACAACCATATTCCATTATGTAAATGAATTGGAAAATCTCAATTTCATCCAAGATATATGTTCAAGCTTTAGGACCTAAGCCATAGAGAGCAACTTAAAGGATCTGCAGCTATACAAGCTGGAAAACATATGGTATGTGAGAGGATTTTTTGGTTGCCCTCCCCCTTTTACCTGGATGAAATTGACTCTAATATCACAGCACCAAATTTATGGAGGATCTACTTGTGCATATATTCTTACAGCAATCCTAGTGGGGACTCCTGTTGAGATCCTGTCAGATATATACCTTCAACAAAACTGAGATATTGAGTATTATAAGGGAATATAGTTGCCTTACTGGTGATCAATAATTAGGTTGCTGGGCTCCTTCAAATCCTAGCAGGACCTTGTGATAGGACACCTGTAGTGTAGAAATCTGTTTTCTTCCCCTCATATCCTTCCCATGATCCCTGGGTTAGACCTTCGGCAATTGCTTAGCTTTGGATATTTCTGTTTTTAATTAATGTTGGCTGGTTTACATACCATCTCTTCCATATTCACCAGAGGAAGCAGACTGAGCACGAAAATAAGAATTTATAATGGCATAGCATAGTCAGCTGCTTTGTTTAAATGTTTTAATAAATATGCTTGTTTAGGCTGACACAGTGATAAAAGGTTTCCTTCATATATATATATATATATATATATATAAATATGGTATGTGTTAGTATTGTATGTGTATCCAGAAAGACCTTCAACGTAGTTGCTTTTATGTATTCTATGCTGTATAGTATCCTTAGTCTTCTAAGACTGTATTATGAGTCAGGAAATTAGATAGAATAGATCAGCAGTAGCATTCCTGGAAATAATTTTAAAGCCTAAAATTACAGAAACAAATATAAAAAACAGGTATTACTAACAACCTGCATTTTTTATAGTCTTACAGAGGACGTACGTACAGGGTATCTAAATAGGCACCACTTTTAGAGCTAGTGCACTCCATAATCAGCACTCAGTAATAGACCTGGGGTCAGACACACCCAATAGCTTTCAGTGAAAAATAAATCTATGTAAGGACATTTATGCTGAGGGTTATGGCTGTTATTCAATGATGGCAGCACAAAGCAGCAGAGTAACATAGCAGGAAACATAACTTACAATGAGAAAAAAAAATTAAATGAAAGTGATCCATGCAAAAATCACTTTCAAATCAAAACATGCAGGGGAACAGGTCTGCAAAGCGATAGTAAAGATATGAGACTTGAATTGGGCTTTAAAATGTTGGCAACTATTCTTAACCCCAAGACCAAAGATAGGAGATCATATACACAAAAACACTATATTGTCAAAAGAATTGGGACATCTGCCTTTACACGCACATAAATTTTAATGGCATCCCAGTCCTGAATAATATTATTGAGTTGTTCCACCTTTTCAGCTATAACAGCTTCAACTCTTCTGGGAAAGCTGTCCACAAGGTTTAGGAGTGTGTCTATAGGAAAATTTGACCCTTCTTCCAGAGGCGCATTTGTGAGGTCAAGCAGTGATGTGGACAATAAGGCCTAGCTTTCTGTCTCCTCTCTAAATCATCCCAAAGGTGTTCTATCGGGTCGAGTTTAGGACTCTGTGAAAGCCAGTTAAGTTTCTCTATCCCAAACGCTCTCATCCATGTCTTTACGGACCTTGCTTTGTGCACTGGTACGCAGTCATGTTGAAACAGGAAGGGGTCATCCCCAAATTGTTCCCACAAAGTTGGGAGAATGAAATTGTCCAAAATGTCTTGGTAAGCTGACGCCTTAAGAGTTCCCTTCACTGGAACGAAGGGGCCAAGCCCAAGCACTGAAAAATAACCCCACACTATAATCCCCCCTTCCACCAAACCAGTGCACAAAGCAAACTCAATATTAAACCCTATGGACTAAGACTGGGATGCCATCTATGGACTAAGACTGGGATGCCATTAAAGTTCATATGCATGTAAAGGCAGGTGCCCCAATACATTTGACAATATAGTGTACAAATGATGATTAGTGAATATACAGAAGTTTCCATAAAATTATAAAGTTGTGAATGAATATTAGGGCTTTTGTTTGCTTTTGTTCTGTTCTTATTGTTCTGTTATTAGTGACAAAATGATCTGGTCAGAGGTACCAATAAATTAATTGACAAAAAGGGAGGTGTGGTTACTATGTATTAAAAAAACGTATTTCATAATTACATCATCATGTCTGTTTTTTTGTCTCATTAAAAGTCGTAGCTATTTTAGCCTATTCCTATAGCTGTCATTTGTATCCAACCAGTTTACCAATATGTATTTTCATATTACTCCCTGTGTAAGTCATTCTTGTCTTGTCAGTCATGCTTTCTGTCTACAGTAACTGTTTTATTCAATCTTAAGATTAAAAAAAGTAATATGCATGCCCTCATTTTTTTCCCATTTTGACTTTTGCAATCTTCTGCTAACTGATTTAGTAAACTAATTCTGTGATTGGATGGTATTCTGAAGCCCCTGTTTTCTGTCCACAGGCCAGGTACAGTCAGGTCTCCACAGTGCAAGCCTCTCTTTGCTGACCCAAACCCTGAGCTGAGCTGAGACCACATGCCTAGGAGGTGAGAGTTATTTCAGTATTCACATCAGTTAGCACGAGATTGTTATGGCCAAGCATGCCTGCTCTTTGTCATGTAACCCCACAGCTCTTGACCGTCATCTCCATTTAGAACCACAACAACCCCCCCCCCCCCCCCCCCCCCCATTCATTATAATATAAATTGCAATGCTTTTGCACTAGGGAATTGTTATAGGAGTTGGTTGCCAACTTTCCCTTCAATTTTGCTTCAATTTATCGTCATGTTTACATAAAGCCCAGGATTCATTTTAGCATTTTTGCGCTTATTCAATAAGGCAGAGCAATTATAATGTGCAACATGCAGTAATTCATAGCAACCAATCAAATCTGAGTTTTCTCAAGAAAAAAACCTGATGATTTTTGATAGGTTGCCGTTGGTTAATGTACATTGCAAATTATCATTGATCTTTACACTGCCTTACTGAACGACCCTCTATGTCACATACTGCAGATCTACAGAAAACTCACAATGCATGCATATTATATAGTTACAGTGGCACGTACATTGAGAACCGCAAATCCACGTTATAATAAGCCGTGAATAAAAAATAATTTTACTAATCTAATTTCCCAGATCCCAAGTGCCAGTTTGCTTTTGTTCTTTCTTTTGGCCCCTAAAAGTATAACTGTAGCCAAAGGGGGCCATGCAACTGCTATGGAATATAGCAACACAATGGTCCCTGAACATTCTAGTTCAAAATGATTTATGCAGACAGTGACGGCATTTGAAAATAATATTGTATAAAATTACCATATATTTACTATCTCTGTCAAATTGGTGTGAAAGTAATTAGTATGCGTCTCTGCTTATTACTGTTTTAGCATGGCATAGGTGTCAGTACTTGGATTACCTATGTAATGGATTAGCCAAGGATTGGGGCTGATTTACTGAAGATAAAGGATGTTTATTTAGCCCAGAACAGCTCTGTTCACATCATACTAAGTCGTGTGCAAGAAAATTATAAAATACGTTTCTTTGTGTGTGATCGGATGATTCAAAGTAGCAGTAAACTAAATGGAAATTCTAATACTTTGGAAAATTCAATCAATGAGTTTATAATTGGTTAATGCTTTGATAGAGTATCAATATACGTATACTTTGTATTTGACAGTGAATATATTTGTGTGTAATGTAAATCCATTGTACAGTAAGGGATGGGAATATTAGATGCCACGAAGTAGGTCAATGGCCAGACAAAAGCTACCTGAGCAGCTTTACTCTATGGCGCAGTAGTGGGTTGAGTCTCCTGTGTGACCCTAAAGTGTAACCAAGGGTAAAACTTTGTCTTTAGTTCAAATAGAGTAAAGAGGGATTGGAACATCTGTCAGTTGTTATTGCTGTCTGTGCCCCCATTAGAGAGATTCATCATCTCTATATATCCTCTTTACCTTTATCATTGAAAGTGAAGTAAATTCCACATTTTGGGGTGTCCCCAGAATAGTAATAGTGGGGAAATCTTTCAATAGGGACACTAGTTCTGATGGCTTGGGGGTCCTCAAAGGTTTCCCTTAATTTTCATGGATTTCCTCTCACTTCCTATTTGTCTACGAGACAGGAAGTAAAGGCAAATCTTTCCAATGGGGGCAGATGGCAAAAATAAACCAACAGGTGTATAAAGTTTTGCCTACAGTTCTACTTTAACCCCATACTTACAGTATATTGTACCTTGATCTACTCCCAGTTCCACCTGCTGGTTTAATACTTGCCCCTTTCCAGGAAGATATTGGCCACAAAGCCACAGAGCTGCTTGTCAAAATATTCAGTGCCATACCCATGCGTACATGGTACAATGATTATTCAATTCTATAGAGAGTAGGTACCCTGTGCTCTGGCCATTGGTGCGTGCAGACTAGTGCATTAGGGTGTGCACCCCAAAGCTCATACACACGCATGTCTGTGTGTGTATATGTGTGTATATGTGTGTGTACACAGGCCAGTCAAGTTCCTCCACCCCAAACTCACTCATCCATGTCTTTTTGGACCTTGCTTTGTGCACAGTCATGTTAGAACAGAAAGGGGCCATCCCCAAACTGTTCCCACAAAGTTGGGAGCATGAAATTGTCCAAAGTGTCTTGATATGCTGAGGCCTAAAGACCCCTTTCACACTGAGGCGTTTTTCAGGCACTTTAGCGCGAAAAATAGCGCCTATAAAGCGCCTGAAAGAAGCCTCAGCTGCAAACCCAGTGTGAAAGCCCTAGTGCCTTCACACTGGGGCGCTGCGCTGGCAGGGCGTCAGAAAAAGTCCTGCAAGCAGCTTCTTTGCAGCACATTAGGAGCCATGAACTCACTGCTCCTAAAGGCCTCCTGACCACTGAAAACAATGGGGCAGCGCTGCTATACCGCTGGCAAAACGTTGCTGCAGCTGTGTTTTGTGGGTGGATTTAACCCATTTTCGGCCGCTAGTGGAGCTAAAACCGCCCCGCTAGCGGCCTAATAGTGCCGCTAAAACGATGGTTTACCGCTGACGCCCAGGGCAGCACAGTGTGAAAGGGCTCTAAGAGTACCCTTCACTGGGCCAACTCAATATTGAACCCTACGGACTAAGACTGGGGTGGCATTAAAGTTCATGTGTGTGTAAATTCAGGTGTCTCAGTACTTTGGGAATATAGTGTGTGTATATATATATATATATATATATATATATATATATATATATATATTCACAAACACACAGACAGACAGACACAAACTTATAAATGTAAACAAGCAGTTGTCAGTTGGGCAGTGTCAGTAGTGTTACATTTTTACTAATTAATTGCAATATTTTTTAATTGCAATTCTTTTAGGAGCTCAACTGGGGGTTTTGGTGAAATATCAGGGGTCTAAGCAGACCCACCTGATATGTCACTTTTGTGACAGAGAAGGGAACTGAGGACAGAGGTTCCCTATCCTCTTTTTCTGCAGTGTCAGCTTCACTGGACAATGAATGAATGGAAAGTGCTCTGTGCTGAGTGGCTTCCTGTTCATTCACAAATTGAAGCCTAGTAAACACAGTTTACTGGGCTTCAGTTATAAATTAACACAGTGGGTGATCTGTACCAATCACTCACTGTGTTCATTCTGAAAAGGAAGCAGCCAGTAAATGACGCGGACCCAGGCAGCAAGGGGAAACTACGCTGCATAGGGAAGATTAGGGTGTGACCAGGCATAACTGGCACACGCCATGCACGCGCCTATGGCTCCGGCAGAGTGCAAACTCTCCATAGAATTGAATGTAGAGCACACAGCACAATGGTTAAAATAAGTACATTGTGCCTGTGCATCATGGTATGCTACAACACATGTACATTGTTGTATGATGGCTAGGTGCATTGCAGTGGCTTTCAAAATGAATGGAAATGAACACAGCAGACTTTGTTTTCTGCATAACCATGCATTGCAGTAACAACAAATAGGACAAGCGTTTTACTTTGCATTGCCTCACAGCAAAGGTTTGAATCAAGCCTATAACACAACAGAATATGCATGCTCTGTGTGTAATAGTGCAAAGCATTTTCAAAAATAATACAGGTACTTTCTGTATCACGTTGAGAGCTTATTCAAAAATGATAGGGTGGCCTTAAAGAGGCACTGTCACTTTGCCCATTACTGTTGGGCAATCCCAAAGTGCTGTGATGACTCCCTCTGTCACTGTGACAATACTCAGGCCTAGTGGTTGGGCACGCTCCCACATGCAAATAAGCACCAGGTATTTTTCACACTAGTAGAGGACTGGTAGAGGAAGGTGCGACAATCAATGGAGCACTAGGAAGGTGAGTATTAGTAGGTCGGATGGGCCTCTTCACAGACACTGT
Organism: Lithobates sylvaticus; assembly: GCA_028564925.1. Taxonomy (NCBI): domain Eukaryota; kingdom Metazoa; phylum Chordata; class Amphibia; order Anura; family Ranidae; genus Lithobates; species Lithobates sylvaticus. The sequence continues at coordinate 121,814,554 of CM053029.1, read as the reverse complement.
CAACTTGGCACCGAATAGGCAAAGTGACAGTTTTCCTTTACTGCAGCACACCTCAAGGCACAAAAACATGTGCATGGGCCCCACTCAGCTAGACAATCTACAGCTATGACTGCTTTGACCCCAGTTAGCAGTTGTAAATAAAAAGAACCCTCCTCCCTTCATGTTACTTACTTTGTATACTCTTCTATCCAGGAAGACAGGAATTTATTTTACCAAGCCATCTCAGCGTAGACCTACTTGTCCAATCTGTTTAGCATTTCCCCTATTAAATCAACCCAAATCATTAAAGGATCATGACTAGGGTAGCCAGATGACTTACTGCCCTGACCCATACATGTACCATATAAATACTTATGTTTCTATAATAAATATAACAAAGACACTGACACCTGCTGGATGAAAATGGCCTGTTCGGCCTTTTATTTAAAATTAACTCAAACAAACAAACTTTATTAACTTTTTAAACCACTGAAAAACTTTTACCTTTCTTACACTCCTCATCCAGCTAATCAGCTAATCAACTTATTATTTTCTGATCCCTGACGACCACTTGCAACTGAGCCTGTAATCCCGTTTGTTGGCAAGCTCCCCAGCCGCAGACTCGCCTCGGGGACTTGCCAACTGACCACAGACCCCCCAACAGATTTAACCCGTGAGTCTGGCCAACTGTCAGACCACTCGGGCGGACTCCATACCAGTGATGGGTCCTAACTTTTGAATAAAACCTCTTAACTGAGTCACTTAACTGTCGTCAAGGAAAAAACCAACACGCCAACGCTGGCTTTTTAAATCCAACGTAACACCTAACCCTACCAATAGGGCGGGCGGGCGGGAACGTTTCTCCTTGCCTGCTACCTCTGGACTGGTGACCTTTCCTTGCTCCCCACCACACCACTGACCTGTACTCCACCCACCACTGCTGAGCTCCAATAAGGTAAGCCCCCCTAGGTAAATATACCAACCCCCTTTGCTGACCTCTCGGTAACCCCCTTGCACCCTGTCATGTTTGCACTACGCTTACATTTCACTGCAGCTCCGTACATGTCTTGACTAGGGTAGCCAGATGACTTACTGCCCTGACCCATACATGTACCATATAAATACTTATGTTTCTATAATAAATATAACAAAGACACTGACACCTGCTGGATGAAAATGGCCTGTTCGGCCTTTTATTTAAAATTAACTCAAACAAACAAACTTTATTAACTTTTTAAACCACTGAAAAACTTTTACCTTTCTTACACTCCTCATCCAGCTAATCAGCTAATCAACTTATTATTTTCTGATCCCTGACGACCACTTGCAACTGAGCCTGTAATCCCGTTTGTTGGCAAGCTCCCCAGCCGCAGACTCGCCTCGGGGACTTGCCAACTGACCACAGACCCCCCAACAGATTTAACCCGTGAGTCTGGCCAACTGTCAGACCACTCGGGCGGACTCCATACCAGTGATGGGTCCTAACTTTTGAATAAAACCTCTTAACTGAGTCACTTAACTGTCGTCAAGGAAAAAACCAACACGCCACCGCGGGACAAGTGTGACACCTCACACTTGTGCCAGCCGCCACACCTGCATCGCTCTCCTGATGCCTTCTTCCAAGTCCAGAGACCACAAATCAATCCCAACCGGGTTGAGGTGAACTCCGTCTCCCCTAAGGTACCTCCACGTATCTACCTCTAATTCCCGGTGTCTGACCACTATGCCTCCGTTTCTGGCTACAAACCTGCCAACCTCTTTATTGACCTTAATCCTGGTCTTGTTGATCTTTTCCCAGGAGCGGGCCCCTCTCCACGACATGCGGGCCACAATATCTGACCATACTATGATCATGCCGGGGAAAGAGGTGCTGAGCCTGATAAAATCCCACTGTACGTCCTTGATTATCTGGCGCATGGGCCGTACCACCAAGTCATTCCCCCCCACATGCAGGACCAGAACGTCCGGATGTCGATCCATTCCTGCAAACCTGTGGACTTCTGGTAACACCCTGTTCCACCTCATTCCTGGGACCCCAATCCACCGAATCCTACCCTCCTCCCTAGACATCCTGAGCTGTCTGCCGTCCGGCCGTACATCTGCCCTTCTAGCGCCCCAGAAGACAAACGAGTGTCCCAGGATCCATATGAGACACACAGGGGCTGAAAAACATAAAATAGATATCTAACACCAATAACCAAAACATATAAAAAACATGTTCAACCCACACACTAACATCCCCAATCCCCCACATCGTTACACCAGGTGGGGGCGAATGTAGACCTGATAACGTGCTGACTCCCATCTGCCAATCCTGCGTATAACTTCCCCCGGTAGACCCCACCTGGAAGCCTCCGTGGCCGCGCCAATCCTGAAAGAGTGACTCGCATACTCACCTGGGGGTAGGCCCCCCGCCTCCAAACATTTTCTAAATACCGCTGTAAACTGGTATCTGGATAAACACGAGCCATTCTCATGAATCAAGAAGGCCCCACCCCCTACTGGGCGCGCCCTTAAAAAATGGTCTACTGCTGCTACCGGGCATATTTGTGGTTCTGAACCTGCAAAAAGCTCGACCCGTGCCCCTTTTCCCAGCTGGTCCGTCTTCGACCTCCTAACCCATAGGACTACTGCTGACTGTGACAGCGTAACGTCCCCAAACCTCAAACCACCTGGAATGGATTTTGATGGCGACACCAGCTCCCCAATTCTCAATGCCCCGAAAAACGCTAACAGGAAGGCAGCTCGGAAAAGTTTTTGTTCAAAAACTGTAGAACACACCTTCTTAACCTGTTCCAACACAATGTTCAACACCGCAAACGAAATGGGGCGTCTGGAGTCCCTCTGCGCTAGGCCCCTCCTATAACCCCTCAATGCTTTTTTAACCAAAAAATTCTTGGTCGCGTCAGGCAGCCCTTTGTACTGGAACCTAAATGCCAGCGCTGATACCTTCTTACTAATTGCCGTGCCCGACACCCCCTTCACGTAGCTACTGCAAATGAAACACAATACCCAATGTACCAATACCTCGGGGTCTTCCGACCCTCCTACCTCAGTCAACCAAGCGGACCATTCACTCCACACCCTGTGATACGCCGTCCTAGTGCTCTCGCTGAGCGACTGCATAATCAATCCATCGGCGATCCCAACGCAATCCTCCACAGATCCGGCGGGCACGGGTCCCCCGTCGCGTTTGCCTCTGGAGCCAGTCTGCGGAACTCCTCCCACTGGAAACGAGACAAAGCATCCGCTAACTTATTCTCGATCCCTGGGATGTGAACCGCATACATGTACACGTTCAATTTTAAACAACAAAGTACCAACTGCCGTAACAATCTAACTACCGGGGGGGATGAGGCTGAAACGTTATTAATGGCCACCACCACCCCCATGTTGTCACAATTGAACCGCACCTTCTTGTTTGCTAGCTTGTCCCCCCATAACCTCACCGCTACCAGTATGGGGAAGAGCTCCAGCAGTGCCAGGTTCTTCAAGAAACCCGCTGCTCTCCACTCCTCCGGCCAAGGACCTGCACTCCAACTCCCCTGGCAATAAGCCCCGTAACCCGCAGAACCCGCCGCGTCAGTAAACAGTTCCAAGTCAGCGTTGCTAACTGGTCCCTGCAACATCATAGATCGCCCATTAAACTCCACCAGGAACGAGTACCATACTCTCAAGTCTTCCCTCAACCCTTCAGACAACCTGATAAAATGGTTGGGCATCCTCACCCCCGCCGTTGCTGCCGCCAGTCTCCTGCAGAACACCCGCCCCATCGGTATAATCCTGCAAGCAAAATTTAATTTGCCCAGGAGGGATTGCACTTCCTTCAACCTCAACTTCTTTTTTCCGTGCGCCTCCTTGACTTCCTGCCGCAATGCCACCACCTTTGTCTCCGGCAGCCTACACTCCATCGCCACGGAATCAATTGTAATTCCTAAGAACACCAGCTCCGAAATCGGGCCTTCTGTTTTGTCCGCCGCTAGGGGGATACCGAACCTATCCGCCAAGTACTGTAGCGTCCCCAATAATGTCCCGCATCCGCGGGATCCCGGGGGGCCTACGCAAAGGAAGTCGTCCAAATAATGGATAACCGAATTCACCCCCGCCGTCTCCCTAACTGCCCATTCAAAGAATGAACTGAAAGTTTCAAACAGGGCACATGAAATCGAACATCCCATGGGCAGACAGCGATCCACGAAGTACGCTCCTTCCCAATAACAACCCAGCAAATGCATACTCTGGGGGTGTACTGGCAACAGCCTAAACGCTGCCTCTACGTCCGTCTTTGCCATCAAGGCCCCCTTTCCATATTTTTTTACCCATGATACCGCTGCGTCAAACGATGTATAGGTTACCGCACAGGCTTGCGGGTCAATACCATCGTTAACAGAGCCCCCTTTTGGGTACGACAAGTGGTGAATCATCCTAAATTGCCCCGGTTCCTTCTTGGGTACTACTCCCAAAGGAGAAACTACCAAATTGGACACCGGAGGGGTAGCAAATGGACCGGCCATCCTGCCGAGCGCCACCTCCTTCCCCAATTTACCTGACACCACTTCCGTATGTTTTAACGCCGACCTCAGATTATCCGAAATTGGCGGAACCTCCCCCAACACGCTCGGAATCCTAAACCCCTCCCTAAAGCCCGCTTCCAGCAGCTGGGCAGCCGCCCGGTCGGGGTATCTACTTAGGAAAGGCCGCATCCTTTCCAACTTCACCGGCGTCATCCCTTTTTCCAGTGGAATCACCTGCGCGATTTTTCCGGAAACATCTGGAGAAAGGGTGTGCTGCACTGCAACCTGAACATTCATGTTTGTACCGACAAGAGTTCCCAAACTTACATGTTCCGTCATTAAATTGCCAGCACACCCCTTTCTTTTTTGGGGCCGGCGATCCTGCTGAGGAAGCTCCGCCGGCCCCCCCTTGAAAAAACTGTCCCGCAGCCCTGGGAGAAGTCATCAACTTCATCCACAGGCTGATGTCCTTATGGTCCCATCTAATGGCCGGACGCACCGCTTTTCTCTGGCGAAATTGCTCGTCGTAGCGGAGCCATGCCAACCCCCCGTACACCCTATAGGCCTCGCTAATCGCCTCCAGGTAACAGAAGAGAGCCGAACAATGTTCCGGCGCTTTCTCCCCAATCACACTCGCCAGGATCGCGAATGCCTGCAGCCAGTTTGAGAAGGTGCGAGGAATCAGCCTATACCTACGCTTTTCCTCCTCCTCCTTTTTGCTCTCGTCAGGCTTGACCCTGTCCAAATTAAATTTTTCTAACGGTAGTAGGGAAAAAATTTCTACAAATTCATCCTTCCAGATCTTCTCCCTCACCTCTTTTTTCAAATGTGCCCCCAGCGGTCCCTCGAAACACACATAAACCTCGCAGCGGGCCGCATCGGCTAACCTAATTTTTTCAGCATCTTTATTCTTGTTAAGTTCCTTCTCCTTGTCACCCTCCTTGTGCTTTTCTTTGTCCCCTTCCTTGTCAGTTGTCGTTTCGGCCTTGTCCCTCGCTGCCTCCGTCTGAGTTTCCGCCGTGACCCCCACCCCCTGCCTGGGCCCAGTCTCCAGCGTTGCGGTGTTGGGGGGCATCCAGGGGTTGGTCGGGGCAGCTGCCTGTGTTGTCCCCCCTCCCAACCTCTGTAGCAAGGCCTTGAGCATGTCCACCACCCCCCCCTCCCCCCCCCCCGGTGACCCCCCACAACAGTGTCCGTTCCCAACACCCCTAAAACAGCACCCTCCCCCCTCCCCCCCGGATGCCCAGTGACACCCCGTGTCCTACCTGGCTGCCGTAGGTTGGATGGCCCACCAGCCGCACCGACCGCTGCTCCCGCCGGGACTTCTTCTTCCTCCAGCAGTTCTCCTTCCTCGCAGCTGCTGTCCTCGCGCCTTCCGGTCGCCGTCCCAGGCCTCTGTGCCGCTCCGCCAGGCACCCCAGGCCGCCTCCGGTCTTCTTCTTGGCTGCTCCGATGGCGGCCGCCATCTTCTTCCGCCGACTTCCGGCCGTCGTCACTGACGTCAGTTCCGCTGACGTCATCTCTCTGCGCCGCCGTCGACGTGCTCGCGCACGCGCTGTAGCGGCCGTCCCTCCCAGACCCGGCCTTGGGCCTGGAGGCGTGGCCTCCCGACTGCTGTTGTAGCAATGGCGCTGGCCCTCCTCCAGGAGGCAAGATGGCGCCCACACGAGGCAGGTCACCGGCCGCTTCCACGACAAGGCCGGTACCCGGGGACCGCATTCTCCCACGTCGGACGGCTGCCCCGACCGGAGCATCGCCAGCAGCAGCCGCCTGGTGTCCTTCAGGTTGGATGGTCCTGGAGGGGGCCGCGGATCCAGCTGGGTGAGTGCCCCCCCCTCTCCTGGGACTCAGACGCTTTCGGGGATTCCTCCCAGGGCCCCTGCCCGCCGACCGTGGTGTCCGCTTGGCAGAGGGGCCTGGAGGGTCCCTAGTGGGGCTCCCAATGCGTCGTCGAGTCCGTGGGGTGTTGTCCGGGCTCAGGCGCACAGGAGGGATAGACCTCCGAGGCCGCAACGGGGGGTCCCTACTTGTCTGGGGTCCCTGCCCTACCCCCTGCAAATTGGCTGCAATTTGGCTGTGAAGCCAGTCTGAGCCATGTAGTTCAGCTGCCTGCCTAAGCTGTTCCCACAGTTGATCTAATCCACTCATCTTTTTCAGGGTCCTGCTTCCCAACGTTTCTCCTTGCCTGCTACCTCTGGACTGGTGACCTTTCCTTGCTCCCCACCACACCACTGACCTGTACTCCACCCACCACTGCTGAGCTCCAATAAGGTAAGCCCCCCTAGGTAAATATACCAACCCCCTTTGCTGACCTCTCGGTAACCCCCTTGCACCCTGTCATGTTTGCACTACGCTTACATTTCACTGCAGCTCCGTACATGTCTTTGTGTTTGTGCCTGAGGTTGCCTGCAGCTTACGTTTCAGATTAGATGTGGGGAGATGAGCTGCACGAGGGCGCAGATTTCCTAACAAAACATGATTTTTCATCTTGTTCTGCAGCCTGTGTACAAGATAGTCCCGCTTCTTTCATTAGATGTTAATAGGCTACGCTCTGTTTTTCTTTAACGCAGGGCTTTATGCTGCATAGTTCAAAACCAGCGGAGATTACAGTCATAATACATATAGGCTGATTGATTTAAACGAATGGCTTATACATTGAATATACCTTTTACATTTTACTATTACTAAAGGAATTCTCAGTATCTTAGCAGCAAATGGAAAACTGAAGCACAAACAAAGCAATGGTAGTAAACATACAAACAACATTTTCTGTGTGTCTTTTTTTATTCCATGGTATAGTCAAGAGAAGCTTTTTTAATATATATTTAGTAGACCAGTATCCCCAAAATGGTTACATGATAACAGTCGCTTAGTAGTTAGCAATCCTGCTTTGCAGCATTAGGGTTATTGGTTCAAATCCCAAACATTATACAAATGGCTTATACATTGAATATACCTTTTACATTTTACTATTACTAAAGGAATGCTCAGTATCTCAGCAGCAAATGGAAAACTGAAGCACAAAAAAATCAAGGGTAGTAAACATACAAACAACATTTTCTGTGTTTCTTTTTTTATTCAAGAGAAGCTTTTTTATATATATACTTAGTAGACCAGTATCCCCAAACTGGTTAATTGATAACAGTCGCTTAGTAGTTAGCAATCCTGCCTTGCAGCACTATTGTTATTGGTTCAAATCCCAAACATTATACTACCTGCATGGTATTTCCATGTTCTCCCTGTGCTTGTGTGGGTTTACTCTCACATTCCAAATATATGGTGATAGGTTAATTGGCGCCTCTCTCTAGCATGTATGAATGTGAGATAGGCACCCTAGATTGTAAGTTTCCTACAGGCAGGCAGGGACTGAGGTGAATGTACAATATGTGCTGTATAAAATTGTCGGCCTAATATAAATACCTATAAGAAATAAGAACATTTAGAAACATTTAGCAGCCGCAGGGCTGCATGTCCTAACAAGAGCTGGCTAATGCAGGGGTCCCCAAACCTGGTACCGGTCCATAGCCTGTTGATGACCAGGCCACAGTGCATGAGGTAAGTGGTGACCGCGGTCCGTAAAGGGCTAACACTGACCACGGTCACTGATCACCTTCTCCTTTCCCTGCTCTGCTCTGCTGATAAGATGACATCATTGGAGGGGCGGGGGGAGCTGGAGATCTGCACAGAGAGGGAGTCTTTTCATGTTAACAAGCAGGTAATCACCCGCTTGTTAATATGATCCTAATCTGCAGCTCCTCTCGCCCCCTGCCCTGCTGATAGGATGACATTGTTGGCGGGGAGATCCTGGAGAGGACACATAGTTTGAATCCTTCCTCTGTCCTGATGAAGGTAGAACTGTGAAGGGGAGGCAGAGAGTAAAAGGGGGCACTCTGATTAGAGAAAAATAGGGGGGCACGACTGCAAGGGGCACTGAAATGTAAAGGGGCCCTATGGTTTTAAGAGAACTGCACAGTACAGTGGCACTGTAATTATTATAGTGTCCCTTTACAGTGCAGTCCCCTTTATATCACAGTGCCCCTTCACATTTCAGTGCGGAGGACCAACTTGCCCTGCAAACATTTGCCCATGCACCCCCTGGCTCTGGAAAAAAACTGGTAGGTGTCATTATTTGACATTTGAAACCTCAGTCTAAAATGTCCGAGCCTACTATTTGTATTAGTCCTGCTTGGTTGACAGACATAGGCAGGCTGATGCAAAAGCTGTTCTCTGAGTCATTGACCCAAAAGAGGTATGTAGCTCAGGGCTGCTGACTTTCTTACTAGGTCGTTTTACTGGCTGCATGCTAAAGCAATGTAGTATGGAAGCCACAGAAAACCAGGCAACTAATATTTTCAGAAGGAGAGGTCAACAACAGTAGCCTCCTCATTTTTCTCACTGTAATTTTCTATAAAGGGAAACTGTCACCTACCAATTCAGAGAAGGATGTCAGCTGATACACCCTTCCTCACGCCACAGCTCACTCACTGTCTCCCTGCTGCATAAGTCCACCCTAGGTAAACTCCTGAGTTGGATTGTATTGAAGGGTGGATGACATCACTGCAATGCAAGGGCATAGCTCCCAACTGTCCCTGATTTTGGGGGACTGTCCCTCATTCCTCCTCATTTGTCCCTCATTTTGGTCTGATCTATATAGTTGTATATAAAATGCACTTTTTATCTATCAAAAAGTGTTTTTCAGCGCTAAACCTTTCATCTGATTTCTAAATTGCTGCATTTGTAAATTCCAAAAGCCAATATGAAGGAATAGTAGTGGTAAAAATAGCATTTTTGCGTTTAACAAATCTTGTTTTTTTGTACAATTCTCCTTTAAGGAGGTGGGGCAAGGGGTGTGTCCTATGCCTGCATACTTTTGCTGATAGGTGTCCCTCATCCCCATCTCAAAAAGTTGGGAGGTATGCAAGGGAGTGTGACTATGCTATAGCAGGTCCTGTGAGTTATTAAATTCAGCAAAACCCCCAGCAGTGTCTGGCTACATAAATTATTATCTAAACAGCAATCATTTAGGCTACAGTTAGTGCATGAACAGTTGGGGCCCCTGTGTTGAATTACTAGGATGAGGGTTAAAGAGGCAAATACCGTAAATTGATTTTGCTACAGCTTTCTAATATCTCTACATTTGAAGATGAGAAAAGAATAATAAAAGTAGTATTAAATGCTGTTCCAGGAAGGGGGGGGGGGGGGGGGGGGGTTATGTAGGTGAGCAAGCAGACATCCGCCTGTTTGTAGCATATTGTGCAAGCAAACTATTTAATCTTCTCTAAAAGCTAGGGATCAGATTTAAGCAGCAGTTTATAAAATCTTCTTTCAAGATGGATTAACTAGGTAACACAGAGATGTTTCCAACACGTTGGGCTACCAATGTTGGAGGTGCCCATTATCACTCAAACAGCCTGATCCTTGACTGGCAGCCTGCCCTGTGATTGGATAGAACATCCTATATAGGGTCTGTCTTAGTAAAAAATGTATTACAACCTGCAGGAAACAAATTCAAACACAACATATGCTTTCAGATTTATTTACATAATTACTGTATTTGCTGTACCTAACAGGTTGTAAAAAAATAACATTAAATATGCCATGTGTGAAAGCTTGGGTATATTTCCAGCTGGTACACTTGTGTTATCTTTTTAAGATGAACTTTACTGCAGTTGTACATTGAAATTCTGTTACAATGAATTGGACACAGAGCTCGTCAGGGACCCTGAATCAAACTGGGGCCCACCAGCATGACCCAGTCCATAAGGTTCAGGATGCTAAGAAATGGTTAGACACATGCAAGTTGATGTGTAAATTGCCATTATCCCTGTATCAGTCTTCAGGGACTGATACCACTTCTGAAAATACAGAGTAGAATACAAATACGTTTTAGAATCCAAATGAATGAATATCATTTTCATATGATATTCATCTATTTGGATTCTAAAACGTATTTGTATTCTACTCTGTATTTTCAGAAGTGGTATCAGTCCCTGAAGAAGAATATAATTCATACATATGTCGAAACACGTTGGTTATTCCCACTACTTATCATCATCTGTAATTTGTATGGATGGTGTATATATATATATATATATATATATATATATATATATATATATATATATATATATGTGTAGTGGGGCAATACCACTTGTGATACATTTTGTATTATTATGATACATGTACATGTGTTTTTCTGTTTGGGTTTCCCTTTTTGGGAACCTTTTAATTATGTTTAAAATTTTGTACCAATAAATGTCTTATTTTTCAAAATTGCCTTAAAAATCCCATTTAGAGGTATTCACAATTCTAAGATTCAGGATGCTTTACTCCCATGCACTGTTCGACCTTTAGGGCCCATTCACATTGTACTGTTGCAACACAAGCGCTCCAACGTACTAAAATGTGTGCGCACATAGTTAAAATATTAAAAAATATGTGATGTTCACATCTCTGTGCTGTTTTGAAGCTTGATTTGGAAAATGTGATCTGTTTCTTTCTGATCCACAGTTTTGTGAGGTGTTTGGAATAGTATGAAAGCATGCCATAACACATTACACTGTGAACATTGCAAATAAAAGGCAGCTGAATCGCCAACTCATAGGTGTGAATGGGCCCTTCATTTTAAAATAAAAGTTAAACAGACTTTTTGCAAAAGTTTGCAAAGAGAGAGGAGCAGCATACTTGTGCTGTAATGGTGCAGCTGTATATCTGCAGGCATGATTGAGGGCAGGGGAAGCTTCTGAGAGCTCTTAAAAGTGTTTGGGCTCTGGCCAATTGTCTCATTTCCTCCCCCTCCAACCAAATGTAGGCCCTGATGCAGATGAGACAAATCTGGATACACATGATAAACAAAAGTAAAAATTTGGGATTTCACTCATTCACTTGGAGCAAATTGTTTTGCTCATTACAACCCTGGACCTTCTAATTCTTCTCCGCTCTTTTAAACATTTAAACACTTCCTGATAATGTTGTAAGCGACTCTTCCTACATTTTTTAACGACCAATAAAACCGTCCATCACAGCGATGAACCAATGGGACAGCACTGTAAGTAAGATGAGACTGGGTGTATCAGATTTGCACACGAGTAGTGCTAAGGTCGGAGGGTGGGGGTCCTCAGGTTGCTGGAATAGGGATTTGAAGGCATGTGCAGATACCCGTAGGTGTTTGAAATCTAATGCTGGGGTTAAACAAGTTTTAAAAGGTTGCCGATGTACTTTAAAACTGAATTCCAGGTATAGATATTTTTGAATACCGTAGTTGTATTGGTCCATGTTCCAAACCTGTTGGAAGCTGACAATCACGGTAGTAGACACTTCTACTACATGGGGTGAGGGTGCACTTGTAAGTGCAGTCGCTGTAGATCTGAGAGGGACATGCAAGGAAAATAAAACACAGCATTTTTGCTTGTACATGATTGGATGATAAAATCAGCAGAGCATCCCCTTATTTCAGTTATTCCCCTCAGATCTACAGCGAATGCACCTCCAAGTGCACTTGTAGTGCAAAGTGGATTTGCCTTTAGTAAATTAACCCCTAATTGCTGCAAGTTTCCAGGCCCATGCCGAGCCACTGACCTGGTGCTTGTTGAATACAGGAGGTTGCTCACTAGGTACAGGTGCCATTCAGAGAATACTTTGCATTTCCCCAAGGAGTGCAAAGCATTCTCTCATTGGACAAGGCAGAGAAGTGGGGGAGGTGAGGCTGTGAATGCACAATCTCCACCTTATCCAGTTTGAGAATGCTTTGTATTATTTGCAGCCCATGTCAAGCAAGCGATCTCCCGTATTTTCTAAGCAACAGGACAGCTACTCAGCACTCAGTAGCGGTGCCTACCCCAGTGATTTCCAGCTACAAAAGAGGATCTGCTAGGTATACAATATACATACTTACTTTGATCCAAGCTATACCCATGTAACTATGCAAAAGTACCTATACTTGGATTTTAGCTTTAAATCTTTTCTCTGTCAAGTCTGTTATGTTACTAGCTCTTATGAAAATCAACAAAAAGGTTTCACTGGAGGTGCCCACACCTTTGCACATGTCTGTTATTGTTAATGTTCTAGACTGGTGGTCTCCAAACCCACAGCCCTTTACTTGCCTTTATCTGGCCCTCTATTCTTTCCACTGACACCAACAAGGGGGCACTAGTCCTCCAACTGACACCAACAAGGGGGCACCATTCCTTCTACTGACACCAACAGTGGGGAACAACTCTTCTCACTGACACCAACAATAGGACACTATTCCTCCCACTGACACCAACAATGGGGCATAATTCCTCCCACTGATATAAACAATTAGGCACTATTCCTCCCACTAATACCAATGATGGGCCATCATTCCTCCTTCTACTGACTATAGGCACGTACTATACATATAGGCTAGACTTGTGCACAATGGACATTTTTTGTTTCATTTCCTTTTCATTAAAATACATTATTTTGTTCTGTATATATATATATATATATATATATATATATATATATATATATATAAAATCGTTGTTAAGCTATTTCATTTTCGGATAATTCGTTATTTCTGTATAGATTGAGTATAGATAGTCCTTACAACGAATTGATTAATTTTATTGTTTTATTGTTTTGTTTTTGCATATTTTTTTATTTTTGTATGTATATATATATATATATTCATGATAACGATTCGTATTTCTGAAAGTCGTTTGTTTATTGAAACCATTAACACACACAATGACAATGGGGTTGATTTACTAAAGGCAAATCCCCTTTGAACTACAAGTGCACTTGGAAGTGCAGTTGCTGTACATCTGAGGAGAAGATCTGAACTGAGGGGAAGCTCTGCTGATTTCTATCATCCAATCACGTGCAAGCAAAAATGCTGTTTTTTATTTTCTTCCAAGTGCACTTCTAGTGTGGATTTGCCTTTAGTAAATAAACCCTAATATCTCCTCTCCTATGCTCAAATACAATACAACACCCTTCTCACTCATTCTCAGGAATGCACTTTGCCAGTAATCCAACCTCCAGCACAAAATGAATCAGCTGATTGGACTTAAAGTCGACCTTTTGTTTCATTAGACCGTTAACAAGCTAACAAATCATGCCAAATTAATTTATTATTTTCGTTATAATCTCTTTTTCGTATTAGTTGAAATTCTTTATTTTTTTGCAAAATACGGCTGAATTTTGATTCGTTATGAAACAAATTGCACATGTCTAGTATAGGCATGTCATTTTTGTTACTCCCACTGACGCTGGGCCATTTTCTACTTCCACTGGCCACTCCAGCCCCCCTAAAGTCTGAAGGACAGCAAACCGGCCCTTTGTTTATAAGGTTTGAAGACCCCTGTTATAGACGGATATACACAAATATGCGTGTTTGTGATATTTTAGCTAATTGAGTTAGAGGTCATTAGGTTCAATGGCTCTGAGATGAAGATATCGTTTTGGATTAAACATTGTCATTTTCTATGATGATCGTACTACAAATTGCCTCCAGAGCAGAAATGTCCCTTCTATCTCTCTAATGACCTCTCTCATGCAGGCCTTAAAAAACACTACTTGTAACAAAATCTGTAAAAAGGCAATTATGGGCCAGCTGGGACTCAGAGATGTGAGTGGGCGGCAGATACCAAGTTATTCTGTGAATATAAGGAATTACAGGCTGCTCCGAGTCTAAATCAAAACGCCGTGTACTGATTTTTGTTATAGGAATATAGCCTGGCTCTCATAAATATCTTCAGAGTGCTGGGATTATAGCTGAGCCGCAGTCAGACTCCCGTTGACGCTTTTAATAAAATAGCTGTCTGCTGCTTTCGCTGATACATGGCCTGAGCTACTTTACAGTTTCAGCAGCGGTTTGGTACTTTGAATGAGCCCCAGTGATTGGAAGACATACCACATCTTTGTTGAAGTGCTGAACATTTCATATATGTATGTGTTTACTTAGTGATGGGCTGACTGCTTATGTTGTAGGCTATTCATATGTGGTCTTACAGGCCCATATTAATTAAAGTGACTGCGAAGACGTAGAATGAAAATACTCCCAGGAGGTTGGTGTGGGTTAACATTATTTCCGTAGATTTCCATAGATGTATGTTTTACCATTCAGATCTGGTTTTACACTGTTTACACAGCATTCCACACCTGTCAATCACTTTGCACACATCCTCTTATGTCATACAGGTTTTCAATTTGACAAGAACATTTAAATCAAACTAATTTCGTAAATCACAAATTATACTTTAGTTAGAGAAATATATGAACTGTCACTGCTGGCCATTTTTTTAAAATAATGCTATTTTCCAGGTTATCATGCTTATCCAACAGCTCTAGGGCTAGTTTACTAGGATTAGCCCTCTGAGGAAGGATTACTTTGTCACCGCCTGTTTTAAGCTCTGCAAACCCCACCACCGTGCCAAAACCGCATGTTTAGTCATGTGCTTACCGCATGTCACTTCTCGGTTATATTTGTACCCATGGTACTTATTTTGGTATTGTGTTACTTTAAATGTTAATGTTGATTTATGTAGGGGTTGGGTTGTGTGTGACACATTTCCCCTGCAGGAAAGCTGACCTTGTGAAGAGTTTGGTATAGGAATCAGACCTGTGAGGACTTGTGCAGTCGTGAAGTGCTCAGGGCTGCGGTGGGGGGTTCAGTAAAGAAATCCAGGATGGCACACTACAACTGGTGCATGGGAGCTCCGGGAAATTCTTGGGCTGAGAACCGTCGCCATTTTAACCCTTCTCTTCTCTGTTCTGCTACTGACCACCTATGACAAAATCTCACAAATAATTGGTAGAAAGGCGCAAACTGGTGATCTGATTTAGGCTTGAGCTATAAAGGGGAATAAAGGAACTAGTCCCCAGATTAAAGTCCATATGTGAGATATAGCAAAATAAAGAGTCCTATGGCAGTATAAAGCCCATCCACGAATGGCAGCCTCCAAACAGGGATCTGAAGCAAATTCCAAATTCCAAAAAGAAATAGGAAAGATGCCTCTCTAAGTGTAGGAGTTTAAAACCATTTTAAAGTGGAAGTAAACCCTCCTATCATTTTCAGCCAAGGAAGCTGCCATCTTGGCCTCTGTTTAATTTTCAACTGTCATGATGCTGCACATGTGATCAGTTATGACACCAGCCATTGAATGGTTTGACATTTTGGTTGAGAGAACAACCAATGTGACAGTTAGCATTTCCAGCATGCCGGGAATGTAACTGTTTTTTTAAACTTTTACTTCCGCTTTAATAAAGGTAAGACCAAAGGCAACTCACATGGTTCATTGTTAAAACAGGCACATCAAAGATAAAGCATCCAGGATAAGCTATCAGCACTGACTGTCCTCCATAGCGCTGGTCCCCGCCATTGTAATCCTCCACTTGCAACCAGGAAGTCAGCCATAAGATAAAGCAATTCCAGAACGAGGCTTGGGGTGCTCGTGGAGTACGGCGTAATGACGTCACTGGACCGTGCAATTCGTTTCCAAACATGTGCACTGCCGATGTAGCAGCAGTCCTGCTCCTTCTTTAAGCTCAAAGATTTGAGCGCTTTAATGCTTTTATCTTTGATGTGCCTGTTTTAGCTACAAACCATGTGAGTTGCCATTTTTCTTACCTGTATTAAAACAGTTTTATACTCCAACACTTAGAGGCGCCTCTCTCCTTCTATTTCTCATGACAAAATCTCACCACTGTCCTGCCCCAACCCAGCAATTTCTGTCTACAACAGTTCACTTTAATCTTACCTGGACACAATTGCTCCACTCATAGAATCACACAGAATCAGGCCCTGACTGCATACTGCAATTGGTGCATGGGAGGTCCCGTGTATTCAGAGAACCAGTGTATATTAGCATCTGGGTCAGGGGCAGCACTGCCTGCTTTGAAAACTAAAAAAAATGTATACACTTCTAATGTAATCTTACAAAGGCAATGAACCACTATTATTTATTTATTAATTACAGGTACTAATATAGCACCATCATTTTTCGTAGAACTTTACATACCGTATATACTCGAGTATAGGTCAAACCGAATATAAGCCGTGGCCCCTAATTTACCACAAAAAAACTAGGAAAACGTATTGCCCCCTGTATAAGCCAAGGGTGAGAAAAGAGGGTCACAGCCTACCTGTGTATTGTGCATGCCCCCCTGTGCCGTTCTGTAGCCTCTGTGTCCCTCTGCAGCGTCGGTGTCCCTCTGCAGTATCGGTGTCCCTCTGCAGTGTCGGTGTAACGTACCTGGTATCAGAGCCCAACTGTAGAAGGAGACCTCTCTTACAGCCCTGGCTCGAGGACCACTGGGGTTGCAACAGTGGTACAGGAGCGCAGCAAGGTAGGAGTGCCTGTATGATCCGTGGTAGCTGATACAGATGAGTAGAGAGGATCCACCTGATGAACTGGACTGGTGAGGCAGTAGCAGCAGTGGTAACAGGTGTAGGTCAGCGATCCCTGGATCTAGGCAGAGACTGGATCAGGACTAGACTGAAGCAGGTGAGACAAGCCGGGTCAAACACAGGTAATCAGGTAGTAACAGCAGGCAGAGAGTGGTCAGTAGGCAGGCAGAGATTTGGCAACAGAAGGTCAGCAGGTTCAGAAATAGCAGGGTCAAGGCAGGCCGGGTCAGGAGAGGAGAAGGCAGCAGTAGTCAAACGTAGCAGGAATCAGATAACAACAGCAGGTACAGGATCAGACTCAGGTAGAGCTGCAGATCAGACAGCACTGCACTGGAGCAGCTGCTGTCCTTTTAAAGGGGAACTGGCACCAAGTTGAGTTAGCGCGCGTGCACATGCACCTGTTGTGCATTCCTGCGCATGCGTGCCTGTCGTGTGTCACTGCGCACGTTTATGCGCCTCTGCCCAGTGCGGCCTGTTCTCGTGGGAACATGTGTGCGCACGCGCACACGTCCGTGTGCCTGTCCTGCCACAGGGTATCCCTGACATTGCCTCCCCCCAAGGGGCAGCCTCCGGATGCCCAACAGGCTCTTCTTTTCAGGGTGAGCAAGGAAAAAGGCACAAACTAACCTTCTTGCATGGATATTGCATGCGGGTTCCCAGGAGTTATCCTCCAGGCCATATCCTCTCCATTTAACCAGAAATTGTACCTGATTTCGCCTTCTCCGGCAGTCCAGGATAGCCTCCACTTCGAACTCCTCATTCCCATCAATCAGAACAGGTTCCGGTGGCTTGGGTCCTCTGTCAGGGAAGGGATCAGGTACTGCAGGTTTTAGTAGTGAAACATGAAATATAGGATGAATTTTAAATGAGTCAGGTAAAGAAAGTTCATATGATACCTCATTTAACCTCCTCTTCACCGGGAAAGGACCAGTAAATTTGGGTGCCAACTTTTTAGACGGACATTTTAACTTAAGATTGGTTGTAGAAAGCCATACCTGGTCACCCGGCTGCAGGTTCAGTTCTCCTCTCCTCTTTTTATCAAAAGCCTTCTTGTTGTCGGCTTGTGCTTTGGCCATTGCTTCCTGCAAGATCTTGTTGTTGTGGTTGAGGAAATCCATGGTATCTTGTACTGCCGGAACTGTAGATTCTGAAATGAAATCAGGCAGAAATGATAAATGGAAACCATAATTAGAAAAGAAAGGGGATTGACCTGTAGCTGAGTGATTGGCGTTGTTGTAGGCAAATTCTGCCAGTGGTAGTAAAGATACCCAATCATCCTGAGTAAAGGAAGTGAAACAACGGATGTACTGTTCGAGCGTTTGATTTGTCCTTTCTGTTTGCCCATTGGTTTGGGGATGGTAAGCTGAGGACAATGCCAACTCAATTTTCAACGCTTTACATCAAGCTCTCCAGAAACGTGAGGTGAACTGTACACCACGATCAGATGTAATGTTTGCCGGGACCCCATGCAACCTGACGATCTCCTTAATAAATACTCGGGCCGTCTCCATAGCAGATGGGGTACTCTTTAAGGGTAAGAAATGAGCCATCTTGGTTAATCGGTCCACTACTACAAAGATTGCCGTGCATCCCTCGGCCGGTGGAAGTTCTACTATAAAATCCATGGAGATCATCCTCCATGGTTTATCAGGAATGGGTAGAGGTTTCAGCAGGCCCCAGGACTTACTTCTTGCTGTCTTGTTCTGAATGCAAACAGAGCATGAGTTCACATATTTCTTACAGAAAGTTTCTAGATCAGGCCACCAAAATGTACGTCGTACAAGTTCAAGGGTCTTATGTATGCCAAAATGGCCTGCCAGTGGATGGTCATGGAACATCTTCAAGACCCCAACTCGCACATTCTCAGGAACAAAAATTTTGTTTTCTTTCCAAAGCAGACCATCTCTAGAGGTTAGCATGACTCCGGGGGGGGGCTGAGCATGTTCCTGGAAGCCTGTTTGATTTGAGACAAGAGATCCGTTTGCAACAGTAGGAAGTTCCCTGTAGGTAGGATGGTATCTGGTGTTGATAGGTCCTTGGGATCATCGTACATACGGGATAGAGCGTCCGGTTTTGTGTTTTTTGATCCGGGTCGGTACGTTATATGGAAGGAAAAACGAGTGAAAAATAGAGCCCATCGAGCTTGTCGTGGCTTCAGTCTTTTGGCAGTTCTTAAATACTCTAAATTTTTATGGTCAGTATATATTAGTATGGGATGGTTAGCGCCCTCCAACAAATATCTCCACTCCTCCAGTGCTGCTTTGATGGCCAGTAGTTCACGATCTCCTACATCGTAATTTCTCTCTGCTGGGGAAAGTTTCCGTGAAAAGAAGGCCACAGGGTGCATTAAGGCCTTAACCCCTTGCCGTTGGGAGACAACTGCCCCCACTGCTGTTTTGGAGGCATCCACCTCAAGGATATAGGGTAAGGACGGGTCAGGATGGCTGAGGATAGGAGCCGAGGTGAAAAGCTTTTTTAGCGTTTCGAAGGCGCTCTGCGCCTCAGAGTTCCAGCAGAATCGCAGGTTTTGTTTAGTTAGTTGTGTTATTGGGGTGATTATGGCAGAGAACCCCTTAATGAATTTTCTATAAAAGTTCGCAAAACCTACGAAGCGTTGTACCCCCTTCTTGTCTGTGGGTACAGGCCACTCCAGTATGGCGGACACCTTCTGGGGATCCATTTCAACTCCTGCTGTAGAAATTACTAATCCCAAGAACTGGATGCTCTGTCGCTCAAATTCACATTTCTCCGGTTTTGCATATAGTTTGTGTTGGCGAAGTCGGCCTAGGACGATGCTGACATGCTCTTGATGTTGCGCAAGGGACCCAGAGAAGATTAAGATATCGTCCAAGTAGACAATTACGAAGATATCCAGTAAATCTCGGAACACGTCATTAATGAAATGTTGGAAGGTGGCCGGGGCGTTGCAAAGCCCAAAGGGCATGACCAGATACTCGAAGTGCCCGAATCTGGTACGAAAGGCCGTCTTCCACTCATCTCCTTTTCGAATGCGTATCAGGTTATAGGCACCTCTCAAGTCCAGTTTAGTAAAAATTAGTGCAGATCTCAGTTTCTGGAAAAACTCAGTCATGAGGGGCAGAGGATAGCGGTTCTTTACCGTAATTTTATTTAACTCCCTATAATCCACACAAGGACGGAGAGAGTGATCTTTCTTAGTTACGAAAAATATCCCGGCTCCGGCCGGGGAGGTGGATGGGCGGATGAACCCCTTCTTGAGGTTATCATCGACATATTCTTTCAATGCCTCTTGTTCCCGTTCTGATAATGGGAATACACGTCCAAACGGGATCGCAGCTCCGGGTAAGAGGTCAATAGGACAGTCATATGAGCGGTGAAACGGCAAGGTATCTGCTCCCTGTTTGCTGAAGACATCAAGGTACTGGTGATAGGCTTTAGGTACAGACTGAAGAACATCTTGATCAGAGTCCATGCAGAGTAGGGTTGCTGGTGTGCTTATAGGTTCTGGCAGGCAATGCTTTTGACAATAGGATGATGAAAACTTGATCTCCCCGGACACCCAGTTGATCTGGGGGTTATGGGCCTGGAGCCAAGGTAGACCCAGGATGACCGGAAACAAAGGGGAGGTGATGGCATCAAGAGTCAATAGTTCCTTATGTTGAGATGAGGAAGTAACAGGCAAAGGAGGTGTTTCTTGGGTTACTGGTCCAGATCTGATACGTGAGCCGTCAGCTAAAAAGACGCATAGTCCATGCGTTTTTGGCCGCAAGGGAATATGTTGCTGAGCGGCAAAATTTAAATCAATGAAGCAACTACAAGCTCCGGAGTCCACAATAGCGTTAACTGGAATAGTCTTTCCTGGAAGCTGGACCAGCAGAGGAAGAGTAAGGTGGTTCGCCTGGGCAGGCAGCATTGTGAGGTTAGTGGGAGAGAACCTGCTGAATTTTGCGGGACACCCATGAACATAATGGCCGGCTCTTCCGCAATAAAGACAAAGATTCCTCTGCCGGCGGCGTGAACGCTCCTCTGGGGATAATGTGTGTCGCATTACTCCGAGTGGCATGGGCCTGGGAGTGGCAGGTGCAGGGTAGACAGAACTTGAATTGGCAGGGAGCTGAACTGGGATCTTGGGTGTCATCCATACAGGGTGATTCCGCTGGGTGCTTTTCTCTGATTGGCGCTCACGGAGCCGTCGGTCAATCTGAATTACTAGACTGATAAGTCCTTCCAAGGTATCAGGTATCTCCACTCGAGCAAGTTCATCTTTTAACTTCTCAGATAAACCCATGCGGAACTGGTGCCGCAGAGCTGCGTTGTTCCACTGGGTGTCTGCGCTCCAGCATCTAAAGTCTGCAATATAGTCCTCAGCTGCTCTGTGGCCCTGCTGGAGTGCATGGAGCGCGGCTTCTGCCGTGGAAGTGCGTAGTGGATCGTCATACAATAGAGACATAGCATCGAAAAAAGATGACATGGTATGCGTCTGTATGTCGTCTCCTTCCAGCAATCGGTGAGCCCAGGCTTGAGGATCCCCTTGCAGCAGGGAAATTATAAATCCTACCTTGGTGGATTCCAGCGTGAAAGTCCGAGGTTGCAAAGAAAAATGCAGGTGACATGCGTTGCGGAAGGCCCGAAACTTGCTGCGTTCCCCAGAGAACTTCTCAGGAATGGGGACTCTGGGCTCAGGTGGGGGTGTAGTGAAGGATACTGGAGCTGAGCTGACAGGAAGTGCCTGAATTTGTCCTTCCAACTTAAGATACCCCTCATGTAGGGACTGAACAGCTTGTGTAAGGGCTGAGAGGTGGCGGCCCACTTCCTCCATCTGTGAGGCTCCTTCTGTAGGCTCAGTCATGGCTGTCTGATACTGTAACGTACCTGGTATCAGAGCCCAACTGTAGAAGGAGACCTCTCTTACAGCCCTGGCTCGAGGACCACTGGGGTTGCAACAGTGGTACAGGAGCGCAGCGAGGTAGGAGTGCCTGTATGATCCATGGTAGCTGATGCAGATGAGTAGAGAGGATCCACCTGATGAACTGGACTGGTGAGGCAGTAGCAGCAGTGGTAACAGGTGTAGGTCAGCGATCCCTGGATCTAGGCAGAGACTGGATCAGGACTAGACTGAAGCAGGTGAGACAAGCCGGGTCAAACACAGGTAATCAGGTAGTAACAGCAGGCAGAGAGTGGTCAGTAGGCAGGCAGAGATTTGGCAACAGAAGGTCAGCAGGTTCAGAAATAGCAGGGTCAAGGCAGGCCGGGTCAGGAGAGGAGAAGGCAGCAGTAGTCAAACGTAGCAGGAATCAGATAACAACAGCAGGTACAGGATCAGACTCAGGTAGAGCTGCAGATAAGACAGCACTGCACTGGAGCAGCTGCTGTCCTTTTAAAGGGGAACTGGCACCAAGTTGAGTTAGCGCGCGTGCACATGCACCTGTTGTGCATTCCTGCGCATGCGTGCCTGTCGTGTGTCACTGCGCACGTTCATGCGCCTCTGCCCAGTGCGGCCTGTTCTCGTGGGAACATGTGTGCGCACGCGCACACGTCCGTGTGCCTGTCCTGCCACAGGGTATCCCTGACAGTCGGTGTCCCTCTGCAGCCTCTTTGTCCCTCTGCAGCCTCCTTGTCCCTCGCATTTGCAGCAATGTAAAGCGCAGCATGTACAAAGATACTACGGACGAGGTTGAGAGGATGTCCGTGATAGGCGGAACACTGACTGCTGGGAAATAGAGTGTTCCGCCTATCACAGACAAGGAGGCGTGGCGTTTGAACACTGCCAAGGCCGCCGTCTGTCTGCATGACACATTGATCAGGTAGGCAGACGGCGGCGACTCGAGTATAAGCTGAGGGGGATACTTTCAGCCCAAAAAAAGGGCTAAAAATCTTGGCTTATACTCGAGTATATACGGTATACTGTATATTTTACAGTCATATCAGGAGCTTACAATCTAAGGTCTCTAACTCACATTCATGCATACACTTACTAGGGCCAATCTAGACAGGAGCCAATTAACCTACTAGCATTGTCTCTCCACACTCTAGTGGGTAGAAATCGGAGTAGCCGGAGAAAACCAACACAGGCACAGGGAGAACATGCAAACTCGAGATTTGAATTGACCACCCTAGTGCTGTCAGGCAGAAGTGCTAACCACTTAGCCACTGTGCTGCCCTAGGTAACATTAGCCAAGCAAAGCACACTAGCACATGTGTAGTTATTGCTGGTAGGGATGTAGGCAATGTTTATGAATAGGGTAATACTGTCATGGCGAACAAAAAAATCAGCAGGAAAAACTGTCCTGGGTGCATTCTATGTGAAACCTGTTCTATGTGAAACTGCTAGGGACAGTGTACCAGCTCAACAGCACAGCCAAACTACCTCAGTCAAATTGCACTTTTAATTTGTATGCAATCATGTGTACATGTACAATATATGGATAATGTTATAAGATGCACTTAGGCTGTAGAGGAGTGGCTCTAATAGCACCTGAAGCAGCAGAAATGTCCACCAATGGACCAGGCTTGATGCTCTGTCTCTTCTCCACTGGAACTTAAAATAAGCACACTGTCCCTCACAAGAAGGGTCCTTTCCCTAACCTAACCACTCACACAACGCGCACCAAATGTAGTTAGCCAATGCTTTTTATAAGCACTGTCCTCACTAGTTGCAGCTTCCAATCAGACAGCTGCTTCCCTGATGACAGGTATGAAGGCTTCAGAGGAACCAAGTTCTTCTTATTCTCCATTCCCTTTTTTACGGTGGCTGTAATACAGCGCCACCTATAGATGGCAGGAAAAACTGCACCTGCCTAGAGTTGGTTGTGGGGTGGTCACAGTGCAGCTCTATTCACTTGAATGGATCATGTTTGGAGGGCAATTCTGCCTAGTGAATGCAACAGAGGATTGCAGCCACGAAACAAAGCATTGTGGCATGTACAACCCCATCCACCACCTTTGCAGCTTAAATGTGAGCCGTTGTGTTGCAGTAAAAATGCAGCTCACTGTGTTTTAATGCCCTCAACTGCAAGTGTAAATGAACCTTCAATTCTTCAGTGACTGGGAACAAATATGTAGATTAGGAGTTAGGAAAAATAAGAACAAAAGCTGGAAAAGGGTGAAAAAAAAGATTTTAAATACTTTCCTCTCTTGCCTTTTAAATACTTACCTCTCCTGCTGCCCATGCTACTGAAGACCTCTACATCATTGATGATAGATCCTCTGTTGAAGTCTGTGTAGAAATTGGCACTTCCAGGAGTGTCAATCTTTTGTGTCTCCTGCTGCACTCAGTGGTTCCTCTCCCGAACTACAACGTCACTTCAGGACACAATAGTTATCAAAGGAGGTAAGTATTTAAAATCTTTTTTCTAGTTTCTAACTTTTAATTAAGCAACAAAATTGATTTTAAACAGTGGCGGCTAGGGTAAATCATTTCATGTAGCCACACACAAAGTGAATTTTCTGTTTGATTGTAACACAGATCTGAACAATGACGGACTCAGCAGGAACAGGTTATTAATTAGTAAATTGCTGCATGTCCTCTGCAAGGTGGTTTGCCGACAGAGCTTGTGAACTGTTTTTTTGAACACTTTGAAATTTGCAGATGTGCAGAGTAGATGTTCAGGATATCAACTGACAAAACTCAACAACAATGCCTATCTATTAATCTTTCTAAAGATCCATGGTAGCTTTGTTTATGTGAAAGAAACTCACCAGTGACCTGTGCAAAGTGCTATTGTACAAAATCTAAGGTTTCTATAATTCTGTTACAAATTCAGATGTAAACTTTGTTAAAGGCAATGTTTGTTCTCTGTTTTGCCAGGCCCATATTAGAGATAGAGAAGGCACTAAAGAAACCCTGTCACCAGACATTTCATGCCATCCAAAATCTTCACACAAGATTATACAGTGGAATCTCAGATTACAAGCATAATCCATTCCAGGAATATGCTCGTAATCCAAAGTACTTGTATATCAAAGCGAGTTTCCCCATTGAAGTCAATGGAAACTAAAATAATTTGTTCCGCATTGACTTCAATGGGATGCAATACCGCATGCAGCCAGAGGCGGGGGGCTCCGGAGAGCCTCAGAAACAGCCGAAAAGGCTCAAGCACACTTCGGCTGACCTCGGCAAACCTCAGAAAGACTCCGCTCACGAGCCTTTCCGAGGTTTTCCAAGGTCAGCCGAACTGTCCTCGGGCCTTTCCGTGGATTTCTGAATGCCGACGATCGTCGCTGTTTGGCTCCGGCACCCCCCACCTCAGGCCAAAAGTAATACTGCACACTGCTTTTGGCCTGAACCCTGCTCGTTTTGTGAGACAACACTCGCAACCTGAGTTAGGATTTTTAGAAATACAGTGTTCCTTTTGCAAAATGCTCGTTAACCGCGTTACTTGCAAACCGAGGTTCCACTGTATATGCATTTAACATATTTTGCATGCTATTTACCTGTAAAAGCCTCAGATCTATCATTCAAGTGGCATTCTATAGCGTTTTCCTTTGCTCCTTAAAATATTAGGTAAATAAGTGAGGGGAAAGGTGGGGGGGCTGGGCCAGCACACAGAGTAATTAGACAATCTCAGAAGAAGAGAGAGCTATGACATGCAAGATTAGAAGGGTCTGTGCAAGATAATTGACTAGTCATATTTTTTAGTAGACAAATCGAAATTCAGACGAATTTTGCATATTTCGGACATTCGGATGCATCAGAATGTCCGAATAAAAAAGAAAAAGGAATTTCAACTAATACGAAAGAAATTATAGCGAATATAATGAATGAATTCGACATGATTCGGTAATTCGTTAAAGATCTAATGAAACAAAAGTTCAACTCAAAGTAAATCTTACAGTCCAATCAGCTGATTTATTTTGTGCTGGAGGTTGGATTACTGACAAAGTGCATTCCTGAGCACTGAGTGAGAAGGGCGTTGTATTGTATTTGAGCAGAGGAGAAGAAATATTGTCATTGTGTGTGTTAATAGATTCAATAAACAAATGATTTTCCAAAAACTACAAATCATTATCACAAATACATATACATACATAAATATCGAATTTCAATGAATATGAAAGAAATTATAGCGGCTATAACGAATGAATTCGACATGATTCAAGATTCAGAATATCGTCACTCTACAAATAATAACGAATTATCCGAAAAACAAATTAACGTAACATAACGAATATAACAGAACAAAATTCTGTATTTTACAAATGACAACAAACCGAAACTAAACAAAATTTTCCATTGTGCACAAGTCTATTTTTTAGCAAGTTCGTGTCACATTGAAATTTAATAAGCAATTGTTTAGAGAAGACAAACTCTGTTATTATTATAATAATAATAATTTTACTGTGTTTTTACCTGCAATTTTTAAAGCTCGTGACCGGTCTCTTTAAAGCTTACATGTAGGAAACAATGATTAGTGCCTATCTGCTACCAGCTCCTCCCCATGCTTAATCTCTGGGTGTAAAGTAAAAAAAAAAAAACCCTAAGGCCCCTTTCACACGAACTGTCTGATCAGGTCCGCCTGTCAGTGTTTAAGGCGGACCTGATTAGACTCTCTAGTCTCCTCTATGAAGCGGCGGATGTCAGCGGACACATGTCCACTGACACCCGCCACCATCTGATCTGATCATGTCCTCCAAAAACAGAGGAATAGTGGTCCATCCATCCGGCAGATCGGATCAGATGGCATCAGATGGATATGGACAGGTGGTCCGTTTCCATCTGATTACTCCATAGAGGAGAGCGGACACAGACCTGTCATCCACCTGCTCAGCGGAGATCAGCGAAGAGATCCCCCGCTGAGCAAGCGGATTCCACTTATCTGAGGCGCCCGTGCAAAAGGAGCCTTACCTTGGATGTCAGCTTTTGGTCTAATCCCAAAAACACTGGCGACAACACTAAGCTTTATATTAGTTCAGATTTTACAAGAATTTGCTCCTGCACTGTGCACTAGTTAATTTTTCCCTGCAAGGTTTGCTTTACATAAAGTGGATGTAAACCCGATTCATGAAATTTAAGCTGGGCATCTCGCTCCAAAGCACTAAGTCCTGTGTGTTTGTGCTGCTCGGCTCTACAGCATGATAACTTCTCAGAGACGGGAGATAAAAGCAGCCTTAAATGTATATCATGGGGAGGTTGCTATAAATAGATTTAAATAGATTAGCAGAGAGCTTACCTTGTAAAAGCACAGCTCAGAAAGCATTTTCCCTCTTCTGTTTGTCTTTCCTCCAATCAGCTGTCATCAGAGTATGTCAGAATGACACTCCTACTGCTAAATGAGGAAGTGAAAATTCTTACCAGATGTAGCAAGATGAAGACAGAAGATATACATGTAAAACTTATGTAGGAAGATTTGTTTCATCCCTGTGTATCATCTGAGGCTGTTCACTTCACTGGGTATATGTGAGGGTTTACATCCACTTTAACCTGTTGCTTTTTATAGGAAATGCAATAGTGGTAACATTAAATTAGCATCACATACGTCAAATATTTTAGTAGTTAAAGCGGGGCTCCACGGTCTCCAACTTTTTTTTTTTTTTTTGGCATAATGACAAAGATTTATCTATTTAAATATATAACTCACATGTTCCTTTTCAAGTGAAGTCTGCTGTCCTTTTTCCCAACACAAAAGAAGTTAGATTCTTTTAGTATGATGGTTGTCATCTTGCCTGTGGGCATGTGAAGCCCACAGGCATCTTCTTCCGGGACACTGTGCTGCTGATGGACCAGCATGCACTGCCCGTTCGATCCCCGATCTCGCGCATACGCAGTAACGGCAATTTCGAGTGCCGTCAACAGCTCAGGTTGCCATCACAATGAGCGGCATCTTGGGAAGTCCCGCCCCGTTGTGATAGCAACGGAGCTGTGCTGTGTTTCTAAATCACGCGATAACTCGCGCCAGGCCGTCGAATCCTGGGAACTATGACACAAGCTCCCAGAAGACATTGAGGATAGAGGATATTGCCAAATAGCCGCACTATCCCCACCCATATCCGCGATCCCCATAGACAGGAAACAGACAACTTCAGAAGAAAAAAAAAAGTACTGTAGAAAAAAAAAAACTTCCGTTTTGGATTGATGACATGTATTAAACCACTGTAAGGTATTATGTTAAAATCGGGTGGAGCTCCGCTTTAAGTATTTAACCTCTTCAATACAGGGCTTTTAAACACCCTTCCTTACCAGAGCACTTTTTGCGATTCGGCACTGCGTCGCTTTAACTAACAATTGCGCGGTCGTGCGACGTTACACCCAAACAAAATTGACGTCCTTTTTTTCCCACAAATAGAGCTTTCTTTTGGTGGTATTTGATCACCTCTGTGGTTTTTATTTTTTGCGCTATAAACAAAAGAAGAGCGACAATTTTGAAAAAAAAACACAATATTTTTTACTTTTTGCTATAATAAATATCCCATTTTTTTTAAAAAAAACAATTTTTTTCCTCAGTTTAGGCCGATACGTATTCTTCTACATATTTTTGGTAAAAAAAATCGCAATAAGCGTATATTGATCGGTTTGCGCAAAAGTTATAGCGTCTACAAAGCAGGGGATAGATTTATTGAATTTTTTTTTTTTTTTTTACTAGTAATGGCGGCGATCTGCGATTTTTTTTTTTTCGTGACTGCGACATTGTGGCGGACACTTCGGACACTTTTGACACATTTTTGGAACCATTCACATTTACACAGTGATCATTGCTATAAAATTGCAATGATTACTGTGTAAATGTGACTGGCAGGGAAGGGGTTAACACTAGGGGGCGCTGCAGGGGTTAATGTGTGTCCCTATAGGAGTAATTCTAACTGTGGGGGGAGGGGACTCAAGGGGAGGAGACCGATCATGTGTTCCTCCGTACTGGGATCACATGATCGGTCTCCTCTCCGCTGACAGGACGTGGAGCTGTGTGTTTACACACACAGCTCCACGGTCCCGCACGGTCCCGTTGTTTTAACGGGCAATCGCGGGTGCCCGACGGGCACCGGGTCCCGAGCGATGCCGCAGCCGGGAATGCGAAGACGTCATATGACGCCCACCCAGGATGGTAGATCCACCTTGTGGGCGTCATATGACTATACAGCGGTATTGAAGTGGTTAAATAAAGTTAAATGAACTAAGTATGAAGTAATTAAAAATGTGTATTACAGATTGGTTTGCTGCAGAAATATAGGCCTTAGGTCCCATTCAATCAAAACCTTAAGAGCTACAGCATATACTGTAAGCCAGAAGGACCTTCATTACCTGTATGGCAAACATGGCCCTGGAGGCTCCAGCAGATATAGCAAAAAGAAATCTACCCAAAGTGAGGGTAAATCCCATCTTTGAGAGTTGTCACTGAAACAGGTATCCCTACTGGGAGATGTCCTCTCTTCTGTGCCAGGAACTGGTGACAGATTAAGGTTGGCCATACACTGAGCCAAATTCAGTTGGTTGTTAATGGACCAACTTGAAATTTATTTAGTGGGCGGGTCTGTTGGCACTCTCCTGCTGGATATCCTTGGTGGAAAATTGTCAGCTGAACAGCACCTGCATCCAATCAGATGCAGCTGCTGTACAGTTATTCTGACAGTTGCCAGTGCCAGCTGTCAGTATGCAATAGTTGGCACTGCAGATTTCTCCATCCACACTATATAGCCAACTTGAGGCAAAATAGGATCTTAGGCAGTGCAGTAGCCCCACTCCCTTACTCATATATTTAATTGACACTGATTAAGACTGCAGTAGGCTCAGGGAAACTGACAGTTTGCAATGTCTGTACTGTATCCCCCCCCCCCCCCCCAATCAGACACCAACTGCCTATAAGTACATCCTCCATTGTGGCAGCATCGTTTTGACCTGTTTTGCTATCAGTAGGTTACATAAACATTGTAGCTGAGCCACCTGGACACCCACAAGAACCTAGGCTCCTGCCTAAATTGCCTTGTGGATGATTCTCTGCCAATGACAGGCATAACATGGTTATTTTCTCTTATGTAGATCTAGTGGAAATGTACACTGGGTGGGGCAGTGAATGGATCTTCCCAATGGGGGGAGGGGGTCACAAATACCAATACAAAATGACAATATTAAAGTTCCACATTACCATTTTTTTTAAATATTTATGCATATTGGTTATGCTTTTTTATAACTGACATTTTTTTGCTAATACAAATTAGGAAAAGCAGTTAGGAAAAGCTACCGTAGTCACCTAGTGCAGTATTTACCGAGA
The DNA here is from genome assembly GCA_028564925.1 of Lithobates sylvaticus. Taxonomy (NCBI): domain Eukaryota; kingdom Metazoa; phylum Chordata; class Amphibia; order Anura; family Ranidae; genus Lithobates; species Lithobates sylvaticus. The sequence goes on along the minus strand of CM053029.1, from coordinate 121,784,507 downwards.
CGCCACCCACAAGGTGACTTTTCAAAAACAATGACAGAAACCTTTGTGTAACCACAAATCATGTGCAAATCCTACAGCAAACATGTCAAGAAGCTTAAGTGTTATTCTTCAGCTTGGGATGTTTGGCCAGTTCAAAGATAATTCCGTTAAATCCCCTTATTATTTCATTGTGTGTACAGCCAAAACAGTTAAATAGACCAAAGTTTCTTTCCCGATTTAAAATAAACATATTTGGGTAGCAGAACATAAACTGTGGTTCAAAGTAAATGGTAGACTAGAAAAAAAAAATTGTGCTATATGTGTATCTTCATGCCCTTAAGAGACAGGTGGTTGATTTACTAAAACTGGAGTACAAAATTTGGTGCAGATCTGCATAGAAACCAATTAGCTTCCAGACTTTATTTGGTCAAAGCTCAATTGAACAAGCTGACGTTAGAAGCTAATTGGCTACCATGCAAAGCTGCGCCAGATTTTGCACTCTCCACTTTTGGTAAATCAACTCCACAGTCACAACTATTTACAACAAAAGTATACTACATCACAGTTTTAAGGGGGTTCTTCTCTAAGGTGGTAGTTATCCACCCTGAACCTTAAGTAAAATTAAACTTTAAAGTCAAAGCCGAACTCCAGCCAAAACCTCTTCTGGGGTTTTTGGTTAGAGGCAGGGGCGTAACTATAGGGGGTGCAGCAGTTGCGAGTACAACCGGGCCCTGTGCTGCAAGGGGCCCCTGTGGCCCCCTCTACATATGGCCGGTGGCAGAATAGACAGTTAGGCACCGGGCGCACGGGTGGCTGGAGGTGGGGGGTGACTAGCAGAGCTCCATGCTCGACTACCGCACTGGCTGCTCTTTAGTTGTGCATTCCCCACACAACCTGTGTCCTCTGCCGCTCCTCCGGGTCCCCCTCTCCTGCTCCATGCAGTGCTGCTCAGTCCGGTGTCTGTCCTCCCCAGCCAGAGTCCCGCCCCCTGAGTCCGGCTCACACTGCACTGCATGCTTCTCCCGGGCAAACAAACTTTAAGCACACAGATGCAGTGCAGCCCTATGAGAGCCGGCTTCCCAAAGGACACCGCAGGCTTGTCTGCCAGCACCCCCACCCTCCTCCCCATCATACACAGATGTTGACAGGTATTTCTGGGAGATATGTCCCCCTAAGGACAGGGACCCCATCTCCCCTGGGGACAGGGCCCAGTTCTCCCTAAAGGACCCCATCTCCTCTGGGGACAGGGCCCACTTCTCCCCAGAGGACAGGCACCCCATTTCCCTTAAGTACAGGGACTCCTACTTACGTGGGGACAGGGACCCCATATCTCCTAAGGACAAGGACCCCATCTCTCCTGGGGACAGGGCCCACTTCTCCCCAGAGGACAGGGACCCAATTTCCCTTTCCCTTCTTCCTCTTTGTCTCAAAGGTGTAACATCATAGGTCTGTTTAGACCTCGGATATCTCACCAAAGTCCACCAATGGGACTCCTAAATTTTTTTTAAAAATAATAAAAAAAACGTGGTGGAACTACAGGGCTCATAAAAGTCGTACCTGTGACCGAGCCCTAGAGTTCCACCAGCGGACTCGGAGGGAAGGGCCTCGGCTGAGGTTTAGGGAGGCCCGTTTCTTGCACCGGGACCCTGAAGGTTCTAGTTACACCACTGGTTAGAGGAGATTTAGCCTCAGCTGGTGTCCTAGTAACAAAATAACAGAAAGAAGGGAACTTAGTATGTACTAAAGAATAACCAGCAACCAGCACTGGAGCACCAAATCACTCAAGGGTTAAGTAACTTGCAATATAGAGCTTTATGAATTTAACAATGCTGACTATTAGAGGACTAAAACAGTCTGTAATGCAAAAAGTCTGTGTCTTATGGAGCAAGTAGATGAAAAAAGTTGCTAGGAGGGAATCCCAATCACCACTATATCCACCGTGCATAATAAGTGACAGCATATTTAAAATAAAGAAAGCCCATGTAGGTATAACCCGTATATATTATGTATATTCACTAATATTTTTGACAGAATTGTAAATGTAGAGCATTATATTATGATGCAACTCTAGGTTTGGGTGGGACTTTTCAGACATTTTATATATACATGTATATACGGTAAGTCTATAAAATGTATTTTATTACACATATAAAAATACACAATAAAAATCAAGAGAGTACATAAGGTCACAATAGTGATCAAGACATATTTGGTATGATTCTTTTTCACTCCCATTGTGTTGCAAACAAACTTAGTGTTTTCTTCAGGGTATTGAGAATCTGCAAGCTAAATAATAATTCATAATCATCCATTGATAGATTGTGGCGATACTTCACATGTGTGGTTTGAACACCGTTTACATATGCGGGCAGAACTTACGTATGCGCTCGCTTCTGCTCGCGGAGGGATAGGGCGCTTTAAATTTTTAATTTTTTTTTTTGCATTGTTCCTTTATTTTTATTTTTTATCACTTTTATTCCTATTACAAGGAATGGAAACATCCCTTATAATAAAAAAAAGCATGACAAATCCTCTTTATTGATAGGTCCTTATTTACCCTTCAAAGCAAAAAACATTAAAAAATGTTACTTTAAGAAAAAAACAAAAACCCGGCGGCCCGTCCATTTAGGGCACAGGGGCGCCGCCCCCTAATCCATGTGCCCAGCCCCTAATCTACATGTAGGGTGCCAGATGCATTGGCTTTCAGGGGGGGAGTTTAAGCACATGATTAGAGCCTGAGCCTCTAATTGGCTTCAAATAAGGTGGTTGGGTGGATCCAGCCCCACCCAATTGTGTGACAAAACAAATTAATATTCGCTATTATCTTCCTGATTCTCCTCCCAGACAATCAGGAAACGGGTCCTGAGATCTGATTGGCCAGGGAGTCTCAGGAGTCCCAGCCAATCAGGTCTCAGCACCCACTTCCTGTTCGGCTGGTAGGAGAAGCAACGGCCCTGGAGCGAGGAGTAGATAGAGTGGGGAGCCTTCCCGTCCGTCTCTCCCGTGGGGGGGATCGCTGCCTTCCTGTTCATCTCCCACGTGGAGAGACATGCATTTTTACAGGCCTTTATAATGAGTTGCATTATAATGCAACACAGGTCAACACAGCATTGTAGTGTGAACAGGAGACAATAGTTTTTTTTATGTGTCTCTGTGATGACCTGCATTTTACAGTTGTGCTAAAATACAGACGAATGCACTAGTGTGAATTAGCCCTCGGTAAATCAACCCCATCATTTCTTTGAAATTTGCTTTCCGTATCAATTATAGAGAGTCTCATACCAGCTCCCCAAAATATAGTGGTTGATGCTAGTAACAAGGATTTTCTGCATCCATCAAATTTGTTGATTGTGCCCATGAAATTTATGAACTGAATGCAATAAATTACTCTTATGGGAAAGCAAAAGCACATCATATAAAATTTTATGATAGAATTAAGGCACCCCAAACTGATTTACAGTGTTAACATTGAATGGCACACAGTGAAAAAACTGTAAGATGCAAGACGTTCTTTCAAGGGGGTGAGACATACAATAAATGGTCTTATTTAATAAGGCAAAGGTGAAACAAAGTGCTGCAATCCCTAGTGACCAAACTATGATCCCTGTTAGAACTATGTAAACCCTCACTTTGTATAACAACCTATTCAGTTTGAAATAGAAATGAAAGGCAAAACATTTGTGTATAGATATAAAAACATTATATATACCTTTTCCCCCAATTTATAAGTAATCACATAACCCCTGTTCTCAGCTGCATAAAAGGGGAGGAGAAACAGCAGCACGCTGGTCTTCCCAGTGAATGGCTGTGCAGTGGAGGTCAGGACAAGTCTGATCATTGGAGGAGAGCAGGCTCAGTTCCCAGCACAGCTAGAGCACTGACCATGCTGTGCTCTCATACCTAGTGTGGTCAATTTTTTTAAAGAAAACATAGGGACTGGCAGGAACACCAGGGATTTCACACACAGGAAGCAATACAAAAGGAACATGATACTATTCATACAAGTACAGAGCATATCAGCCACATATCAGGGATATAAAGTGTTGGGCATACAGTACATCAGGCGGAAGACACAGCTGCCACACAAAGTGGGGGACCTCACAGGATCCTGGGGACAAGGTAAGTAGCTTTCCCTGGATACTGCGATGAAGCCCCGAGTGTGGCTCAGGGTTACCGCTCTTGGTATGGAAAAATCACCCCGAGCCATACTTGGGAATAACGCTAAGAAGGTTAATAATTATATATATATATATATATATATATATATATATATATATATATATATACATAGGACCTCAAAGAAGGGAAGACCCATCCATTTACTTGGCCCACATACTTCTTGTATATATTACCCTTCATAACCAGGATCAAATTATTCCCTGCCCTCCTGGGCCAATTGTCTTTTGCTGTCCCCTCAAGTTAAGATGCCAATGTTAGTATCACATTAACAATATCAGACATCATAATTTTGCAAGACATACCAAGATTGGAGTGGAGAGGCTGCAGGTACAGAAGCAATGAAGTCCTGGCCATGACATTATCAAATAGGTAGGTATTCTGGAACACTTTATAATTCACAGGCCTAGCTGGCCTAGGCCACGTTCTATGCTGGCTATGCAGAAATCTACCCCCATATCTACCCTCTAGCCACCAGAGGAAAAGGTAGAAGTCTCAGAGAAATCACAGACATATAAAAAGATGGATGCCAGCAGGTCTCATAAATGCCCGAGACTGGTATATCAAACTGGCTGGATTGTCACACGGAGGTGACTGTAATTTCTATTCACTCACATCACCTTGTTCTACCGATTCTCTCTTTGTGGACTGTTTCAAATAAAGGAAAATTGTTGCCTTCATTTTGTAGCTTCTCTAGAGGATGCAGTCAAATGTGTCATTTATCTGTCAAACCTGAAATCAGCCATAAAATCATACCACTGTAACCTTATATCTCAAAAACCCGAAACACTGTCAGCACATGATAATCTTTCCTTGTATCTGCGAACATCCAAAGACATTTATTTTACTTAAATAACCTGTATTTTAGCAGTGCTTTGCTCTAACGGCAGCATTGCCACACAATACAGTGGATACATTGTGCTTGAAAAAAAAAATAATGCATTTTACTTCTCTTTCATTTACCCTTTGAATAAATAGCATCATTCCAGTCATCTGAAATTTTGTTTATGTTGCAGTGATCCATTGATCTGCCATTATGTGCTCTGATGAATTCCGATTGGTTCGCACAACTACAGCTGCCAAAAGCAGCTATTATCTATTATTCTCAAAGCCAGCAGAAAACAAAAAAATAAAGAGCAAAAATAAAGCTTCAAGGGATGTAATGATTCCAGTTTCAAAAACCCAATAATAATATGCAGAAATCTAAAATCCTTGACATTCATCTCAGAAAAAGGTTCTAGAGATACCTTGAATTATTAATCAGAACTTTGGTTTTGACAAGGAGTAAAAAATATTATTGGAAAGATTGAATAACAGCATGAGACAGATTCTGAACGAAGCGTCCATGGAGAAATATATATACAGTGGTGTGAAAAAGTGTTTGCCCCTTCCTCATTTCCTGTTCCTTTGCATGTTTGTCACACTTAAGTGTTTCAGAACATCAAACCAATTTAAACAATAGTCAAGGACAACACAAGTAAACACAAAATGCAATTTGTAAATGAAGGTGTTTATTATTAAAGGTGAAAAAAAATCCAAACCATCATGGCCCTGTGTGAAAAAGTGATTGCCCCCTTGTTAAAACATACTATAACTGTGGTTGTCCACACCTGAGTTCAATTTCTCTAGCCACACCCAGGCCTGATTATTGCCACACCTGTTCACAATCAAGGCATCACTTAAATAGGAGCTGCTTGACACAGTAAGGTCCACCAGAAGATCCTTAAAAGCTACACATCATGCCGAGACCCAAAGAAATTCAAGAACAATTGAGAAAGAAAGTAATTGAGATCTATCAGTCTGGAAAGGGTTATAAAGCCATTTCCAAAGCTTTGGGAATCCAGCGAACCACAGTGAGAGCCATTATCCACAAATGGCGAAGACATGGAACAGTGGTGAACCTTCCCAGGAGTGGCCGGCCGCCCAAAATTATCCCAAGAGCACAGCGACGACTCATCCAAGAGGTCACAAAAGACCCCACAACAACGTCCAAGGAACTGCAGGCCTCACTTGCCTCAGTTAAGGTCAGCGTTCATGCCTCCACCATCAGGAAAAGACTGGGCAAAAATGGCCTGCATGGCAGAGTTCCAAGGAGAAAACCACTGCTGAGCAAAAAGAACATCAAAGCTCGTCTCAATTTCTCCACAACACTTCTTGATGATCCCCAAGACTTTTGGGACAACATTCTGTGGACTGATGAGACAAAAGTGGAACTCTTTGGAAGGTGTGTGTCCAAGTATATCTGGCGTAGAAGGAACACTGCATTTCAGAAAAAGAACATTATACCAACAGTAAAATATGGTGGTGGTAGTGTGATGGTCTGGGGCTGTTTTGCTGCTTCAGGACCTGGAAGACTTGCCGTGATAAAAGGAACTATGAATTCTGCTGTCTACCAAGAGATCCTGAAGGAGAATGTCCGACCATCTGTTCGTGTACTCAAGCTGAAACGAACTTGGGTTCTGCAGCAGGACAATGATCCTAAACACACCAGCAAGTCCACCACCGAATGGCTGAAGAAAAACAAAATGAAGACTTTGGAGTGGCCTAGCCAAAGTCCAGACCTGAATCCTATTGAGATGTTGTGGTATGACCTTAAAAAGGCCGTTCATGCTCGAAAACCCTCTAATGTAACTGAATTAGGACAATTCTGCAAAGATGAGTGGGCCAAAATTCCTCCAGGACGCTGTAAAAGCCTCATTGCACGTTATCGCAAACGCTTGGTTGCAGTTGTTGCTGCTAAGGGTGGCCCAACCAGTTATTAGGTTTAGGGGGCAATCACTTTTTCACACAGGGCCATGATGGTTTGGATTTTTTTTCACCTTAAATAATAAACACCTTCATTTACAAATTGCATTTTCTGTTTACTTGTGTTGTCCTTGACTATTGTTTAAATTGGTTTGATGTTCCGAAACACTTAAGTGTGACAAACATGCAAAGGAACAGGAAATGAGGAAGGGGGCAAACACTTTTTCACACCACTGTATTTCTTCCCTCTGGCAACCCTCTCATGCTATTAAAGCCACGTTCGCTCATAGCTGTGGTCAGACCCAACTTTTCCGATGAGATTTTTGCGTACCTTTCATCTTGTCATTTCTAACGGTAGGATTTATGTGGCAGATGGGGAAAAAAAAAAACATAGTTGAAGAACTAAAATAAAAGAATGCATTCTGAATAAAGTGCACCAAAAAATGTAATTTCTTCTTGTATTTTCTTTTATCTGCTGAGGGAATTTGCAGAGAGTTAACTGTTGTTTTACCAGTGAGGTTTGATCCCTTTGACAGGTGAGGTGCTCAAGTGAACCCGTGTTTTTCTCAGGCAAAACAAAGCAATGTGCTTCTTCAGAGTGTATGTCAGATCAATAACTTTTTTATCTGGATTTGGATAGAGTGTGTATAGATTTGAATGACTTGAAATTTTACTGCTATCCTGTTTAAGAGATGTCACTTAATTTCCTGCCTTCCAAACAATGGTTTTATTAGACAGGAAGTGAGAAAAAAAATCTGCAACAGGGGCACAGACAGAAATAAAAGACCTAGCAGGGGTTCTAAGCTTCTCCTAATCTATAAGAAGAGAATGTTCTATCTGGTAAAATGTTGTCAGCAAGAGAGAAAGTGGAGGTAAATTTCTAACTGAGCCCGGTATAGTAATTATTAGGGGACAGGCCAAGGAGATATTTAGAACGGAGTAGTAGGAATTCTACAACTCCGAAGTCAGAGCCAGCACGTTCAAATCCTGTTCCCCCGACTACAAATAAAAATAAAGCGTCTGCTCTCCTCCAATGTCTGTGGCGCGTCCTCCCCGGCTGCCGTGATGTGATTAGGAAATTAAAAAAAATAATAACCACTTAACCACTTGGCGTCCGCGCTATAGCCGAAAGACGGCTACAGCACGGACCTCAAATGTCAGGAGGGCGTCCATGTACGTCCTCCTGTCCTCGCAGGGTGCTCTGTGATTGCCGAGTTCTTGGGACTCGGCTGATCACAGAGCTGGGTAAAGGGCCAATCACAGTGGGCCCTTTACCACGTGATCAGCTGTCAGCCAATGACAGCTGATCAAGGAAATAAACAGAAATCTGTCAGCTTGAAGAAAACTGACTGGTAACTGGCTTCTGTTAGAGGGGCATCGGTCCCTTAAGTGCCCACCAGTGCTGCTAATCAGTGACTTCCAGTGCAGCAAATCTGTGCCCACCAGTGCCATCTATGAGTGCCCATCAGTACTCCTAGTCAGTGCCCACCAGTGCCACCTATCAGTACCTATCAGTGCCGCCTATCAGTGCCACCTATCAGTGCCCATCAGTGCCACCTATCAGTACCCTTCAGTGTAGCCTCATCAGTGCCTCCTGACCAGTGCCCACCAGTGCCGCCTAACAGTGCCCATCAGTGACGCCTACCAGTGCTCATCAGTGCTGCCTATCAGTGCACATCAGTGCCACATCATCAGTGCCCATCAGTGAAGCCTATCAGTGCCCATCGGTGTCACCTCATCAGTGCCTATCAGTGAAGGAGAAAAATTACCTGTTTGCCAAATTTTATAAGAAATTTTTGTTTTTTATTTTCTGTATTTTTTGTTAAGCAAAAAAGAAAAAACCCAGTGGTGATTTAATTACCACCAAAGGAAAGCTCTATTTGTGTGAAAAAAATGATAAAAATTTAATTTGGGTAAAATGTAGTATGACCACGCAATTGTCATTCAAAATGTGAGAGTGCTGAAAGATGGAAATTGGCCTGGACAGGAAGGGGGAATAAGTACTCAGTAAGCAAGTGGTTAAAGACCAGGCCTTTTTCTGAGATTTGTTGTTTACAAATAAAAATCTGTATTTTTTGCTAAAAAATTACTTAGAACCCCAAAACATTATATATATATATATTTTTTACAGAGACCCTAGAGAATAAAATGGTGGTCATTGCAATATTTTATGTCACGCTGTATTTGCATAGCGGTCTTTCAAACGCAGTTTTTTTGGATAAATTGAAAAGAAAAAAAAGGTGTTACCTGTTTACAGAGGTGCTAGAATTTTTGCTCTCACTCGAGCATGGAGGGATAGGGCGTATTTCATTTTAAATAAAAAAAATTTACACTGTCCCTTTATTTATTTTTTTGATCACTTTTATTCCTATTACAAAGAATGTAAACATCCCTTGTAAAAAAAAAAAAAAAAAAAGCATGACTGGTCCGCTTAAATGACAGGTCTTCATTTACCCTTCAAAGCAAAAGAAAAAAATAATAATTTTAACTTTAGCCCGGAAGATTTTACCCCCTTCCTGACCAGAGAACTTTTTACAATTTGGCACTGCATTGCTTTAACTGACAGTTACGCGGTCATGCAATGCTGTATCCAAACTAAATTTTTTTTTTTTCCAACAAATAGACCTTTCTTGTGGTGATATTTGATCACCTCTGTGGTTTTAACTTTTTGCACTATGAACAAAAAAAGACGACAATTTTGAAAAAAAAAAAAATATATATATTTTTTTACATTTTTCTATAATTAATATCCCCAAAATAAAAAATGTCTTCATCAGTTTAAGCCTATTTATATTCTTCTACATATTTTTGGTAAAAAAAAATTGCAATAAGCGTATATTGATTGCTTTGCGCAAACGTTATAGCGTCTACAAACTATGGGAAAGATTTATGTAATTTTTATGTCATTTTTATTATTATATATATTTTTTCCTAGTAATGTCGGTGATATGCGATTTTTAGCAGTATTGCGACACTGCGATGGACAGATCAGACACTTTTGAAACATTTTTGGGACCATTGCCAATTATACAGCAATCAGAGCTATAAAAATGCACTGATTACTGTGTAAATGTCACTGGCAGGGAAGGGGTTAACACTAGGGGGCGATCAAGGGGTTAAATGTGTGTTCCATCAGTGTGTTCTAACTGTATGGGGATAAGACTGAGTAGGAGAGGCGACCTATCGCTGTTCCTACTTACTAGGAACAAACTATATGTCTCCTCTCCTCCGCAGATGCACATGGACACAGACAAACAAACACCAATTTCTTCAGAATAACAAAAGGTAGAAATCTACAATGAAGTTTTAAAAATCCTTGCAATATACAGAGATCACCCAAAGGGGAATGTTTTTTTCTTAACAAAAGTGGAGTAATTCTTAACCTCCTTGGCGGTAACCCCGAGCCTGGCTCGGGTCCAGCTTTTTGTGCTGGGAGCGGTAACCCCGAGCCAGGCTCGGGCTTGCGTGCAGGATGCAGGGGGGAAGTTACTTACCTTTTCCCCTGGATCCTGCGATGTCTCCCCGCTGTGTGTGCGAGCCGTCCGCTTGCTCGATTCACACTGTGCCGAGTGCCGCTGGTCTCCGTTCCCTGCGACGTTCCAAATTTAAAAAAGTTTAAAAACACAAAACACATACAGTACTGTAATCTTACAGATTACAGTACTGTATACAAAAAATACACACCCCCCTTTGTCCCTAGTGGTCTGCCCAGTGCCCTGCATGTCATTTTATATAATAAAAAGATTTTTTTTCTGCCTGGAAACTGGAGATTGTCCATAGCAACCAAAAAGTGTCCCTTTATGTCAAAAGTGGTTTTAGACCAGCTAGAAAACACCGATAAAAAATTAAAATCACAATTTATCATCAAACAATAAATTTAATGACAGCGACTATTCTGAAACTGAGCAAATTTCAGTGTTTTTGATTTGATTACATTATTGAATCATTTTTATATATATTTTTATTATATTATAATTTATTATTTTGTGTTTCAAACTTTATCATACCCGGGATGTCTACTAGACTCTGGTTCGGACAGATTTAAGTGAGTTATTCATAAGAATTGCATGCCTACAATATAAAAACGCCAAATTTCCATGCAAAATAATTGTACCGCTTTCAGCACAAAATTCCAGACAGAATCATACCGCCAGGGAGGTTAAAGGATATGTAAACCCTCACCTTGTAAAACAACCCATTCTGTTTTAGGCTGGGTTCACACCATTGTGAACTGGATGCAGGTTCCCAGCATCCAATGTGCAATAGCAGGAGATTTTGACCGGCTCTCTATGGTGCCGTTCACATATTTCCGCTGCGGCTCCGGTGCAAATTTGCACAGGAACGCTGTGCATCTTTTGTTCCGTTTTAAGGTCCCAATTTAGCCAAATATTTGTGCTGAAATCAGACCTGAAACAGTGAACCAGGATGCACCGGACCCTTGCTGGGAGCCGAATGCGGCAATGGTTTGAACCCAGCCTAAAACAGAAATGAAAGGTAAACCATTTGTTTATATGAATAAAAAATCTTTTTTTTTTTTTTTTTTTTTTTAGTGATCCCATACACTCTGTTCTCAGCTGCATAAGGAGCTCAGATTGCTGGAGGAAGAGAAATAGAAGCAGGGTCTTCCCTGTGATTGGCTGTGCAGGGGAAGGGGCATGTCAGCACAAGTTTTATCATTGGAGAACAGAATGAGTTCCTAACATGGCCCAAACTGACCACACTGTGTTCTCATTTCTAATGTGGTCAGTAATAGGGACTGGCATGACATTTTACACAAAGGAAGCAATATAAACAGAACAGGGTACTTTTTCATACAATTACATTGCACAATAGGCCTATTTCAGGAATATGAAATATTGGGTTTGCATATTTTCCAACTGTACTAAGCAATATCAGCAACTTAAAACATTATTATTTTAATTATTAACAAAAAAAATCAAAAGTCTGCCTTTTAATGCCACAAGCAAGCCAAAATGCTTTAACTCTACAAAGTTTTTTGCACTCCATTTTCCTCCACAGGCAGCAGGATTGGGGCCAAATCCGATGCACATTTTCTTAGTAGAGCTCTTCTTTAACAATGCAGACACTTTGTAAAATTAGCTCCCGTTTTATGCAGTTTGCCAAAGTTTGGGGAACAAAACACGGCCCTCCGGCAGTCCGTAGAGCTCCTTACGCTAGCCTGTGCTGGTGGTATACTACAGTAGATGTTTCCAGATGGTTTCTTATCTTGTGGTTTCAAAACAAGTTCCAACGCTAAGCTTTGGAATTTCTCTTTTGTGAGAACAAGGAAGAAAAGCCTCTTTTATTTCCAGCTCCTTTTAAAAAAGTTTTCAGTGAAAATTAGCCTTAAATTCATATTTAGAAATAATGAATAAAGCAAAACTCCGAAGACATCCCCAGTGAAATGGAGAAAATGACACTGTGAAATTACGGACGACAATTTATTTTCCCCAGCTGTAGGGTTTAGTGCGGTTCTGCTTCTTCTTTTTTTCATCTGCAAAATAAGACCTGCAAGCAACAGGGACAAACATATTATCCTTGTACAAAGGCTGCCAATGAGCGCCAGGCTCCGTCGCAGATAAATGTATTTAGTGTCTTTTAAATAAGAGAATAGATGGAGGATTTCACAAGCGGGTTTGTTGCTCTATCTAAAGCAGATAATTAGTTGTTTTCCCAGCCTGCTCTTTCATTACCGCGCGATGCTAAAATATGTGCCCCTTGTTTCCGCCAAGACTTTTTTTTTTTTGTAAAGAGAAACATGAATCCTTATGAAGTCTAAAAAAAGAAAAAATAATAAAAACGCGTATAGGGTGTATGCAGAAGTTTTACATGCATCGCGTTACCATTACTGAAATTGAGAGAGAACCCTTCACTACAAATATGATAAAGCCTAAAGCTAAAACTTGTTTTTATTTTGTAATTTTAGATAGAACAGGAAACAGTTTAAATCCTGTCTGGAATTTTTTCTTGATGGGGGGGTTTACCCTTCACACACAACAGGAAGTAACCTAAAATCTCTCCAAAGTGGGGGGAAATCCCCTCTAATGCCCTGTACACACGATAGGATTTTCCGATAACAAAATCCATGTTTTTTTTTCCGACGGATGTTGGCTCAAACTTGTCTTGCATACACACGGTCACACAAAGTTGGTCGGTAATTCTGAACGTCAAGAACGCGGTGACGTACAACACGTACGACGAGCCGAGAAAAATGAAGTTCAATAGCCAGTGCTGCTCTTCTGCTTGATTCCGAGCATGTGTGGAACTTTGTGCGTCAGAATTGTGTACACACGATCTGAATTTGCGACAATGGAATTTGTTGTCGGAAAATTTGAGAACCAGCTCTCAAATTTTATGTGACGGAAATTCCGATGGATAATGTCCGATGGAGCCTACACACGGTCAGAATTTTTGACAACAAGCTCCTATCACACATTTCCATTGGAAAGTCCTATCCTGTGTACGAGGCATTAGACAGCTGTGACTGCAACAGTTTTCGCCATAGGAAGGTCTTTCCTCTTTTCCTGTTCTGCTGAAGACTCAACATTTTGGATTTCCTCTCACCTTCAACCCAGTGACAGCAGTCCTCAGGACACATTGAAGGATACCTCAACCCAGCAGAGATATAGACAGCAAAAAAAAAAAAACTGTTTACAGGGGTTCTGAACTTTGCACACTTCCTCAAGACTATAAAAATATTAATGCTTTAGGTACACTTTTTTAAAATTATTTTTAAAATATTTTTTTTTCTTCTGTAGCAGACATCCCAAGGCTCCAATGCACACATTTTTGTGTCATTAACTCCTTTATGATCAGAGATCACTGAAACCTAGATGCCAAGATTACATTTAGCAACCTTAATATGTTTTGGTTAAATTGAGTAGAACATTTTAACTGATTTGCATACCTAAATAATGTCGGTGACCACAGAGTTGAAATTAAATATAACTTTTAATATATTATTTCAAATATAAGAATCACATTCTGTTTTTAAAACAATATCATGTCTAGTTTTTAAATGTAAAAGTTATATTTTATTTTACTTTAAAGCTGCGTTCCAGTCGTTTTTGTGTTTATTAAAAGTCACCAGCCACTTGCCTGTCCCATGATCCAGCGGTGCGGTCACACAGCTGTTTTTAACAGTTCTCAGTCACTCTTATGCCGCGTACACACGAGCGGATTTTCCGTCAGAAAAATCTTGGATGGTTTTTCCGACGGAATTCCGCTGAAGCTTGGCTTGCATACACACGGTCACACAAAAGTTTGCTAAACTTTAGACCGGCAAGAACACCAAGACAAGCCGAGAAAACGAAGTTCATTTGTTTCCGAGCATGCGTAGGAATTTTGCGTGTCGGAATTGGTACAGACGATCAAAACTTTCCGATCAAAACTTTTTTCAGATACAGTCCCGCTTTAAGCGTTTCTGCAGTGCTTTTTGCTGTGCTTTTTACCACAATTTTACCGTGATTTTGCCTCGATTTTTGATTTGTGTTTTTTTTTACATTCACTGTATATAGCTGGTTGCTAAGGAGCAGGTTGGGAAGCCGGCCACCGCGTCCTTAACAACCGATGAGTCATCAGCTGTTAGCGGACTTCCATGCTGACAGCAGAATGTAAAAAAAAAATTACCAGCTAAAATAATTCACGAAAAAAACGATGTGGGGTCTTCCGCCAAAGACCATACCAAAGCCTTCCATCTGGTATGGATTAGAAGGGGACACCCCCACGCCAAAATGTAAAAAAAAATGGCGTGGGGTCCCCCCAAAATCCATACCAGACCCTTATCCGAGCATGCAGCCCAGCAGGTCAGGAAAGGGAGGGGATGAGCGAGCGCAACCCCTCCTGAACCTTACCAGGCCCTCTACATGGGGGGCTGGGTGCTTTGCTCTGCGCCCCCCACCCCAAAGCACCTTGCCCCCATGTTGATGGGGACAAGGACCTCTTCCCGGCAACCCTGGCTGGTAGTTGTCAGGGTCTGCGGGTGGGGGGCTTATCGGAATCTGGAAGCACCCTTTAACAAGGGGACCCCCAGATCCCCCCCAAGTGAATGGGTATCAGGTACATCATACCCCTAACCATTCACCAAAAAAACTGTGAAATGTAAAAAAAGACAAGAGCCAGTTAAAGTGGTTGTAAACCCTCTTTAACAACTTTATGTTATAGGTAAGCCTATATTAAGGCTTACCTGTAGCTAACAAGGATAGCTGCACGGTTTAGGAGATATAGCTGTATTTGCATGTGCCGACGTCATGCGGCACATGCGCACTGGAGACAACTGAAGCAATGGCGCTATATGCCGATGCGTCAGTTGTACTGTGCCGCTCTCGTGCGCATGCGCAGAGTGACGGCATCGCGGCTCTGGCAAATGCACAGCGCCGGAGCCGCGATACCCGGAAGTCACTCCGGGAGAACATGTCGGCGGTCGGAGGGGGAGAAGTGGACCGATGCGGGGGCTTCGATCTGAGGTAAGTGATACATAATTAGCTAGTATGCTATGCATACTAGCTAATTATGCCTTTGTCTTGCAGGGTTTTTTTTTTTTACGTTTTTTTTCTGAGGGTTTACTTCCTCTTTAATATGTGTCAAAAATGGGCTCTTGTTTTTTTTTTTTTACATTTCACTGCTTTTTTGGACATGGGAAATCTGGAATGAATCATTAGCAGTAATCAGCATGGATTCATGAAGAATCGCTCTTGCCAAACGAATCTACTACCAACCTTCTATGAGGAGGTGAGTTGCCATCTAGATAAAGGAAGGCCCGTAGATGTGGTGTATCTGGATTTTGCAAAAGCATTTGACACAGTTCCCCATAAACGTTTACTGTACAAAATAAGGTCTGTTGGCATGGACCATAGGGTGAGTACATGGATTGAAAACTGGATACAGGGGCGAGTTCAGAGGGTGGTGATAAATAGGGAGTACTCAGAATGGTCAGGGGTGATTAGTGGGGTCCCCCGAGTTTCTGTGCGGGGACCAATCTCATTTAATTTGTTTATAAAGGACCTGGAGGATGGGGTAAACAGTTCAATCTCTGTATTTGCGGACGATACTAACTTCTTCGCAGGATGTGGAAACCTTTTAAGAAGATCCAAACAAATTAATGGGGTGGGCAACTACATGGGAAATTAGGTTTATTTTGGAAAAATCTAAAATAATGCATTTGGGTGGCAAAAATATGAATGCAATCTACTCACTGGGGGGCAAAACCTCTGGGGGAATCAAGGATGGAAAAGGACCTGGGGGTCCTAGTAGATGATAGGCTCAGCAATGGAATGCAATGCCAAGCTGCTGCTAACAAAGCAAACAGAATATTGGCATGCATTAAAAAGGGGATTAACTCCAGAGATAAAACGATAATTTTCCCAATCTACAACACTTTGGTCCGGCCGCACCTGGAGTATGCTGTCCAGTTCTGGGCACCAGTCCTCAGGAAGGATGTACTTGAAATTAGACATGTGCATTCGTTTTCGTCCGAATGCATTTTCGTCCGAATTTCAGGTATTTTCGTTATCGTTTTAACAAACGATAACGAAAGTGCAGAATCCGAAAAACGAAAGATCCGACATAAACAAATGCTTTATTTTCGTTGTGACAACAGTTTGATATAGATAGGAGATTCAACGCTGACAATAACAATCTGTGTCCATTGAACCTGTGGTCGAATGTGCCTAACCTTAACTCTATTAGTCCAAGATTATTCTACATAGAGAAAAAAAATTTGACGTAGAAAGGAAAGATTTGACGTAGAAAGGAAAGATTTGACGCAGAAAGGAAAGATTTGACGTAGAGAGGAAAGATTGCTGCTGGAATTGGGTGGAATTGCAGTTAAACTATACAGAGTCATACAGTTTAGCTGCAGATGTGGAAAACACTGAGCTACCTTAGTGGAAAACAACTCAATAAAAAAGCAGCTAACATACAAAACAAACAAAGTCAGAGAAATATGGACAAAAAATGTAGCGCTAAGGACATATGTGCTAAATGAATAAAATACACACAATAAACGTGAGCATTACCAATCTTATGACATATGGTAATAATGTTAAAGGTGAACAACCATAAAGTGATGACATAAACTGAACCAACAATATATGCCCGTACAAAATTAAATATAGGTAAAGTTCATAATGTGTAGATACTGATGACCTCAAGTGGATCACTCAGATTGACTCAGGGGCAGAGGAAGCTGGAACCCCAAAAATAAGGAACGGCTTGTCTGATGATAGGGGAAAGAATGGATACTCTTACCATGGATGTTGGATACAGCTACCATACGGTATTTGTATCAAGCAGGCTTAAATACTGGAACTCTTGCTTCAGTAGGAGCCAGATGGAAAAATTGGATAATAAAATTTATTCACATTAATATGTGACAAATCAAACAAAGTAAAAATCTCGAGATGAATGTAAAATGGGTCCGCCACATTGCCGACCCATTTTACATTCATCTCGAGATTTTTACTTTGTTTGATTTGTCACATATTAATGTGAATACATTTTATTATCCAATTTTTTTTGACCTGCACCATTGGAGTTGCTTCCATTTTTTCCTTCCTTTTTCCTCGGTTCGTGTGATCACTTTCCTTGGGATCATCTGGTCAATTGGAGGCTCACTGTTCGCTGTGTATGCTGCCTGGTCCACTGGTTGCGGTACATGCTATTTGGTTCCTGATTTCCGTGGTTTCCACCTGCTCCATCTGGCTCCTACTGAAGCAAGAGTTCCAGTATTTAAGCCTGCTTGATACAAATACCGTATGGTAGCTGTATCCAACATCCATGGTAAGAGTATCCATTCTTTCCCCTATCATCAGACAAGCCGTTCCTTATTTTTGGGGTTCCAGCTTCCTCTGCCCCTGAGTCAATCTGAGTGATCCACTTGAGGTCATCAGTATCTACACATTATGAACTTTACCTATATTTAATTTTGTACGGGCATATATTGTTGGTTCAGTTTATGTCATCACTTTATGGTTGTTCACCTTTAACATTATTACCATATGTCATAAGATTGGTAATGCTCACGTTTATTGTGTGTATTTTATTCATTTAGCACATATGTCCTTAGCGCTACATTTTTTGTCCATACAGTTTAGCTGCTCCGTCGAATCTTCTTTGAACTTTCGACAGACACCATAAGCCTTCAATGACAGATTCGACCTTAATTCATTTGGATTTTCGGACGAATGCAATTTTTAACGAAAAACGAAATAAATAAAAACTAATTTCGGGAGTGACTAAATAAATTAATTTTTCGGACGAAAACGAAATTCCAAAACAAAATATTTCAGTTTGCACATGTCTACTTGAAATGGAGCGAGTTCAAAGAAGGGCAACAAAGCTAATAAAGGGTCTGGAGGATATTAGTTATGAAGAAAGGTTGCAAGCACTGAACTTATTCTCTCTGGAGAAGAGACGCTTGAGATGGGATATGATTTCAATTTACAAATACCATACTGGTGACCCCACAATAGGGATAAAACTTTTCCGTGGAATGTAGTTTAATAAGACACATTGCCACTCATTAATATTAGAAGAAAAGAGGTTTAACCTTAAACTGCGTAGAGGGTTCTTTACTGTAAGAGCAGCAAGGATGTGGAATTCCCTTCCACAGGCGGTGGTCTCAGCGGGGGGCATCGCTAGTTTATAAAAACTATTACATAAGCATCTGAACAACCGCAACATACAGGGATATACAATACTGACATATAATCACGCACATAGGTTGAACTTGATGGACTTGTGTCTTTTTTCAACCTCACCTACTATGTAACTATGTAACAGGGAATGTAAAAAAAAAATCAAATTGCAAAAAGCAAATCGCGGTTAAATCGTGGTAAAAACACAGTACTTACATTTTGGATGCAGGAACATTGAAGTCTATTATGCCGCGTACACACGACCGGACTTTCCGGCAAACTAGGTCCGACGGTCTTCCCGGCAGACTTTCGGCGGAGTTCCGACGGACTTTCAAAATGAACGGACTTGGCCACACACGAACAGACTAAGTCCGTTCGTAAGTCTGTTCGTTTGGAACGTGATGGCGTAAACCGGACTAAACAAGGAAGTTCAATAGCCAGTAGCCAATAGCTTCCCTTGTGTCGAATTTGGTTCATCGGAACAGCACACAGATGAACGGATTTCCCGATTTAAGTCCGTCGGAATTGAGTCCGTCAGATAGATTTGAAACATGTTCTATTTCTAGGTCCGCCAGAGTTTTTCCCCCGAAAAACAAACGGATTAGCCCACATACGATCGGACTAATCCCATCTGACCTAGTCTGACGGAAAGTCCGGTCGTGTGTACGCGGCATAACATGCAGAACGCTGCATTTTTTTTTCGGAAAAAAGTCCCTGACCCTTTCCAAAAACCCAGAGGCACAAAAATGCATTGATGTGAACATGTTCCATAGGAACTCATGTTAAAAAAAATTCCCTGAATTTCTGCAAAATGCAAAAAGCATCAAAAAACACATTAGTGTGAATCAAGCCTAACAGAGAAGGGTTGCTACACACCATTGTGGTCCCTTGGCATTTTTATGGATCTTACTGCATTATAAATGCTTCTAAATTTGTTTAGTTTGTAAAAAAAAACATTGTGCTTTTAATGTATTGCTCTACAAAACGTGCTGTTACGGCCCATATGTGCCTATTCATCTACTAGATGTCTATGGAAATTAAATGTAAATGTATTATAAACACATCCAAAAGCATTTTGCATTGGTAAAGATACAGTCGGAAATTAAATTACAGATAAGACTCTTACCTATCTTTCTAGAAAATTTAAAATACAACATTTATACCTACATATGAAAAACAAATCAGCTAATTTAATAATGGCTAATGAGAATCGTCTGCCGCTTTTCCCATGAATGGGAAATTTCATATGTAATTCTTTGGTCCAGGTGAATTTAGGATGGTATTGGGTGTGTTAAACTGTGTGCATTCAATAGAGGCTGTGGGCAAACAAGCTGAAACATTAAGGCTGGTTTCACACTAGTGCTAATTGGATGCGTGTTTCTACGCATTCAATTCGCATGACAGGAGACTGTGACCGCTCTCTATGGAGACGGTTCACACATCTCTGTGGCGGTTCACACATCTCCATGGCGGCAAAAATTCATCCCTGATTCGTCCCTGAATCAAAGAACAGGACTGCACTGGACCCCTGCTGCGAGCTTCATCCATCTGCAGTGTGAACCCAGCCAAAAGTGATTGTGAAGGCAAAAGGTTTTTTATCTTGATGCATTCTACGCATTAAGATAAAAAGCCTTCTGTGTGCAGCAGCCTCCCCAGCACCCCCTAAAACTTACCTGAGCCCCATCTTTCTCCAGCAATATCCACAAGTGCCTCAGCCCCCCTGGACTCTCCTCCTGATTGGCAGAGACACAGCAGCGGCACCATTTGCTCCTGAGGCTGTCAATCAAAGTCAGTTAGCCAATTAGGAGAGAAAGGGGGCAGGCTGAACGGGAGCTCCTAGTCTGAATAGACACACAGAGCTGCGGCTTGGCTTGGGTGCCCCCATAGCAAGCAGCTTGCTGTGGGGGCACAAGACAGGAGAGCCAAATAGGGACCCGAGAAGAGGAGGATCCGGGCTGCTCTGTGCAAATCCACTGCAACAGATCAGGTAAGTATAACATGTTTGTTATTTTTTTTAGAGAAAAAAACAAGACTTTACAGTCACTTTAAGTTCTGGAAAATAGCAATTTCTCAAGATCTCATCTACTAACAAGTAAAGTGGAACTCTGCTTATTTTTTGGTTTAGTTTTGAATAGTGTGGGGTTAAAGTATGCATTATGTAAACCCTTTCAGTTTAGCATAGAAACGCAAGGTGAAATATATATTTTTTCTTTTTCTATAACATGTCCTCTGTTCGCAGTTGCATTAGGTGCTTAGAGACTGCAAGGGGGCATATCAGCAGGAGGCAGAGGTAGAGCAGCACACACATCTTGCCAGAGAAGAGCTGAGCATGTCAGCACAAGTCTTGACTAGAGTTGAGCGGACACCTGGATGTTCGGGTTCGGCAGGTTCGGCCGAACTTCAGAAAAAAGTTTGGGTTCGGGACCGAACTTGACCCGAACTTGACCCCGAACACCAAACCCCATTGAAGTCAATGGGGACCCGAACGGCTATAATAAATTGTCGGCTCCCATCCCCCTTAATACAGAGAACAGTCATTGAAGTCATTTATTTTTAAAAAAGTTAGTCATAAAAAGTGTTTGGGGACCCGGGTCCTGCCCCAGGGGACATGAATCAATGCAAAAAAAACTTTTAAAAACGGCAGTTTTTTCCGGAGCAGTGATTTTAATAATGCTTAAAGTGAAACAATAAAAGTGTAATATTCCTTTAAATTTCGTACCTGGGGGGTGTCTATAGTATGCATGTAAAGGGGCGCATGTTTCCAGTGCTTAGAACTGTCTCTGCAAAAAGTGTCATTTTTGCAGGAAAGAAAGCTATTTAAAATCACTTGCGGCTAATGTGTATTGTCGGCTCCCGTAACACAGAGAACAGTCATTCATTGAAAGCCATTCATAAAAAAAAAAGTCATTGATAAAAAAAAAAAAAAAAGCGTGGGGGTCCCCCCAAATTCAATAACCAGGCCCTTCAGGTCTGGGATGGATATTAAGGGGGACCCCAGCCAAAATAAAATTGCGTAGGGTCCCCCTCAAAATCCATACCAGACCCTTGAGGTCTGGGATGGATTTTAAGGGGAAACCCAGACAAAAAAAATGGCGTGGGGTCCCCCTCAAAATCCATACCAGACCCTTATCCGAGCACGCAACCTGGCAGGCCACAGGAAAAGAGGGGGGGACGAGAGCGCCCCCCCTCCTGCCTGAACCGTACCAGGCCACATGCCCTCAACATTGGGAGGATGCTTTGGGGGTCTGAGACCCCCAAAGCACCTTGTCCCCATGTTGATGAGGACAAGGACCTCGTCCCCACAACCGTGCCCGGTGGTTGTGGGGGTCTGCGGGCGGGGGGCTTATCGGAATCTGGAAGCCCTCTTTAACAAGGGGACCACCAGATCCCCCCCCCCCTGTGTGAAATGGTAAGGGGGTACAAAAGTACCCCTACCATTTCACCAAAAAAGTGTCAAAAACCCCCTGTGTGAAATGGTAAGGGGGTACAAAAGTACCCCTACCATTTCACCAAAAAAGTGTTAAAAATTGTAAAAATGACAGGAGACGGTCTTTGACAATTCCTTTATTAAAATCTTCTTTCTTCTGGTCTTCCTTTCTTCCTCTTCTCCTTCCGGCATCTTCTTCTTCCATCTTCTTTTTCCTCCGATCCGCTTCTTCTTGGCCTTCTCGTCCAGCATCGTTGTCTCTTCTGGGCCACTCCGCGCAATGGGAGGCTCCCGCTGTGTGAGGCTTCTCTCCGGTATCTTCTTCCACGGCGTCGGTCTCTGAGGCTTCTCTCCGGTATCTTCTTCCAGGGCGTCGGTCTCTTTTTGGGCCACTCCTCGCAATGGGA
This sequence comes from Lithobates sylvaticus, assembly GCA_028564925.1. Lineage (NCBI taxonomy): Eukaryota > Metazoa > Chordata > Amphibia > Anura > Ranidae > Lithobates > Lithobates sylvaticus. The sequence goes on along the minus strand of CM053029.1, from coordinate 121,762,137 downwards.
GGCTCCCGGTGTGTGAGGCTTCGCTTCGGCTGACAGTTCTTTTATAACGGAGGGTGGGGCCACCGGGTAACCCCGCCCCCCTCTGACGCATGGGGACATCATGGGGACTTCCCTATGTCTTTCCCCTCTGACGTCACGGGGAAAGCCATAGGGAAGTCCTGTAAGCCTAAGACCCATGGGGACGTCATGGGGACTTCCCTATGGCTTTCCCCTCTGACGTCACGGGGAAAGCCATAGGGAAGTCCTGTAAGCCTAAGACCCCTTTCACACTGGGGCGTATTTCAGTCGTTTTTCAGGCGCTTTAGCGGTAAAAAAAAGTGCCTGTAAAGCGCCTGAAAGAAGCCGCAACTGCAATCCCAATGTGAAAGCCCGAGTGCTTTCACACTGAGACCCCTTTCACACTATGGCATTTTTCAGGTGCTTTAGCATTAAAATAAGCGCCTGTAAAGCGCCTGAAAGAAGCCGCAACTGCAATCCCAATGTGCAAGTCCGAGTGCTTTCACACTGCATTGCTGCGCTGGCAAGGCGTCAAAAAAAGTCCTGCAAGCAGCTTCTTTGCAGCGCTTTTGGAGCTCCTAAAGCACCCCTTCCCATTGAAATCAATGGGAAGCGCCTGAAAAAAGCCTGAAAAGCGCCTGCAAATCGCTTTTTAGCAGAAGCGCTTTGTGGGCACTTTTAACCCTTTATTTGGCCACTAGCGGGGGTTAAAAGTGCCCCATTAGCGCTCGAAAAACGCTGGTAAAGCACCACTAGTTTAAGCAGTGCTTTAAGAGCGTTTTTCGGGTGCTGGCAGTGTGAAAGGGCTCTTAAAGCACTTGGGTTTTCACATTTTTTGGTTAACTAATTTACTATTTGGAATTGTTTGATTTACAATTTGTCTAAAACTTATTTTTTTCATTTTGGATACAAAATTAAATGTCACCTGTCAGGGTTTTTTGCCATAGGTTTGATGATTTCCTTTAAAGAGGAGTTCTGCCCCACCACCCAAAAAATTAAAGGTCAGCAGCTACAAATACTGTAGCTGCTGATCTTTACTACTAGGGCACCTACCTGTCCAGTTATCCAGCGGTGTCCTCACCCGGGCCAATTTTTAAATGGGCTCTGGGGTGCTGGCAAAGTGAGCCAGAAGTGGGAGCGGGTACCTGTCAAAACCATAGATAGTTGGAGCTTTCCTTTTGGGCAGAGCTCCGCTTTGACTTTTAATCCTGTAGACACAACAGGAAGTGAGAGCAAATCTGTGCAGAGTAAGCTCATTCCACTCTTAAGCTGACCATACACTAGTAGAATTTCACTCAAAATTTTTCATTTTAAGAACATTCATTTAATTTTCTATTTGTCAGTTGGGTTAAATCAATGTACGTTGATTGCAGAATTTTTGTACAAAAGTTCATACGAATGTTTATTTGAAAATCTACTATTGTATGGCCCGCTTTGGAGAGTTTTCAGCACAACCAGGGTCTCATAAAATATTTCTCTTTTATTTTCCCTTAATTTTGAATCTTCAGTACCGGTGAGAGTGGTCAGTCAAACAATTAGTTAAAAGAAGTCTCCAAGTAAGACATGCAGCAATAAACACTTGACTAGGGTTTTAAACCCTGCCCATCAGGTCAAGATTAGAAAAAAAACTATGTAAAGTTAGATATACTTTAAATGCCCTTCAAACCGGTGTTGGGGAAATTGCATATTTCATATTTTCCTATTATTGTTGGTTCATATTGTGGCTCACTAATGAATTCTAAGCCTCCCAATCTTGGTCAAGGAGCCATATAAGGTCATATGTATTGTTTTACCTAAAGCTTGAGGAATACAGGATGGTTGAGCCCACTATCCCCCTTAAAAAGTCATATCACTGTCCAAACAACTTTGATTGGTCATTTACTCACATACTAGCCTGTATCTACCACAGCCCAAACTGGAATAGGTTAGTCTCACCCAGAACAGCAATGAGGCAAGTGTCTGGTCCCAATCACCTGTGCCATGTATACAGGACTCCATGGAGGGAAAAAGCACCTTAGTTAAGTATTCTGATATTTTCTTTATCTTTATCTATATCTGTCATTACTTTTAATAAATGTTATACTTTTAAGTATTTGTGTGATCTCTTTTTGCAAATATTGAATAAAAACCCTAAAAGAACTTAATAAAATATCACGTAAAATGACCAGGGGAAGCTATATACCCCTATCATTAGAAGCTTTTTTTTAAACATTTGCCCACTACAAGTGTCGCCCTCAACAACCAATCATATCTGTTGTAACTGAATTTCTGAGTTGTTGCCAAGACTAGCTAGCAATTGTTTTTCTGCTTTCCACTGTTTTTTTTTTTTGAAAGGTGTTCCAGCTTAACTTTTATTTGCAAGACAGGTCCACATTAAGGTGCTCGAGCCTGGCTGCCAGTCGGATTACAGAAACCTTTACATAGTGTTTGTGAACGGTACAGGATTCTCGGTCATGCAGAAGCAACATTGTTATCTTAGCTCCATTTTTCTTTTGACATTGCCAGTTTATTCCACGAGACATTTTCAATTCCCTTCCAGCTTAAAGCACTGTTACCTCTGCAGAAGTCCATTGAAGTGTGCAGCCCACAAGTGGATGGGCACCTTCGCACTCCCCTTGATTCCACACTTTTCCTCTGAATATTCTTTGCAACGTGCGGTTTTACGGAACTCTCTAGTGGCCTGTCTCTTCCCAGACAATAGATTCTATTTTTAGTTTAACTCCTCTACCTAAAAGGCAGCTGAAGGCTGCATGTGCATTCTTTTGATTTAACAATTTAACAGGGAATTTATGGCTTGTTTGAAGGTGATGGTTATGGCCTTATTCTGTTTTTTTTTTTTGTTTTTTTGACTACTCAAACTTTATTTGCAACTGACATGTTAAAGACAACTGCTTATTGTTACTGATGCTTTTATTGGTACCCCATAACCTGTCTGCATCAGCCATACTGCATAGGTCACAAAATGTCTATTTAAAATAATAATATTAATAACAATAAAAATGTAATTCTTATTATTATTATTATTACTACCATAGCCAAGTTCCAGCATAAGTACCTGAATCTATCTGTATATCTGCTTTCTGTAATACTCTCCCTTGCAACAAGAGAGGGGCAGCACTCTGAACCAGTCAGGACTCTGTTGTCAGCCTAAGATTCAGAACATACTTACAGAACGTAGAATACAGTGAAGATGTCGTGATTATGCTGCTACTCCTTTCTTCGATTGCTGCACACTTTTTTCAGGTCAGAAACTATGAATTAATTGAAATCTTAAGATCTACCAGGTAACTAGCTTTTGCAAAAGAGAGTCAGTAATAACAGTCTCAATACTTGTAAAGTAAACATGTTATTGAAGTAATCAAACGTGATATAAAATATAATTTTGTAAACTTTAAACTTATAAAAATTTTAAATAAAATTTACCACAAACCACTGGAGTTTTCCTTTAAAGAACAAGTTCAGCTTTAAGTAGACACTCCTAAGCCACTAAATGATACCCACCCCGCCTTTATTTTTTACCTGCCCACTGGTGTGGTGCTAGAACTTGGCATATAAAAATGGAGTAGGAGTAAGCAGGAGTGTCATCTTGTGATGTAGACAGGAAGGATGTGGATATACATAAGAACATACGTGGTGAGGCCCATGGCCTGGGAGAAACAGAGACCATGAGTTTGGAGCAGTATGACACACGACAGCCCCTTTTCTGTAACAACCCTTGGACAGGACCATTTAAGAAATTTCAATTCTTCTTCCATGGTTATGGACGCTATCCATATATGTGAGATTAATGCTACCACAGCTTGGACAGGGCTTTATTAGCTGCACAGATTGTTGCTCTGAAGTTGAGTTATATGTTTTGCTGTTACAGAGAATTGTTACAGAGAATTCTGCTCAGTAAAATAGTTGAAAGTAAGTCACCTTGCCTGTGTGTAATACTGTGTGTTTAGTTGCAGAGTGGACACTCAAAGGCTGCAAGCAGTCAGGCAGGCAGTAAAGCCTCACGATGACCCTTGATAGCCCAGTCTATGCCTGGGGAATGCTGTGAGAAGCCAGTTTGGTGATATGAGAGGTGGTAATCAATTCAATGGGAAAAGTGAAAGTGGATTCTGTGTCAAACTGGCCTCAGCTGTAGTCCTGACCAATTTTTTATTGCATCTGGACCATTGTAGTATTTGAGGCCTTTGCTTTGAAACATGACGTACTCCTATCTAGGGCTAAGGCCAACAAAGAGAATCAATGAGTGATTGGACTGGAAATGGGTTTGTATTTGTAGCTGTTTCAGCACACTGTCCCTGCAAAGCTGCTGAACAAGAACAGCCACTGGCTTATCAGTCCAGATGCTATGGGGGCCCTAACAATAATGTCATATCCAAGTGTATGGAATGTTCCTGTGCAGGCACTGCCAGTTCTAGATTTTCCCTGTCAAGATGTAAACCACGCAAGATGCTGCCACCATTGTCAGAGTTTGTAAGCACTTGGCAGGAAGGGGTTCAGCTTAGGGTGAATTAAGGAGCTAGGGGAGAGATCTGGGGAAGGGGGGGTTGCCTAGAGGCAAACTTGTCCTTTAAATTTCATAGTCCTTCCATTACAGATGCTTACCCAGTCTAAAACACTATTAGTCTTAAAGTGGAGGGCCACCCTGAAAAAAAAAAACTTGAGAAAAATGTTAATAAAAATTTAAAATGAAAAAAAAAAAAAAAAACATTTTTTTTTTACTTACCAGAAATGGCTGTTGCTAGGCAGATCGTCCTAATCTGCCTCTTCCTGTTCCTCGAAGCTGTTCTTTCTTCTGCTCCTAGCGCCGCCTTCTAGTGAATGGGGCGCGGTGTGTTATGGGAACTGTGTCCCACAACATTCACAAAATGACTCGCGCATGTGCAGTAGGCCGCGCGACGACTCGCGCATGCGCAGTAGGAAACAGGCAGCGATCGCTGCCCGTTTCCCTTACTGAGGATGGCGGCGCTGGGACCGGAGCGCCGAGGGACATCTCGGCCTCCACGACCGACATCGCGGGCGCCCTGGGAGGGTAAGTTTACCTATTAAAAGTCTTTTTTTTTAGCTGCTGACTTTTAAAAAAAAAATTTTTTTAGCTGCAACACCGCTTTAAATTACTGTAATTTACATCAAACACAGCACACTTTGTACACAATGGTCAAGCTGCCATTTGGATGTCTGTGAAGTTTTGAGTGAGATGACCATGACTTCTGGTAACACAGAAAAAAAACCCTAATATGATCATATATTAAAACTAGTTTGTCTGTCTGGGTCTCAACGGTGATGCCTGTTCATCTGTCATTGCCTGCATCCTTCAGTTTCAGTCTTGTTCACCTCCACTTACTGTTGCTTGGCAACATTTATCATCCCCTGAGTTTTGCCATAATATACTGTATCTACTAAATAAAAACATATTTAGGCTATAGGGACGATTCACCTTGGACTCCATATGGTTACTGAACATCCGTGTGAATCCTAATTGCCTTAAAGCCTAAGTGCAGCCAAAATCACAAACAGTAAAATCAGCACACGAGACATAACTTGCCGCCAGGAGGATGTGTCCCTGATTCCTCTTCTGTCTTCTATTGTTCTGCCCACAGCCGCCACAGGGGTAATACAACTAACAAGCAGTTACAGGCACTTGTCAGGATAACCTGACTATGCCTGCCCTTTCTGCCCGACTGCTCCATTCTACAACTTCTATGAATGGAAGTAAATCTATGAATGGAGGGGAAGGTGCTAACAATCACATGCTTGTCCTCTTTTCATAGATTCTCTCCTGTACTGAATGGGCTTAATCTGAACTCACTACACACCATGAGTCTCTAACAGTTTGCGTTTGAAGCTGCAGGGAATAAAATAGAGTCCAACTCATTTCCAGACTGAAGGATGTCCAGAATAATGTAGCCTTTTCCTCTCCATTCTGAGCTTTCTGGTCCACCCCTTTTATTCATTGGGTTTCAGTTCTTTCAATCATGGAGGCTCAGCATCACATGTGGGCATTACCTTGGGTAGACTGCATGCAAATGCAGCCTGCTGAAAGATGCCCACTCCTCCGGACTGACATCCACCCATCAAGGCATATTGATGTTTACATGACTCCTCCCATTATCTAACCCACTGCTGGCATAAGGGCTACTAGAGTACTGAGGCAGGATGCTGTGATGTGTTCAGGAAGCTATGTGCAGCACCCAGTCAGTTCCTCTCACCAGACAAGATTTGCATTGCACAGAGAAACACAGAGATCCAGTAATGACACCACTTAGGCTAAAAAATGGTATGTATTGAAAATAGAAGGGTTTTATTTTAAAATTCTGTTAGCATGTTGAAGGCAAAACACAATAAACAGGGAGGGCAAAATATAGGCTTCAGCTGTAAAACCTAACCGTAACCTAACCCTTTCCACCTTCAATGAAAAAAAAATCATTGCCAATAGAGTATATTCTTGGAAGTGGATGACTTTATAACTGCCCAGACTGGCTTTTATGAGGGGCATCTGTTCTTTTACCACTGGAGAGAAGGGAAGCCGCGCCATACAATAAGATAATGGCCTTCACACTATAGGAAGTGCGAAGGACAATATCTGCTCTTACCTCACTTAATGACTGAACAGTTTTTTACCTTTAAAATGTCACATTAATGCATCATGTGTATGTAAAAGCACCATTGGTTTGCATTTCTCTGTGTACTGAGCCTTTTCAATCTGGATGTTGGTGCCCTTACGTGCACCAAGTAAAAAATAATGCTTTAAAGGAGAAGTCCAGCCTGAGCTGGGCTGGGCTTCTCCTCTGGGTCACAGTAGTACAATTCATTTTGCACTCCTGTAAACCGTTTTTAGCAGAGAGCGGTCTGAACTCCACTCTCTGCTGACGTCACTGCCATCAGTCGAGGCATCGCTTCTTCCCCACTTTCGAAGTCTGGATCCGCCAGGTGCCTTGACTGATAGCAGTCTCAGTGTGGAGGAGCAGAGAGGACAGACGCTGACAGCCGTTCTTCTCTCTGGGATCTGTAAGAACCGAGCCATCAGCAATGTTCGGTGGCTCGGTTCTCAGTGCAGAGACGGCAGGGGACACCTATGTAAGAATGAATCTAAAAAAACCTAAAAAATATAATAAATAAACCTATAATTCTCTTTTAAATCTAATGCCCCGTATAAACGATCGGATTTTCCAACAACAAATGTTGGATGGGAGATTGTTGGCTGAAAGTCCGACCGTGTGTATGCTCTATCGAACATTTGTTGTTGCACTTTCCGCCAACAAATGTTGGCTAGCAGGTTCTCAAATTTTCCGGCAAAAAAACTTTCCGATTGTGTATACACAAGTCCGACACACAAAGGTTCACGTATGCTCGGAATCCGCACTGGCTATTGAACTTCCTTTTTCTCGTTTTGTCGTACGTCTTGTACGTCACCACGTTCCCATGTTTGTAAATGTTGGCCAACATTTGTGTGACTGTGTGTATGCAAGACAAGTTGGAGCCAACATCCTTCGAACAAAAATCCATGGTTTTGTTGTCGGAAAGTCTGATCGTGTGTATGGGGCATTAGGGGCAATAAAGTACCAGTGAATGCAGAAATATGGGACGCTGGAGGCAGAAGATCAAAATAAGTCTATGCACCTCTTTCTGAACCTTTGTTTAGTTTATTCATGGCCTGGGAATTGTTGTTTGTTAAAGAGACAATCATAGTATGAAATAAAGTGGTTCCTTTTCTAGGCCTATGGTCTAGAGCGGTTTTGACATAACTTTTGAGACTCATTCCCAACACACATAGTCATTTTTTTTACTTGAAATCGTTTTTTATTGACAAAAAGAAAACAAAAAGGCAACCCAAAAGGTTACCAAAATCAGTACAATAGCAAAGCAATTACATTGTATAACAGCACAAGAAATTATTCTGCTCAAGTACAGTTAACAGATAGCAACATATGGATAGGCATACCGAGAATATACACACACAATATAGATCTGGTTAAAACTTTTAGTGTATATAATAGAGTATGAAACCTCTTCTTGATACCTTAAAGTAAACTAGAACTGGTAAGTGCAGGGGGGGGGGGGGGATATAGGTTAATTATAGTCCTTGTTACAAGTAAACAGTACATGCTGGATGGATGGAATAGCCAGATATTCCATTGTTTCCAAAAGATTGCTCGTACACCAATTTTCTTTGCAAACAACGTTTCATATTGGGTTTGTGTGTTGAGACTTTAAAGGAAGGTAGCTCTGTCGGGAGGGTCTGATTGTTCCCATACCGTAGTAATGGCCTTCCTGGCAATGATTATACAGTGGACTATAAAGCATCTGTGGATGGGGCTCCAGGATTGATGATGTAGGAGGAAGAGAGCTGTAGCCGAGTGGCATGTTATAGGAGTGTGGAGTACAGCAGTAAGAAAGGAGAATACATATTCCCAAAAAGGTTGTAACTTGGGGCAGGACCACCAGATATGCAGTAGTTAGCCAGTAGAACTACAGTTTCTCCAGCAATTAGGGGAAGTAGATGTGTTGAATTTGGCAAGTCTCACTGGGTGTATAGTACCAGCGATGTAATATTTTTAGGGAGTTCTCCCAGTGAGAGACTTTTGAGGAGGTAGTAAGCAGCTTCATTGCCTTATACCATTGTGTTGATTGAGAGTTCTGATTACGTTCTTCTTCCCATATTTTGATTGAGGGTGTTTTTTCCACAGAGAGGTTGTGTGTAAGAGTGCGGTATAGGAAGGAGATTCCTTTATAGTGAGTCTGGGGGTTCTTGTAAAAGGATAGGATGCCGTGGGGTATTTGGAATTTTCCTGGAAGGATTGATGTTAGGACTGATTGGAGGCATAAATATTTGTAGAAATCCCTGGTAGGGATGTTATATACCTTACATAGAGTTGCAAAAGGGAGCAGTGAGGATCCTTCAAAAAGGAGGCCCAGATTTTGTATGCCAGCATCCTTCCATGTAGATATTGATAGGTCCATGGTAAAAAGTTCCAGGGCGCAGAGAGGAAGTCATGAAAAGTCACTTGTGGAAGAGTCCAATTTTAGGGATTGGATTTTTTGCCATGTAGAGAGAGCAGCTCTGTAAGTTAAGTATGGTGGGCGGAAGCCAAGCAGAATGGCGGATAGGGTATTCTGTAGTGGATATTCCACTAGTGCACGATCAATGTGGGTCCAAAGTTGGTCTTCAGAGGGAGCCCACCAAAATGTGAGGCTGTCCAGGATCACTGCTTGGTAATAAGCTTTGAGGTGTGGTACGCCCATACCAATGGCAGATTTGTGCCTGTATAGAACAGTAGATTTAAATCTAGGTCTTTTTTGACCCCATATGTAATAGTTAATCTTGAATTGTAGTTTCTGTAAGTAAGCTGATGTGAGCGGAATGGGTAGAGTTCGGAAAAAGTACAATTTAGATGCAAGAAGTGGCATTTTGCCAACTGCGGCTCTTCCTGCCCAGGATACTTGGGCCAGCAGTAGGGACTTGGTTTGTTTGTTTGATGGACATCAGAAGATGCTCATAGTTGGTTTTTGTAAAAGGAGGTGCATGGTGTACAAAATGTAATTATTATGTAGTTAATAGTAGAGATGGGGGCACGAGAGAAACCGGTGGATAATGTTATTGCGCGTTTCATGTGGAGAAAGCAATATAGGTAACATAAAGGAGGTGTTAAATTTGTATAGTGATATTTGACTGAACTGCTGCAGAACTTTGTTTAGTGCTTGAGTGGAGGTAGTGGGATCTGTAAGGGTCAGGACAACGTCCTCCACATATAGGCCAATCTAAAGCCCCATACACACGCTCGGATTATCCGAGGACCAGGTCCGTCGGATCATGTCCGTCGTACTTTGTCCGATGTTGGTTTTGCGTACACACGGTCGGACAAAGTTGTCGGAAAATCCGATCATTCTGAACGTGGTGACGTTTGTTGCCTACGACGGGACTACGTAGAGGCTAGTAGCCAATAGCTTTGGTCTTGTAATGTGATCTGAGCATGCGTAGCACTTTGTCCGTCGGAATTCGCTACACACGATCGGATTTGGTGTGATCGGACTTTGTTGTCAAAAAATCTATCCAGCAGGAGATAGGAATTTCCGACGATATTGTCTGATAGGACAGAATCCATCGGAAAATCTGACCGTGTGTATGGGGCTTTATACGCCTTGTCTTCTAGTAATTTTTAATAGCATTGTTTGTTATCAATATAATTGTGATGTGAATCCAGCCTTGGGTGACTATTTCTTTTAAAGCACAGTCAACCACTTTGTCATGACAAAATAAAGTTACTGTATATAATAACTTGTCAAGAACTTTAAACCAGCCACTTGTGAGCTATGTAATAAATAAAATTAATCACATTCATTTTCAAGGGAAGACAGTGGAACTATCGTCCATCACCATAGCACAGCTCAGTGAGATATTAGCTGCACTAAGTACCCCAGAGTTTTTCAGAAAGGAAAATGGTTTTGAAGGAGGCCTTACTGGAATAAGTATAATCAGTTGAACGTTAGGGGAAAAAAGAGCTTAAAAATGGAAGCTATCATCCGTCTGTAGAACATACGCTTGGCTGCTCCCTGAGGCAGCCAGGCATGGAATGAGGCCTTTGTAGAACCTGTTCTGTTCTGTAAAATAACTTTTTGATATAGAAAATTTTATTTTGTATTGCAAGGAAAATTAGTGGGGAGAAAAAAGGAGTACATTTCTAGGGAGACAACTGAGATGATTTTTATGAACTTAACAAATAGGATATCTGTACACATTGTTAAGATGATAATTCTACTGATACTATGTACAATAAATGTTTTAGACTGAATATTTAACTACATACCACAATCCTATTTTATGCCACACTAGTGCTGCACAAATCATTATTTTCAGTGCCTATTCCAGGCTGCTTGAACTTCAAATTTTGTTCTGCTCAACCTCTGGCTTTTTCAAAACAACTCTGCTCCCTAATTCCAAAGCAGCAACTAAGAATGGGGTTTTAAGTGCTGTGTTTTGTGTCATTTTTGCACAAAGCAGACACAATGGAGAAACAGGTAAGAAAAGAGACCAATTGGCAAAAGTTTTTCCTGTGTGTGTTACTACTAAAGGTTTTACATTTTGAGACATTTTACAGTACATTGTTGTGGTACCACTATGAGTACTGCGAGTTGAGAACATTGTCAGTTTCAATAACTGGTGTGAGAAGGTAGTGCTTTTATCAGAATTAGAAAATTGAGCTGCCTGCAGACTACCTTCGTTTGCTTTTCACAGCTTGATTGGTTACTATGATCAGCAATTTTCAGCTAGTATGTAGGTGAAAAAAATACCTCTTCAAGTTTAACTTCTCAGTAATGGTAGCAGCCAAAACACAACTCTCTAGTCCATGCTAAAAAAATAAAAAACCGCCTGCAAAGAATACAGTTGCCTGTCTGATCATGCACTAAAACGGGAGAGTGCAAAATCTGGTGCAGCTGTGCATGGTAGCCAATCAGCATCTAACTCTAGCTTATTCAATTAAGCTTTGAGAAAAAAAAAATGGAAGCTGATTGGTTTATATGCAGAGCTGCACCAGATTTTGCACTCTCCAATTTTAGTAAATCAACCGCAGTGTTTGAGATTTTTTTTGGATGACTATTTCTTTTAAAGTACAGTCAACCACTTTGTCATAACAAAATAAAGTTACTGTATATAATAAGCAATATTTTACAACTGCAGCTAAACCAAAGGCTATCTCAAACATCAGTGTTCTTCACTTCCTTTTATACTGCAAGGGGCATGACCATTAAAAAAACAGATAACATGTTGACGTACATTGCCCTCAAGTGTCCATGAACTAATAACAGTGATGAACACTTCTGGGGGTATGCCAACCCCACAGAGTCAGAGCTGAGTGCCTTGATGCAGTGATCACATAGCTACAGGGCTGGTATGCAGGCATACAAGAAAAACTACTTTAAAATCCCATGTTCAGAAGTTTATTTTTCTCCTGCTGAAATTAAGTGATACGTTCCCCTTACCCTGCAGATGAAGGCATTGCACTTACAATATACTGTGCAAATCAAGACTCCAAGCTGTGCAATTCTGACAGAGTGAGATATGACATTGAGTTTGCTCTTCAGGCATGTATCCCAAGAGTTCATTGGCTTTTCTTACAGTTTTTCAAGTCTTTGTTTTCAGTATGCAAACAGCATTTTATGTAGGTAAGGCTAGAATGAACACATAGCCAATCAGAACCTGTGAATTTTTGGTACTGTGCATCTACATTTCCCAAAATTTAAAAACATTTCCAGGGACAGTTTGTCGCTGAAGCAGTGAAATGTCCACTCTATTTGAGTACTGCCAATTAATAACATCCCATCTTGTTATATTTTTGGTTAAAACCTTTTTAGCCAAAAGAGAAAAGACAGTTGTCACATGCATAGCTTATTACTGTGTTTACACTGCATGTTACAGCCTCAAGATCTTTAAATGAGAAACCCTTTTAAGGTGACTTTTTCCTTTAATCTTGTAGGACAAAGTAAGAGGGTCACTTAAAGGGGTTGTAAAGGTTTGTTTCTTATTTTCTAAATAGGTTCCTTTAAGCTAGTGCATTGTTGGTTCACTTACCTTTTCCTTCGATTTCCCTTCTAAATGTTTTTTTCTTTGTTTCCTTTGTCTGAACTTCCTGTTCCTCCTCAGTAAGCTGTTCAGTAAGCTGTTCTGGCTGACTAAACACTGCTCGGATGATGGTGTGAAGTTTACTGAGGAGAAACAGGAAGTGAGAAATTCAGACAAAGAAAAAAAACATTTAGAAAGGAAATCAAAGGAAAAGGTAAGTGAACCAACAATGCACTAGCTTAAAGGAACCTATTTAGAAAATAAAAAACAAACCTTTACAACCCCTTTAATGTCACCACCTCCCCAGCAGCAGGTACTCACTAGACATGTTGTTGTAGGACACTAGTAATAATTATATTTATTAATTATTATTACTAGTCAACCAACATTAGAATTCTTCTATAGCCTATGGGCAGAGCATTTGACCATAAATGTCCGCTCGCGCCGACGAATCTTCATGTCAAATCTTTTTTTCTCTATGTCGAATAATCTTGGACTAATAGAGTTGGGTTAGGCACATTCAACCTTTTTTGCTATTGTCTCTATAATGTCAAATCTTTTCTCTCTATGTAGATTAATCTTGGACTAATAGAGTTAGGTTAGGCACATTCAACCACAGGTTCGATGGACACAGAACACTATTGTCAGCGTCATGTCGAATCTCCTATCTATATCGAACTGTCACAACAAAAACGAAAATAATGCACATGTCTAGTACTCACCTTTCTTTATCCTGTTCAGTTGTTGAGATTGAGAAAAGAAAGTTCTGTGTACGAGGCAAACTGACTTGTCAAAGCTTACACATGAGGCCCCAGCACTGTCATATGGAAAAAAGGGAATGAGTCAAATGCTGACCTATAGCAAAAGTGCTCAGTATTTAATTTCACTGGTGATGGCTAAATAGAGGGACAGGGAACCAAAGGGAAAGTTCCGCTATAAGGCCTCCTCCCCGGCTCCTGTGTGAAACAGAGCTTTTGGGGAGGAGGGGGGAGTGGATATCCGATTTTGACAGGTACCCGCTCCTACTTTCCTTCCGATCACCTTAGGTGATCGGAAGTGGAAGTTCTCATTTCCGAAGTCTTCTGGGACACATGATAGGTTCCAGAAGACTTTGGGACCAGTCACAGACACAGAGCGCAGCGTCACTCCCGTATGTTCAGTGGGTACCCGGCTGAGAAGCCTCAAGCTGTCACAGTCTGGTGGCCATAGTGAAGATGCCGGTGCCACTGAGAGAGGACACAGGGTGAAAACAGCAGGGGTGAGCGCACCACTGGATCGTGGGACAGGTGCGTGGATGTTTATTAAAAGTCAGCAGCTACACTTTTTGTACCTGCTGACTTTTAATAAATAAACAGTAGCTGCACTGCTTACTCAATATATAAAACACATTCCTAACCCATGAAAGCATTTAAAATGAATGTCCCCAATTTGTCCAACAGCATACCCTCTAAGGAAATCGAAGTCTCAGAAATGGATCACAATAAATATGTAAATATGTTACATAACAGTACAATATTATTATAGGATGTAGAGTGTGCTAAAAAAATATACATACATAAATAAATAATTGTGTGTGTATATATATATATATATATATATATATATATATTGTATATAGTAGGTGTATGAATGGAATAACCTATTAAGTGTTCAACACAATTAAGTACTGTCCTCGATACTTTTTTATTTGCACTAACAATTAATTTTTTATGAGAAGCTTTTGGATAACCTTGTCTTTTAACTTCAAGCAGTAATGAAACATAGAGGTTTATCAAAATGGTAAAACCAGCAGGCAGTCAAACTAGAGCATCGTAATGGGAAAATCTATAAGCCTATAGCAGATAATCTGCATCCACAACAGATCTTTATTTATTTATTATAATTGTGAAAAATATAATATAATATAGTATTATATTGTTGCTTTTTTAGTTAGGTAATCATTCCTTTTTTTTTTAGGTAAATCTGAAAATTATTTACTTTTTTATATTCTAGCCAAGAGATGGTGCTTAAGGCTTTAGGCTAAATTTCATGTTTTACTACTACTGTCTACCTTTTTACCTACTACCTTTCTTTTGTAAAAATCCTGTTGTCTACAGATATCAATGGCTCAGATTGATACTCCTATTGGTTACTCATACTAGTAAATGAGTCCTTACCCCTTGCTCTACCTTCCTCCATATGCCTTTGTCTGAGGTTTCGGTCAGAGACAGATTGTCTACAAGTGTTTTAAGAAAACCCATAGTTCTTTGGGAATCATTTTTTATGTATAAATGTATTTAAAGTATAAAGTTTGTACATATTGTAAAAAAAAAAAAAACTAGTTAAAAAACATAATTAAAATTCACCACTACTTATGCCCTGTATACACGATAGGATTTTCGACAACAAAATCCCATGTTTTTTTTTTTTTTCCGATGGATGTTGGCTCAAACTTGTCTTGCATACACACGGTCACACAAAGTTGGTCGGAAATTCCGAATGTCAAGAACACTGAAGTAGTTCAAGCCTTTTTCTTGTTTTAATATTGATGATTTTGGCATAACGCTCATGAAAACCCAAAATTCCTATCTCCAAAAATTAGCATACACTAAACCTCTAGCACAGAGGGTAAGACACAGAAAGAAATTCTGCACGAATAGGCTGTCTCCCAAGTGCTGTATCAAGGCAACCTCAGTGGGAAGTCTGTGGAAGGAAAAACCTGTGGCAGAAAACGCTGCAGAACGAGAAGAGGTGACTGGAACCCTGAGTAAGATTGTGGAGAAGGACCAATTCCAGACCTTGGAGACCTGCGGAAGCAGTGGACGGAGTCTGGATTAGAAACATCCATCCAGAGCCACCGTGAACAGCGTGGCTGCAGAAATGGGCTACAGTGCCGCATTCCCCAGGTCAAGCCACTTTTTGAAAATGGTAAAACCAGCAGGGCAGTTCAAACGCAGAGACTTCGTAATGGGCTAATCAGATAAGCTTACTGCACGATAATCTGCATCCACAACTGTTATCTATATATTTATATATTAATCTAAGGTAATTGGTTGAAAATATATAATAAATATGTTTTACTACTACTGTCTACCTTGAAATTCCGAATGTCAAGAACACGGTGACGTGCAATACATACGATGAGCCGACAAAAAATGTAATTCAATAGCCAGTGCTGCTCTTCTGCTTGATTCCGAGCATGCGTGGAACTTTGTGCATCGGAATTGTGTACACACGATCGGAATTTCCGACAACGGATTTTGTTGTCAGAAAATTTGAGAACCAGCGCCCAAATTTTGTGTGACAGAAATTCCTATGGAACATGTGTGATTGTTGTCAGAAATTTTGACCGTGTGTAGCTCCCTACACACGGTCGAAATTTCTGACAACAAGGTCCTATCACACATTTTCCGTAGGAAAATCCTATTTGTGTGTACGGGGCATTAGCCTACAAGTCCAGCGCATAAGGACAGCAAAACTGAGTCTGGCACCAAGTTTTGTTGAGCCCTGTATAAAGTGATATTTATTTGGCATTTCGTAATCATATTCCAAATGCAGCTACCAAACAATTGTTACATAATTTTGTGCTGCTATGCGAGTGAGGCTGAGAGAGGCCATGGTGCTGCAACCGTAATTGGGGATTCAGATTTTTGAGGATAATCAAACCCTTCCTTTATACATACTACTATATACATACTGAGGGATGTACTTGAAAAACAGCTGTCCAAAAAAATATTGTTTTGAACCATGGGAGCACCTGTAATTAGCCACTACAATTAACAAAAGGGTTAAAGTGATATAAAAGTCTTGTTTTTTCTTCTTTAAAAATAACAAACGTGTCATACTTACTAGCTCTGTGCAGTGATTTTGCACAGATCAGCCCAGATCTTCTTGGGTCCCTCGCTGGGGCTCCTGGTCCCTCCCTCCTGCCAAATTCCCCCACAGCAAGCAGCTTGCTCCACCCTCTCTCTCTCCTCATTGGCTCACTGACTCTGATTGACAGCAGCGGGAGCCAGTGTGTCTTAGCCAATCATGAAGGAGAGTCCCGGACAGCCAACGCTCTAGTGCAACATCGCTGGATCAAGACCACTGCACACAGAAGGTTTTGATCTTAATGCTTAGAATGCATTAAGATAAAAAAAAAACTTCTGCCTTTCGAACCACTTTAAGAGCTAATATTAAAGTATTAAACCTACATTAAAGTGATTGTAAAGTCTTGTTTTTTTTTTTTAAATAACAAACATGTTATACTTACCTGTTCTATTGTAGTTGATTTGCACAAAGCCTGGATCCTCCTCTTCTTGGGTCCCTGTTCGCTGCTCCTGGCCCCTCCCCTCCTGCCGAGTGCCCCCACAGCAAGCAGCTTGCTATGGGGCACTTGAGCCATGCTGCTGCTTCGTGTGTCCATTCAGACACGGAGCTGCCATTCGGAGTGTGTAAACACACACATCCCTGTGCTGTAAGAGGAGAGGAGACATGTTGTTTGTCCTTAGTAAGTAGGAACAGTGATATGTCTCCTCTCCTACTCAGTCCTATCCCCATACAGTTAGAACACACTGAGGGAACACACATTTAACCCCTTAATCATCCCCTAGTGTTAACCCCTTCGCTACCAGTGTCATTTACACAGTAATCAGTGCATTTTTATAGCAATGATCGCTGTATAAATGTCAATGGTCCCAAAAATGTGTCAAAAGTGTCCGATCTGTCTGTCGCAATACCACTAAAAATCGCAGATCACCAGCATTAGTAGTAAAAAATAAATAAATAATAATAATTCCATAAATCTTTCCCATAGTTTGTAGACGCTATAACTTTTGCGCAAACCAATCAATATACACTTATTGCGATTTTTTTTTAACCAAAAATATGTAAAAGAATATATATGTATTGGCCTAAACTGATGATGAAATCATTTTTTTAAAAAACATTTTGGGGAAATTTATTATAGCAAAAAGTAAAAAATATAGTTTTTTTTTTTCAAAATTGTTGCTCTTTTTTTGTGTATAGCGCAAAAAATTAAAACCGCAAGGGTGATAAAATAGCACCAAAAGAAAGCTCTATTTATGGGTAAAAAAAGAATGCAAGTTTTGTTTGGGTACAGCATTGCATGACCGCGCAATTACCAGTTAAAGCGACGCAGTGCCAAATTGTAAAAAGTGCTCTGGTCATGAAGGGGGTAAAACCTTCTGGGGCTGAAGTGGCTAAAGTGGTTAACTACCAGAAAAATAAAGAACAATGGCCCCCCTGCAGGTTTAAGTCATAATGTACTAGTATACATAAGACTTACCTGTATACAGAGCCCTTCAGTGGAGCGCTGTCACCGATCCCTGGCACTGCCATCTTCACCAGGTCTTTCTTTCCAGGTTCGCGGACTCCGGCTGCATGAATGGCTAGAGCCGAGATGACGTCACTCCTGCGCATGTACTCGGGAGCCCCTGACATATTATGCCATCCCTTCAGAGTGTATGTGCTGGTGATATCACCAGCTGGATGTTGTGTGAATATCTCCTAAACAGTGGAAGTTTAGGAGATATTCACTGTACCTACAGGTAAGCCTTATTATAGCCTTACCTGTAGGTACAAGTTCAAAAGTGGAGTTTAATTCCACTTTAAGGGCGTTTGACTTTTTTTTTAGCCTCTAAACACCCCTCTGTGTTAGCCCCCCTCTGTGTTAGCCTTTGTGGCCATGAACACATAGGTGTTTACAGGTGGTGTATTAGAAGAGGAGCGTTTAGAGGCTGAAAAAAAAAAAAACATCACTTGCACGTTCAAGAGAGGGGCTGAATGTGTCTATAAACATGTTAATGCATCTTAACACACTAAAATGCTAGGCATGTTTAGTGCTTGAGCTTCCATTTATCTCAATGGCCAGAAAAAAAAAAAAATATTCTAACCAATGGAAAGAATGGAAAGAACTTTTTTAGTGCATCTATACACGCCTAAATGCGTTTCTGCATTTTTTAAAGCTACTTTTCTCCTGCCAGGAAAAATGGCCATCAGGGTAGCTGGGAGGCCTAATGATTTCAGCAATTATAGTGGTTTAGGTATTTGGATAAGCAACTTCAGAAGATGAATGCTAGTAGAAATGCCATCAAACAAGCAGACAGGGGTGTGAACTAAATTTACCAAATGAGTTAAGTGTACCTTTAAATCTTCAACAAATAAAATAAAGTAAAATAATGTAATCATCACAGGCTCCCTATAAAATATTTTTCTTTTTTTAAATGAAAGCATTACATTAAAGAAAACATGCCTGGTAATACTGCCAATTAGATGTGCTTCCTCCATTACAGGGGGCATAAGGGTTTACAAACTCTTAAAGAAAATGCAAATGTATCAGTTGCATGAAGAGACGAAAATAAAGCAGCGTCAGTTGAAGCGTTAAACTTGGCGGTGGCTTAGGTTGCCAGCATGTGGTCGGTTCGATCAGTCACTGTGGCAGGGTCATTAAGAAATGGGACTATACATATTTATAGTGACTAATGAGGGAGCCAGTCAGCTCTACTACACTGAACAAAGAATGGACGCTTACATTTTTCTCATTGCGCCAATTCAGCGGAGAAAATAGAAGCATTCTTATTCCGTTTCCGTTGTTGGTATGATTGTGAATTTTTAATTATAACAAATAAACCTAATTCTATTACAGGATGAAACGTGTGCCTAAAGCACACCGTGTTTTGCATGATTAACTTTCACTTCATCACCTGCACTGCTATCCCTTAGAATAAATAGTTTTGTTTTTGTTTAGAATGAGAAATGAATAATTGTCTGAACACAGTTAAAGCCAGTGTTGTACCATCATGTGTGCAAGTGTATGCAGGGAACATGGGCCCCAAGGGAAGGGGGGCCCACTGTGCCTAGAGTAATCAATCATATTTTATTAACCGTACCAGATCCAGGCTGCGTTACTTTTCCTGTGATTGTCGGTGTTTCTGCCTGGGAGCGGCACTGTTCTGTGCAGATCCTGTAATATCTCACTTAGCCTAGTTTCACACTAGAATGAGGTGTGGGAACCCAAAATCTGTGCACGTTTCCTGCATTGTATTCATGTTGCACTGCCCTTGCGATCTGCAGCGAGTGTCAGTGCAATGTTAACGACACCCCAAATTCAGGTTGCAAACACAGTGCGTTTGCCTGCACCAGATCACATGGTACAAAACAACCATGCAATAGGATTGCAGTGCGGTTCCAAAATTGGTGCATGCATGCCTTTGGTGTGATCCGGTGCGATTTGGAATTAAAAATTAATGGAATCAAATCGCAGTGCACTGAATCACATGTGACTTCCACAGGAATGTGGTACGGTTCATGTGCAATTGATATGCAGCTCATAGTGTGAACTGAGGCTTACAGGAATCCTGCGAGTGAGATAGTGAGACACAGGTTCAACAGTGCCCAGTCTGCTACATTAATAGGATGGAGGAGGATGAATCTTCTTCGCCTCCAGTCCTATCCGTACAGTGTCTGCCACGCCCCACACTCCACCCCCTGACATGCACGCTGAAGGTGAAAGGGCTTGCTAGACAGGTGACAGACATGAATAAAATGTAATTTGCTATGGGGGCACCAGAGCCAAGCCGCTGCTCTGTGTGTACATTCAGCCCAGCTCGGCCCAACCCTGCCTCATCCTCTCCTCAATGGCACCTGCTACTCTCTCAGCCAATGAGAAGGGAGAGCTGAGGCTCTTGTGCAACATCGCTGAATCGAGATGGGGCTCAGATAAGTATTAGGGGGGCCTGAGGGGAGGGGGGCTGCTGCACACAGAAGGTTTTTTATCTTAATGCATTAAGATAATAAACCTTCTGCCTTTGGAACCACTTTGACTGAGAATAATAAGGTTGAATATATTTTTATATTTATTTTATATATTTATTTAAGTAACAACAGTAAAACAAAATCATTATCAAATAGGCATGTTGGTACAAGTATAGGGGGAAGGGTATTAGGGGGGAAATGGGTAGTGAAGTCAAGAATGGGCAATGGGGAGAGAGAGAAGGGAAGTCCAAGTAGTATTGGAAGCCGTCCCCTCCATAGTGCAATACATCTTAAAGTGCAGTAATAAACATCTTTGTAAACTAGGAATAGTTTCCAATATAAACATTTGTATCCCCGCGCAGTGTCATCACTCTTCGGACACCGCACAGGGTTTAACGTTCTTCCGTTATTCTGTCCCCTGGAGGAAGGTACCAGCTGGGTCAGGGGAAAGTAAAGAGGGAGAGGGAGGGGAGGGGGAGTAGCTCAGTGTGTACAGATTGAAGGTAGTCATCTATATTACCCATTTCTTACTAGCAATTGGCCAACCCGTGGATAACAGAATGAGGGGCCGAGATGATCAAATTCTCACCCTAAAATGGCTTGTGGCTTGACCAGTGGTACCGTTTTCTGTCTATAGACAACGTCTGGTCACATCTTCAGACCAACTGAGGATAATAAATACTCAGAGCAATTTGTTTACAACTAAAGCATGCTCACCTTGGTTTTTGGTGCAGGAAAAATGTCCCAATCTATAGAATCCTGAGTGTTCTTACACAGGTTTAGTGCAATAGCTTTCATTTGCCTTCAATACACAAGGAAGGAAGATTTACACCTTATGTTTCTCGTGACTGGTGTGTGATAACATTATAAGTCTGACTGTTGCACAGCCAGAAATATTAAGGCTGGGTTCACACCATTGCGAATTGGATGTGGGATCACCACATCCAATTTGCAATAGCAGGAGATTTTTACCGGCTCTCTATGGAGCCGGTTCACATATCTCCGCAGCGGGTACGGTGCGTTTTGCAGAAACTGTGTGTCCTTTGGCCTGTTTCAGGTGCAAATTTATCAGAAAATTTGTGCTGAAATCGGACCTGAAACGGTAAACCGGCACGCACCGGGTCTCCTGCTGTGAGATGGATCCATATTAGGTGTGAATCGAGCCTAAAGGTTTTTACAATTTTCACGGTCTGGTGATTGTAAACATTCTTAGGCTTTTCCTGCTGATGACATTAAAAATATTGCATCCACTGTCATTTTAACCTCACAATAGTGTAATTAACAATCATTCACAAAATGTTAATTCGTGTTTTTGGGAGCTTGATTTAAAAATAATTGATTTTCAGCTGCAGACCTGACTTATCCATATAGAGAAAGCCTGCCAACTCCTAGAAAATGTCTTTTTTTTTTATAAAGTAGCTTGTGCACAGTTCAATTCAACATTATTTTTTTTTATATATAGAATTGCTACATGCAGCACAATCCAGGGTGAGAACACCATGTTTCATTTAGCTTTTCACGTACATTTTCAATTTTCGGGAGTTGGTGAGATGTTACTGGCTTCCTTTCCTCTGCAGTTTTTTTTCCAAAACATTTTGCTCTGTGACCACTATGTGATTTTACTGGTTAAATCTCATTAGGATTAATGGATATACAGTATATTTATAGTATTGTTACTTCTTTCTCAGGTCCAGGTTTATAACAAGCACTTGAGGCTCTCTGATACGGTTTTACACATAGGCAACCTCCCTGTGCTGGCAGTAAGTTAGGTTTAAAGCAGAACTAAAGTTCCAGGTTTAAAAACTGTAAGTATGCAGGCTTTTTATTGAAAAAGAGACATGCAACATCCCTTCTGCAATATAATAAACCTACATGCCTGCTTGCAGTCTTATTTGGAATGTAAACATAGCTGCACAAGCCCACCCATCATCGTATGGATAATGGAAGTCAGCTTCCCCTCATATACTAAGCTCTGGAGCAACTGTACTTGCAAGTTCACAGTTTGTTTGCCTTTAGTAAATCAACCCCATTGTGTGAGGGCATTGCTTACAACCGCCAGCAAGATTCTGAGGCTGTCCCTGGCAAATCTAGCCTAATCGCTAGTGGTTAAGAAGGAAGACTTTTACCTAGATGCAGGTAACTGCTTCTAGAAGAACTCTAAAATTAGCCACAAACAATGCAATCTAATTTCACATGTTCCTACCTGATTGTATACACAGTACCAGGAGCGGCTGGTGCTCCATTGTTTTGAAACCCCGCTCGCAAGCCCGCCAGCCCAGCACTTACCCCATCCAGGTCCCGGGCGGCAGGAAGCAGGAAGACAATAGCAAATGTTGATTTGCTATTGTGACAAGTGGATGGGCTCAGGGCACAATGCTCTGCGCCCCGAGCCCACCCTTTTTAAAGCCCCGCTCACCCGCTCGCAAGCTCGCCGGTCCTGCTCTTTCCCCATCCAGGTCCCGGGTGACTTCCCCAGCTTCTCCTCCCGGGCAATCCAGTCTCAGGACCCAGCTCTAATCATGTGCTTCACAAAAAAAAACCATAGAACTCTCTGCGTCCAGCACCCTGCATGGAGATTAGCGGGGTTGCGACCCTGCGCCTCTTAAGGTTGGGCCGCCACTGTGCAGTATGTTGTAAATTGATTGAATGGTTTAGATAAGTCCTTGTATTGCATAGTTTTGGTAAATATTAAGTTGATTGCACAAAGAATTTATGGTCAGATTCTACCGTGCATGGTAAGGGTAAAGGGACTTTAAAGAGGAAGTAAACCCTTATGGGTTTTACTTCCTCTTTGTTTCCCTGCAAAGTTAAAGCATAATGGGCTACTATGCATCGCATAGTAGCACATTATGTATCACTCACCCGACACAGGAGCCTGCGATGTCACTGCTGTCCCCTCTTCCACGAAGCGTCCATCTTCCTTCTGGGTATCGCGGCTCCGGAACTGTGATTGGCCACGCATGCGCATGGGAGTCACTGCTAACAGCATGATAGCCGTTAGCAACAGCACGCTCAGTGCGCCTGCACGCCGCTGTCTATGGCGCATGCCCCGTAGACAGCGGTGCCTGTCTTTTGCAAATATCTCCTAAACCCAAAAGAGTTAACATACACAGGACATATGCAGCATGTCCAGTTTTTCTGCCCGCCTGCTGGGACTCTTCCTCTGAGTAAAAAGCAATTGTTGGCTTTGATTAATCGAAGATTGGTTCACTGTATACTCAGAGAAAGTGTTAGCAGCTGTAGCTATCAAAAAAAAACAGTCAGTGTTTATAAACAACACTGCTCCAGAGGCAAATATAGAAAAATACAAAGTAACATGATGTTACTTGTGGATCACTTTGTTCATTCATCTGAAGATCAAAGAGGGGAACTTGGATCTGCAGATGTTAGTTTAAGCAACCTGACAAGAATTTTTTTTTAATGTTCCTCTGTTTAACCCCTTATTAACCCATAGCTTACTCTAATTAGCCCTAATTAACGTCTTATTCTCCCTCTGCATTTAATTATTATTTTCCTGCTGATTTTTTTTTGTTTGTTTTTATTTTATTAACCATTAATATTTAAACTTGTTTTAATTTTTGTTTTGTTTGTTAAGATTTTCACACATTTAAAATATATTTAAAGGCAGTCCCTGGCTTACACAAATCTGACTTACATACGACTCATACTTACAAACGGAGGGAGACAACAGTAAGTGAGAGGAAATCTACCCCTAGGAAGGGAATTTCACTCCTGTAAGAGTTACCAATCCTTGTTTCCACAAAAAACCCAAATTTTCAAAATCCAATTGTCATTGGGACAGAAAGTGAGGTGAAATCTTCTGAACAGGGGCACAGACATCAAAACAAACATTACAGGAGTGTTAACCCTTACCTATGCTATCCAAAACGTACAAATAATTTTTTTGTCCGGAGTTACATTTAAAAAATGTGCCTCTTCCAACTTACATACAAATGCAACTTAAGAACAAACCTACAGAATCATATTTGTAACCTGGGGACTACCTGTACCCATTCCCATTTAAAAAAAAGGCAAAATAAAAAAGAAACTTTATTTACTTGTAAATAACTTCAATGCTTTATACTAGAATCATATTTTAGTGTAATTTTTAACCACCTCCTGTCGACACTATAGCGGAAATACAGCTACAGTGTGGGCCTTAATTTGTGGAAGGGCGTCCATGTATGTCCTCCCGAGAATGCGCCGCCTTTCCCCCCCCTATGGGGCATGAGCGGAGCGCTCTGTGATCTGCTAGTCGACTGATCATTGACGCTGAAAGCGTGAGGAGAAAAAAAAAAAGCCCAGAGGGACAGAATCTGTCCCAATCATGGAGTGCCACTGCTGCTATGCAGTGCCCAACACTGACACCTGCCAGTGCCCACCAGTGTCACCTACCAGTGCATATAAGTGCTGCCAATCAGTGCCCATCAGTGCCTCATCATCAGTGCTGCCTATTAGTGTCACCTACCAGTGCCTATCAATGCCCATCAGTGACACCCATCAGTGCTACCTATCAGTGCCCATCAGTGCTACCTCTCAGTGCCACCTATCAGTGCTTCCTCATCAGTGCCCATCAGTGCCGCCTTATTTGTGCCTATCAGTGCAGCCTATCAGTGCCCATCAGTGCCGCCTCATAAGTGCACATCAATGAAGGAGAAAAATTACCTGTTTCAAAATTTTATAACAAACTATGAAACAGATTTTTTTGTTTTTTTTTCGGTCTTTTCTTCATTTTTTTTGCAAAAAAATTAAAACTCAGCAATGATTAAATACCACCAAAAGAAAGCTCTATTTGTGTGGAAAAAAATGATAAAAATTTAATTTGGTTATAGTGTTGCAATGTCATTCAAAGTGTGAGAGTGCTGAAAGCTGAAAATTGGCCTGGGCAGGAAGGCGGTTTAAGTGCCCAGTAAGCAAGTGGTTACAAATTGCAGAATAAAAGGTGCATGTTTTACCTTCAGTAACACAATTTAATTTAACTAACACTACTGCATTTTGTTTAGTTTTTTTTGCATTTCATTGTCTAAGGATTGAAAAAAAAAAAATGCAAGAAAATATTATGAAAAGAAAGCCTTGTTTGTCCTTAAAAATACATTATATGTATAACCTTATTATCTTTAGTAAAGACAAAGATATCGCTGAATAAACAGGTCCATAGCAGAAATGTTAACATTACTCTGGTCCACAGGGGTTGAACAGGTGTGAGAAGTGAAGTAGTTAAAGTATGGGAATTGTACAATGGGAGTGTACTTTTTTTTTTCTCTCAGAGAATAGGTAATAATTAGCCCCCCTGCCCCTGCACAATTGACTCCCAGCAACAATAGTTCCCCACCCATGTACAATAGATCCCCCAGCAGCCATCAACAATAGACCCTCCACCCCACCCCACCACCCCTTGCCATTACATACATTCAATGCTGGAGGTGCTGGAACTGCATTCCAGATGAGAAAAAGCCCTGAGATTGTAAGATGTATGGCCAGCTTTAAACTGGAACTTTTATTCTTGTGTAAACAGATTTATTAACAAAACCTGACTGCACCATCCAGCATGTAGCTTGTAGCTCGTTCCACTGTATTTGGACTCATTCTAGCCAAGAAGGACTGGAGTGGCCAATCCTGGGCTGGGCTGGGTTGGGTGGCCTGGTCCTCATGTCTATGGCCACCTTTGGATTTGAAGACATCCGTGAAGCTGTGATATACTGTACAGGAGGCTTCCCTGCACATGTACTCCATTTATCTTCTCAAGCTCATGACGAACTGCAGAAGAGATTTTGCATGGTTAATTAGTGGGCTAATGCACCATTAAAGGTTTTTCTTAATACCATTGCTCATTTATTGGTGTGTTGTATGTCACTTACTCAATTTCACATGAAGTCTGCAGGGCTATTGATTGAATTAATTAACCCCTATGCTCCATAAAGAGTCTTCAAACGATGCAAGTGAGGTGGGTGGGAGGAATAACATAAGGAAAGTTATATTCTTCACATTTCCTACTGATTGGAAGGGGGTTCCTCTGACAGTGTAAACATAAGCTTGGTGTAATTTAATCCATACTGTGGGGCGGGTTATTAGCTGATACTATCATGCATTAATAGGATTTTCACCATACAAGAATTCCATTAACAGGTGATATAAGGTGATAAGCTCTATCACATTTTACAGAATCTTGCCTATAGATAAGGAAAGCTTGTCCCACCCATTGTGTCCTATTCCTACCCGCTGCAAAGCTTCAGATCCCGTTTAATGCTGGCTCAGTCTCCTTCAATACCCGTGTAAGCCTTCTGCTTTTCTCTATTATACATGCTGTGCTTACAGTGAAGCATGTGTCTTACAAATACAATGTTAACAGCAAATGGAATAATTTTTTTTTTGTAGTGAATGTAACAAACGGGGCTGATAAGTTCTCATAAAAACACCAATAGCTATTATGGCTGGGATGGGTTTCTCTGTTTCTTAGTTAAATGCAATCTTTAACTTTTCATTGAATCTGCACAATAAATAAAAGCCCAGGGCTAAAATGGGTTTTTATTTTTTATCAGAAATTTAACAGTTATGGTACAATAGTTTGGAATGGAGGGATAGCAGTAGTAGGGGAAAGCATGACTTTACAAGTTGAAGTCAATATTTGCATATAATGAGCCACCAGCATTTGAGGGTTCCTGGGTGCTCTGATAATATAAACATGGGCAATTTTTTTGGTATCCTAACCAATTTCGTTCCATGAAAGTGAATAAATCAAAGCTAAGCAATTGTCTGATGTCTACCTGTTTGTCTTCGGTATGTCACAGAGTTAAAAAATTAAAGTGTGAAAATAGATAAATGATTGCTTATTCTACAAATATATTCTAAAATGGCCTGAATAGATTTGTTGGTACCCTTATGCCGCGTACACACAGTCGGAATTTCCGATGGAAACAGTCCGATGGGAGCTTTTCATCTGATTTTGCGACCGTGTGTATGCCCATCGGTCTTTTTCTGACGGCATTTCCGACGGACTTTGGATTGAGAGCCTGTTCTTAATTTTTCCGACGGAAAACCTTTCTATCGGAATTTTTTGATCGCGTGTATGCAATTCCGACACGCAAAATTCCGACGAATGCTCGGAAACAATTCATCGCATGCTCGGAAGCATTAAGCTTCCCTTTAATAGTGCTGTCGAATGTGTTGTATGTCGTGGTGTTATTGACCGTCGGAATTTGGTGTGACCGTGTGTAGGCAAGACAGTTTGAGCGAAATTCCGATCATGTGTACGTGGCATTAGAAAAGATTATACATTTTTGGACTATAGTGATTTCAAACAAACTGTTTTCTGTAATTAGCATCACAAGTATTTCCAATCTTGTAATCATTTTATTTACAGTAAATGGAGAAAAGTAGTCACTGTACTGTATGGTGTCATATACACCACACTGGACATGGACCAGAGAAAGCAAGAATGGAGCTACACGACCAGTCAAAAGTTATAGAACACCCCATTTTTCCAGTTTTTATTGGAATTTACACAGTTTAATGTCTCAATGTACCCTGAAAATAAATCTTTGAACAAATAAACAATTGCAAATATAGAAGTCACAGAGTCATTTTCTTTAACAAAATGGAATTATTTTGACTGATCAAAGTAGCCAACTTTTTCAAATATAACAGCCAAACATGTTTGTGGCATTCTTTCTACTTGTAGGTTGCTTCGCTTTCACCCTTCTGTCTTGTTCATCCCAAACCAGCTCAATGGGGTTTAAGTCTGGAGACTGTGCTGGCCATTCTATTATTTGAAGCCTACCATCTAGTTCTTTTCCTCTAAAGTAGTAGTTCTGACACAGCCTGGAGGTATGTTTTGGGTAATTTACTTGCTGCTCCTAACTAGGTGTATTCCAGAGGGTATTGCATAGCGCTGCAAAATACTGTGGTAGTGATTTTGGTTCAGGGTGCCACTCACTCTGTGCAAGTTTCTATCTCTGGATCCAGCAAAAGAGCCCCAGACCATCATGCTTTCTCCTCCATGTTTATCAGTTAGTGTCAAACACCAAGGGACTAGCCTTCCACCTACTCCACAGCATACAAAAACCCTGCGTAAACTCATATTTTGATTCAGCGGTCCATAATGCCCTTTTCTAGTCTTCAGTAGTTCACTGTATCAGTTGAATTCTCTCCAAAAATTGGGTTTTGATGCTGCGGTTGGTGTGCTGTGCAAATTGGGACGGATTGCATCTCCTGGCCTCATGATTTACGTTTTGAGGAATCTTAATGGACTTTTAATGGACTTTTCAAGAGAT
This sequence comes from Lithobates sylvaticus, assembly GCA_028564925.1. Classification (NCBI taxonomy): domain Eukaryota; kingdom Metazoa; phylum Chordata; class Amphibia; order Anura; family Ranidae; genus Lithobates; species Lithobates sylvaticus. Next base: position 121,733,580 of record CM053029.1, on the reverse strand, counting down.
TACTAGTGAGTCACAAGTGCTCTTCTTTACTGTATATACCGTGCTATTAAAGTGGTGTCCCCCCCCCCCCCCCCAAAAAAAAAGAGCTTAAAATTCCTAAAAATATTTAAAAAAAATTATTGGAAAAAAAAAATGTAACTCACCTCTAAATGCCTGTTGCTAGGGGGTCCCTCGTAGTCTGCCTCCTTCAGTGCCCGGGCTGGTGACATCACTTCCCCTCGGCGCAGTCAGTCATTTGGGACACGTGACAGGTCCCAGATGACTGTGTGGCCTATCACGGCGCGGCGCTGCTTGCGCATGCGCAGTGGGTGCCCACAGTAAGAATCCCGGTGCCGCGAATGGAGCGGGGAACGAGAGGGGCTTCGTTCCCCTGCCTCGCTGGACCCTGGGATAGGTAAGTGTCCGATTATTAAAAGTCAGCAGCTGCAGTATTTGTAGCTGCTGACTTTAAAAAAAAAAATTTAAGGGGCACCCCACTTTAACTGAGACTGTGAATATGAATTCACTTTTGTGCTATAGTTCTTGTGTTTCTTATTCTCTCTGACCATCTACTCTAGTAATTTTTGCACTCACTGACAGCCCACTCTAGCATTACATATACTGTAGTGCACAATATGAGCTGCCTATAATTAAGTCGTAGTGACTTTGTATTATGGATATTTTTAGTACAGGCTTGGTTTATCTAAATCTAGTTGATAGACAACACTAAATCATGGATAATGCATGAACATATAAATATACAACATAATGCAATGAAAGATATTGTTTATATGATTTTTGTTACTCAGTATTCTATCTTGTTAGGCTGTTTAATATAGCAGACAGATATGTCATTGTTTTTTTTAGCACACAAATGAGTGTTACCTTAGAAGTCACTGATATATGGGATGATAAAAGAAAAATGGAGGACCCTTAATTTTCTTGCTGTCACATTCAATTGAGAAGGCACTTCTGTTACATGACAGTCAGGGGTCTGTGTCATCCAGCATACAAGATAAGATATGCAGTATCTCACTTGCTGCACTGTCACATTCACTCTGTCATCTGCCATCGATATCCTGTACTGACCTACTTGCTACTGACACTAGTGATAGAAGATGGGTGACTACTTTTGAATCGGGACTGCTCATTCTTATTTTTGAAAGTCTGCTGTGTATGACAAAGAGACAATTTCTCAGTAAAAGGCTCACTCTTACCTGGCATGGAAGAAAATGCAGTTCAATATAAAGTTCCCTAGGAAATGAAAATTGGCTGTTCTTATAACAGCAGGGTGCTTAAAAATTGTGTTTCATTATAATACCAGGAAATAATTAAGAAAATACCGGAGTCCTGATACACACAGTAAATCATTTTTTTACTAGCTTTCATCAAGGATATTTTAAGAGTGGTAAATGTAAAGTGAACTTGCTGCATGTAACATGCAAGTGCCCTCTGTGTGTCTCAACTGGATTGTTTCAACATATATGTAATGTTGTACACCCTATTGTTATGACCCATGTACAATACTACATTTTTAATCTTTTGTACCAATAAAACAATATTTTTATACTCCTATTGTACTTCTTTAGTGCCGGTATAGTCCGACTCCCTGAGGGTACTTCCCATTAGACATGTGCGGTTAGTTTCGTACGAATCGTAAATTCGTACGAATTTTTCGAAATTCGTACATTCGTACGGAACCGAATTACGAATTTTTTTGGATACGAATTCTGTACGGAATACGAAATTCCGTTTACGAATTTCGGATCCAAATTATTCTAAATTTATTCGAATCCGGCAACTACCAAATATATCGAATTTCAATTTCAACTAATACTAAAGAAATTATTATAGCGGATATAACGAGTGATTCGAAATTCGGCTCCAAACTATTCGAATTCAACTACCAAATATATCGAATTTCAATTTCAACTAATACTAAAGAAATTATTATAGCGGATATAACGAGTGATTCGAAATTCGGCTCCAAACTATTCGAATTCAACTACCAAATATATCAAATTTCAATTTCAACTAATACTAAAGAAATTATTATAGCGGATATAACGAGTGATTCGAAATTCGGCTCCAAACTATTCCAATTCAACTACCAAATAATATATTGAATTTCAATTTCAACTAATACTAAAGAAATTATTATAGCGGATATAACGAGTGATTCGAAATTCGGCTCCAAACTATTCGAATTCAACTACCAAATATATCGAATTTCTAATTTTCAACTAATACGAAAGAAATTATTATAGCGGATATAACGAATGATTAGAATTTCGGCTCCAACTACCAAATAATATCTAATTTCAACTAATACAAAATAAATTATTATAGCGGATATAACGAATGATTTGAATGGATTCGATATTCAGTATAACGAATATCGACAGTGTACGAATAATAACGGATTCTTTGTTGGTCCAAATTTCTTTACTACAGAAACATGTGACTGTTGGTTGACCAATCACATCAGAGGTTTTCTTGTGATGCTGAGGCCTACAGGGCAGGGCAGAGGGCACGCCCTGATCATATGACTTCTCTTTGTGGAGCTGATCATACAGTCAACTATTTGTGCCAGTGCATCTGCTCAAATATCGTTGCGATCCTTGGATTTTTGATATTCATTTGCCCTGATATCTGTTCGAGTCTGCAAGATTATTATCCTTGATAGCTTATTTTGCTATTGGATTTCTTCTTTTGCTCCAGATTTTTGTTTTAGTCTGCTCATCTTTTTTTTTTTTTTGTCTTTTTTTGACTTGGAAGGCAAAATGAGCAGCAAACAAGTAGATCAAGGCAGAAAGAGTGCTGCTGCTGGGAGAGGGAGAGCTTCGAGCCGGCGTAAAGTAGAACAGCAGCAGGTGGGACGTTCTGTCTCTGCGCCCCCTGAGCTCAGCTCACCTCCCATGAAGTTGAGGCGACCAGGAGGAGTGAAAGAGCCTGCCAAACTGCAGACATCACGTCGCCAGCTGTTCCAGGAGGACTTACCTTGTACAAGCACTGCTGCTGGTAGCACTAGCATGCCCACTCGTACCTTTTATGGAAGAGGACGAGGGCAGACCAAAGGTAAACTTCCCAGTGCACACACCTTTGTGCAGCCAAAGATGGAGATCTTGGACAGCATGCTGCATGAGACATGTGAGGAGAAGGCCCAGGCTGAACAAGCTCATGATGATGTTATCACTATCAGCACTCCAGGGAGCTTCGAGATAAGCAAGCAGGAGCCTGAGGAGAGTCAGCTTACAACACATTGTAAAGATCATCAGTCTTCCCCTGGCAATGTAGAAGAAGAGAAAGAGATGGAAACAAGTTTTCACATGGAGAACTTTGATTACCAACCATCGGCATCGGCATCTACCCATGTTGGCCCCAGCGACAGCCCAGGAGAATATATCTCCCCTGACTCCCCACTACTTTTCTCCCCTTATAAGTCCCCTGCCGTTATTTCAAAGCCTCCAGCATCATCGGCCAATGCAACCACAGCGACAGCACCCAAAATACCTGTGATGTTCAGATCTCATTCTCTTCTTCATCCTGCTCCTCCTGCTGAACCTCAGAAAGACAGTCCAACCACTGCAGTGGATGTGAGTCCATCACCAGGCACTGCGGGCAGTGTCATTGGTGCTGGCTGCCGTTCCAGCGTTTGGCTGCATTTCACCAAAATTGGCGTTGGTCAGAAGGCCAAATGCAAGCATTGTGGCAGGGACATCAGCCGGGGCCGAGACATAGGGCATCTCAGCAACAGCGGGATGAACCAGCACATGCGTGTGCACCACCAGGCTGTGCTGTTAGGGGAGAAAATTGTGTCCCCTCCAAACACCAAAAGAGGAACCAATACCAATAGTGGCACCACCACAGCCACCACCATAAGTACCAGCACCACCACCCCACATCCAACCCATACCAGCCACCAGGCCACCCTGGAAGATTTTGGTGGCTTTCACAGTGCAAAAGGAATGTCTCAGGCACAGGTTAGGAAGATTACACGCCTGATCGGCCAGCTTATTGCAGTTGGAGGAGCACCATTCAATATGGTAGAAGGTGAGCCCTTCAGGCAGTTGATGCAGGCTGTTGCACCACAGTACCGTGTGCCATCACGAAAGACCTTTAGCCAAACTGTGGTGCCAGCCTTATACAGGTCTTGTGTTGGGGTGCTGAAGGACGAGATTAGAAAGGCAGGTGGACAGGCAGTGCACCTGACCACTGACCTGTGGAGTGCATCTAGTGCCCGACACGCCTTCCTGTCCCTGACGGCATATTGGTGGCAGGGCAAGGTGTCATCTGGATCCTCGTCATCAGCACTTGTCAAAGAGGGGCACCGTTCTTTTCTGCTGCACGCTGAGGTGCTTGATGAGAAGCATACAGCGCAAAATATCCTGCAAGCCCTGCAGAAAATGTTGTTGCAGTGGTTTCAGGCAGACACTGACAGCAACAGCTACAGGATTGGCTATATTGTGACAGACGGAGGCAGCAACATGGTGAAGGCTGTAAGGGATGGCAGATTTGTGGGTGTGCGCTGCTCAGCCCACCTTCTCCACCAGGTGGTAACCGACAGCTTTCGATTGGTGGAGGCTAATTCTGGTGGCGATGGAAGGCTGTCCAAAGTGGTGGACTCTTGCCGGAAGATGGCTGGCCACTTCCATCGAAGTGTGAGGGACAGCCACCTCCTCAGGTTGGAACAGAGGAAGGCAGGCCTTCCAGAACACTGCCTAAAACAGGATGTGGGGACTAGGTGGAATTCAACCCTAGCAATGCTGGAACGCATCCTTGAGCAGCAGAAGGCTCTCCATGCCATGGCCTGCGAACATAATATTGGCATAGAGAGACCTTTAGGCAGGGAGGACTGGGCCATAATTGGGCAGATTGTGGCAGTCCTCAAACCATTCCTCTCTGTGACAGAACATCTGAGCCGCGAGGATGCCAGCATTGCTAATGTGCTGCCGCTTTTTAACCATCTTCAGACTAAATTGGAGCGGTTCATGTCAGCTCAGGAACCTTTGCCTGGTGGTGTCCCTCAACCTGATGTGTTGGCTCTGCTCAAGACATTTCTCTTGGAATTGGGCAGGCGCACGCAGGATTTGACCGCCTCTTGCCCAGAACTGATGCTGGCTGCCATGTGTGACCCTCGTTGCAAGGGCAAAATGGCTGTGCAGTGCAGTGCTCTCACAACATGGCGGGACAGACTGATTGACAGGGTGCGTCAGAGGGAAAGGCAGCTAGTAAGGCCGCTAGAGCTGGGAGAGGAGGAAGAGGAGGAAGAAGATATTGAAAACCCCCTCTCCCATGCAACAGCATCTACTGATTCTGAAGTGAGCAGCAGAGCTCCTGCCAGCGGTCGCGGAGCATCTTCTTCCGTCTTGACTGAGGCATTTGACACCCTAATGGGAACCTCCAGCAGCATAGTGCGCCCCAGGAAACGCATTTCATCAAAGGAGGTTGTCATGACATATTTGTCATCCCCACCAGTGCACCCCACCACAGATCCTATGTCTTTTTGGCAGGAGAAGAGCGAGGAGTGGCCTGCCCTCGCAGATATTGCCAAGGAGCTACTGTCCTGCCCTCCAACAAGTGTCCAGAGTGAGCGGGTGTTTTCTGTGACGGGAAACATCCTGTCACCCCAAAGATCACAGTTGTCCCCCCAGCTAATGGAGCAGTTAGCATTTTTGAAAATAAATTTGCCAAAGCTGGGGTACCCCTCCCTTACTCTGGACATTCCTTGAACTCACTGACTGACTGTCTGCACTCTGCAGCAGAGATGGCCTCTTGGTCTTAGACTCTTTAGTTGGACCCTGTCCCTCCCCACAATCAAAGTTTCTTAAATGCCCAAAAAATATTTATACCCATTCAATTGTTGTTCGATGTGCCAAATGTAATTATACTAATCCACAAGCTGGTAAACGCTGTGGCCTGATGTTCCCCAATGTGCCCCAATAATATGCCATGTGCCCCAGTATGCCCTGATGTGCCCCAATATGCCCTGATGTGCCCCAATATGTTTGGGTGGGGGAAGGGGAGTGTTTTTGTTTTCTGCCATTGCAGAAGGGAACTAACTACTGTTAAGTTAAGTTATTAATAATTTATTGTTGGAGTTGCTTTATGCTTTAGAGAGACCTAATAAACATTTCTATGTTCAGTTGTACAGTAGTGTCTGTCACCTTTTTCTGTCCTATGTCTGCTTGGTTACCTTGGATGGGGAATGGGATGGGGCGGGGGACAGAATGTACAGCTCGCTTTGCAACACTCCTTTTGAGTTGCGGAGCAGGCGGAGGAGGGAACTTTTTATTTCTGTGTCAAATGTGGCTTATCACAGTGTGTCTATGTGTCTAGTGTGCTGTAAACATAAACACCTCCCTCAACAAAATCAAGCACTAAAGACTGCTGGTTTTATTACTTCAAAACAACTTTATTTTTACACACAAAATAAAAGTATAAAATAATATATTAGATTTGAACAGAACAAACAAACAAAATAGCTATGGTCCTGGAGCACGCAGTGGATGCTGGTTTCATCATGATGGAGAGGCTTCTCGGCTGCTCATGGTGGTGGTAGAGCTAGTACCAGGCAATGGAGCATTGTGTCTGGAAATTGCTTCCAGCAAACATAATTTGCAATGCTCCATTGCCTGGTTCTGTTGTTGGTTGAACCGGACCCACATCCTCTCCATATCATCAGTGTGGTTTCTGATGGCACGGTGGAGGGTCCGGTTCAACCTACGATTCTCCCTCTGCATTTTTTTGTTGGCTTTGGCCAGCCTCCGCATCTCTGTCAGCAGGACAGTTGTCTGACTCGGTGTCGGTGGTGGCAACTGCGGCACTGGCTGCTCCTCTGGAGGGTGAGGCAGTGGAGGACGTACAGGGGGGGCAGCTTCCTGTGGCCCTAGAGTCTGCTTCTGGGCCAAAGGGGTCAGCTCGGTCTCATCCCGGAGCGAAATCCCGTCTGACAGGTCTTCTTGTTGATCTGAAATAGACGAGATAGCCAATGTTGATGCTAGCATTCAAAGAAATTGATTTCTAGAGATTATAATAAAAACATATTTTATTCCTTTTTATTTTGACATTGTCCTTTAAAAAATAAATACTATTTGTGTAACATATACATATATTCCTATTACAAGGAATGTATTGTAAACATCCTTTGTAATAGAAAAAAACAAAGACAGGTCCTCTTTAATGTGAAATCTGGGGTCAAAAAGACCTCAGATCTCATATATTATCTACACAAAAATACAATAAAAAATTAATATAAAAAGGAATGTCATATTCTTCTCCCCCACCCCCAAAAAAACCCCTTTAAGATTGGAGGGCAGAAGTGGACCTGATCGTCTCCACCGCCTCTTTGGCCCCTGATAAAAGTGAACTTGCGGCAAGTCCGCCGCAGTAACCAATTTTATCTGAAAGAGGACCGCCCGCTGAAGAAGATACCGGGGTTATGGCAGCTATCTGCTGCCATAACAATGGTGGTCCTCTTCAAACAGCCGACATATAACTGCGGCGGGTGGTCCTTCCTTAAGTTTTTAAGGGAACAGGTTTCTTTTTTTTTTTTAAACAAACGCTTTCAATAAAAATAGGTTTGTTTTTCTCTTTATAATATATAGCAAATAATTTATTTTCACTACTCTTTTCTAAGTTCCACCCTAGTTACTAACTTACTGTTACTGGTGGCTGTCTGATTGTAGTGGCGTTCAGATACTAAGATCAGATGCATTTCCAAATATTGTAGTAATAGAATAAACAATTATAGGTTACAATACTAACAGTGGGGTCTATTTACTAAAGGAAAATACACTTTCCACTACAAGTGCACTTGGAAGTGCAGTCGCTGTAGATCTGAGGGGGACAGTCATGCAAGGGAAAAAAAACTGAATGTTTGTTTGTACACGATTGGAAGATAAAATCAGCAGAGCTTCCCCTCAATTCAGAGTTTCTCCTCAGATTTACAGCGACTGCACTTCTGGGGAGGACTTCCCCTCCAACTGTTTGTAATAACAGACAAGCGGCTGCTAGTGCTTAGCCACATTGGTTGTTAAAAAACGGCACCGGACGGGTGATGTCTGCCGCTGCAAGCATCACCCGAGTACAACACCTTGAAGCACTATATTGGTAAGTTTGTCAACGATAATTACAAAAAAAGGGGCCACCATTAATCGGTAGACCCCTAGTTTGGGGTGTGTGCTGTGTGTATGAACTTAAAAATGGATGGTTGTAGCTTTTTTTATGTGTTTGTGAACTTAGTGTGGATGATGGTGCCTTGTGTCCTTTTTTCTTTATATTGGCAGCTTGCGTATTCTAGTACTTACGTTGAGGAGAAATGGGGCGTTGCTTCCTGGCAGAAGGAGCTGATGCTGGAGGGTCTGGGATATGGCGGCTCAGGCTTTCTGTTAAAGATAGAATAAAGAGTTATGGTAACCACTTCTGGACCAAGCCTATTTATGACAGTTATTGTTTACAATTTAAAATCAAAACTTTTTTCTAGAAAATTACTGAGAACCACAAACATTATAATTATATATATATATATATATGTGCACTGTGTGTGTATTTGCACAGCGGCCTTTCAAAAGCAATTTTAGGTGAGAAATTAACTGAATTAAAAAAATTTTTTTTACAGTAAATGTATTTAGCCCAATTTTTGGGGATATTGCGATAGTCGATGTTACTCCAAGTAAAATAGATAGATATCGAACATGTTATGGTTTAAAATTGCAAACGCTCTTGGAATCGCGATAAACTACGGTACTTAACTACTTCCCACCCGGCCACTGTACATAGACGGCCGGGTGGGAGCCGTCTACTTCTGATCTGACGTTCTGGAACGTCCTTCTGAAGTAGAGGGATCGCGCGCGTGCCAGCGCAGTGGCGCGATCCCGATGCGGCCGTGTCACCCGGACACGGCGCATCTCGGATCGGCAGGAGGGGTCGGTGATTGGCCCTCCTGATCACATGACGGCCGTGTCGAATCACAGCCGTCATGTGATGTAAACAAACAGCCGTTTGCTAGGCAATCGGCTCTCCTCTCCTCACACGGAAGTCGTTGGTGAGGAGAGGAGAGCGGATCACTCCAGCCGGCTGGTGATCAGTGAGTAGTATTAGCTGTTTTTACAGCTTTTTACTCACTGATCACCAGTGTAGTGTCCCCACCCACAGTGTAAACACACATGTCCCCAAAACACACATGTCCCCTAATAAAAACACATGTCCCAAAATAATAAAAACACATGTCCCTCACATATGTCCCGGTAAAATAACATGTGTCAATGATTATCTGCACACATATGTCCGTGATCACCTGCACACAGTCATCTGTACATGATCATTTGCGTACATATGTCCGTGATCACGCGAACCAATTATTAATATACACTTAACGTAATTTTTTTGACAAAAAATATGTAGAAGAATACGTATCGGCCTAAACTGAGGGAAAAAAATATTTATTTTTATATTTTTGGGGGATAATTTTTATGACAAACAAAGTAAAAAATATTGATTTTTTTTTTAAAAATTGTTGCTCTTTTTTTGTTTATAGCACAAAAAATAAAAACCGCAAAGGTGATCAAATAAATACCACCAAATACCACCCTATTTCTGTTCAAAAAAATACGCCAATTTTGTTTGGGAGCCACGTCGCACGACCGCGCAATTGTCACTTAAAGCGACGCAGTGCCGAATCGCAAAAAGTGCTCTGGTAAGGAAGGGGGGAAAATCATCGGGGGCTGAAGTGGTTAAATACAATAAATAGATGTTTGTTATTATGTTTGCTTTGTGTTGGTTAGGTAGGTAGTAGTAGGTACTCACCACTGCCAGAATATTGAGGGGGGCATGAAGCAGAAGCAGCTGTTCCTGTTCCCTCCTCCACGGATGATGACATTGATCGATCTGGAAAACATGAATGTAAAGCAAAACGTAAGTCTCACATGCCGCAGTCATAAAAAATATAGTGAGCTGCAAACAACAACCATATAACTGCAATATATAATGATAGATTTTATTTTACTCACCAGCTCTCAGTCTCTGGTGCTTGGCGGCGGATCTGGCACTGGCAGTGCTCACTCCAGGGGGTGGGGCATCTTCGTGAAGTAGGAGGCCATCCTTAAGCTCTGCCTCCCACTGTCTAAATAAGACAGTCTTGCCTCCAGTGGCCTGCCTCTCAATTTTTTTATGGACAGAGGCCCGACAATCATAAAATCTGCAAATGAAAATAGTATATTTAGTAAATATACACACGTTAATATTATTTTTATTTTACATGTTACTTTTCTGTGTCTGTCTGTGTCAAATAAATATATTAAATATATTTGTGTTACGTTCAAATCAGTTTATTACTCAAAGCCTACTGTGTGTGTTTTTTCACAAATATGGGGTGTGTTCTAAGAGTGATATAAAATTTGAATAATTATTACCTGTGCCTGACACCAGCGGTGGTCCTGCGAACCTTGGACAGGGCATTCACAGAGTCCCGGACTCGATCCCAGGCTGCTGTCTTCTGGGCAGTAGGGACGTTGAGGCTGAACAATGTGGCCTTGTCCCTCCTAACAGCAGCCACCAGAGCAGCGTTTTCCTGGGGGGTAAAGACTGGCCCCCTTGTTGATGACGTCGTCGTCTTCTGCTGCTGCTTGCGTTTGGTTCGCTGGTGGTCGCCGGTGTCAGACATTTCATCTTCTGATATGGGGGGGGGCATACGCCTCTTTTTTTGGCCATGCTCCCGCTCCCGCTCCACTCCACTTCCATGGCCATGCTCCCTTCCACTCTTCATCTCCTCTTCACGCCTCCTCTCCCCTCCGCGCTTCCTCTCCCTGTCCCCTCCGCGCTTCCTCTCCCTGTCCCCTCCGCGCTTCCTCTCCCTGTCCCCTCTACTACGCTTCCTCTCCCTGTCCTCTCTACTACGCTTCCTCTTCTCTACTCTTCCCTCCTCTCTCCTCAAACCCCCACTGATCCTCCTCTCACCACCACTCCAGTCCCCTCCACTCCTGTGCTCCCCTCCACCCCCTGACCCTCCACTCCTCTCTCCTCCACTCTTCTCCCCTCCACTCATCCGATCCCCTCCACTCATCCGGCGCTCCCCTCCACTCATCCGATCCCCTCCACTCATCCGGCGCTCCCCTCCACTCATCTGATCCCCTCCACTCATCCGGCGCTCCCCTCCACTCATCCGATCCCCTCCACTCATCCGGCGCTCCCCTCCACTCATCCGATCCCCTGAGTCCTCTCCACTCTCACTCACAACAACAACTTTCAAACCAACACTCTCACTCACACATACATTCTCACTCCCAGACATTCTAATTCCACACAAATCACAAATTCAGTCCACACAAAAACAACAACCACAACTCCAACAATACCACTCTCTCTGCTCTCAGTCTCTGCTCTGCTCTCTGCTCTGCTCTCTCTCTGTTCCTCCCTCACTACACTACAGTCACACGGAGTCACACGGTCTCTCTAAATTACATCCAGGGGCCGGCCTCTCAAAACTACATCCAGGGGCGGAGACTATAGGCACATGTCAAAAACGAAAGTAAAGAATAAACGAGATTTCGAATAGTTACGAATAACAGCGATGTATTAGAAAAGTACGAATCCATTTGACGCATGCAGCGCCGCAGCGCCACTGTGTCAGACATGTAAATTTACGAATCAACGACCAAAAAGAAAAAAGTTACGAATGTACGAATCCATTCGAAGCGCGTTAGCCAGCGCCATTGTGAGAGAGTGAGAGACACGTAAAATGACGAATCAGTAAACCAAAAAAAAAAAAAGTTACGAATCCATTCGAAGCACGTTAGACATCGCTATTGTGAGAGAGAGACGCGTAAAATGACAAATCAACAAACAAAAAAAAATAATGAATTTGAGAATCCATTCGAAGCACGTTAGACAGCGCCATTGTGAGAGAGTCAGAGAGACACGTAAAATGACGAATCAACAAACAAATAAAAAAAGTTACGAATCCATTCGAAGGACGTTAGACAGTCACAGCGCAATTGTGAGAGAGAGACACGTAAAATGACAGATCAACAAACAAAGAAAAGTAACGAATTTAAGAATCCATTCGAAGCACGTTAGGCAGCGCCATTGTGAGAGAGTGAGAGACACGTAAAATGACGAATCAGTAAACCAAAAAAAATAAAAGTTACGAATCCATTCGAAGCACGTTAGACATCGCTATTGTGAGAGAGAGACGCGTAAAATGACAAATCAACAAACAAAAAAAAGTAACGAATTTGAGAATCCATTCGAAGCACGTTAGACAGCGCCATTGTGAGAGAGTCAGAGAGACACGTAAAATGACGAATCAACAAACAAATAAAAAAAGTTACGAATCCATTCGAAGGACGTTAGACAGTCACAGCGCAATTGTGAGAGAGAGACACGTAAAATGACAGATCAACAAACAAAGAAAAGTAACGAATTTAAGAATCCATTCGAAGCACGTTAGGCAGCACCATTGTAAGAGACACGAAAAATGACGACTGAACAAACAAAAACAAAAAAAGTTAAGAATGTACGAATCCATTCGAGGCACGTTAGACAGGGCCATTGTGAGAGAGACACGTAAAATGACAAATCAACAAACAATAAAAAGTAACGAATTTAAGAATCCATTCGAAGCACGTTAAGCATAAGCAGCGCCATTTTAAGAGACACGGAAAATTACGAATCAACAAACAAAAAAAAAAGTTACGAATGTACGAATACATTCGAAGCACGTTAGACAGCGCCATTGTAAGAGAAAGAGAGACATGTAAAATGACCAATCAACAAACCAAAAAAAGTAACGAATTTACAAATCCATTAGAATAACGTTAGGCATAGGCAGAGCTATTGTCTACACAGTACACACACACAATAGACTGTTGTTATGCAACCTTAATACGTTTTCGGATATTATTCGTAGAGTGTCGCTATTCGTTAACCAAATTAACGATTCTTACGATTCGTACGAAATCCGTATTTCGTACGAATCCGAATTAAATTCCGTATACGAAACCCGAATTACGAATTTTTTTGGATACGAAATAAAACGGAACGAAACGAAACGTATTTTTTGACGGATTCCATGTCTACTTCCCATTTGTCAATTCTCTAAATGAACCAGTGATCCTTACTGGCAGATTTAAAGTATACCTAAAGGGATAGAGTGGAGAGGAATTATACCTGTCAAGTTTCTATTGCTGTCTATGTCCCATTGGGGAGAATTAAACTCTCTATTTGTCCTTTTTACCATGATCACTGCGAGTGAAAATTAAAGCGGTTCTAAAAGTAAAAAAGTTTATTTACCATAATGCAGAGAAAACCTTCATGTGTCTGTGCCCCCCTTCCTGCCTTGCTATGGATGTGTAGCGCCGCCCTGTAGGGTCCCAAGATAACTCAATACCCCTCTTGTTGCCCTGACCCTGTGAGTCCTCTGACACCTCTGACACCCTGGGTTCAAACATTTTACCTTTAAATAACAGCAGCAATAAAGAAATACACCAGAATTAGTTAAATCAGGAATAGTTTACTCAATGAGATGAATGGGGAAAGAATCAGAGAACAAACCTGAATTTAAACCCAAAAAGGTTGTCTTACAAAGGATATTATTGGTAGCAAAATAACTGTCACCTTTATGATTCAAACATTCAACAGTGCACACTATATTTCCTATACCAAAATAAGAGCATATAATGTCTATGTGAGTGGGCTACAGGAGAGCAGACCCCTCCTTACTGCTCCTTCACATAAGAATAGGAAAACGACAGATAAACAAATACAACTTCAGCAAACAGTAACTGTAGCATAATTCAACCTGCTCTTACAGAGAGTTATTGGTGATATGCAGCTTTAACAGCTTTAGCAAATAATTCCCTGAAGTCGGGAGGGAAGTGAAAGTAGTCCAGTGTTACTGTGTGGCAATCCGGTTAATCTTCAGCTAGCTCTCAGGTGTTTAATTGCATGCAAAGGATATTAATTGATAAAGCAGAATAGCTGATCCAATAGATGGTGTATAACCATGAGACAATATTCATGTAAACATCAGAACTGTAATTTAATTCACAGTGATGATCACTGACTTAAAGATGTTAAACTCTGTGGAACTACAAGCAACAGCAGAACAATGAATGGCATAGTGTCTATGATATGCTGGAACAGATCTTTATAATAAAAATGGTAATGGGTGCAGGAAACAATGGTGTCTATCAGACTGGGCTATCGCCCGCTCACCACTCTGGAACAGAAGAGATTGATGATGGTGATAAGGATGACGATGATGATGAGGACGATGATCTCTCAGGAATGGGGCTCAAGGGATGACATCCGGCCTCTGCCGCAATGCACCACGGCTCACACAAATCCGATATTCATGCAGGGTGGATGGAACAGGAGCATCCTCCAGGCTGCTACCAGACAGTGAAGGGGAACTATCCGCAGGTGTCCTTCCAGATATCCGCTGGGTAAATCCACCAGAGCAGGCCACAAAACAGCTGAAGTTCACCCTAAAACAGATTCCCTGCATGGAGATCCACACTGGTCCCAAGAAAGCCTACCAGGCCCCAAGCCTGTTCTCTTATAGACCCCCAGCAGTCTGCTCTTCTCCATCAGCCATCTGGTAGTTGTAATTTCACATAAATCAGCCAGAGGGCAAATCCTATCCATATGGACTCACAAGATGCTGTGCTCTATCTTGTCTCTGATTTAGAAAGTAACAGGACATCCCACACTGGAATACTAGAGGGAAACAGCTTCCTCTGAAACAATGCCACACAGCATCTTCTGATTGCAGGAATAAACAGATATCCAGCTCCTGGCTACATCTGATACCCATGTGGGCAAGACCCCCAGCCCGACTGTGTGTCTATGGACGTACGCAATCCAGCTGGGGATCTAGCCTGCATGTGCATCCCCATAACAGGGGGCCTGATATGGGGGCACTCAGAGAAGAGGAGGAGCCAAGATTTATGGCAGGGATCGCAGAGGAGGAGGTTCAGGGCTGCTCCATGCAATACCATTGCACAGGGCAGGTAAGCCTATTAGTATGTTAGAGAGGAATAGAGAGAAAATCTTCCAATGGGTACTCTAATTCTGGTGACCCTGGTCACATTCCCTCTGTTCTCTGCTGCATAAGAGCTAGGGGAGGAGAAGCAGCAGTACACTGAGCTTCCCAGTGAATGGCTGTGCAGCGGGGATGTGTCAGGACAAGTCTGATCATTGGAGAAGAGCAGGCTGAGTTCCTAACATAGCTAGAGAACTGACCACGATGTGTTCTTTTGCTTAGTGTGGTCAGTTTTGAATAGGAAAGCAGAGGGACTAGCAGGAACACCAGTGATTTCACACAAAGGAAGAAATATTATTATTATTATACACGATTTATATAGTGCCAACAGTTTACGCAGCGATTTACATTGTATAGGGGGAACAACACAATTACAGTACAGTTCAATACAAAAGGTTACATTCTAAAGGGAGGGGGTGGTGGTACAAAAGGTAATAGCTGCAGAGAATGATTTGATGGGGGAGGCTTGGGGACAGTTGTTGTTAGGTGGGTGTGGGATAGGCTTCCCTGAATAAATTCATTTTAAGGGATCTCTTAAAGGTGGATGGGGTAGAGGCTGATCGGACATACTGGGGCAGGGAGTTCCAGAGGATGGGAGGGGCTCTGGAGAAGTCCTGAAGGCGAGCATGGGAGGAGGTAACAAGGGAGCTAGAGAGCAGGAGGTCCTGGGAGGAGCGGAGGGGATGATTTGGGCGATATCTGCCAATGAGGTTGGTGATGTAGATGGGGCGATGTTGTGGATGGCTTAGTATGTTATGGTTAGCATTTTGAATTTTACACGGTGGGGTAGGGGAAGCCAGTGAAGGGATTGGCAGTGAGGAGCAGCAGTCACGGATCGATAAGTGAGGTGTATTAGTCTAGCAGCAGCATTCATAATAGACTGAAGGGGGGATAGCCTGCTTAAGGGTAGGCCATTAAGGAGAGAGTTGCAGTAGTCAAGGCGGAAATAATCAAGGAGTGAATGAATTGCTTTGTTGTGTCATTAGTTAGGAAGGGTCGAATTCTGGAGATATTGCGGAGGTGAAGGCGGCAGGATTTAGCCAGTGATTGGATATGGGGGCTGAAGGAGAGGTCAGAGTCAAGGATTACACCCAGGACCCTGGCATGTGTGGAGGGACCAATGGTTGTGTTGTTGATATTAATGGTGAATTCACGGGGGGGGGGGGCGTGAAGGAGGAAATATAACAATCTCAGTTTTAGAAAGATTGAGCTTGAGGAAGTGGTGTGACATCCATACCGATATGTCATTTAGTAAGTTTGAGATCCGTAAGGAGATCGAGGGGGTGCGTTGAACAGTGGAGAGATAGATCTGGGTGTCGTTCTCAATACAAAGAGAACAGGATACTTTTTTCATACAAGTTCATGGTACAGCAGGAATATGGAGTATAAGTGTTATAAGGAATATAATATAAGGAATATGAAGTGTTGGGGTGGCAAACGCTTTAAGTTCTGCTTTAATGACCTTGCCCATGTAAGCAAGAGCATGCTGGGACACTCAATGGTGAGCTGTGTAAAATGTGTACTAATCATGAAATACATACCTCTAGCTGTGATGTTACAATGAGAGAGTTGTTTTGTGTATCCTACAAACATGCTGCACCTGTCCTATTTCCTAGTACTGAAAGATGTATCTATTCCGCACACAAACCAGTTGCCTCCAAACCTACGGGATGCATTGTCAGCAGTGATGATACTAAAGCAGAATGGCCAGCACTCTACGTAGGAAGGATCTTTATAGTACTAAGTAATGGACACACAGATCTGTAAAAAAAGAGAGAACATTTGATTACCTGCAGATATAGGGCTGTTGGCTTTCTTGCACATACAAGACTCACTCATGATTGACAACCTCCACACTTTCGGAATTTAATGTTGCGAAAAATTACTGCAGCAAATTGCCACCCTGGAGGGGGAGCCTGGTGAGGTAAATTCATCCACTTCTCACACTTACAATGTCTTTCCTGTTTACTGCTCGTTGATACATGTGTGTCTCCTTGGATTTAGAAAAGCCAGGTAAAGAGCTATAGCACATAAGCAGCCTCTTTATACTATAGGAGCTCTATAAAGAGACTGAGACAGCAAATAAAACTAACATAGTCTACCTAGCCTGACATTTTTCCTATTTAAGCACAGACTTATTAAATGCCTGTCCTTGTACGAACCTCACTATAATGTTATGTCTGCTGCAAAGTGTTTTGAAATTGTTTATTGATAATGAATTATAGTTATTGCTTCTACTTGGTAGCTCCTTCACTGACATTGCAGAGTAGTACTTAATAACTAGACTAATAAGTTATTTTCTTGTCCAAAATTTTAAAGGTATAATTCAGCCAATTTGAAAATAAACCAAAAGTATTTGTTGGTGTCCAGGGCTGCAGACTTTCATCCCATGACTTCTGTTTTCAGAACATCCCTTAATCTGGGTTGCCACTATGGAGCTAGGTGTTCCTAACTTTGCCCTATGTAGTTGCACAGACAGGGAAATTGTAGAGACATGTGAACATACATATTTACATGGATTCCTGCTATACAGGGGGTCCCCTACTTACAAACATCTGACTTACAAACGACTCCTACTTACAAACGGAGGGAGACAACAGGAAGTGAGAGGAAATCCACCCCTAGGAAGGGAAATTCACTCCTGTAAGAGTTAATATGAGAAAAAGGTGTCTCCACTGATGCTTTTATCACCAGTCCATGTTTCCCTAACAACCCAAAATTTTCAAAATCCAATTGTCATTGGGACAGAAGGTGAGGTGAAATCTTCTGAACAGGGGCACAGACAGCAAAACAAATGTTACTGAGGTGATAACCCTTCTCTATGTTATCTAAAAAAACTTAAAAATAGATTTTTTGGCTGGAGCTACACTTAAAAAATTTACCTGTTCCGACTTACAAACAGATTCAACTTAAGAACAAACCTACAGTCCCTATCTTGTTTGTAACCCGGGGACCCCCTGTAATGGTGCAGTTTACTTGAATTAGATTCATGAAATTTATAATGAATTTATGACATTTTCATTTTCACAACTGCAAGTTTCCCCAAATAGCAGACATTTCTAGAATGGATTTTCCATATTATTCCATGTTTTTCCATATTTTCCTATATTCTCTGGCTGTGACTTATAGAAACTGGTTCTAAATTGTTTTTAAAAATAGGGATTTAGGCCATTGAATGCACTCAGATAACAGTCATTTCATAGTTTGTCCAAGTAAAATAAAAGCGTGAATCTGGTTGGTTGCTGTAGACATTAGTTTTACTTTGATATTGTCAAATTTCTGCAACTCAAACAGCAATAACAACCAACGTTTATGCTAAAAACCTGTACTTAAGGGACTGTAGCCTTCCAAGCTTTAATAGGAGCTAGAAGCATCAGAAAAATTTAGACTAATGCATGAGAATTCCTAGGTAACACATAGTGAAATGGCCAATTATTTTCAATTGAATCCATAAATGCGGTCATGGTTCAGTGCTCTGTACAGTTCTGTATGAATTAATTAGCTGGTGTTGAGTCTCAGTTTTGAGTTCTCAAAATTGTTGCCAGTAGCAAAGGTAAAGACTTTAAGGTCACATGTGAAAACTTTTTTTTTTTTCTCACACCCTTTAGAAGTGGGGTACACTGCTGCAGTATGATCACAATATGGAGAGGTCAGAGGCAATGAGGCTGACAAATAAAGAGAACCAGTAACGCATGCGTCAGATGGTCTTCGGTCACCTAAAATCTGACAGGTGCTATATGTCAAGTGCTTGACCTCCACTGTTCTCAGCATCTGAGTGTCCAATGTGTGACATCAGTCATTTGTCAAGGCAGCTAGACTTTAAGGTTCTATATGCTTAGAGTAAGGGAATAGAAAGAAATACAGTGGTATTACCCAGATTACGTCACTGTGATGCCCGTTGTCTAATAAGAAATGCACCCAACTTCCAGCAGTAAAAAGCCCCAATATGGTCCCAAAAACAAGTTACATAGAAATGTTGCAGCAGTTGCTGATACTTGTCATGTCATGAATACATAAGGGAATTCTGTTCTAGTGATAGAAGTTATAAATGGCAGTTCATATACACTGATCCTCCATACCATTATCACCTCCCACCTAACATTGTGTAGGTCCCCCTTTTAATGCAAAAACAGCCTTGATCCATCTAGGCATGGACTTCACTAGACCTCTATAGGTATGCTGTGGTATCTGGCACCAAGCCTTTAGTAGCAGATCGTTTAAGTCTATTTAAGTTGCCAGGTGGGGCCTCCATCAATTAGACAAGTTTTTTCAGCATATCCCACAGACTCTTGATTGGATTGAAATCTGGAGAATTTAATGACCAAGTCAACACCTCAAACTCGATTTGAGGCAATCTGTACCACCTGATGAGTATTTTGTACCTATTTTCTTGGTATGTGTTTGCCAATGAAGCTTTGTGAGCAAAAATAGGAATTCTATATTTTTGGGCTAAAGAGAATCTAATGCATAGATCTTGTTCCAATTTTATCAGGAAGCTCGGATCTCATTGACATTCACCATTGACCAGCATAGAACAGGATTGCAATAAGGTGTGTCTAAATGGTACTGCTTCGTTGCAAGTTTTTTTTCAAATGGTGTCAGAGTACAGCTGAGCCAAGAATTGGCAAAAGCAGGCTGGGTGCAGGAAAGAGAAGTAACCGTGAAGATGGATTTGATAGTGGTACTTATGATAGGGTGGGGCAGTATTTGTCCAGTTAGGGTGGGAATGAGGTTTTCCCAAAACAAGGCCTTCCAGTAGAACTTATGAAGGGGTGGGACAGTATCTGTCCAGTTTGGATGGGAATGAGATTTGCCAAAAACAAGGCCTTCCAGTGGGACAGGAACAGCACCCTGTTCCAATTCTATCCACAGCTTAACATCCTTCTGAGCACACCAGTCTACCAATCTCATGACCATAGTATAACAGATGTTGATTGTGCTACCTGACTAAACCACTCCATAGCCTTTCCCTTTACCCATTAAAGAAGACCACACCTTGTTGAAGTGCTTATTGGCCGTAGCATCCCCTTTATTAAAATAAACAATAATAAACATAAACAATAAACATCTGATACTGAAATGTAGTGTTGGTCTTCTGCAGGACATGACCCCCCCCCCCCCCCCATTTTACCATAACCTATTAATCATGCACTGCGGTTATATTAACTGTAACTAGGCCTCAAGCTGACATACTAGCTCAAAGACAACCAACTATTCCCGCAGTGCACCCATTCACCATATTCCATACAAATCCTTATACGGAAAATCAACAATGGCCCATATCTCCAATGGGTACCGCATCAAGTTCTCTGTGGGGAGGGGGTATCTTCCTTTACCTGCACCAACCAACAACCGCCACTGCTACGACATCCTTGAAGAAAACCCCTGAAAAGAAATTTGTTAAATACCACATATTCTGAAGGGAGGGAGGGCGGGAAACTTTCCTCTTTCTAGCACTGACGCTGGGGCGGGCTGTGCGTCCCTTACTTGTACACAGACTCCTCCCACCACCTTAAACGGCCATGCACTGTATACCAGTTAACTATTCTCATGCCAGCCCTGCGTTCATTGCTTTTGGGCTTTACTGCAGGCTGCTCTTGAAGTGAACTGCAGCATGATATTTAACTGAGTCTGGAAACCCAATACTACCTCATGGTTTGGGTGGAGTCAAGATAGCACTATTTATTCTGGCCTTCTTTTCCCCCCACAGATAGTGAAGGAAGTGGGCCCATAAATCTTTCATGTAGCCCTGTGGCAATGTCCCCAGAAGGATCTAGATATAAAATCTGCGGTAACATTTTTACTTCAAGATGCTGTTTTGTTCCAGGTTAAAGCTGCTTTATTCCAATTTTGAAGGTGGGCCTTAATCTTTTTAGATAATGGATTAAAGTTCTATTCAAAGATGTGTCTTAAATTGGCTGGGATCAGAGTGTCTAGGTATTTGATATGGGAGGAGGGCCACCTGAAAGAAAATAGCTGTTGTATACGCTGTAGGTGTTTAGGGCTTTCTAAGTCGAGATGTTTATTTTGTATTTGGATAGTGTCCCGTAGATCTCTAGTTCCTGCAGTAAGGTCAGGAGAGTAGTTTGGGGGGACTAAATAAAAAAAAAAAAAAAAACAGATCATCAGCGTATGCTGTGACCTTGTGAGTATGTTTAGCGTTGTTGAGGCCGGTGATCGCAGTATTCTCTCTAATAGTGTGTAAAAATGGTTTTCAGTGATAATATAGAAATTAGGGGGACAAAGGACAGCCATTTTGTGTTCCATTGCTAATAGAGAAAGGAGTGGAGATTAATTTGTTGGCTCTCACAGTGGCAGTTGGATACAAATATAAGTCCCCAATCCATGCCATATTATGTAAATAAGCTTTATGTTATTATATGATTATTTGCTTTGGTTTGGAACAACTGACCTGCTTTAAAAGGATAAAGGATCCAAGGTTTCCCAGCAGAACATTACCTGAAGCATCACACTGCCTTTGCCGGCTTGCCTTCTTCCTATAATGTATCCTGTTGCCATTTCTTCCCCCAGGTAAGCGATGCACACACACTTGGCCATCCACATAATGCAAAAGAAAACATGATTCATCAGACCAGGCCACCTTCTTCCATTGCTCATGGTCCAGTTATAATGCTCAGGTGCCCATTGTAGGCACTCTTGACTGTGGTCATAGGACAGCATCCCCATATGTAACAAACTGTGATGCCCATTTGTTCTGATTTCGGCACATCAACCTCAGGGACAGCATGTTCACTTGCTGCCCAATATATCCCACCAAGTTTAAGGTGACATTGTAACAAGATAATCAATCTTATTAACTTGACTGGCCAGTTGTCCTAGTGGTATGGCCGATTGGTGTTTGTGTTGCACTACAATAACATTGTGCATCTTTGTGTTTGTAGTAATAATAGAGAGCATGGATTGTCACAGGGCAATGAAGGGCACTGAAGCTTATTTCACAGCTGGTATGAAAGGTAGATATTATAAAAGGATTGTCGTGTTTGTGCTACTTAATCACAACCACAGCCAAGAGGGAGACTGAACCATTGCTGCACGGTGCTGTGAGGCTGCAGAATCACAGTATGCCCTGTAAACACGCTTGATTACATTAATGAATGAAACACCGTTTGTGTCTCAAATTAAGCATTCGCCCCATTAACTCTGTCTCTGATGGTGTGAACTGAGCTCTAGTCTTGTCATTCTGGCCTGTGCTCTGAGGACAGTTTCATCTGCTGCCATTAACCTATGCAGTACCTGTAATACTTATAATTTCTTCCTGCAATATGCATACTGTACATTAACTTTGGTAATAGCAATACTGCAGTGTTACCCACAGCAACATACTCAGATGCTTTCACCAGAGTAGGCCTGATAACCTGATAACATCTGACTTCTGATTAATTGCTAATACACTGCATATCACTGTTTTTTGCAGATTTTAAAAATAACCCTTTTGAGTCCATATGCTTACCCTTTTCAATAAAAAGTGCATTCATCTATTACGTATTTGAGCTGCCAAATTTTAAATGGCAAGCTCTTTTTAGAAATGTAGGTTCCAGCTGCTTGGCCTGTATGGGATGAGGAAAGTGTTTACATCTGCTCACTCTTGAGAAGGTGAGGGTGGCATACCAGCTATTATTCACTAGGAGCCAACCTGACACAGTTACACCCCTTCCCCATCTTCACTTCAGAGGAGACAGCCACCTGGTTCCTCAGGAATGCCAGACATGTCAACATTGCTCGGGCCCCATACAGGCTGTGTGGGTAGAAAAACAACTTTCTTCTATGAAAAACTACAGCCTGACATTAACACTTGGCAGCACATAGACTGCACATTGCAACCTTGAATTTTGGTGCAAAAGTATGCCAATCCTTTAAAGGCAAATGTATTTTTCTTTCTCATTCATTGAGGGACAAAGGATGTCAGAGAATATTGATTATAATGGCTACAGGAGGATTTAGAACTAGTAAACTAAAAAAATGTGGCCAGCCCTATATAACCCCTCCTACTTCCAGCATGCTTCAGTTTTGTCCTAGTGTCCTGGAAGATGGGTAGCTTTTCTCTGTTCCTTTTTCTAGCTATGTTGTTCTTCCAATGTTACCTTTTTTCTGTCAAGATTCCTCTGCGAGCTGTTTGAATTGTTCTCTATACGCCGCTACTAGGACTAGCGTTTTAGTAGTGTAGACTGTTGGACTACTCTGGACTGTTGGACTACTCTGGACTGTTGGACTACTCTGGACTGGATAATTGCAGGGCCAGCTTGGAATGTGGCCTTATGAGGGCTGAGAAACAAGAGCTACTTTATTACTAGGGCCATTGGGCGCCATTTGAAATCCTTACTTTCTGTCAGCTTACCGTAGAATTGTTTAACACTCAGAAACTGAGCATTATAACATAATCTCTGCACCCTTTTCCCCACCATTTAGCATTGGGGAAGCACCTTCTCCTGACATTTTTCTGAAATACTCACCTTTGATCTATTACTGTCCATCACAGTATTTCCTTTTTTCCACAAGATATCACCAGCCCTCAAGGTTGAATGACGGGAGAGGAGGGCTCAAGGTGGAGGGGTAGTTTAAGCAGTGGGAGTTCCAATTTAAAGTACAGGGTGCCCCGGACGACGTCACGTGTAATGAAACGCGTAGGTTGGAGCAACATGCTAAAGTCAGTCTGAATTCCCGGAATTGCGGGTGTTATGTTCGTTTTTGGCCGGCGAGGAATCTATTGTATAGCTCTATATTGGATACATTGATGTAAGTGTGTTTTTAAACTTTAATAAAACCATCAATAAGGTTTTATACTATTTGGAGCGTTTCTTTTCATGTCCTGGTAATTAGCCATTTGGGATGATGCAGAGATGACAACTATCATTTAAACATCTGCAATCTGAGGAGAACCTTTGGAACTGCTCTGGGATGATCTAGGCCAGGCATGTTCGGGGCTGATGACCCTTCTTTAATTAGAAGGTCATATACAGTCTGTAAGCGTGAATTTTTTCCATAATAGGTGGTGGTGTCACAGATCATACTTTTTCAAGGGTGAAGGATGTTCACTATATCCATATGTTCATAGGAACACTTAAGAGGATTGTGTTTCTTTTTTTCACTCGGATTGTTTTTCCTCTTGGATTTAAATTTAATCCCGTTAATCACTGATGGAAAATGTATGTTTTTGTATTTACATTGTTTATTATTGCGTTTATCATTTAGTAATGTGACTTGCTAAAATTCAAGTTACACTGTGTGGAATATCTCACAGCAGTCGCTGCTTTTATCATCTTTATTTTATTTATTTATTTCTAATTATTTCATTTATTTAAGCACAGTTTCTTCTTAATTTACAGTATACACTATATTGTCGTGTAAAGTATTAGGATGGCTACCTTTACACGCACATGAACTTTAATGATGTCTTAGTCCGTAGGATTCAATATTGATTTGGCCTACCCTTTGCAGCTATAACAGCTTCAACTCTTCTAAGAAAGCTGTCCACAAGGTTTAGGAGTGTGTCTATAGGAATGTTTGACCATTCTTCCAGAAGCGCTTTTGTAAAGGTCAGGCACTGATGTTGGACGAGAAGGCCTGGCTCGCAGTCTCCACTTAGTTCATCCCAAAGGTGTTCTATCAGGTTGAGCTCAGGACTCTTTGCAGGCCAGTCAAGTTCCTCCACCCCAAACTCACTCATCCATGTCTTTATGGACCTTTCTTTGTGCACTGGTGCGCAGTCCTGTTCGAACAGGAAGGGGCCATCCCCAAACTGTTCCCACAAAGTTGGGAGCATGAAATTGTCCAAAATGTCTTGGTATGCTGTTGCCTTAAGAGTTTATTTCACTGGAACTAAGGGGCCAAGCCCAACCCCTGAAAAACAATCCCACACCATAAGGCCACCCCCCCCTCCACCAAATGATTTGGACCAGTGCACATAGCAAGGTCCATAAAAACATGGATGAGTGAGTTTGGGGTGGAGGAACTTGACTGGACTGCACAGAGTTCTGACCTCAACCTGATAGAACACCTTTGGGATGAATTAGAGTGGAGACTGTGAGCCAGGTCTTCTCGTCCAACATCAGTGCCTGACCTCACAAATGCGCTTCTGGAAGAATGGTCAAACATTCTCATAGACATAAACCTTGTAGACATCCTTCCAAGAAGAGTTGAAGCTGTTATAGCTGCAAAGAGTGGGCCAACTCATTATTGAACCCTAAGGACTAAGACTGGGATGCCATTAAAATGCATGTGCGTGTATTGTATCTAAAACCAGTTAATAGTTAAAATCTCTGTCCGTATTTGTTTCTGGGTCCCATTGTGGAGATTTCTTTATTTTATTTCATGTAGACACAAAAGTAAGTCTCTCGCAGAAGAAAATCTGTCCAAAGTAAGAGGGAGGCCCTCTCAGTTGTCACCAAAACAAGTTTCCCAATTAGAAGATTTCCTATGTTTTTCTACCCTTACACAGTTGACACCAACAAATCAAATGCCTTCTTTGGAAGATTTTTCCTCTGTTCTTTTCTGGTGACAACTGGGGTCAACTTGCATTATCCCGGACACCTGACTCCATTCCCGAAATCTTGCAGATATACAGTATAGTGCAAAGTGAAGACAAAAAACTGCACTACTTAACAACACTAATCGGAAATGTTTTCATAAAAAAAAAAAAAACACCAGAATTCTCCTCCCCAAATTCACAAAAACAAATAAAAAGATTTAAAATGTTGCATTCTGTATACATGGGGAGGGTATTTGTTAGCTGTCGTCGTTTTTTTTTTTTTTATTTGCAGTTGTGTGTAAATTTGTGTATTTTTGATACATAATAAACATGTTATGCTTTCCAATTACAAATATTGTTTGCTATTGCAGTTTCTTTTTGCATAGCAATTGTGTATTCATCTTATATATATTACTTGTTCCCTTAATATTAATGCACACACAGAGGTACTGTTCTTTTCTGTCTTTGGACATCTTACAGATCCCAGGGTATACAGTGCCTTGAAAAAGTATTCACACCCCTTGAAATTTTCCACATTTTGTCATGTTAAAACCAAAAACATAAATGTATTTTATTGGGATTTTATGTGATAGACCAACACATAATTGTGAAGTGGAAGGAAAATAATAAATGGTTTTCAATTTTTTTTACAAATAAATATGTGAAAAGTGTGACGTGCATTTGTTTTCAGCCCCTTTACTCTGATAATCCTAACTAAAATCTAGTGGCACCAATTGCCTTCAGAAGTCACCTATTTAGTAAATAGAGTCCACCTTTGTGTAATTTAATCACAGTATAATTACAGCTGTTCTGTGAAGCCCTTAGAGTTTTTTTAGAGAAACTTCATGAACAAACAGCATCATTAAGGCCAAAGAATACACCCGACAGGTCAGGGATAAAGTTGTGGAGAAGTTAGGTTATTAAAAAAATATCCCAAGCTTTGAACATCTCACGGAGCACTGTTCAATCCATCATCCAAAAATGGAAAGAGTATGGCACAACTGCAAACCTACCAAGACATGGCCGTCCACCTAAACTGACAGGCCGGGCAAGGAGAGCATTAATCAGAGAAGCAACCAAGATGCCCATGGTAACTCTGGAGGAGCTGCAGAGATCCACAGCTCAGGTGGGAGCATCTGTCCACAGGACAACTATTAGTTGTGCACTCCACAAATCTGGCCTTTATGGAAGAGTGGCATGAAGGAAGCCATTGTTGAAAGAAAGCCATAATAAGGCCCATTTGCAGTTTGTGAGGAGCCATGTGGGGGAAACAGCAAAAATGTGGAAGAAGGTGCTCTGGTCAGATGAGACCAAAATTTAGCTTTTTGGCCTAAAAGCAAAATGCTATGTGTGGTGGAAAACTAACACTGCACATGACTCTGAACACACCATCCCCACGGTGAAACATGATGGTGCCAGCATCATGTTGTGGGGATGATTTTCTTCAGCAGGGACACGGAAGCTGGTCAGAGTTGATGGGAAGATGGATGGAGCCAAATACAGGGCAATCATAGAAGAAAATCTGTTATAGTCTGCAAAAGACTTAAGACTGGGACAGAGGTTCACTTTCCAGCAGGACAACGACCCTAAACATACAGCCAGAGCTACAATAAAATGGTATAGATAAGGGATATGCAGTTAGCGGACCTCCAGCTGTTGCAGAACTCCCATGAGGCATAGCAAGACTCTGACAGCCACAAGCATGACACAGAGGCAGAGGCATGATGGGACTTGTAGTTATGCAACAGCTGGAGGTCCGCTAATTGCATATCACTGGTATAGATCAAAGCATATTCATGTGTTAGAATGGCCCAGTCAAAGTCCAGACCTAAAACCAATTGAGAATCTGTGGCAAGACTTGAAAATTGCTGTTCACAGACGCTCTCCATCCAATATGACAGAGCTTGAGCTATTTTGCAAGGAAGAATGGGCAAAAATGTCCCTCTCTAGATGTGCAAAGCTGGTAGAGACATCCCCAAAAAGACTTGCAGCTGTAATTGCAGTGAAAGGGGGTTCTACAAAGTATTGACTCAGGGGGGCTGAATACAAAGGCACACCACACTTTTCACATATTTAATTGTAAAAAAAAAAAATGAAAACCATTTATCATTTTCTTTCCACTTCACAATTATGTGCCACTTTGTGTTGGCCTATCACATAAAATACCAATAAAATAAATTTACTATTTTGGTTTTAACATGACAAAATGTGGAAAATTTCAAGGGCTATGAATACTTCAAGGCACTGTACTGCA
This sequence comes from Lithobates sylvaticus, assembly GCA_028564925.1. NCBI lineage: Eukaryota > Metazoa > Chordata > Amphibia > Anura > Ranidae > Lithobates > Lithobates sylvaticus. The sequence goes on along the minus strand of CM053029.1, from coordinate 121,705,818 downwards.
CACTCGATCTGCTAGCAATTAAAAGAAAACAATGCAATAAAGTGGACATAATGTTAAAATGTATGTTTTCTTTAGGGCTGTTATGGCACGGGGGACTGGAATCAATGATTGGCTGTAGGAAAAAAGAAAAGAAAAAAAATCTACAATTCGTATTGTGTCTGGCAGCAGGATTTTTTTTAACCAAAGTGTCTTTTTACATTTCCTCTGGTGTCTTCAAGTATTCTGAACATCCTTAGTTCATTAATTAGCGGTACTCTGGATCGTGGCTACAGGAGAAAATGATTACTAATCATGTCTGACTATATGACAATTTTAGATAAAAACGTAATAATATACCCCTGTCTAAACTTTCTGGATAATAGATGAATCTATCTGTACAGCGCTCATCCATTGGAAATTAGAAGGCCACAGAACTGAAACAAATATTCTACATTATGTGATAGTTACTGCTAAATTTCCTCAGTATGAATGTATCCACCTTTCAGTGCAGTATTTTATATACGTGGCCATGTGATTACAAAGGAGGCAATAAGACAGTTTATAGTTTTCTTCCATGGGATTGTAGGAAATTAAGTGTGTTTAAAAAAATATTGTTTACTGCTTAATGGTTCCTCCCATGAGGAACCATTGAACTCATCATTAAACAAACGAGATTGACACCACTGGAAGTATAATTCCCTTGAGCAGACTTCCTCTTTATCAATGCAGTGCATGAAATGGTAGAGGTAAATAAACATTTTACAGAAATGAACCAATGAGCATAGTGGAGAACACAGGCGATTAAAAGTCCTAGAAGTGTTGAAGGCTTCACTGCCGGGTTCCCTTAACAGGAATGGCAGTAGCTGCACCCGACAGCCCATCCAAAGATTGGCTGGGGTGCCGACATCGCGGGCACCCTGGACAGGTACGTTTCCATATATTAAAAGTCAGCAGCTGCAGTATTTGTAGCTGCTGACTTAAATTTTTTTGTGGGGAAGCTGGACCTCCTCTTTAAAATCATCGATAATTGTCCAATCCCAAAGAAGTCCAGTTTTTCCTTCCTTAACAATTATCTCCTAGTAGCCTTGACTCCCACTGAAATGCTCTGAGAAACTAATCTTAAAACATATTAAACCGTGTGTTCTCCTGGGGTTAGATAGCTACCAGTTCGCATTTAGGGAAAATAGATCTACAGAGGATGTCGTTGCATTGGCTTTGCAATCTATGTTGTCACATTTGTAAAACAGGAATAGTTATGTCCACATGCTTTTTATTGATTTTAGTTCAACATTTAACATCATTTTGCCAATTATTATTATTATTATACACAATTTATATAGCGCCAACAGTTTACAAGTGCTTTATAATGTATAGGGGGGACAACACAATTACAGTACAGTTCAATACAAAAGGTACAGGTGGGCCCTGCTTACATTCTAAAGGGAGGGGGTAGTGGTACAAAAGGTAATAGCTGCAGAGAATGATTTTATGGGGGTGGCTCTGGGACAGTTGTTAGGTGGGTGTGGGATAGGCTCCCCTGAATAAATGAGTTTTCAGGGATCTCCTAAAGGTGGACAGGGCAGGGGCTGATCAGACATACTGGGGCAGGGAGTTCCAGAGGATGGGAGAGGCTCTGGAGAAGTCCTGAAGGCAAGCATGGGAGGAGGTAACAAGGGAGCTAGAGAGCAGGAGGTCCTGGGAGGAGCGGAGGGGACTATTTGGGCGATATCTGCAGATGAGATTGGTGATGTAGATGGGGGCGATATTGTGAATGACCTTGTATGTTATGGTTAGCATTTTACACGGTGGGGTAGGGGAAGCCAGTGAAGGGATTGGCAGAGAGGAGCAGCAGTCATGGATCGGTTAGTGAGGTGTATTAGTCTAGCAGCAGAATTCATAGGAGACTGAAGGGGGGGGGGGGGGGTAGCCTGCTTAAGGGTAGGCCATTAAGGAGAGAGTTGCAGTAGTCAAGGCGGGAAATAATCAAGGAGTGAATAAGTTGCTTTGTGGTGTCATTAGTTAGGAAGGGTCAAATTCTGGAGATGTTGCGGAGGTTAAGGCAGCAGGATTTAGCCAGTGATTGGATGTGGGGGCTGAAGGAGAGGTCAGAGTCAAGGATTACACCCAGGACCCTGGCATGTGTGGAGGGACCACTGGTAGTGTTGTTGATATTAATGGTGAAGTCACAGGGGGGGGGGGGGGGGGGGTGAAGGAGGAAATATAACAAGCTCAGTTTTAGAAAGATTGAGTTTGAGGAAGAGGTGTGACATCCATACCGATATGTCATTCAGTAAGTTTGAGATCCGTGAGGAGATCGAGGGGGTGAGTTGAGGAGTGGAGAGATAGATCTGGGTGTCGTCGGCATAGAGGTGGTATTGGAAGCCATGGGAGGTTATCAACTGGCCCAGGGAAGAGGTATAGAGTGAGAATAGGAGGGGCCCAAGAACGGAGCCTTGGGGTACCCCAACAGAAAGAGGAAGGGGAGCGGAGGAGATGTTGTAAGTTGTAAGTGACACTGAAAGTGCGCTGAGATAGGTAGGAGGAGAACCAGGATAAAGCAGAATCACGGAGGCCGAGGGAGTGTAATTTGCTGAGTAAGTGGTCAACTGCTTGAAATTTGGTCAATGAAACTTGATGTTAAGCTGAACTCTTTGGGATCCAGCCCTACACTTTGTAACTGGTTTCTGGATTTCCTGGCTGATAGGCAGCAGAGGGAAAAAGTTGAAAAACAGTACTCAATGCTGTCTGTGACAGACCTAGCCGGGACACAGGCTTTTTGAGAGGACTACATGCGAGCCTCCTGCCAGCTGATTACGGGCCCCCCAAAACACACACTCTGTATATGCATTTGGCATTAGAAATAGACTGAATAGGACACAAACTGTCACATTCTAATGTCACGAACTCAAGCCACCTGTCTATTGTGTAAATGAGGCTGGTCTGGCTTGTAAGGTGTATTCCACACAATGTTGTTGTGCTAATTAGCCCTGTGTTACTGTTTATGTTAATGTCTGTTGAATAGCCATTCCAATTGACTAGGAGCCTTAAAGTCTGACCCTGAAAAGTCTTCTCTCAGTCAACTAGTCTGGGCAATGATTAAGATAATTAGCTCATGCTAATTAGGTTAGCTTTTAGTCATCTGGCTATATATGTGTGTGAAATGTCAAATAAAGGATTCCTGATTTACTCCAAGAACTAGTGCCGTCTAATTCTTGGGGGTTCCTATAACCAGATCCATTGGACTCATGTTCCAGGACTTAGGAAGCATTTACGGCGGACACCTTGAGTACAGGATCTGTCACACTGTCCCTTTGTACAGGGGTGCCACAAGGAAGTGTGCTCACCCCCTTTTTTTTTTACACTTATAATTGTGTTTCCCACCTCAAGGTGGACTCTGTGCTAAAATGTGATGACACCATAGTAGTGGGGAAAATAAAAGGGGCAGCAATGAGTCTGCATATAATCAGGATATTGAAAATCTAGTGGGTGATGCAGAGAGAACAACTTATGCCTCGTACACACGCTCGGACTTTCCCGCGGGAATGTCCACCAGACCTAGTCCGGCGGACAAACCACCGGACCTTCCAGGGGGGCTTCGCCGGACTTTCCGAGCGTGTGACTTGCCCACACACGCCCGGACTTCTCCGGCGGACAATCCGCGGGAAAAATCCGCGGGACTTTTGAAAATGAACGGACTTGCCCACATACGGAGCAAAGTCCGTTCATTTAGAACGTAACTGCAGGTAGACGGGACTAGCGAAGACAGTGACTGCCGTCGCGCTTACCCCGTCACCTGGCATAGATTTAAAGGGAATCCCTATGCCGAAAAAACGGTGTGGGTGTCCCCCCCAAATCCATCTCAGACCCTTATCCGAGCATGCAGCCTGGCCGGCCAGGAAAGGGGTGGGGATGAGCGAGCGCCCCCCCTCCTCAGCCATACCAGGCCGCGTGCCCTCAACATGGGGGGTGCCCTGGGGAAAGGGGGGCCGTGCAGCCCCCCCACCCCAAAGCACCTTGTCCCCATGTTGATGAGGACAAGGGCCTCTTCCCGACAACCCTGGCCGTTGGTTGTCGGGGTCTGCGGGCGGGAGATCCTGGCCCCCCACCCTATGTGAATGAGTATGGGGTACGATGTACCCCTACCCATTCACCTAAGGTGTAAAGTGTAAATAAAAAAAACACACAATTTTTTTAAATTATTTTATTGCACTGCTCCGGGGGTCTTCTTCCATCTTGGGGGGTCTTCTCGCCGGACTCCTCCGCTATTTTACCTAGCTCTTTTACAGAGCAGAGGAGCCCGTCTACCTTCTTCATCGTCGCCGCCGTCGTTGGGGGGTCTCGATCCGCCTTTGGGGGTCTTCCGGGGTCTCTTCTGTTCTTGCCGATGTCGTCGCTTTCTGCGCCGCCGCCTTCTTCTTCTTCTTCCGATGTTGACTCGTCGCTGTCTCTGGCCGGAATGGCAGAGACGCGCTGTGCTGGGACTTATATAGGGACAAGGAGGCGGGGTCACATGATCATGTCACATGGTGACCCCGCCCCCTATGATGTCACAGTCCCGGAGGATGCTGGGACTGTGACATCATAGGGGGGCGGGGTCACCCGTTTTTTCGGCGTAGGGATTCCCTTTAAATCCATGCCAGGTGACGGGGCTAGCGCGGCGGCATTCACTGCCTTCGCTAGCCCCGTCTACCTGAAGTCACGTTCTAAATGAACGGACTTTCCGATGATCGGCAAGTCCGTTCATTTCCAAAAGATGGTGGGATTGTCCGCCCACCGGACTTTTGGCGCCAAAAAGTCCGCCGAGAAAGTCCGCTCGTGTGTACGAGGCATTACAGTTAAATGTAGCTAAAATAAATTGAATTATTATTGATTTTAGGAATGCACAAGATGTTAGCTATGATGAGATGGAGGTGATTGATGGGATGGAGGTTGAAAGGGTAGAGGAACAATATTGTCTTGGGAACAATAATTAGGGAGGATCTGTAGTGAACTTGGTACATACTAGTGTGCAAGGCTTTTGAGGAAGCTATGGAGGACAGGCTTTTCAGCTCAAGCGCATTACTAATAGGCAAGCCTAATGGCCAAAAGAAAAGCTCCAATTACAAACAAAGAGATTGCGACTACCCATATAACACCCTATCAGCAATGCTCACAGGTGCTTGATCCACAGTCGCTTGTCTGAGGGAAGCAATCCATTAAGATTATCCACACAACCAGTTGTTGCTCCTAAAAATCCTCATATTTATTAGAAAAGCCAGTGTACAAACACAGTAAAATTAGTTGACCCATTTCAGCCTTGTAGGCTGAAATGGGTCAACTAATTTTACTGCATTTGTACACTGTGGCTTTTCTAATAAACATGAATATTTCTAAGAGCAACAACTGGTTCATCTTGTGGATCATCTTAATGGATTGCTTCCAACAGAAAAGTGCATCTTTATATTGGTGGTAAGTGTAGAAGTCCCCCCTTGAATTGGAAGTCAATAGAAATATACCCCTTTTTTTGGTGGTCAATTTAGTGTTCCCTTAAAGTGATGTCCAGTTTGAGAAGTACCTTCTTGGCCAAGTAAAGAAGTGCTCTTTAACATTATTGGCCAGTATAGTGCCCTTTTACATAAGCGGTTTGCTGGAGAGGTCCCCCTTTACATTTTTAGTGTGTTAGGTGTTTAGTGTAGTGCTCTATTACATTGGCGAGCAGTGGGACAGGTGTCCTCTTACCTTAGTGGTCAATGAAATGAATGCTCCATTATATTGGCAGTCAGTGGGAAGAATATCCTTCTTACAAACAGCTAAAAAGATCATTAATATTTGTGGTCTTAGATTGAAGAGAGGCTCCATTGGTCCCACACCAGTGGCTCGGCTGAGTGGTGTTGGTCCTGAAATAATGCAGACAGTGTAAGGCAGGAAATCAAGTAGCAACTGTCCACTGCTCAAGGAGACTAGAGAAAGCTCCAAAGGAACCATAGAGTTCCCTGAAAAAAGGTTTATCCCAGGGAGTTTAAACTCATTTAAAGGTATAGCTAAACTCTGCTTGACCTTACAGCAGTATGTGTAAGAAGACCATACCACAATGGCAGATATTACACACAAAATATACAATTAAAGCAGATAGATTGATCCCAGGAAATTAAAACTCATTCTAAAGATATTGCAAAACTCTCTGGACCTTACAGCAGTGAGTGTGAGACAACAAATTAACAAAGGCAGATATGATACACAAAATATACAATTAAAACATATATATATATATATGTATATATAGTACAGTTTATTTCATGTATTACAGTTGTTGAAAGGCTACCCAGAGGCACTATAGAATGAAAATATTACATTTGTCTGGAGTTAAATGATTCAAATTACAGTAAAGTTGCTTATGCAGAAAATGTCACAGTATTCTTTAATAGATCCCGTTCCGGAATATCTGTGCTTGGTTCCCTCTTTGAAACCTGTAAAAACTCTTCATTAATAATGTTTACCAGCACCCAAAACTCTTCTGCATTATTTTCTTGGGTCTTACTAAACCATTATTAAAATATGAATATTTCCTCCTCTCAGAGTGTGAGGCAGTTGCTAATTTAAAAAATGGACAGGGATCTGTTTGGAAAAGATAAGGAAGTTGTAAAAGGAAATATTCTAATAGTGGAATGAGGCTTAGCAGCACCAATGAGGAACAAGGATAAAATGTGTACAGCTTTACTAATGACATACATACATTATATAAATCTAAGGTGCTGTAAAACAAAATTTCAGTTTATAGAGAAGTCCCACAAAGTCACATGATGCATACATACAGTATATACACCTAGCGTGCTGTAAAACAAACAATCGGTTTGTAGAGATTTTCCATGTAGACGTGATACTCAAGGTTATAGGCTGAGTGTTTTTATACCAGTCATGGAATTCCAAGGTGATGTATATGTAAACTGCCACTGATCTCATTCGAGAAATATTAGTTCTGCAGCTGCCATGCTTATCCATTGGTTCCAATACTTCCATCCTGGGTCCCTGACCTGGGGGAAGCATCCAGATTGGGGTATGGCTTCACTTGCTGTATATTTTTTTTGGATCTGTGACTAATAGCATAGCTTATTTGTTTTGAATAAAGTTGACGATTGTTATTTTTGCCAGTTTTGTCCCATTGGGGAGAAATACAGTATATTCACTTCCTGTCCAATAAATTTGCAAGAAAAGAGAGTAGACAAATCTCCAAATAATGTAAATACCCTCCTAGACAGTTGTTACCAGAAAAAGTGTCCTCCCCTTCTGTTCTAAGGACAAGGGTCACCGGGATAAAAATAGAGGGAACATTTTTCCTATGGGGACAGAAATTCAAACTTCGCAGGTGTTGTAACCCCTAACCATTCTGGCTGTAACTAAAAAAGTTTTGCTTCGCATAAAGGAAACTGTGCTTTACCCATTGGTTAACATACCCTTCCTCCATCCTAAGCAGTATATAGCTACCTCTCCTTTGCTCAGTGTTGATGACCAAAGAAAAAGAAAAAAACAGATGTGGTTCACCATCTACTTCCGGGGTCAGGGGGAAGTGAGCCAGGGGGGACATTAAAACACGGCAGCCTCCTGAATTGCGCTGGGTAGTGTTTATGTCAGGGGTGTCGTGGGGAAGGGGTTGGATGGGGTATACTGGGCTGTGTGGCCTGTGGCTTGGGGTGTGTGAGGACACAAAGCTGGAGACATCACAGCGCACTGCAGTCCCAGACCGGAGAGAAGGTCACCCACATCAGACAGGTATATGAGGAAAATGACTACAGAAAAGTAAGATTTGTTGGGAAAGAGGGGAGTGAGCAGTTTGCTGTTAAGCTGATTGCGGAACAGCCTATTAATGAATCTTAAAACCGAATTGTATTGTGTGATGGAGGAGGTGGAGCTTTGGGTCATCCTAATGTATACATCAACTTGGACAAAGAAACAAAATCTGGAACTTGTGAATATTGTGGGCTTCAGTTTAAACAGACGCATCATCACTAAAATATGCAATAAAAATGACCTGTGTAAAAATAATAAAAGCGTATAATAATAAAAAAAAAAGAGAAAAAACAGTACTTCGGGGTATGAAAGTGCATGCGACTCATCCATTTACCAATGGTAGGCCAATCTTGTACAACTTGCAAACTTGTAGCCTACATATGGCTATCTTTTCACTTCCAGTTGAGGAACAGAACACCATGTAGTGAGAGGAAGGTAAGTATGCGTTTGTGGAGGTCTGCAATAAAGTAAACCTGATGTTTGGCCCACATTGGAACAGCACAGAATCACTCTAAAATATTGAAGGGGTTCAACAATGGCAGCCTACATATTTTTACCAGTATATTTTACATTTAAGAAAGTGGGTACATCATGCCTTACATACTGTGTATTTATAGTCTATAGTCTGCAAGTTTTATTGGACTTAGTATATTAAATAAAGAGAGAAATCTACTACAATTCTGCATTAATGAAAATTCAAGAGGTTGTAATAAATTATTTAAAATCACACTTAGCCCATTTAATAAAGATGATTGGGCCTTACGAGTTCTTGTTTAATACATGTTGTGCAGGTGTGTGTGCATGTAAACTGGTTAATAGAATTTAATGATACTTGTAGAACATGAAACCATATGATGCTGGTATGTGCTTTTTGTAACAAGTCTATGGAGGGTTCCTGCTTTCTACCTGCCTAAGCTGTGTAATTGGTTAATGAGAAAAAATGAGGACAAATCCTAGATAATTAGCTGCATTCTAGCATGCTATTCCTATTTTTTTAGTTAATTACCCTGGATTATTCTTATCTTTTGAAAACATGTGACTGGTGCACCCAGAGTGTGATATTTAGCCTTTTAATATGTGTTCATAATTTATACGAGGCCAAACAGCATGTTATAATTTTTTTCTTGTCGGAAAATAGGAATATTCAATCAGCTTCTATAATAAAATGCATATAAATAAGTTGTGCTCATTTACAGTGTGAGTGATCACAAAAAAATATTAAATAAATGAAATAAAGTGAAATAAAGTGCAACACAAATATAAGTCTATAAGTAAAGACTCTGCTTAAAAAGAGGTGAAAAAAACATATTGGGGGTTATTTACTAAAGGAAAATCCACTTTGCACTGCAAAAGAACTTGGAAGTAAAGTCGCTGTAGATCTGAGAGGGACATGCAAGGAAAATAAAAAACAGCATTTTAGCTTGCACATGATTGGATGATAAAATCAGCAGAGCTTCCACTCATTTCAGAACTACCCCTTAGATTTAGAGCGACTGCACTTTCAGTGCACATTCAAGTGCACTTGCAGTGCAAAGTGGATTTGCCTTTCGTAAATAACCCCCATTGAGCCCACACATAAAGGATTCCATATTGAGGAGGACTTCCAGCCACTGTTGGAGCGCTCCAGTGACAAGGAGGACCTATAGACCCTGCAGAGGACTAAGTCTTCTGGCGTATATGACCTTGTTCTTTATTGGGTCTACCAGTTCCAGTAAGAGCCCCCACGTATCAAGTGTTTTTTTTCTATTCAAGATGCCCCCATCTCCTTGGTGATGGTGGAAGTGACCTGGAGTTCATCACCTCATTGGAATCACCCCCTCTCACACTGTGGAATCCTTTATGTGTGGACTCACTTTTTATGCAGAGTCTTTACTTATAGACTTATATTTGTGTTGCACTTGCACTTTATTTAATCGTTTTTTGTGATCACTCATGCTGTATATGACAACTTATTTATATACATTTTTTTGCACTGTGGAGATATCTGATATTTATGTTTTTGTTGCTGCTGTATATGTTTATTGCACACTCTAGCGTGGTATAACCCCTTATATTTACTCTATAATAAAATTACATGTTTATCTTTGTATCCTTTCTTACTGCTGTGTTCAGTTCAGTAAGTCTATGAAAAACTTTTTTTGTTAAACACTGTCAAATGTCAAACTATCTTTCAAGAATATATTTTAGCTTAGTAAAAGAATGCTCTGAATCCTATGATGTTTTTAACCATTTGTATGATTGTTTGTGTCCAAAAAATGAAATTGTGCTTGGATTGATATACAAAGTAATACAATAAATATACGCTGGGTCCAGCCATATTACATACATCTTTCTAGTAACTAGGCACAGTGATCAGAATAAATTAGTGAAAGCATTTTCAACACTGTTTTTATCTGCCCTACAATGCTGTGTTCCTGTTTAAATGTGATTAATCCACTTTACAGGATTACCCCAGTGGCTGTCTAAACCATTCTGTGGCCTAATGGATCCCATAGGAACACCACCATTGAAACCACTCTTGCCCTCACATGTCATGACTCATGAGCATTGCGTTACAAGGTGCTCTCACACTCACTGCTGTCTTTTCTATTTAATTTACATTTTGAGGAATGCAGCACAAGGAGATTAGATACCTTGCTTACCTTTATTAAATCTGTGTTATGGGGTGGATCTGGGAAATCTGACTGTAAGTTCCCACTGCTGGTTTTCTCATTAAATATGATAAAACCAACAATTGTTAAACTGGTGTTTATAAAAAGCTGTACTCTATTTTGGGTTGAACTAACCCTAATGAATGCAAATGATTATCCAGCTTTTCCTAGAACATATGTCTGATTCATTTTGTTTTTTTCTCTTTCTACAGATTCCACGGCACATGAAGACTCTACCATTCTATACCTATGACCAGCCAATGGCCGGATATTGCCAGACCCACAAGACCCTCCTTGTAAATAAGGGCTATGATGGGACATCTCGAGAGCAAAGAGAAACCACCAACCTAGAGCTTAGTAGGGACCAGAGCTACATCTCAACAATAGCTCGCTCAGCAGCACCTGCCATATACATTGAAAGGATACCAAACCAATAACATCCGGAGTCTTGGATTGTGACATTTGGAAGAAGCGCATAGAGGACCTATACAGATTAAATCTGATGGGAGCATCTTGTAAATGCTATGTGCTCTCACAATAAACAAGAGAAAAAATGTAGAATACACTAAGCTAAACAGTTTGAGCATGGGACCCATTTCAGTCTTCAGGGCCATGGAACTTGAAACAATGATGTGAGAAAAGCAAGGGGTTTATCTTGGCTTTAAAGGATTATGTAAACCCCACTGGTGTATAAAAGGAAAAAAAAAAGTAAATTTAAATAAAATAGAACATAAAACTGGATCCACCTAAGGGATTTCTTAACTAGTTTTGGATCCACTCCAGCTGCATATGAGAGTTTATCTGCTTGTACATTTGGTTTCCTATTTTCTACACGTTGCATGGTTCCAATACAGATGAACCAAACATGGGAGACTGTTGGGATTTCGGGGGTTAGGGAATGCTTATTGTTTCATGTTGAATAACCCAGTGGATCTCTTTGAACTGTGTTTCTTTCCTGTTTTCCTGTTAGAGAGGTTTGCTTTTTATCAGACTGCCAGCCACAAGGGGGCAGTGTTTGGGAAAGACCAGCCTCAATCATAGTAGCTTTGACGGCTTAGAGCCATGAAAGATCTACAGAACAGGCAGGCATACAGTATATATGGAATATTGCTCCCTGATTGATTTGGATTTTATTGACAAACACAGTCTCAAATCACAAAAGAAAGTATCAATTGTTTTTTTTTTTTTTTAAATAACATTATGATCAGTTATAGCTTTTGTGTAGTTTTTATCAATAAAAAGTATAAAAAACATGATGCAGAGTATATTGTAGAGTTTATATTATATTTGTGACAGTTTTATGTGTCTGTGAGCAGCAATATAAGAAGGTGTTTTGTTTAAGATAATGCCTTCCGGGAGGCAGCATGAAACAAGAAAGTCATCTAGCCTTTTCACCGCCAGACACAATCGATGTCCCCACAGTTTCTTTTGTGCTGCTGGTCTTTAGGCCCTGTACTGGCATGCTTTTGTTTGCTTCAGAAATGCAAAATTCAAAAATGTAATGCAAAAAACGTACTAATCCTTGGTTCACACTAGCCCGGGCACGACAGCCCATTCATTTGAATGTAGTTGACCTGCATTTAACTTGCAAGTCAACTGTAAGTTAAATGCAACTTCAATGAATTGTTATTGCTCTCAGAAGGTGTCAAAATCCATCTGCATTTGCCCATCAAAGCCCATCAACGCAGGACCTAACTGGGTTAGGCGGTTGGGGGGATAGCACCAGCAGGCAGCAGTTCCAATAATGTCTAATGTAATATAAGGGAAGAAAATGCTCCAGGAAACATTTAAAATAGGGGCAATCATTACGGTAGTGTATGGACACAAGTAATGTATTTGGTTCTAGGATACAATTAGTAAATTTGGTTCCTGCCATATGGCCTTGCACCTTCCACCACCTAGGATTCATTAGTGGTCCATCATTATGATGGAAACCCTTTGTGAGGCTCAGGAATCCCACTTCAGGAACTGAGATCTGTATTGGCATATTAGAGCTCTCTGGACCTTTGTGCTCCTGGTAAGCACTACATAGTATAAGAAAGGTGCCTGCATTAAATTACTGATTGTAGATAATAACATTAAATCCTGCTAGGATATATACAGTATATACAAATTATGCCTTCCAGGATATAAGGTGACTGGGTGGCAAAGCAACATGTTCACTATAAAAGAGGATTATGGGAAAGAATGTTGAGCTATGATAGTACAGCAACAGATGATGCAGACATTTTACACACCATAGCACAAAAAACAATTAAAAAGGGGGCAATCTTTGTGATAGTGTATGGACACAAGTAATTTGGAGTTGAGAAAGACCAAAAACCGAAGACTGCAATGTAATGAAGGCTCCTTAGTCACATCTTTGCAGTTCTCCACAGGAGCCCCGAAGTTCCAATATGCAATACATTTGGTTCCTGCCATATGGCCTTGCACCTTCCACCACCCACGATTTACTATTAGTCTATCATTATGATCAGGGCCATTGTAAGGATATTTGTCTACTCAGGTGAAGGTGAATTTTGGTGCCCCCCAACCGTCCTGCCGTCACTCCCTCCACTCCACAATGCAACCCTCACCGCCATATGGCATACACTTTATTTGAGCAGGAGTATTGAATTAAAATTCAAGGAGGTCAGGTCACTAACATTTTCTTGTATTGAGGTACAAATCTCTAAATTGTGCTATGACTCAGAAAGATTGTATTCATTGTATGTCTATCGAAAAATAAGAAACATACAATTTCCATAGCATTTCAACATCCCCATCAGAGTGTCCCTTTACATCATGTGTTCCCATCAGAGTGCCCCATATTAGGTTCCCTCATTAGAGTACCCCTTTACATCCGATAACCCCATCAGAGTGCCCCCATAGATCAGGTATCCCCATCAGAGTGCCCCTATGGATCAGGTGTCCTCATCACAGTACCCCTTACATCAGGTGTCCCTATCAGAGTGTCCCCATTGAGCATATCCCCGTCAGAGTGTCCCCATAGAGCAGGTGTCCCCATGGAGCATGTCCCCGTCAGAGTGTCCCCAGAGCTGGTGTCCCTATCAGAGTGTTCCCATCACAGTACCCCTTACATCAGGTGTCCCCAATATAGTGACCCCATAAAACAGGTGTCCCCACAAGAGTACTCCTTACATCAGGTGTTCCTATCATAGTGACCCCATAGAGCAGGTGTCCCTGTCAGAGTGTCCCCATAGAGCAGGTGTCCCCACCCCTACCTGTCCCCATCTCTCTTTTTTCCTTTCCCTGTCCCCATACATTCCTCAGGTGTTCATAATGTACATAATGGGAACAGAAAGAAAGTGCAGAAAACTTTAAAACTTTAATAGCCAAGGGGTTAAAAACAATTACTAGCAGTAAGAGTGAAAAGGCTCATCATGTAGTAGGGAAAGTCCAGCATCTGTAGTCCCAAACATGGTCCAATTTTGCACCGAGGTGTGTGGTGTCCCAGCCATCCAGCAGAGGGAAGCCGCAGGGAAAGGACCAAGGAGCAAGCGGCCGCACTGTGTGGAATCAGCGTGGAATCGTAAACAGCATGAAGAAGGACCCTTTTAGATGCTCTGAAACGCAGCCCGTCCCTTATACATCATTTCCCGACCTATTGCCTTCCACGCTGGTTCCGGGCGCAGTTCTGCTGATGTCATCTACAAGTCCAGCGTTCCATGTACTCTTACTGTTAGTAACCCCTTGGCTATTAAAGTTTTAAAGTTTTCTGCACTTAGAGGCGCCTTATTTCTTTTACCATTTTGTACAGTTTTTGCTTGCCTCTTGGAGTGCTGCCCTGGTGACTTGAAATAACAATCATAAAGCCTGGTTTATATGAACTGTTTAGTTGGGAACATCCCCTCTGGTCTATGCTGCTATCCAGAAGTGCCCTTCTTTCATTTATCCTGTTTATAATGTACATGCAGCAGGCTTTATAATAATCACAATAACAAAACACTCTTTGCCCTACCTTCCACAGACAATCCCTGCAAAGCCTGTTCCTGTACCTGCTGGCCACTCCCCCTGGTCTGTGAATGGTAAATAATGTAGCGCTAAGGAATAAACGCATGTATCAATATATCAGTGAATAATACAGAAATTAATCATGCAGAAAATAGCAAAAATGGAAATGTAAAAAATTCCAATAAATGTGAAGGTCCTAAAAAGGACCAATGTGAGTCCGCCACCGAATGGTGACTAATCAGGGATGGAATACACTGGCACTGTCCGGCATAAGGAGCATGAAGGATGGTACATCTTCAACCAAAAAAGGGGAAGTATATCTACTATTACTGGAAAAGGTGGACTCGAATGTCAGCGACAACGAGTCATAAAGGCAAGGATGCCAGGATCGGCAGATCAGCGGAACTTCAAGGAACCCAGGACCTCCAAACCCAACTCCAAAGGGTGTTGTAGACAACCCCAAAGGAACTCTCGTCCATAAGGTTATGCAAAGAAAAAATGCCTCCATATGGTGTAGGTCAAAAAGTGGGTTTTATTTCTAAAAACTGGCATACATCAATAAGAATAAAAACTGTGATCACAGAGTAAAAATAAGGGGCAATGTGAGAAGCAGAAAGCCAAGCCCAAAAAATACTAAAAACTGGCATACATCAATAAGAATAAAAACTGTGATCACAGAGTAAAAATAAAAAAGCCCAATAAGGGGCTTCTCACATTGCCCCTTATTTTTACTCTGTGATCACAGTTTTTATTCTTATTGATGTATGCCAGTTTTTAGAAATAAAAAACCCACTTTTTGACCTACACCATATGGAGGCATTTTTTCTTTGCATAACCTTCGGGACGAGAGTTCCTTTGGGGTCCAGTTTGGCCTTCCATGCCTAAGTTCCAGCCCTGGTGTTCTCTACATCTGAGGTCCAGTTTGGTGGTTGTCTACAACCTCCTTGGAGTTGGGTTTGGAGGTCCTGGGTTACTTGGAGTTCCACTGATCTGCCGATCCAGGCATCCTTGCCTTTAGGACTCGTTGTCGCTGACATTCGAGTCCACCTTGTCCAGTAAGAGTAGATATACTTCCCCTTTTTTGGTTGAAGATGTACCATCCTTGATGCTCCTTATGCCAGACAGTGCCAGTGTATTCCATCCCTGACTAGTCACCATTCGGTGGCAGATTCACATTGGTCCATTTTAGGACCTTCACATTTATTGAACTTCTTTACATTTTAATTTTCGCTATTTTCTGCATGATTGATTTCTGTATTATTCAGTTATATATTGATACATGTGTTTATTCCTTAGCGCTACATTATTTACCATTCACTTTTCAGCATTCTTGTCACATTGTTTATGTAGCAGCTTTTTCACTTTTTTCTTTGAGTTAGCAAAGTAATATTTTTTATTTATATTTGCCACTCCCCCTGGTCTCACTCGGCCCCTCACCCTCATCTCACATGCCTTCAGTTCAGTGGCGATTCTCTTTCTGCTGGACTAGAGGACTGCAGGAATGCTTCTGCTACCCCCCCAGGTAGGAGGGGCTTGTTCATTGCAGGGGCTGGAGGCAGAGAAGCTGGTGTCCTTCGTATAGGAGGGAGGAGGAGAAGAAGGGGCAGGAGAGCAAGTGGACGTTCGAGACAGTGGCAACTGCTCACAGTGCCCACAGCTGTGCTGCACTTCTGCCTGTCACTGTGTGCCGTGTCGGGCTGAGCTCAGTAAATGTTTAAGAAGAGCCGGCGCCAGCATAATCACTTCTTGAGGGCCCCCAGCTTTAGCGACCACCTCTCCTGGCACCCTAAGGCGGCCGCCTGAGCTGCTTTATGGTGGCACCGGCCCTGATTAGGATGGACACCATTCATGACCAGTAGGGAGGCTCAGGAAAGAGACTTCAGAAATTCAAATCTCTATTGGCATATTTGATCTTCCTGGACTCTTGTGCTCCTGGTAAGCCTTAAATGGAGCAAGAAAGGTGCCTGCATTAAATGGCTGGTTGTAGTTAATTACATTCAATACTTACAGGCTACGTATATACATACAAATTATGCTTTACAGGATATATGCATGCAGACTTTAGTGTCTGGTGGACAGTGACAGTGTGGCGCAGCCATATGTCCATTATAAAAGAGGATTTAGGGAAAGAATGTGGAGTGGTAATGGTACAGCAAAAGATGATGCAGGAGACTGGTACCTGTAATTGTTGTCTTTTCTAAAAGATCACAATGAAATATTTGAATGGATGCTTATGCAGGCTCTTAACATTTATAGCTATGGGTTCTATGAACAGTGACTATTCTCAAAGCCAAAAATACCAATTAAGTACAGGAGCCGAGGAGACCCTCTCATAATATCAATTCGATCTTTCATTTATATAGAATATTTATTGTCTGGGAAACGTTGGTTCCTTTGATCTCCAAAACCAACTATCTTGAAGAGCATGTCCATAGAATGTCAGGTTCAAGTGTGTATTTTAGTATGTGGGAATGTTTTGACCAATTAACGATGCACCACAGGAAACTTTGTAAAAGTAAAGTGAGCGTTTTCTGTGCTGGTAAAAAGTTCTGTTCAAACATTGAGAAATATTCCTAAGTGTGTGTTAATATACAAGAAGGAAATATAAGAGATTCCTACAAGGATCCTAGTTCATTATTGCCATTATTTATTATTTATCTGATTATACAATCTCCTTTAAATCTACCAACAACTATACAGGACCCGACTGACTGGATACAGATTGATTGGATAGTTTAAGTAGGTCCTCATTTTACATTTGGTTTAGTTTTGGTAGATATAAAGTTCATTGTACACTAAATTGTACACACAGATTATAATGTGTAGGGTGAGCCTTAGTCCTTCCTCAACTCTGTAAATGTGCAATTCCAGACAAAATTTCTTATTTCATTTAAATGAAGAAGGGTTGGATACTCTGGAGGATTTTTTGACATCTGCATATACATTTAACAGATTTCTCATAACCTCCTGATCTGGAAACCACTGTCACTGAGACAGGAAGTGAGAGGAATATTTCCAGTGGGAACAAAAACAATAATATAAACCTAACATAGGTTGCACAAAAAGTGTTTTTACTGTTGTCTATGACATTGTTAGAGGGTTTCCCTCATGTCATTTTCACTGACTACTGTCACTAACACAGAAATGAAGATGCTATTTTCCACAGCGAAGACGAAGACAGCAATACAAACCTTCCAGAGTGTACATATCACAAAATGTGTAAAATATATTTTTTTTTAAATCAAATTTTTTTTACCATAAGAGGATACAACAGTATCAAATGCTCTTAAAAACTCACCACAGGAAAGGTATTAACATGGAATTCATGCAATGCATGGATATGGACCAGAAACAGAAGCACAACATCCAGTCAATACAATGGTACTGTGGTGCCCGTGTCTACGCGATTCATGGTCTTTTGCTTCTTTAGGGCTGGCTTTATTATCTTATGGGAATGTAACAAACAATAGATCACTGGTTTCCATAATATTATACTAGATACAAGTATATATGTCACTACTCCCTTCAATCACTGCCACAATGGTATAAATTGTAAAAATAAAAGCATTCCTTTCACCAGAAGAAATTACCCTACTAGAAGTAGTGGCAAGCCAGCTGGTGATTGAGGGAACCAGTACAAGTGATTGTCCTGCTCGGCAAGGATGGGGAGCTTTCTTTTAAAAAAACAACTAAGACCCCTTTCACGAAAGTCCTGCCAGCAGTTTCTTTAGAGCGCATTAGGAGCGGTGAACCCACCGCCTCCTAAAGCGCCCCTGCCCATTGAAATCAATGGGCAGCGCCGCCGAACCACCGACAAAGCGCTACTGTAGCATTGCTTTGTGGCGGTTTTAACCCTTTTTCACCACTAGCGGGGGTTAAAAGTGCCCGCTAACGGCCAAATAGCGCTGCAGAAACAACAGTAAAGCGCTGCTAAATATTGCAGCGTTTTACCGCTGACGCATGGGGTGGCTCAGTGTGAAAGGGCTTTAAAACACATGTAAGTGATATAAGGGGTTTACCTGCTGGATTCTTAAAGAGTAACTCCATTTTTGTTGACCTCTGGGTGATCAATGTACATTGCATACATTTTATCAAACTTTGTTGCAGATTCCTAATTAACCTACTGGAAGTAGGTCACCAAAAAGTGAAATTTCTGTTGCAAAAGATTTCTAAAATCGGACTTTGTGCAGACTTCTGGGAAAATCAGTGAGCCAATCACACAAGCAGGAAGTGACATTTCTGGGGGTGTTCCATACACCAGTGATGTATGGAATGCTTCCAAATTGCCCTATTGCATTGAATTTTACAGAAAATTATAGCACTGGTCAATGAAAAGGAAAGGTCATTTTTAATAACATTCGACTACAATATGGCTTGTGTAGCAACTGTATATGCTATATTATTATTTATTATTATTTTTACCCTTTAAAACTCATCCACTGGTCCTGTATTAAAGTGGTATTAAAGCTTGTTTTTTTTTTTTGTTTTGTTTTTTAAATAACAAACATGTTATACTTACTTGCTCTGTGCAGTGGTTTTGCACAGAGCAGCTCTGATCCTCTTCTTTTCAGGTCCCGGCGCTCCTGGCCCCTCAAGCAGTGCCCCCAGAGAAAGTCCATAAGACACATAGAGCCGCAGCCCAGCTCCGCTCCCGCTCTCTCATCATTGGCTCAATGGCTGTGATTAACAGCAGTGGGAGCCAATGGGCTCTCGCTGCTGTCTCAGCCAATGAGGAGGGAGAGTCCAAGGGCATCCGAGAC
Organism: Lithobates sylvaticus; assembly: GCA_028564925.1. Lineage (NCBI taxonomy): Eukaryota > Metazoa > Chordata > Amphibia > Anura > Ranidae > Lithobates > Lithobates sylvaticus. The sequence goes on along the minus strand of CM053029.1, from coordinate 121,686,710 downwards.
TATAGTGAACATTGCTGGAGTGGAGGGAGCTCAGGTAAGCACTGCACACTGAAGGTTTTTTAGCTTCATGCATAGAATCTTCTGCGCTGAATGTTGCTCGTTGTCATTCAACTCACTTCCTGTGAGGCCAGGATGTCAAAAACAAACTGCCTAGGGATGCATCATAATGTCACTCTAGACTCAAAGCACTTTGCTGGGGAAGAAGCAAAAAGGAAAAGAACACTGTGTGTTGTCACATGACCGGCCAAACAAGGGGTTGGGGTGCTAGGACTAGGGGTAAAGGGTTATTTACTGAGATTCAGCTTTAAAGTGACAATAAATTCTCCAAAAATAATCCATACACATCCACTACTTAATAGCCCTTTGGAATGAGCAGTGCATGCTAAATATGGTCATGTACACTTGCTCTATTCAAAAAAAAATTCCCATAGTCCATAGTTCACAGTCCATCTCGGGAGCGAGCAAAAGAGGGTGGCTACGATTCTACATATAGCAGGACCATGGAGAATAAATATAGACACCCTTTAACAGAAGGTGAATCAAAGTAACAAAAAAAAAGGGAGTTTGGAGATTTGGCAGTGGCTGAGAACAATAGAAGGTACTTATTTTAGTTAAAGTAACATACTCAAATAGAATTTTCTTTTTTAAAACCAAGTTTTAATGCCAGTGCCAGCTTAATTGTTGTGTCTGGCTTTAATACCTTTTAAAACTCACATTTCTGCCTGTGTTTCTGCAAATGCACAAAAAATGAACAACAATGTGCTTGGCTCAAGGCCAAAATTTGGAACATGAGCTTCTTTGGTGCGCTTTTGCAGTGGAGAGAGGCCCATTCAAATGAGTGGTTCCGCTACAAAAACACACGAAATACGTGATACATGAGCCTATACACCCCTCCACCCCAAACTCGCTCATCAATGTCTTTATGGACTTTGCTTTGTGCACTGGTCTAAATCATTTGGTGGAGCGGGGATTATGGTGTGGGGTTATTTTTCAGGGGTTGGGCTTGGCCCCTTAGTTCCAGTGAAGGGAACTCTTAAGGCGTCAGCATACCAAGATATTTTGGACAATTTCATTCTTCCAACTTTGTGGAAACAGTTTGGGGATGCCTCCTTACTGTTCAAACATGACTGCACACCAGGGCACGAAGCAAGGTCCATAAAGACATAGATGAGCGAGTTTGGGGTGGAGGATCTTGACTGGCCTGCACAGAGTCCTGACCTCAACCTGATAGAACACCTTTGGGATGAATTAGAGTGGAGACTGTGAGCCAACATCAGTGCTTGATCTCACAAATGTGCTTCTGGAAAAATGGTCAAACATTCCCATAGACACTCCTAAACCTTGTGGACAGCCTTCCCAGAAGAGTTGAAGCTGTTAGACCCCTTTCACACGGCGGGTGTTTTTCAGGCGCTACAGCGCTAAAAATAGCGCCTGCATAGCCCCTGAAAAAAGCAGCTCCATTCACTCCAGTGTGAAAGCCCGAGGGCTTTCACACTGGAGCGGTGCGCTGTCAGGGCATCAGAAAAAGTCCTGCCAGCAGCTTCTTTGGAGCAGTGAAGGAGCGGTGAACTCACCGCTCCTCCACCGCTGCTCCCCATTGAAATCAATGGGGCAGCGTTGCGATACCGCTGACAAAACGCTGCTCCGGCGGCATTTTGCGGGCGGATTTAACCCCTTTTCGGTCGCTAGCAGGGGTTAAAACCGCCCCGCTAACGGCCGAATAGCGCCTCTAAAACGACGGTAAAGCAGCGCTAAAAATAGCGCCGCTTTACCGCTGGCGCCCTGGGCGGCTTAGTGTGAAAGGGGCGTTGTAGCTGCAAAGGGTAGGCCAACTCAATATTAAATCCTACGGACTAAGGGGGTTATTTACGAAAAGCAAATCCACTTTGCACTACAAGTGCAAACTACAAGTGCAAAGTGCACTTTAAATTGCACTGAAAGTGCACTTGGAAATGCAGTAGCTGTAAATCTGAGGGGTAGATATGAAATGAGGGGAAGCTCTGATGATTTTATTATTCAATCATGTGCAAGCTAAAATGCTGTTTGTTATTTTCCTTGCATGTTCCCCTCGGATCTCCAGAGACTGCACTTCCAAGTGCACTTTCAGTGCAATTTCAAGTGCACTTTGCACTTGTAGTGCATAGTGGATTTGCCTTTTCGTAAATAACCCCCATAGTGTGTGTATATATATATATATATATATATATATATATATATATATATATACACACCATCTATATATATATATATATAGTGACAATATAGTGAAAATTTATATGTTCCTCACTCCTCCTCATTTGTAACTTAAAATATCAGAACCAAATCAACAAGATGGCACCCAGGCACCTAGCTTTTTTAGATGGCGAGATTAACAATGGCAGCCAACATATTTCTGTTATGGCAAGTTTCCTTTAATAATTTCCATCCCAGTTATCATACTAATTGCAGTTCTAGTCACAGCAGACATAAAAATGAAATGATAAAGCATATTACGACAGTTATATATCAATAGCTATGAAGTATATGATTTCAAAACCTTACAGCCTGTAGATTTTTTGTTAAATGGAGTTTAATTTATTCCTAGACGCTCTTACTTTAGAATTGCCTTTCAGCCATTCAAGACAGAGAAGCTCTAAAATCCTCAGCACTGTCTACTTTATTTTATTCCCAGGGATAAACAGACAACACACTGGGCAAATTCAATTAAGGATAAACACCTCCGATATTTCAAGCCCATTATTTAGTTCTGTAATATGAAAGCTTTGATGAATATATTAATGCCCTTTAACCCTTGGTAAGGGCTTAAGTACTGTGCCATGAATAAGCAATGATGAATCTTGCAGCATGCTCGGAAAAGTCTTGCTTTCTCATCCTCTAGATGTAAGAAGTTACGACAGTATTATGAATCTGACCTTCAGAGCACAGGACCCAGAAGAGCAATGTAGTACGGGCTGCAATAATTCTGTCTGTCCCCTGCTCAGCGAGCGGTCTGAGAATATTATTATACCTTGTATCTGCATAACATTCTCCATTCCATTACACCTTCCACAATAAAACTTCACATGAGACCATAAGGGGGCAAAGCCTGTAGCATATTGGAGGGGGATTCTGGGATATTGTAAATTGATCCAGGAAAGGGGGGATTGAGCTGTGTAATTATGGTGGGTGTCTGAAAATCAGAGGAGGCCATTTAGTTATATAGGTATTTGTAAACTACTGTCAGCTTTATGCCACTGTAGGAAACTGCCATAGCAGAATAGAGTGATTCAGCGTGGCAGCTTCTTCACTTTGATGTGCAACACATTTTTTTTTTTGCATGGTCATAAGGAATATTGTTGCTGAGGTGACATATTTAAATTGGGTTTCAAACATATAGTGCCAGGCCTTTTTCATCAAGCTTAAGGTCCCATTCATACTTGCGAATGGGGCCATTTGCTATTATCCATGAAAAACGAAACAGTCTATGCCCAGGGCCGATCATCGGCAGGTAATCAATGCATGGGTGATTACATTAGATCTGGTGAAGATCTAATCCTGCCTGCCAGGGACACAGCTAACTCTCCTGGCCCTGATGTGCCACAAATTCTGCCACTGACACAATCTGGAGACGGTGCAGCAGGACCGGTGAGATCTAGGGGGATTGGTCAACCCAAGGTGTGTGTGATGGAGGTGGGGGGTACATGGGGTGTGTAATCAGAGAGGGGTATCTGGAGTGTCTGATCAGAGTGGGGGTATCTGCGGGTGTGATGATCAGGGTTGGGGTATCTGGAGGTGTGATCAGAGCTGGGGGGTACCTGGGGATGTGATCAGGGTGGTGGGGGTGTCTGGGGGATGTGATCATGGTGGGAAGAATCTGGAGGTGTGATCAGAGGAGGGGGTGTCTGGGGAAATGTGATTAAAATGGGGAGTATCTGAGGAGTGTTATCAGAGTGGGGAGTATCTGGGGAGTGTGATCTGGAGGTTGTTTATGGTGGGTGGGATCTGGGAGTTTGTTTATGGGGGGGGGGGGGGCTGTCTGGGTAGGGGTGTTCAGGGGGTATATAATGCATAACCCTGCCCCCTAATTACACAGTGCAGTTTAGTGGCAGTTTAGTAGAGGTACATTTTCAATGTTCCGTGATTTCCTTCACGCTGCACCCCATCACATTATGGGCGCAACTTGAAGGTGGTACCAGCGCAGTGTAGACAGAGAGGGGATGTGGTGGACGGAGGGTGGCGGTGTGAGATCGCGGGGGCAAACTGTAGCGGCAAAATGCGCCTTCGCCTGTGTAGACAAAAATCCCTGCACCAGACCTGCTTTCCGCCCGCACCTAAATGCATGGCTCTCCACTGATTCTCTCACCGGGAATTGCAAATTGGCCCATTTACAAGTGTGAATGGGACCTAGCACTTAAAGCTGACTTCAGGGAACTAAAAAATGACTCTTGCAGTGGGGCTCCCCTGCACTTCAAGAGTTCAATGCTATTTTTTTTCTTGAGTACCAGGAAAAGGGTCTTTTATTTACCTTATTTCTTGCTTGCCCAGCCACTGACATTAAACTCTTCTTTCTGACACTCCAGGGGTTGTGTGCAGGCCTTCAGTGTGCTCACCTTAAATGCAGGACTGTTGGTTCTGCATTGTAAATGATGATGTCACCTCCTGCCACAGCACAGAGGCAAAATGGTTTCAGGGCACGGGTCAAATGAAAAGTCCAGCCTAACACTACTAACATCTACAGACATCCACGATCTAACACTAACCTATCTAGCCCTGTAAGAAGAAATCATTATACCTACCTTTTTTTAGATCCGGTGCAGTCTCCAGCGAAGGAAGCCGACAACGGCTGTGAAATTAATTGGGAGTGACATCATCCATAGAGTTACTATGGAGCTTCAGTTGTCAGCTGACTCCTCTGCACCTGCGTACTCAGCGAAGCCGCAGCTGACAGCTTAGCATGGGATCGGGTCCGTTCGGCTTCGGAAAAGGTTTGTTTACCGATGTCTTCTTTACAGGGCTAGATAGGTTAGTGTTAGATTGTAAATGTCAGTAGATGCAGGGATTTTAGTGTTAGGGTGGACTTCTTCCCTAGCCCTTGCAGTGCTAGGGAAGCCCCACTACAAGGGTAAGTATTTTTGGTCCCCTGGGGTTCAGCTTTATAGTGGACATAAACTCCAAAAGTTAAAACGTGCTACAGTATAGGAAAGATCTATAAATGTTAATTGTGCCTAGGCTTTATTCCAAAAATAGTACCTTTTCTGTGACTACTAGACTACCTGATTTGAAGTGAAATTTGCAGATGTTCCTACTGGATTGCTCATTGCCTTCTTTTTTCTGGAGTGAAATCTGTAATGCAAGAACCTACTTCATTAGTTATGTGGGTCTATGCTCCTTACACCTCTCCTAGTGCTTCTTGAATATTATCCCACCAGTTAAAAGGTTTGTACACCTACACCATAGTGCAGGATTAGAGCAGCCCCCTTGGACTTTTTAGACAGAAATGGTTATAAAGATAATTTTATAGTAAAAGACAATATAACGCCACTTTTATTAATACAAAACATAAAAAATTGTTTATCTATAGACAAAGCCAACAAGGCAAATAATGTAAAACACACAAAATTAGAAAACATGGTGGTACATCAAAACATATTTGTCAAACCCAACAAAATGCAAGTATGCCCTGTGCTGCCAGAGACGAGCTGAGGTCAGTCAATAGGAATTTCCTGCGTATACACCAACATGTTTCGGAATGAACAATGTGTATTCCTTCATCAGGGAAGATTATGTCTGGGTGTCTTTTTTTCTCATTGTCTGAAATGTAAACATAGTCGCATGATAATCACACTGTAAAGTATGATGTGAACATAGCTAGCAATATAAGTACACATTTGGTATATAATATATGTGACCATTCTAATACTCATGATGATCTACAGTACAATAAACAAAATAGGAAACACAAGGAATAAAATCTATGGGGACTCCCAGAGTGACTGAAGCAGTCTGCAGAGCAGCAGATGGATGGGCGTGCATCGCAGGATGAACAAGCTGCAAACATCCACAAGAAATGCCAGTTGAAGTTAAATGCCTCATCCAAGCCTGGTGGCAGGGTGGCCTTGAGGTTGAAAATCCATCTAAGTTCACAATTTAGTAGTTGCTTATTGAGGTCGCCACCTCTGTGGCTAGGATGTAGGGGATCCAATGGCAGAAAATGTACCTTAAGCTGCATTCAGACCTGATCGTTTTGTCGCCTGAAGCCTGAAGCTACAAAACGCTAGAGGGGAAAAAAATACATTATTTTCTATGGAGATGGTTCACATCTCCACTCCAAAACGCCTGAAGCCCTATGCCTGAAGCTCAAACAAGTTCCGGACCCTTTTTTGTCGCTCGAATCTGGCAGATTTGGGCGTTTTTCTTTTTACATTGGTGACCTTTTGCTCTGTACAAAATCGTGGCAAAACGCGGTAAAAACGCCGCAATTCGTGCAATTTTCTGCCTGAAAACGCTACGCTCAGGTGTGAATGCAGCCTTAGAGATAGACGCAGCATGGACTGAGGCCATGTGACGACCAATGGGTATGTCAGGATCACATTTGTGTATACTTAATATATGTTGATATATGCTTAGAGATAGACGCAGCCATCGGGTAACCAAATATTTTTGTGTCTGTCCATATATTGACAGTAGGCACATCCCCCCTGAGGAATACTCCCTATATGAGCAGTCACACCTGACAGGGCTAGATAGGTTAGTGTTATGCCCCGTACACACGTTCGGACTTTATCCGCCGGACCTAGTCCGGCGGATTGTCCGCCGGACCTAGTCTGGCGGGACTTCCCCACACACGCCCGGACTTTCCGAGCGTGTGACTTGCCCAAACACGCCCGGACTTCTCCGGTGGACAATCCGCTGGAAAAAAGTCTGCGGGACTTTTGAAAATGAACGGACTTGCCCACACACGGAGCAGTCCGTTCATTTAGAACGTAACTTCAGGTATACGTAGCTAGTGTAGGCAGTGAATGCCGCCGCGCTAGCTCCGTCACCTGGCATGGATTTAAAGGGACTCCCCACACCGAAAAACGGCGTGGGGGTCCCCCCCAAATCCATCTCAGACCCTTATCCGAGCACGCAGCCCGGCAGGCCAGGAAAGGGGTGGGGACGAGCGAGCGCCCCCCCCCTCCTGAGCCATACCAGGCCGCGTGCCCTCAACATGGGGGTGTGCCCTGGGGAAAGTGGGGAAGTGGGGATGTGAATGAGTATGGGGTACGATGTACCCCTACCCATTCACCAAAGGTGTAAAATGTAAAGTAAAAAAACACACAATTTTGAAAAAATATTTTATTGCACTGCTCCGGGGGTCTTCTTCCGTCTTGGGGGGGGGTCTTCTCGCCGGACTAGCTCTTTTACCGAGCGGAGAAGTCCGGCTACCTTCTTCGTCCTAGTCGCTCTTGTACCGAGCGGAGAAGTCCGGCTACCTTCTTCGTCGTCGCTGCCATCGTCTGGGGGTCTCGATCCGCCTTCGGGGGTCTTCCGGGGTCTCTTCTGTTCTTGCCGCGGTCGTCGTTTTCCGCGCCGCCGGTGCCGCCTTCTTCTTCTTCTTCCTCCTCTTCTTCTTCTTCTTCTTCTTCCGATGTTGACTCGTCGCTCTCTCTGGCCGGAATGCCATAGCCGCGCTGTGCTGGGACTTATATAGGGACAAGGGGACAGGGTCACATGCTCATGTCACATGGTGACCCCGCACCCTTGTGATGTCACAGTCCCGGAGGATGCTGGGACTGTGACATCACAAGGGGGCGGGGTCACCATGTCCAGACTCTATCCTGAGAGATGTGTATCAGCTCTTCCATCATTTCAATGCAATCAGGAGGTATTGCTCTGGGGAAAATTCCAGTGGTAATGTGGAGATGGTAGACGTGAGTTCGTGCACTCTCCTCGTGTGTACGCGGCATTAAGATCGTAGATGTCTGTAGATTTTATATCCATTTTCCTGCGTGTGTACATTGAGGGATTTTAGTGTTAAGGTGGACTTTTACTGGTAGCCTAGGCAAGAATGAGCATTTAGCCCTTGCAGTGCTAGGGAAGCCCCACTACAAGGGTAAGTATTTTTGTTTCCCTGGAGTTCAGCTTTATAGTGGACATAAACTCCAAAAGTTAAAATGTGCTACAGTATAGGAAAGATCTAAAAATGTTAATTGTACCTAGGCTTTATACTGAAAATGTTACCTTTTCTACTAAACTTTTTGGTTTGTTTATTAATATTTGTACACCTTTAAAAAAGGTAGTAGGTATCGGAAATTGGTATCGGCGAGTACTAAAAAAAAGTATTGGTACTCATACTCGTACAAAAATGGTATTGGTGCATCCCTACTCATAATTGGTATCAGTGGGAGGAGTAGTATCTCATCATTGGTGTCAGTGGGAGGAATAGTGTCCCATCATTGGTATCAATGGGAGAAATAGTGTCCCATCATTGGTGTTAATGGGAGGAATAGTGTCCCATCATTGGTGTCAGTGGATGGAATGGTACCCCATCATTAATATCAATGGATGGAATGGTAACCCAAGGGCAGGATAAAGACAAGCAAACCACACCAAAAGGGAGGGGAGGCAAAGCGCCAGCAACACTACACATGAAACACTGCTCAATTTACCCTTCTTACAAATTGGAGCCAATTATAACATGCATGTAAACCTGCACCCAGAGTTAAATCTCAGAGCCTGCTTTATGGAAAAGACTGCTTTATGCTTTATGGAAAAGACAAAGATCACTGGAGCAAATACCAGAGGAGGGGGCACAGCCGGTTACAGGACAAACATTTCCAGCCTAGTTGATAGACATTTAGCTGACGTCTGTTTCTTGTGGATGAATGTGCACTGTAGACACCAGAAATGAGTTTAGCCACTGGCATGTGTCTAATGGTTATGGGTACTTTGTCACATCACTCTTTTATTGTTACACCTCACTCTCTTATTGTCCCTTTTTGCAAATATCCCTCTCATTGTGAAAAAGTCATCCTGTCATTCCTATACACACCTTAAGCACTTGATGGCTTAAGAGCCTCACACCTTCCCGCAGCTGTTTATACATTCAGTAATTACTAGCTAAAACTAAAGCTCTGAGTTTTATAAGGTGATTAATCACTCAAGATATATTGGAAACTGGACATTTTATTTGGCATCTTTAATAAGCAAAGCATCAAGTGCAAACTACCATCATTTGTTACATGGTAGAAAAACCATATGCATAAAATGCAACTTTAGATGAATGTAAGCTTTAAAGTGGTTGTAAAGGCAGAAAGTTTTTTTTATCTTAATGCATTCCATGCTTTAATATAAAAGGCCTTCTGTGCAGCAGCCCCCCTCAGCCCCCCTAATACTTACCTGAGCTCATCTTGAGCCAGCGATGTTGCACAAGAGACTCTGCTATCCAGGACTCTCCCTCCTCGTTGGCTGACACAGAAGTGCAGCGCCATTGGCTCCCACAGCTGTCAATCAAAATCAGTGAGCCAATGAGGAAAGGGGGTGGGGCAAGGCCACGCCATGTCTCCATGTCTGAATGCACACATGGAGCTGCGGCCTGGCTCGGCTGCCCCATAGCAAGTTGCTGTGGGGGCACTCAAATACCACACAGCAGAGAAAGGGTCTTTTCATGCGACTTTGAATAAAACAATGAAAATACAAATATTCTTTACCCAGCATTTTTGTGGGATGCCATAAGGTGTGTGTGTAAAATATTTTTTTTGTTTTTGAGCTTCTTTGAGTTTTTTCAAGCTTCCTCACATTTTTTTACACTTTTTTTGCATCTTTTCTGCCTATAAAGCTCCTCACAAAAATGTGAGTTTGGTGGGGGATTTTTTCAGCCTCTAAGAGCATATGCCTATAAACTCATGAAAAAGTGTGGACACATTGGCTAACACGGAGGGGAGTTTCCAGGCAGAAAAAATTGAGAGCTTCCTGATGACGCATTATTTATGCGAAACGCGCTGAGGCTGGTTGTGCGACATTGACGTAATTTCCTGCCGAATGTGCCACACTGTAAACCGCACATCGGCTCCTAGTAGCACACAGCCATTAGTGGCTAATACTGAAACGCTGTAGAGACTCAGTACCAGTCTAAGGCACACATACATGATCTTTTAAACTATTAAAGTATGGAAATTTGCGCATATATGGCCGTTTTTGTCTTTTGAGAAATATATTAACTGGAGAATTGAGAGAGTGGTCTGAGATTTTGGTGGAGACATATCTTTTTACCCACATGGAAGACTAAAGAAAGGCTACATACAGGCTTGTTTATTAATGCTTTTTAAATCAATGTTTTTTATTGATAGTTTTACATTCATAACAGAAAATTGAATATCAATGTTATGCAGATGAGTAATACATTTCAATATGTGTACAGACGTGTACAATGTTCTACATTTACATAGAATCTTGTAGATGGACTATTGTATCACCTTTGCATACTAAGAAACAAAAAAATAAAATGTATCTTTATTGTCAGCTGTCCATGAAGGGATTTTGCCCTCAGTTTGGGGACAATTCCACTCACAAAAATACGACAGGGATTTTTGGTTAGAGAAAAGATACTCTAACCGCCGTTTTACACAATGGATTAGCTTTACTTTCCTTGTTTTTACTTTCTTTACTATTTTCACTCTGTAGCTGTAAATTTCATTTGTAAAGTGCTGCTCTAATTTAACATATATGAAAAATTACAAAACTCTAATAGCGATGAGACATATACTGTACCTACATACAATTCTAATTGTGATATTAATAATATTGATAATTCCTGTAAAAAGAGTCCATATATAGTAAAGCATACATGAGTGTGCTTAATAATGGTGAATCAACACTCAATTGAAAAGTCGATGAAATAATGTGAAAAAAAAAAACCTTCTTTAAATCACCCAAAAGGTGTGCTTTCACCTTAGGGTTTGACCCCACTACAAAGGTCAAACTTGCATGTGTACAAAATCATAGTCAAACAGGTATTTTTAGATGGATTCCCAATATTAAGTCATAAAGCCATGAAAAGCCCACCACAATCCTAGGCAACCATTAACCTCTATGATATACCCCAAAATCTAAAAAACGGAAAATTGTATACTCACCTTTCCGTAATTTTCCTTTCCTGACGCACCCCATGGCAGCACACACATTGGGTTGTGACTCCGCCTCCACAACCTGATAGGACTGGTTAGCTATAAGATTCGAAGAGGAGTCCACCGTTGCATTCTCAGTAACTATCACCTTAGAGGGGTGGGTCCTGTGTGCTGCCATGGGGTGCGTCAGGAAAGGAAAATTACGGAAAGGTGAGTATACAATTTTCCGTTTTCCTGACGCACCATGGCAGCACACACATTGGGAAATAACTCGCTACATGGGTGGTTGCTTGCAAGAAAAAATTTATTCGCTTAAGTACAAGGTATGGATGAATTTGTTTGGATGACTGATTTTCCGAACTCGGCTGTGGTTAACTGAGCCGGGTCTATACGGTAGTGAGCCATGAAGGTGGTCTTTGAGGACCAGGTTGCTGCCCTGCAAATGGTCTCTGGTGAAACCTTACAATATGCTGCCCAGGAGGTTGCTACTGCTCTTGTCGAGTGGGCCCTCAACTGTTCTGGTATTGGAAGATGCTGAACGGAGTAGGCTTTTTTTATAACCTTCACCAGCCAAGATGCTATGGTTCTTGAGGATGCTGCCTGGCCTTTCTTTGTGCCGTGTGGTATGACCAAGAGGCGTTCCGTTTTTCGAAATGTGCGCGTAATCTCCAGGTAGGAGGAGATGGCTGACTTGACGTCTAAGGGATGGGGATTCCCTTCACCGTTAAGGAGTACTGGAAGGTTGATTTCTGATCTGAAATGGAATGTAGTTGCCACCTGTCTGGGTAAAATACCAGGTGTGGTTCTTTGATTAGCAGGGCCTGGAGTTCCGAGACCCTCCTGGCCGACGTTATTGCCAGTAGGAAAGCTACTTTTAGAGTTAAGTCCCACAGGGATGTTAAATCCAGAGGAAAAAATGGTTCTTTTGAGAGTGCCTCTAGTACAATTGGTAGGTCCCAAGTCGGGAAGATTGGTTTTCTGGGAGGCTTGATCTTCAGACATGCCTTTTGGAATTGAATCACTAGAGGATTTGCGGCCCATTTGACACCTGTTATGGCGGACAGAGCAGAGACCTGGACTTTCAAGGTGCTAGAGCTTAGCCCCTTTTCTAGTCCTAGTTGCAGGAATTCTAGGACTTGAGAGATAGAAGGGGATATTGGATCCAAGGATTGCTGGAGAGAAAAGGTGGAAAATCTTTCCCAGATCTTACTGTATACGTTGTTGGTTGATTTTTCCCTGGCTTGCTGTAATGTGGATATTACTCTAAGCGAGCACCCTTGATCCAACAACCTCTCCCTCTCAACCTCAAAGCCACTAGATGAAGGCGTTCTGGGGATGGATGCAGGAATTGTCCCTGCGAGAGTAGGTCCGGGTATAGTGGAAGCGGAAGAGGCTCTTCGGTGTTGAGTTGCAGGATGGTCGCAAACCAAGGCCTCCTCGGCCAGAATGGCAGTACCGCCACTACCGTGGACATCGAGTTCCTCAATCTGGCCAAGAATCTGGCTATTAGAGGGACTGGAGGGAATATGTACCCTAGCTGGAATTCCCAAGAATGGTGTAGACAATCGATCCCAGTTGCTGTTGGGTATGCTATTCTGGCTAGAAAGCGAGGACATTTGCTGTTCTCTGGTGTTTCTGCTAAGTCTATGTCTGGCGTTCCCCATCTGCGTGTTAGCAGAGCAAAAGCCTGATTGCTGAGGGACCACTCGTTGTTTGACACAAACACACAACTTAGGTCGTCCGCGAGCTGGTTTTGTGCCTCTGGGACGTATATTGCCCTCAGATCCATTAGATGGACTTGTGCCCATTCGAGTATGGGTCGCAGTTCCTGCATGAGAGTGTTGCTTCGGGTACCTCCCTGTCTCTGCACATAGTTTACTGCTACCGTATTGTCCATTCGGAGAAGGACGCTTTTCCCTGTGAGGAGGTGTGAAAAGGTTCGAAGGGCTTGCCAGGCGACCCTGAGCTCTAGGACATTGGAAACTGTGCCCTGCGGTCGAAAGGGCCAATGGCCTTGCACTCCCTGGTGTTGGTAATGTGCACCCCACCCATGGAAGCTGGCATCCGTCGTTACTACTTCTGGTAGTGGGGGTACAATAGGACGATGACGTGTCAGGTTGGTGGTTTTGGTCCACCACCGTGCAGAATTCTTCAAAAGGATGTGCTTTCTTCACCTTAGGGTTTAACCCCCACTACATTGAAATCCCGAATGGGAGACTTTGAAACTGGAGGTCAAACTTGCATGTGTCTCTGTTCCTTTGGAACTTCTGTGATTGCTTGCTTCTGTACAAAATCATAGTCAAACAGGTAACTTTTTAGATGGATTCCCAATATCCTTTACCGATTTTGCGAACGGTTCTATGAACGCAAAATCAAAGGCCGTGGGTGGTAACACTTCATCTTCCTCTGGGGAATCCTCCTGTTCTTGCTGGGAATAGGAGGTAGAGGCTGAATTAGCTCCTGTTTTTTTTTTTAAATAAAAATACATTGCAGAGTGAGCAGCAGGTGCTGGTATCAAGAGACAGAGAAGTAGAGTACTGCTTACCAGAGACTGAGGACAATAGGCATGTAAATGTCATAAAGCCTATGAAAAGCGCCATTTTGGAAGTTGGCAGCTAAGGGAATAGCGCTGATGTCACTTCCTGAGCGCCTGAGGGAGTACTGTGCGGCCGCCATGATGGAGGAGGCAGCCCCACCGAGGCACTTAAAGTGGTTGTAAAGTCATAAAGCCATGAAAAGCCCACCACAATCCTAGGCAACCATTAACCTCTATGATATACCCCAAAATCTAAAAATCACTTTTTAGCAGCTTGTATTATTCTCCATCACGTGACCACAGTCCCCCTGCATTGATAAACATAGAGCAGCTAGTGGACATGTATATTATCTTCCAGGCATGTGATAGGCATACATCACAAGTAGACAGGACTGAGTGGTATGGTAGACCTGTCTGGCTGGGGCCGACAATGGTACAGGAGCACGTGATATGCATACATCAGAATGCGGGGGTGAGAGGTGAGACTGAAAAGGGAAGAGCGGTGCTGGCTGGCTGTCTGGGGAGACCATTGATCAACAACGGAACAAGGAAGCATCAGTGAGCAGCAACATTCACCAGCCGTAGTTGGTTCAAGAGAGGAGGACTCTTGAATGGCTTGATTAAATAGTTTATTCTAATCAGCCATTTATAAAACAAAATAGTCTATAATACAAAAGTCAGTGTCAGTAATCATAGAAATCTTTTGCTGATTCTCATTTTTGCTTGGAATTGCACTTTGACTCTCAAGGGTAATTCAGATAATTAGAAAACATCAATGCACCTCCAGATAATGCTGGATCTTCATGAACCCAGACAGTAGTAACCACACCTGCTCAGAAGAACTGCATTGATTTTATTTCAATAAAGAAATAATTAGCAGTGAGCACTATGATGTTCTTTCTTCCTTGAGTTTAGCAAGCTCAAGACAGAAAGATCATCATAGTGCTCACTACCAGGACCGGGACAAAGGATGGACAGGAGAGGCGGCTCCCCTGGGCACAATGGTTTATTGCAGGGATGTGGGCACCCTGATCCTAACCCTAAGGCAAGGGGGGGCAGTTTGGCATCTTTGTCCTGGGCGCTGGATGGCCTTGTCCCTGCACTGCCCAATACTATTTTTTTCTTTATTGAAATAAAATCAATATGCACTTAACTTGTATGCAGATAGAAATAACCTTGAATGAATGGACAAAAGAAACCGCTACACACTGCATATGTAAAAACACCACTCAATACTTTACTGATAGGGCCATACACAAATTATGCTAGCAGCTGTAATAAAACCATTGTGACAATATTGACACTAATTTGTAATGTTAATTTGTTTGTAACGTTTGTTTAGAAATGTTGTGCACCTCCAATTATCCAATCACTTGCAAGCAAAATTCTGTGTTTTTTAAAGTTTGTCTTTAGGGAAAAACATACACGTTATTATTAACATTGATCAATAATGTATATTTTTTACAAAAAAACTGAATTGAATTATATTAATTAAAACAAAAAATGCTTTCCCTCCACCTTACACAGCATTTTGAGCCCTGTTGAAGAAGGTACTGCCTCCTTTACTCTTTTAGTAAATCAACACAATTGGCTGCTTTGACTGCTGCAAACTGAAATCTGATTGGTGGCTATTGTCGATAAACATCACTACTCATTGCACTTCTTTAGTATTTGTCCACTATCATTACAGTTATCTCTTGCTGGTTAGATGGACTTTATGGGAAAAAAAGCAAACACAGGATCGCTTATTCCGGGAGTTGAGTGGTATAAAAATGAAACAGTAAAACTGAAACCGCTGAACTGCAGCCACCTTTACTGTGTAGAGACGAGATTCCAAAAATGAATCTATTAACCTCACTAAAATGTAGTTTAGATAACATTTAAAATGGAAGTTGATGACCCGCTGCTAACGGTGGGAACATAATATTGGGGAATGTAATGCGGAGTCAGCAGGGCACGCGGTAATCAGGGATGGGAAGCTGCAGATTGCAAATCTCATTACAGGTGGAAAAGGATTGTATGTTAGCAGACAGTCCTACATACAAGATGTGGAAAAACACATTAAAGTGACTGCAAATGACATCCATTTAGCCTCCACAATCATGTCTTTGCTGCTTTCCTATAAAATGGACCAATCTTCACAGTATGGCTTTAAAAAAAACACTTCTTTATATAGATATTTTTGTTTTATATATGCTGGAGATGCAAAAACATACATTTGCATAGTCATCCACCAGGCTCTGTTTAAAAGTTTAGTGGAGTACAGTTAATTATACAAAAAAAGGAAAACAAATGCACATTTTAATATAAAGATATGCTGTATATAGGTTTTACAACTCAAGGTCCACCTTCAGAGCCGTCTTTAGCACAGGGCAAATAGGGCAGCTGCCCAGGGCCCAATCACTGTTGGGGGGCCCAAAGCAGCTGCCAATTGAGCGCACGCTGCTGCCCGCTGGAGTTCCGCCACTTGTTAGCTGCTCACTAGTCACTACTGTCAGTTGTAGATACAGAGAAGCGCTGCTTCTGTATTAACAAGTGACAACGCTCCTCTGTTGGTGGCCGCTCCGATCCCTCTCCGCTCTACACATCTTTATATGAGAGCAGAGGAGTGAGAGCGAAGAGGGAGGGGAGAGAGGGGGCGGGGAACGTACACAGGCAGAAGCTCCTCGTGAAGCAGCCTGCACGGACAGGAGGTCATGTAAGTTTAGATGATCTTCTGTAGCTGAACTCTGACTGTGATGTTTTCTATATTCTAGGAGAGAATTTGGGGATGGAGAAAATCCTAATGTACTTAGGGGGATGGAGAACTTGGATGTACACAACCCTCAGCCCTGCACTCCATACAAAATTTACCCCTCAACCCCACATTCCATACGTAGTGATCCCCTGAACCCTGCATTCCATATGTAGTGCACCCCTTAACGCCGTATTCCATACGTAGCATACCCCTTAACCCTGCATTCCATACGCAGCACACCCCTCAACCACGCATTCCATACGTAGTACACCCCTCAACCCCACATTCCATACATAGCACACCCCTCAACCACGCATTCCATACATAGCGCACCACTCAACCCTGCATTCCTTACGTAGCGCACCCCTCAAACTCGCATTCCATATGTAGCGCATCCCTCAACCCCGCATTCCATACATAGCACACCCCTCAAACCCACATTCCATGTGTAGCGCACCCCTCAACCCAGCATTCCATACGTAGCACACCCCTCAATCCAGCATTCCATACGTTGCACACATTAACCATGCACTCTATACAAAGTTTACCCCTCAAGTCTACCCTTCTGTATGCAGCTCACCCCCGCACTCTGTATGTTGCTCACTCCTCAACCATGCCCTCTTCAACCCTGTATGCTATGTAGTGCACTCCAGAACCCCAGTATGTATATAGTGCACTCCTGAAATCCTGGTTTATAACAATGCCTCACTGTGCAGTTTAGTCACACTCACAATTTGATGAAGCGGTAATGATGTACAGTAACCTGTAGAAACCAATCAGTGAACAGTAGTAATCTGCTATAATCTCTTGCAACCAGTCAGTGAGTAATAATGATGTGCAGTAACCTCTAGCAACCAATCAGTTATCAGTAATGATGTGCAGTAACCTATAGCAGTCAATCAGTGAGCGGTAATGATGCGCAGTAATCTCTAGCAACCAATCAGTGAGCGGTAAAGGATTTCCAGTAACCTCTAGCAACCAATCAGAAAGCAGAAATAATATGTTTTAGCTTCTAGAAACCAGTCACTGAGTGGCAATGATATGGTGCAAGCTCTGGCAACCAATCGTAATTGCTGCCTGATTTGCTGCAGTAAACTGATTTTGAGTCTAGCTGCTATTTAATGTATATCTCAGAATCGGGGGGCCCTAAGAAAATGTCAATATTAAAGATGGCCCTGTCCACCTTTATATACTGTCCCTCACTGTACCTGAGACTCCCCAGTTTTTATCTTTCATGAACTGTATGTAATCAGAGTGGATAGCCCTTTTTGGTCCTTTTTGTTTTACAAGGTTTAGCAGAAGAAACAACTCCATGACCATTATGTTATCTCTCATAAAACAATAATACAACACTGCTAGCACATGACTAGGGTATCACAGATGTCCCCAAACATATACATTGTTCCCACGCATACCTCCCCAACTTACAACTAAAGCCCCATACACACGGTCGGACTTTTTCATCAATTTGGTCCGATCGGACAAGGTTGTTGAAAAATCAGACCGTGTGTATGCACCATCGGACAGTGTTCGTCGGTTTGTCCGTCGGACAAAGTCTTATCTCCTGCTGGAAAGATTTCCCGTCAACCCGGTCCGATCACACCAAATCCGAGCGTGTGTACGCTTGTCCGACGGACAAAGTGCTACGCATGCTCAGAAGAAATTCTGTGACGGAAGCGCTCGGTCAGGTAAAACTACCTTTCCTAATCGACACAGCACATTCGTCACGCTGCAATGTTAAAATGTCTTTAATGCAGCGCATTCTCTTTTTCTTTACAATGCAACAAGAATGACATGTTTTAGCTGCTCCTATTCACCCGCACTTCTCACAAACTTACTTCTTTATTACTTTGCACCATTTATACACTACATGTTTATTTTTACTCAGAACGGAAAAGAATCTTTGTTATTTTTTTACCATGATTTGTCTTTTTTTTTTTTTTTTGGGGGAATACATATTTGAATGTTTTTTTTTTTTTTTTTTTGGAGGGGGGTTGTGTGTCTCAAATTACCAAAAACACATTATTTACATTTGTATTTCTTGCTTACATTTACTAGGAGTTTGTTTGTTGTTGGTGCCCCTTGTTAATTCTACTTTAGGATTAGTGAAATGTACCTGCTTACTCAAAGAAAAACTGTCATTGTAGCAAAGTAAAACACAATAGTCAATGATTATTTCAAATCAAAAAAACCTTTATTTAGGTCACACCAACAAACCAAAGAGGAACGCAGCCATGGTGAAACTTGGGGAATTTGCAAAGCCTTGGCCCCCCACGGCAACCATCATTGTTCAAGCGTAGAAAATTGGGGGCCTGAGGAGTACGTATATTAAGGGGAGTGCAATCTGGTCGTGAAGTCCAAAGTATCCGGAACTGCAGCAGATGCCATCTAGGTCCCCAGGCTCTGGTACTACGAGAGGCTCCATCTTCTCTCAGACCAGACTGATTCCAGGTCGTCACTCTCAGGTCTTCCTTCCACGCTTCCTTCCACGCTGTGGCTGTCGTGCTGGTGGGGTGGCAGAAGGAGGAGGAGGAGGAGGAGGTGGAGCATGGTAGCTATGGCAAACATGTGTGACTGGGGTCATCTCCCCAGCCCTACCCTTATTTAGGACATGGAGGATGAGCCCCTCACACATGTTGCGTTGCCTCACCTCCATACCCATCATTTTTGTGACAACCACCGAGCCAAAGGTCTCCTCGTCGGCGGGTGTGGCATGTAGGGAGTCTGAAGCCTCTCTTATCATCCGGAGCGCTGACTGTGCCGCATAACCCCCCCTTTTTTGCCCTTTTGTACGGAGGGCGGAGGGGAGGGGTTTGGGTGTCAGTCAGGCTCCGAGGCCTAGCCCCCTCTTGGCTGCCACTACCCAGCTGGTGGCTGCCACTAACCCCTGCCTCCTCCTGACTGCCACCTTCCACAGCCACCTCCTGGCTGCCACCTTCCACAGCCACCTCCTGGCTGAGGTCTTCCTGTGTAGGAAAAAGGGACATAGTTTCAGTTATTTGTTCATCAAACACACACAATTCTCATCTAGTGACTGGTGCAAAATGTTTACAAATAGAAAACCATACAATTCTCAGCCCAGCAGTTTAGATTCTGGCCCCAAATGTCTCCCACACCACTGTCTGTTGATATGTCAAACACGTTAGGAACTAAGCAATTGGCGATCCTGAATTAAGTGAACATCATTCATTATTCCCCTAAATGGTAGCAAAACTACTATACCTGGAACAAGCTGGGCTCCTCCACCTCTTCCAGACTGGAAGGCCCAGGTTGCTCCTCGGAAGCCTCATCAGGGGTGGGCTGTGCGCAAGGAAGCGTGGAAGGAGGAGTTGAGGTTGGCTCCGTGACATCAGCCTGGTCCTTCAGAAAATGGAGACTCTGATAGTACCAGAGCTTGGGGACATAGACCTCATCTGCTGAAGTTGCAGTTTCCTCAGACTTCACGACCTTCTTCCTCTCCCTGATATACGCACTCCTCAGGCTGCCAATTTTCTTTCTAATATCATCAACAGTTGCCGTGGGGAACCTTGGCTTGACAAATTCCACAAGTTCCTCCAGGGCTGCGTGCCTCTTTGGTTTGTTGGTGTAATGTGGGTGTATACCCTGCCACAATATGGGAAAATCCCTGTATTTGGCAATGAAGAGGGGGAGAAAACTCATGTCGTTGAATCCCTTCATATCAATCTCTGCAAGACACAACAACACACAAAACCCTCAAAATTATGTCAGGCTAAACTCTCCTAATCTTCTCCATAAAGAAGCCTCAAGTTCAAATCAGTCTAGGCTAGTTATGTACCAACGTTAAATTGTACCTTCGTTTGTAGCGATCGTCTCGTGTGAGTTTTCTCTCCCCTCGTCTCCCAGATCGTGGCTACGACACAGGCGTGTGACGTTTTATATACACTGCGCATGCTTCAAACTCCGCCCGCCCCTGACGATCTTTCTCGTCTATTCCCCACCCCTTCTCTTTACGGCGTAGTGGGGAGAGCACATGGCGGGGACACAGCAGGTGCGCCACAAATATCCCACCAACGAGGAGGAGGACGAGGAAAGTCCGGAGGCAGAAACGTCCCGATCCCGGAACCTGAAATTCAAGGCCTCCAATATGTCATTTGGAGAAATGTTGGAGATGGTGGACATATTAAAGAGGAGCGACTATGATGGGAAGTATGGGCCTTACCTCAACCCCAATGTCCGCAAGGCCAAGATCATGTCTAAAGTTGTGAGAAGGCTGTACAATAATTTTGGGGTACAACGATCCAAGGAGCAACTCAGGAAACGCTGGTCAGACCTGAAACTGAGGGAGGCCGATCAGTACAGAAAGATCAAGAGAATTCTTCAAAAAAGTAAGTAGTTGTGTTTTGTGTTTGATTTCTTGCTTGCATACTGCTCCATTGTGTTTTGATTTTTACCAAGTTGTACATTCCAAAATGGCCACTTTCAGGTTCGTCTGTGCATTCGATCGTACTCAGCCTCGATCTTTCTGCCACTGTCATGGTCGTGTGTGCATTCGATCGTACGCAACCTCGATCGTTCGGCCACTTATAATACGATGTTTGGTGTTTTTTTGGGGAAAGGAAGTTTGTTCTCACTAGAAATGTCATCAAGAATGTAAAGCCAATTTATTCAATGTAAAGGAGAGGTCACTCAGTAGCTGTTTACCCATCTGGACTCTAGAGCACTAGTGCTGGGACACCCAAACCCCCTTTTTATTATGCTTTTCCACACATGTGCTCCAGTGGATACTAGAGGGGGGTCTCCATCACACAAACTTCTACCAAAAAGCTAGTCAGTTTAGCACCTTTACAAAGTGACTTCATTCATGTAGTTGACATTTGTAACTGGCCAAACTAAAATAGTGTCCGTCACTTTCAAGCAATGTTTGTCATTTCCTATTTCTGCCCTCAATAGCTTGTGTTGCTAAATCTTCCTTTTGGACATTCTCATAGGGGAGCGAAAACTTGGGCCGTCTGAGGAAACCCCCAAACCAACACCTACCAAAAAAGGGGAAAGAGCAGAAGCAGAGGAGGAGGAGGAGGAAGGAGAGATCATCGAACTTGGAGAAATTGTCACCACAACAGGTGAGTGTGGGAGAACACAGCTACTGGTAAGCTAATCCATGTATGGCTGCCTCATTTCCAACACCCCATTTTTTTTGTTTGTGGTTTTTAGGTGACGTGGATGTTGTGGAAGAAAAATCGCACTTTACCACAGAGAGTGCCCACGTACTCATCGGAGAGATAATGGTCTGCAATCGAGATCTAGATTACATAAAGCAAAACATCAATGATGTTCAACAAAAAATGAAGAACATCATTGATGTTTTAGGAAAAATATGAAAAAGCACCAAGTAATTTACACACATTTGTGCCAGCTTCTGAACACATTTGCAACTTAAAAACTGTGTGAAATTTGGAACATGCACACATTGTGTCCACATGTGCTAGCTCCCATCATGGTGGATGAATGGCAACGTTTTTTTGGGGGTGCAAACACTTTACGAACTACGAAAGTGGTTGTGGTGAAGGGGTTGCACCCCCAAAAAACGTCCATTCATCCCCATGATGGAAAATGGCACTTTTGAAGCTTCTAGGCATGTGTTTTACCATCTAATGACCATTTTCAGAACCAAATTGTGTGCATGTTCCAAATTTCCACTTTTCGGGGGTGCCCCCCCCATGTGATGAAGGCAAGATCAAACACACTTTGAACATATAGTCATGTCTGATCTTGTCTTCACTTTACAAAGTTGAACTTTCCTACTTCATAGGTTCTGCTTAGCTCCATGCCTGGTTTTACAAATTGCGTAATCTTTGTAAATAATGTTGTAAATAACCAAGATGTTGTCAGTTTTGGCGTGAAGATTGTAAACGCACTTGTGAATGTTTTCCAAGTAAACTTTTTTATTTTTCAAAATGTGTGGCTTCCTTATTTAAATAAAACAATGCATTATGTATGTAAAATGTAAAGGATATGGGGGGCAATGGGTGTTATTTACTAAAGGCAAATCCACTTTGCACTGCAATTTCCTTTCCCAGGGAACTTTTTCAATGCACTTGTAGAGCATAGCGGATTTGACTTATGTAAATGACACCCACAGTGCTTTGTACGAAAACACGGAGCACAGCATTTTGGAGAATACACACATGTCACACCTGGTGCTGAAAAGGAGTATTTTGGGTGTCAGTTATGCAGGACAAACCTTCTCTAGACCAAAGATTAGGTAGCAAA
This sequence comes from Lithobates sylvaticus, assembly GCA_028564925.1. Classification (NCBI taxonomy): domain Eukaryota; kingdom Metazoa; phylum Chordata; class Amphibia; order Anura; family Ranidae; genus Lithobates; species Lithobates sylvaticus. The sequence goes on along the minus strand of CM053029.1, from coordinate 121,664,119 downwards.
CACACATGAGAATAATCTTTTTGGGAAGAAGAGACTGTTACCTCCTTTTGCCCAGAAAGTGCATTACCACTGTCGAAGGCAAAGGGAAAAAATGTCAAAGTAAAATAAGATAAAAAGAAGACTGAAATGACAAGAAATCAGAGGTTGGTTAAAATATCAGATTTATTAAAAAATGCCTCTCACACATCGTCAGGCAGAGCAATGGCCCCCCTACCCACAAAGTATTCCATATATTGGTCCCGGACCACGCGGGCATTGAGAGGGGGCAAGCCTGGACGTGCCACTCGAAGGGCTGTGAGGTCCGCATTTGGAGGGCCCTCCACATCTGGGCCAACGGGCACCACATAGTTCCTGTTATGTCTTTTGAGGAAGTTGTGCAATATGCAACAGGCAAGAACTATGTGGTTCAGTTTGTATTCCGCCAAGTTAAATGCCGTCAGGAACAGGCGGAAGCGGCTGGCCAGGATGCCAAAAGCGTTCTCCACCACTCTTCTGGCTCTGGACAGCCTGTAGTTGAAGACCCTCTGGTCCGGGGTGAGGGTCCTCATCGGGAACGGCCTCATCACATGGGGAGTCAGCGCAAACGCTTCATCTGCGACAAAGACGAAGGGGAGTCCTTCGGCATTCTCCTCTGGAGGTGGCAAGCACAGACTGCCACTTTGGAGACGCCAGTAGAACTCCGTGTGCGTAATGGCCCCACCATCCGATATCCGGCCGTTCATCCCCACGTCCACATACATAAACTCGTATGTTGCCGACACCACCGCCAACATCACTACACTATTAAACCCTTTATAATTATAATAGTAGGACCCCGAGTTGGGCGGTGGGACGATGCGGACGTGTTTCCCATCAATTGCCCCTCCGCAGTTAGGAAAGTCCCAACGGCTGGCAAAGTGGGAGGCCACAGTCTGCCATTCCTGTGGCGTGGAAGGGAACTGTGGAGTGAAACAAGAAAAAAAAATTAGTCACTTTGCACCTAAACATTGCAAGCAGATTAGACAATCAACATCTTGGAACAAGAGCATTGTATAAAATTGGAGGCTGGAAAGTATTTACACAGAAAAGTAGAGGCTCCCCTTCACAGATTACTCACCCCCCCCATCAATCCCCCCACTTCTGATGGGACATTGGCAATAACTATGGTTTTGGGGGGGGGGGGGGTGGACAGGTAACCCTCTGCACTTCATTGATTGGCAAATGGCTCAATAATGTGGCCTAGTTTGGCCAGACCCTCTGTACTTAACACTATTGGCAGGCCACAGGAAAGATCAAATAACATTTCCCCCCCCCCCCCAAAAAAGGCAGGCACAGTGTGACATTATTAAATTACCAAGCAAGCTAATAGGAGGGAAAGAAGACCAAAAAATAGGAAATGGAATGTATGGAGGCAGTCCCTTGCACTACATGCTTTGCTGAATTCATCCCTAAAGATGCGCACTATAAAGAGGTAGGTATATAGTGTGTATGGACCTTGGGAAAGCCAGCAGATAAAGGATTGGTACCATCTGACAGAGCAGTTGGGGGAGGGGGTTCCTAATGAGTTTGCCCCCCCCCCCACCAAAAGAACAAAAAAAGGGGGCTCTACATGAAGTAAACCACACAGCAAACATTTGTGCATATTTTAGGGGGTGTTTTGGGGCAAACAATACTATGCAGCAGACAAAAGACATTGCTTAAGTGAGTAGGCCATAGGTGTCTATTGGGGCAGAAGAGCATGCTGGTGAGGTAAGTGAAGGAGAAAAGGGGCACAGCATATTAGAACATATTGCAATCATGGTAATTAGGGAAGGAGGTCAAAAATACAAGTCATTAGCAAACAGAGCATACATAGAAGGGAATAGTAAAGTAGAAATGTTACCTTAATATAGTCCTCCTGCAGGACCTGAATGATGGCAGAACAGGTCTCTGGAATAATGATTCCCAGGGCCTGGGGAGAGATACCTGAAGAGAACTTCAAATCCTGAAAACTTCTCCCTGTCGCCAAGTACCTCAACGTGGCAACAAGCCTCTGCTCCGGAGTAATGGCTTGTCTCATGCAGGTATCCTGCCGGCTGATAAAGGGGGTCAGCAAAGCCAAAAGACGGTGAAAATCGGGGTCCGTCATCCTGAGAAAGTTCCTGAAATCATCAGGATTATTCTCCCGGATCTCACGAAGCAAAGGCATGTGCGAGAACTGGTCACGCTGAAGCAACCAATTCTTGGTCCACATACTCCTCATCACTCTGTTCATGGACGGGTCTTGGGTCAAAGCTAAAAGCCCGACACCAATTCCGCGTACAGCACGAACTCGGCGACGAGTACGCACGGGAAACATCGCTCAGAAGGTCACAAAAGGTCGGCTGGTCAGAACGGACAAACAGAAAGCACCGATAAACAGCAAGGCCTGAAAGAACGAAGTGAATACCAGCAACGAGCAGACAATAAGCAGTGCAAATCAAAGCGTCCTATATCAAGATATAGGCCGCAATGACCAACAAATGCGAACTGACTACACGCACTAATAAACAGATACGCACGACAAGCACAAACTGAAGAGCAGTAACGATCTGAGTCAGAAAACTGAGAAGCGCGAATCTTAAGTCACCAAACTTCCACTAACTCTCGATAAACACGGGATCAGCAGAAGGAGCCCAACGGGTGCCTGACGTGGTGCTGAACTTCCCTTTTGTAATCTCGTGGACGACGACTTACGTCACGACGTTCTTCCGGACCGGATATTCCGACAACAAAAAAGGATACAAAAAAAAAAAAAAAAAAATCAAAACAAAAAAAGATAAGAAACCAAAGGAAGCGGCAAACCAAAAAGAAGAAAACAAAACAAAACACATACAAACCAAAAAAAACCAAACTAGGATATTCCGCCCCCCACCCTTCTTTCGCCCGCCCAGCCAATCCCCCCCCCACCCCCCCACCAACCCTACCCCCCCCCCTCCCCCCCCTTTCGTCCCCCCGTCCCTCCTCCTTCCCACCCCCGTCCCCCCCCTCCTCCCCCCCCCCCCCGCCCACCCGTCCACCTCCCCCCTGCCCCCTCCAAACCCATCGACAGCCTCGCCCCCCCTCCCGTCTCGCCCACCCCCCCACCCCCCTCCTACCCCCTCTCCCCCACTCCCACCCTCCGCTTCCCACCGTCCCTCCCCTCCCTCCCTCATCCCCCCCGCCCTCCGCCCCCCCACACCGCCGCCCCCCCTCCTCCTATCCGCCCACCCTCCCTCCACCCCCGCCCGGCCCCCCTCCCTCCCCCCCACAACGTAGTCCGACCGTGTGTACGCAACGACAACATCGGACAAAGTACGTCGGACAAAGTCCGACCGACCTTGTCCGCGGATTGTCCGAGCGTGTGTATGGGGCTTAAGAACAAATGACGAACGACACTGATCTGGAAATATAAGCAAGGTTGGCCATTTTATTAACAAATAAACAAATATAACATTTCTTAAACACAGACACAAAATACATCTCCAGTACCCATAACATAAAGGTTGCTGGTCTTTAGAGGCACCAAAGAAACAACATCAGGTTAGGTATCTGCAAATTAACGATCCCCAGCCGCACAACACCTGCTCAGGGACAAACACACTTCTCCACAGATACCTCCCTGTTACCACTTCCCAGTAAATCCACCATTAACTGGGATCCAATAGAGGATGCCATACCTTACACTATGAACTGTTCCAAAAATGTTAACGCCTCCAAAGACCCCAAACAACAATATGTGAAAAACAACAGTTAAAACCAATGCAATACAGGATGGGAGGGCGGGAGATTCTTTCACATCTGTTTCTCCAAGGGATTTCACGCGTTTTTGGATCTCCTCCCTGTATACCCCCCAGCAGCCCTACCTACACTCTATAAACCACCCAAAGACGGTAGGAGACCACCTGTCAAACAACAATTAACCTTAAGCCTATCCTTCCCTGTTTCCCTTGTCCCCTCTGTCATGCAGCCCTTTGCCTATTTTTTATTTTTTTTTTTGCTTTGGGCTTATCTGGAGTCATTTTTTTAGGTTACCGTAAGTAGCTCTATTGGTTTATTTTTGCGTAACAAAGAGATTAGAGGTAAAGAGTAATAAAACCATCACACACTGCTGCAGAAGTAACTGATATTTTCCATAAACTTTAGTTGGAGCAGAGGACTAAATTAACAATTGTTCATTAAAGAGGAACCTAAACTGATTGTAACCCCTCACCTTGTAAAACAACCCATTCAGTTTATAGAGATGAAAGGCAAAACATTGGCGTATACATATAAAACATATTATAAATAGATATCACATTCCCTCTGTTCTCAGCTGCATAAGAACTAGGGAAGGAGAAACAGCAGTACACTGATCAATGAAAGCCTGTGCACTTCAGGACAAGTCTGATCATTGTAGGAGAAAAGGCTGAGTTCCCAGCATAGCTAGAGAACTGACTACACTGTTCTCCTGCTTAGTGTGGTCAGTTTTTAATAGGAAAGCAGAGGGACTGACAGGAACACCAGTGATTTCACACAAAGGTAGGAATACAATAAGAAACACAATACTTTTCCATACAAGTACATAGTACAACAGGCACATATTAGGAATATGAAATGTTGGGTTTACATATTCTTTAATGCAAAACGCCACTCTCTCAATCCACATTGACTATTTTTAATCTTTTTACTGCTAGCGATAGTAAGTAGATGGGAAAGTACCGGTATATCAAAATGTTTTGTAAATGCTACATGATCATGATCTGCCCTTACTCAAGATAGCCATGGACAGAAATGCTGTTGGTGTTTTTCTTACCAAAATAAAGCATAGAGACACGGATGGATTGGTGCATGGATTAAACAGTGTTTTGATTTGTGGTGCTCAGATGCAGTGTAGTTCTGCTTTAAGTTGATTTAAAATATAAATTAGGAGTCAGCAGCTACAAATTTCGTAGCTGCTGACTTTTAAGAAATAGACACTTGCCTTGTGCTTGTGGAGTCCAGCACTCTTTTGCCAAGGACCGATTTTTCACCCTGGCTCCACTCTTTTGGATGTGGGAGCCAGCTGAGACGTCCTGCTGTTTAACATCTGGCTCCAGTTTGCACATGCGTGAGATCACGTGGTTCTGTCAGACTGGTCCCGCAGCCTCAGGGACATTTGATTGGTTCTACACAGTTGTGGGAAAGGGAATGGGCCAGGTTGATGTAATTCTCACCATATCAAGAACTGTGGAAGTAGGAGCGGTGCCTGTCAGAAAAAAAAAAAATGTTAGAGGAAGGGGAAAGAGGTGGGTGAGCTGTACTTTCACTTTGGAAAGAAGGTCTGCTTTAATGGTATTCTCTGTTCCCATTTAAAGTGTTACTAAACCCACAACAGTAAAATCAGTCTGTTGTTGCAGTGCTGGACTCCACATCTGTTGTTGCAGTAAAGCATGCTTGCTATACTCACTGTGGAACCTAAGGAGTTAATCCTCTGCATTGTGTAAAAAGGCTGTTTGATCCTGTCTCCTCTGATCCTCTCCTCCTTCCACTGTCCCCAATATATTTCTTGATAATACAGAGCCAGGGGACAAGCTGCACATGCTCAGTTTGGTGTGTATTGATAGAAAGATTTTTTTTTCTTCGGAGAGTGCATGTGATCACTGATCAGCACAGTGCCAATCAGCACTGTCCAGACAGAGGGTCAGGGGTCCTGCATCCTGATAGGACAGTCAGTGCAGAATGAAAACTTCTCCTACAAGATTTAACCAAACACTCATCAAAGACACAAGACTACTATATTTTATTTACTAAAATAATTATACTTCCGTCTACTGTGGGGGACCAGATTTAGTGAATACAAGGTCCTGGGTTATGTAACACTTTAAGTATACCCTATGAGATTAATATTCTAACAACCACTTAATAATCTCGTGCCATATCACTAAACGAATAATTTTTCCATTAGGAGATTTTTTTTTTCAGAGGCAGAGAGTAAAAATCTTCCTGGTAGCCCTAGCCTGGACCTCAGTTGAAGTAAAAAAAACTTATGGTAGGACAGCCCATTTGTCTCCTTATAGATGCACATTAGCTTCTACAGATCAGAGGTCCAGACAGGTCTTACATATAAGCTGATTCTAGTCTGCGGCGTAGCATGTCTGGTAACACACACACAAAGATGGCAGAAAGCTTTACAATGCTTACACTGGATTAGACATCTTGTTACTCTTCTTTTAAAGTATTGATTAGGTGTCCAAGGAGACAACAGTAAACAAAAATCGAATTTCTTCCCTAGTCTATCTTACTGAGGATATCATTGGAAACATCCACAGCATAGCTCCCAACTGTCCGTGATTTAAAGGGGCTCTTCAATTCTCCCTTGTTTGGTCTGATGGGTATACCTGTATAAACAAAATGCCATATTTATCCAATAGAAAGTGTTTTGCTGTGCTAAACTTTTATTCCAATGTCTAAATTGTTGCTTTTGTAAATTCCAAAAGTCAATATAAAGGAATAACAGTGGCACAAAAGCACTTGTGGATTTAACCAATATTTTTCTGTGTATTAATTCTCCATGTGACAGGTCTGGCAGAGGTTTGTCCTCTACATCGTTTTTGCTAATAGGTGTCCCTCAGAAAGCTGAGAGGTATATCCCCAGTAGTTGATATTCAATAATACACATTGAGGAGTATTTACTAAGACTGGAGCAGACGGAATCCGGAGCAACTGTATATGGTAACCAGTCAGTTTCTAGCATTTATTTTTCAGAGCTTAACCACTTGCCGACTGGCTCGCGCCCATATACGTCGGCAGGTGTGCAAAATCCTGTATGGGTATGTCGGCCCTTTAAGAGCCACCAGAGGGTGTGCGGGGGACCTGATGCGCGTTGTCGGTAAGCACGTTCGCCGCCGGCCACGAGCGGTCACGGGGCACAAGCGCCAGCACAGGGATTTGTGTGTGTAAACACACAAATCCCTGTGCTGTCAGGGGAGAGGAGACATGTTGTTTGTCCCTAGTAAATAGGAACAACGATATGTCTCCTCTCTTACTCAGTCCTATCCCCATACAGTTAGGACACACTGAGGGAACACACATTTAACACACATTTAACCCCTTGATCGCCCCCTAGTGTTAACCCCTTCCCTACCAGTGACATTTGCACAGTAATCAGTGCATTTATTTATTTATTATAGCACTGGACGCTGTATAAATGTCAATGGTCCCAAAAATGTGTCAAAAGTATCCGATCTGTCTGCCACAATGTCGCAATCCTGATAAAAATCGCAGATCACTAGTAAAAAAAAAAAAAGCCATAAAAAATCTTTCCCATACTTTGCAGATGCTATAACTTTTGCGCAAACCAATCAATATACACGTATTGTGTTTTTTTTACCAAGAGTATGTAGAACAATATATATTGGCCTAAACTGATGAAAAAAATTGTTACCATTAATAGAGTTATGTTTTATGTGTTCAGTAAGGGAAAAAATGACCTACTGATCTTGTCGGAAATTCAGAGTTCTTCGGGGTCCACTGCTTACTTCCTGTGTTATATCAAAGAGTTGTTATCTTGCACTACAGTACAATAAATCCTGTTTTAAAGAGATGAGAATAAAGCTGGGTGGTGTAAACACATTAAAATTCAGCCAGTTCAGCAGGAACCAGCCGAATTTGGATTCATGTGTACCCTTCTCTGTTCAACAGAGAAGGGTACACTCTGTTCAGCCCGGCTTCTGTCGAAATGGTTCTGCTGGAACACTAGCATTCGATCAGTTGCTGATTCTTGCTGTCAAAATACAATAGTGCAGTGGGGGAAATCCCTGAATCCACATCACTAATTTAATAAATACTTTGTAGAACCACCTTTCACTGCAATTACAGCTGCAAGACTTTTTCGGTATGTCTCTACCAGCTTTGCGCATCTAGAGAGTGACATTTTTGCCCATTCTTCTTTGCAAAATAGCTCAAACTCTGAGCCCGGGTTCACACCTATGCAAATTCGCAGCGGCCTAAAACACTGCAAATTCGCAGGACATTTCAAAATACATTGATTTCAATGAGGCATGTTCACATATCTCTGGTGCATGCGCACTGCGCATTGCAGAAAAAACGTGTGCGTCTTTTGGCCAGTGCGGTGCGGCTCAGGTGCCAATTCAGGCCCATTATCTTCTATGGGCACGCATCTGATTCGCACCTGGCTTGCGTTGTGAACAAAAATTCGCAACTCATTATACTACTTCTGAGGGGGAAGTCCACGCCAAATAAAAAAAAAAAAAACGGCATGGATTCCCCTCCAGGAGCATACCAGGCTCTTAGGTCTGGTATGGATTTTAAGGGTAACCCCCTACGCCGAAAAAAACGGCGTGGGGGTCCCCCTAAAATCCAGACCAGACCCTTATCTGAGCACGCAGCCTGGCAGGTCAGGAAAGGGGGTGGGGATGAGCGAGCGCCCCCCCCCCTTCTGAACCGTACCAGGCCGCATGCCCTCAACATGGGGGGTGGGTGCTTTGGGGAAGGGGGCGCCCTGCGGCCCCCCCACCCCAAAGCACCTTGACCCCATGTTGATGAGGACAAGGGCCTCTTCCCGACAACCCTGGCCATTGGTTGTCGGGGTTTGCGGGCGGGGGGGCTTATCGGAATCTGGGAGCCCCCTTTAATAAGGGGGCCCCCATATCCCGGCCCCCCACCCTATGTGAATGAGTATGGGGTACGATGTACCCCTACCCATTCACCTAAGGTGTAAAAGTGTAAATAAAAAAAAAAAAACAAAACACACAATTTTTAAAAATATTTTATTACACTGCTCTGGGGGTCTTCTTCCGTCTTGGCGGGGTCTTCTCGCCGTACTCCTTCGCTCTCTTTTGCTCTTTTACCGAGCTCTTTCACGAGCGGAGGAGCCCGGCTGTCTTCTTCGTCGTCGCCGCCTTCGTCTGGGGGTCTCGTTCCGCCTTCGGGGGTCTTCCGGGGTCTCTTCTGTTCTTGCCGCTGTCGACGCCTTTTGCGCCGCCGTCTTCTTCTTCTTCTTAAGATGTTGACTCGTCGCTCTCTCTGGCCAGAATGGCAGAGACACGCGGTGTTGTGACTTATATAGGGACAAGAGGCAGGGTCACATGCTCATGTCACATGGTGACCCCGCCCACATATGATGTCACAGTCCCGGAGGATGCTGGGACTGTGACATCATATGTGGGCGGGGTCACCATGTGACAGGAGCATGTGACCCTGCCCCTTGTCCCTATATAAGTCACAACACCGCGTGTCTCTGCCATTCTGGCCAGAGAGAGCGACAAGTCAACATCTTAAGAAGAAGAAGAAGACGGCGGCGCAAAAGGCGGCGACAGCGGCAAGAACAGAAGAGACCCCGGAAGACCCCCGAAGGCGGAACGAGACCCCCAGATGACAGTGGCGACGACGAAGAAGACAGCCGGGCTCCTCCGCTCGTGAAAGAGCTCGGTAAAAGAGCAAAAGAGAGCGAAGGAGTCCGGCGAGAAGACCCCGCCAAGACGGAAGAAGACCCCCAGAGCAGTGTAATAAAATATTTTTAAAACTGACAGGCGGATCTGAACGGTCCGACCGTGTGAAAGGGGACTAACATGACAAAATTTGGAAAATTTCAAAGGGTATAAATACCTTTTCAAGGGACTGTAGTTCTTTATTAACTCATAAATAAGCAATATTAGCAATAAGCAGTGCATATAGCCATTATCCACAGTGTGAATAATAATATTATAACTAATCTAGAGTGCACTCTAATGCTGCGTACACATGATCGGAATTCTCGTCGGAAAAAGCTCTGATGGTTTTCCCGATGGAATTCTGACGGAATTCCGCTCAAACTTTCTTGCCTGCACACGGTCACACTAAATTCCGACCGCCAAGAACGCGGTTACGTACACCACGTATGACGGGACTATAAAAGGCAAGCTCAATAGCCAGTGTGCCACCCTTTGGGCTCCTTCTGCTAATCTCATTTTTATCTCGTGTTAGTAGAAGTTTGGTGAGAGACGATTCGCGCTTTTCAGCCTTGTGCTTTTCAGATCGGTGCTGCTCTTCAGTTTGTGCTTGTGGGTTTGTATCTGTTCTTCAATGCGTGTAGTCAGTTCGCATTTGTTTGCCAGTGCGTGCTATTTATAGTACCATATTCAATCTTCAGTGCGTTGTTGTCCACTCGTTTCTTATTTTCAGCTCGTTCTTTCAGGCCTTGCTGTTTTTTCAGTGCTTTCTGTTTAGTTCGTTCTGACCAGCCGACCGTTTTGAAGCCATATTGCGGGTACGTGCTTGTCGTAGAGTTCGAGTTGTGTGGGGGCTTGGTGTTGGGCTTATAGCTTTGACCCGAGCCCAGTCCATGAACAGGGCGAGGAGGAGTTCATGGACCAAGAATTGGCTGCTCCAGCTTGACCAATTCTCTCATATGTCTTTGCTCCGTGAGATCCGGGAGAATAACCCTGATGATTTCAGGAATTATCTCAGGATGACGGACCCCGTTTTACACAGTCTGTTGGCTTTGATGTCCCCTTATATTAGCAGGCAGGATACCTGCATGTGGCAAGCCATCACTCCGGAGCAGAGGCTAGTCACCACGTTGCGGTACTTGGCGACTGGGAGAAGCCTGCGGGACCTCAAGTTCTCGACCGGCATCCCCCCCCCCCCAGGCTCTGGGATCATTATCCCAGAGACCTGTTCTGCCATCATCCAGGTCCTGCAGAAGGACTATATTAGGGTAAGTTTTATCCTTTAAAGCGGTGTTCCGGCCGAAATTATACTTTTTAAATAAAAATACCCCTATAATACACAAGCCTAATGTATTCTAGTAAAGTTAGTCTGTAAACTAAGGTCTGTTTTGTTAGTTTTTAGCAGTAGTTTGTTATTTTATAAACTTGCAGCAGGCCGTGGCCATCTTAAGTGTGGGCATCTGAAGCCAGACTGTATTTCTTCCTGGATCTCATCCTTGCAGATCTCGTACATGCTCAGTGCAGCAAAAGCAGTGTAATAGGTTTCAGGTCAGGTTTCCATAGCAACGGCAGTTTGAGAGGAAGTTGCTGCCCCTTCCCAGGAGGCATTGCAAACAGGAAATGATGTGATGGGCCGCGGCCAGGGAGGAGGAAGTGAAAAATGAATACAGCAGATATACAGTCTGTGCTGAAAAAAAAAAAAAAAAATATCCAATTTGTTTACAGTGCACAGTTTAGTGAGGGATGCTGAAGAGTTGTAAAAGTGGGTGGAACTCCACTTTAACATCACATTCTATGTATTTATTATATTATTATATATTTTTTCATCATTCCCTAATTACCATAATTGTAATATGCTGTGAATTTCCTCTTTGTCCTCATGCATGTTGGATTTTTTAATGCTCCTTTCCAAATAAAAAAAGACCGAAAATTTAGAAAAAAAAAGTTTTGGTTATGTTTCTGTTATAACATTTTGTAAATAAGTAAGTTTTCTCTTTCACCGATGGGCACTGATAAGGCGGCACCGATGTGGTGGCGCCAATGAGCGGGCACTGACGGGCACCGATGATGGGTACTGATATGCGGCACTGATGGGCACTGGTAGGTGGCACTGATGGGTGGCACTGATATGCAGCACTGATGAGCATTGACAGGCGGCACTGGTGGGCACTCATGTGTGGCACAGGTGGGCACTGGTGGGCACTGATAGGTGACACTGATGGGCGCTGAAAGGATGAAAAGGTGGGTACTTATGGGTGGCACTGATAGGCGGCACTGCTGAGCTCTGATAGGCGGCACTTCTGGGCACTGATGGGCATTGATACATGGCACTGATGGGCACTGATACATGGCACTGATGGGCATCCCTGGTGGCACTGGCAGTGGTAGGCATTGTCAGTGGGCACTGATTGGCACCTGCCTGGGCATTGATTGGCAGCTGCCTGGGCGCAGATGTGCATTCCCCTAGGGGTCTAGGGGGGCATACCTGGTGGTCCAGTGTGGTGGCATCCCTGGTAAAAAAAAAAAAATATATATATATATATATATATATATATATTATGGAGATCTGGCTTTAATTAAAATAAAGATTATTCAGGAGATCCCTAGAGATAATAAAGAAATACTTTGTGAGAACTCTGTGTAAATATGAGCTGCAAAACAACTTCATTCTTCTAGCATTATAAAGAAGAAGAGAATGCGTGGCATTGAACGATTGAAAAATTTGCAGCGTGAAGAATCTGCTATCTCCATTACGAACGCTCGTTTTACCAGAACGAGCGGTTCCATCTCGTACTTGATTCTGAGCATGCAGGATTTTTTGCGTGTCGGAATTGCATACACAGGATCGTAATTTCCGATCTCGTCGATCTCCAACCCCGCAGCCAAGGAGATCAAGGGAGTGGGGGAACAGCCACGGTGAACCTCCCCCCGAGGGCTAACCTCACAAAAATATAATAAAGCAAAGGTATTCCAATAAAGCAAGTAACATGTAACGGCACTTGATGTAAGACACCAGCAATACATGAAGTAGATAAGGTAAATAGTGTGTGTTTCCATCCCTAATACTTTGAATCAAAAAATAATATGTTGGGACTTTATATGAGACCATGACCACCAGTACATTGGTCTCCACCCCTGTTAATATGAAAACGGAAAGGGAAAGGGTGGGGCAATTGGGACTTTGTGTGAAACACAACACTAAGGCATGATGAGTCATTAAACGTAAAAAAAAGGTAAAATGGATATTTATTAATACCCCATGAGAGCATAGTGCAATTAATGATACAAAAATTGTAATCAATAAATATGATACAGAGTAAAACACAATAATACACATTATAGTAGAATAGTAGCATAATAGACAATGTAGCACATGATCAATGATGATAGCATCAACACTACACCTAACATGTATATGAATATAATCAGAATAAAGTTAATGACTCAAGTATTAAATATCCATGGTAGATACATTATTGCTGTGACATAACATCAAGTATGTAAGCTTGACGCGTTTCGTGGAAGTTGGTCCACTCATCAGGAGAAGCTAGTTGGAAATACCTTTAATGTAATATATATTAGTAATTCATGGTAATTAATTACAACAGGAAGAGAGGGAGCAAAAACCTTGGTCCTAACACTCTTTCCGATAGAAAGTTTTTCCGTCTGAAAAATTGAGAACATGCTCTAAAAATTTTGCATTTTCCAATGAAAAGCTCTCATCTGTCTTTTGCTGGCCGAAATTCTGATTGTGTGTATAATCCCCTCCCCTTATCCCCTCAGAGGTACCTCTTAGTCCAAGCAATAGGTGTCGACCTCTTACCTTCGTACAGAGCGCTCGCTACTTCCGTTCGGGAACACGTGGGGCCCTCAAACAGCCTTATATACACTGCGCACGCGTCGAAGTCCGCCTGCGTCCTCCGCGTCGCCCGCCCATGACGTTCCTCCTGACGAGTATTCCCCGCCCCGCTTCCCCTCGTTGCATTGTGGGTGAATAAATTCATGAATATGGCGGACACATTCTCAGCCAGTAGCGCGGAGGAAAGCCAAGAAGCGAACACATCTGCATCCAGCAGCAGATATAAGGCCACCAATATGGCCTTTGAAGAGATGGTGGAGATGGTGGACATCCTCCAAAGGGAAGATTACGACGGGGAAAATGGCCCGTACCCTCGACCCAACTTGCGCAAGGACAAGATTCTCACTACAATCGTCAGCACCCTGGAGCAGAAATTCGGCGTACGAAGGGGCAAGGATCAACTGCGCAAGCGATGGTCCGACATCAAATCCAGGGAGCACGATCAGTACAGGAGAATTCGAAAAGCCATCAAGAAAAGTAAGTCAAGCACGTGCGCTACTATGGTTATACTTGATATGTCTAATCTTGCGCAGATGTAATTACCATTCGTACGTGAAACTTGCGCAGATGTTATTACCATTCGTACGTGAAACTTGCGCAGATGTTATTACCACTCGTCCGTGAAACTTGCGCAGATGTAATTACCATTCGTACGTGAAACTTGCGCAGATGTTATTACCACTCGTCCGTGAAACTTGCGCAGATGTTATTACCACTCGTCCGTGAAACTTGCGCAGATGTAATTACCATTCGTACGTGAAACTTGCGCAGATGCTATTACCATTCGTACGTGAAACTTGCGCAGATGTTATTACCACTCGTCCGTGAAACTTGCGCAGATGTTATTACCATTCGTACGTGAAACTTGCGCAGATGTTATTACCACTCGTCCGTGAAACTTGCGCAGATGTAATTACCATTCGTACGTGAAACTTGCGCAGATGTTATTACCATTCGTACGTGAAACTTGCGCAGATGTTTTTACCACTCGTCCGTGAAACTTGCGCAGATGTAATTACCATTCGTCCGTGAAACTTGCGCATATTTGATGAAAGTTCAGTTTGTCTTCATAACGTTTATTGAGTTTACCTGGCTTTGGGTTGTTGGAGTTGTAAGGTTGTTTATTATTGTCACTATCTATACAATTACTGCTGTAGTAAGGGTTTTAGGGGTAACTTACACAGGGACTCCAGAGGCTGTTTTGGGGGGGGGGGATAAATATGTTAAGCAGGGTCTCATGCTCACAATTCCCTAAAAATGCTCATCATCTACAAATACTGTAGGTGGTGACTTTTCAAAGAAGTACACTCACCTGTCCCTTGGATGGTGCAGCTACAATCTCTGATCTTGCAATCATGAAATTAATGTTTGCGGCTTCACTTCCCGGGTCACTATTGGGCATGCGCCAGTTGCGCAATGCAATAGGACTGGTCCGCGCGAGCTCGGGGACCCCTGTGTGTCCCAGCAGACAGCACGGTGGGACGGGATGTGGCGTATACTTCTGTGGGAGTCTAGGGCCGGATGTGTGTGCAAATACCTGCCTTACACAGGTATCTGCAACCCCTCCCCCCTAAAAGGTTCAAAATAAGACACCACAGGGTGCAGGGATCCAATGAGCGGAAGTTCAAATTTAGGGTTGAAGGGCGGTTTAAGTATTGGAGTTTCATTAGATAGACATTTCAATTCTGTCTTCAAGTAGGATCTTCTAACAAACTCCTAATAATTGGACAAGACTTTTAAACAATGTTTAATAATCCTATTTTGGCACTCAAATATCAGTGTGATTAAAAGTGTACCTTTTTGTGTTCCATTACCATAGGGGCAAAAGACTCAGACGTCAGTCCGAACCTACGAGGACCTCCCAGCCCAAGCCCGCGCGTGGATGTGGCGGAACAGGTCGTTGAAGTGGATAAAATCTGCACCCCACCAAGTGAGTGTCTCAGAACACAGATTGAGCTAATTAATTAAGGTCTGCATGTTTTTGACACTTTTTTTCTTGTGTTTTATCTACCCAACTTTTAGGTGATGCTGATCTGTTTGTGGAAGGACAAGCTGCGGAGCCATTTTCCACAGACAGTGCCCACAGGCTTATTGGCCAGATCATGGCCTGGAATCTGCAGCTGGAAAATATGCAGAAGGAGATGGCCACCATGCAGCAGGGAATGAAGGACATGATTGATGTTTTGGGGAGAATCTAAAGACCCCTTTTACATTTCTTAACATCAATCATGTCCTTCATTCCCCTTTTGATGCGCTGTTTTACAAATTTTAGAGGCCAAATTTTTAATATGCACACGGAATGTCAACATGTGCTATGTGCCATCAGGGGATCTCAATGGACGCATTTGGTGTTTGCAACCCCTAATGCTAGTAGGTGAGAGGGAAGGGGTTTCACACACAAAACACGTCCATTGATTCCCCATGATGGAACATAGCACATGTTGACATTACCCATTTTCCAGTTAAATTAGTGTGCATATTCTAAATTTGGCTTCTACTGTTCATGGGTTACCTGTTGAACTTTGTAAGTTCTGGACTTTTACATTGTGTAAATAATTTCAAATGCTAAGCCTAAATTTTTTACCATTTTAAAACATGTTTTTATGTTTGTTTTAAAAAATCAATCACAAAAATAAAAAAAATATGTTGTGAGAAAAACACCAAAAAAATGTAAAAAAGATAACATAAAAAAAAAAAAAAAATGTTGTTGAAAAAAAAAAAAAAAATAATTAACCAAAAATACCAAAAAAACAAAAAAAAAAAAACAACATAAAAAAGGTTTGGATGTGCACTAGAATAAAAAAAATAATGTTTGCACAAATTAAACAATGTGTGGCTTCTTCTTTTTAAATACTACCAGTTTGACAAAAACATGTTGTGGTTCATTGACAAAGGGGCTTATTTACTAAACGCAAAACAAGTTTGCCACTATTAAGATGTGCACTAGGACAACATATAAAACAGGCCAAATTAAAAGCAAAACAATACGAAACTACCAATATTTCAAACATAAATAACTGTATTTATTCTTTGTAAATCAAAAAGATGGTTTAAGGGTCTGCTGCCATTTCAATGGCCCCCCTACCATTAAAATACTGTAAATAAAGGTCCCGCACTTGCTGGGCTGATTGTGGTGCCGAACCAAGACGGCGATTATCCAGCCCTGTCATGTTGCCTTCCACTCCGGCCTCAGGGCCAATTGGTAAGGAGTATGTTCCTGAATGTTTGCGTAAATAATTGTGCATGACACAGCATGCAAGAATAATAGTATTCAGTTTGTACTCTGCCAGATGTAGGGATGTAAGGAGCAATCTGAAACGGTTGCCATAATACCAAAGGCATTTTCCACCACCCTTCTTGCTCTGGCCAACCGATAATTAAAAATCCTCCTCTCAGGGGTGAGGGATCGTTGGGGAAATGGCCTCATCAGATGGTCACCCAGACCGAACGCCTCGTCGGCAATGAAGACGAAGGGGAGTCCCTCCACATTATCTTCATCTGGTGGCAGCTCCAGCCCACCAGTCTGGAGACGATGACCGAACTCCGTGTGGTTGAAGACTCCTCCGTCCGACATCCGGCCGTTTTTCCCCACATCCACATACAGAAAGTCATATTGTGCCGACACCACCGCCATCAACACGATACTATGGAACCCCTTATAATTCCAATAGTATGACCCCGAAGGGGGTGGGGGCACAATTCGCACATGTTTGCCGTCAATCGCCCCTCCGCAGTTGGGAAAGTCCCAACGGGCAGCAAACTGGGAAGCCACAGTCTGCCATTCCTGTGGCGTGGAGGGACACTGTGAAGTCAAACAGAAAGATACAATTCAAATTAAAAACCAGGCAAAACACCAAACTAAATGCAACAAATTAACAAACAATTTGGAAGAACATATGTATTTATTTTGTAAGTCCTTGAAATAAAGCCAAAAGATTAAGGATAAAAGGGACAAATCTCTGATTGATGACCCCTCTGATGGACCAGAGAAGATAATAATGGGGATGTGGGTGGGGAGTAAATAATTGTAAGGTCACACAATACACATGCAATTAATTAAAGGTGTGGGTGGGGGGTGGGGGGTTAATTACAAGCTGACCCAAACCACATGCAATTAATTAAAAGGTGTGTGTGGGGGGTGGGGGGTTAATTACAAGCTGACCCAAACCACATGCAATTAATTAAAGGTGTGTGTGGGGGGTGGGGGTTAATTACAAGCTGACCCAAACCACATGCAATTAATTAAAGGTGTGTGTGGGGGGTGGGGGGTTAATTACAAGCTGACCCAAACCACATGCAATTAATTAAAGGTGTGTGTGGGGGGTGGGGGGTTAATTACAAGCTGACCCAAACCACATGCAATTAATTAAAGGTGTGTGTGTGGGGGTGGGGGGGTTAATTACAAGCTGACCCAAACCACATGCAATTAATTAAAGGTGTGTGTGGGGGGTGGGGGTTAATTACAAGCTGACCCAAACCACATGCAATTAATTAAAGGTGTGTGTTGGGGGGTGGGGGGTTAATTACAAGCTGACCCAAACCACATGCAATTAATTAAAGGTGTGTGTGGGGGGTGGGGGGTTAATTACAAGCTGACCAAAACCACATGCAATCAATTGAAAAATGAGTGTCAAGGGGGGTGAAAGGGGTGAGGGGCAGGGGGGTGAAAGGGGGGTGAGTAAAGCAGTACAATGGAGCTGGTAATATACATTTTTAACCAAAAAAAGTGACTAGGCTAGGGGTGTTTAGGGGGCCAAGATTCCATGCTGGGGAGGTTGGTGCAAGGAAAGATGCATGTGACCCACTAAATAATACATTCTTAAAGCTATTTCGATAAGTCAACCATAAAAAACTAGACAAAAAACGTAAAAAAAAAAAAAAAAAAAATGAATAGGGGACATTCATAGAATAGTCCTATCATGGTAATTAGCTAATGATGACATTGATGCACTACATTAGCAAACATACAAGACATAGGTAATTTTAAAAGAGAAGACTTACCTTAATGTATTCCTCCTGCAGGACGTGGATAATGGCAGAACAGGTCTCTGGAATAATGAGCCCCAGAGCCTGGGGGAGATGCCTGTCGTGAACTTGAGGTCCTGCAAGCTTCTCCCCGTCGCCAAGTAACGCAACGTGGCGACTAGCCTCTGCTCCGCACTGATGGCTTGCCGCATGCAGGTATTCTGCCTGCTAATATAAGGGGACAGCGAAGCCAACAGACGGTGAAAAATGGGGTCCGTCATCCGGAGATAATTCCTGAAATCATCAGGATTATTCTCACGGATCTCACGGAGCAAAGGCATATGCGAGAATTGGTCACGCTGGCGCAACCAATTCTTGGTCCATGAACTCCTCCTCACCCTGTTCATGGACTGGGCTCGTGCCAAGGTGTTAACCGCAACACCGAGCCCCTGCACAGCACGAACTCGTTCCCGAGTACGTCCACACTCCATGGCTTCAAAACGGTCGGCTGATCAAACAAACAACTTAACAGAACGCACTGAAGAACAGCAAGGCCTATGAAGAACGACCTGAAAAACAGGAACGAGCGGACCAGAACGGCCTGAGAACAGGTAGGAACTGATCCACACGCACTGAAAGCCAGATACAAACCTCACAAGCACAAACTGAACGGCAGAAGCGAACGAATTAAGCAGAAGTCTGAGAAGCGCGAATCGTCTCTAACCAAACGTCAACTAACACGCGATACACACGAGATCAGCTGACGGTGCCCAAAGGGTGTCGTTTGGGATCTCGAGCTTCCTTTTTCTAGTCCCGTCGTACGTGCGTACGTCATCGCGTGAACCACAGGACTTTTTGCGTGATCGTGTGTGGTCAAGTCCGTTCGCTTTTTAGTCCAGCGTACCTAGCGGGAAAGTCCAGCGGATTGTCCGCTGGACTTAGGTCCGCCGGGAAAAGTCCGTACGTGTGTACGCGGCATTAGTCCAAGCAATAGGTGTCGACCTCTGTGTAGCAGTTGTAAAGGGACAGTCTTTAATCCTAACTCTTCAGCCAGCTAGAGTTGGGGTCCAGTTTTACAGGTGGTGCACATGATCAAATCTGCAGGCAGCAGTGAAGATACAGTATGGTTTTATGGTCAGTTCCAAAAAGAGCTCAGTCTCTCTAGCAACAGATGGTAAATCCCCACAGCAGCAGCTCATCAGTCCCAGCGATAGTGCAGCTCACCATCTAGTCACACACACCAATTAGTCCACTCTCTGCTCTGCACCCAGGTGACTCTGGCTGTCAGCATTCCCCAATTCAGCACTCCGGATCTCGCTAAGACCGCCAACATACGGCAGTGATGGTGCACATGGACAGCGACATGCACTCTCTCGTCTCCCTCACAGCAAAAGGAAGCTGTGTCCTATACAGCTGGTACAGGAAATGCAGCTAGTTCCCCTCTTCCTAGCAATCTTCCTCTGGGAAATACAGTTCAAAAGCTCTTGATTACAGTAGAGTCTCTCTCCTCTGGACAACAGTGCCCACACTGCAGTGCTGCCTGACTCCTATTGAACTCTTACTGCTCAGCAGCTCCCTCATCCCGATATACCTATTAACCAGTTCAGCACCCAGGGCAGCAGCTACAGAGAGCAACTGTAGCCAGTGTTTCACTCACTCTTCATTTTTAGCCAAGCACCTGGCTATAGAGAATATTGTTAAAAGCAAACCTGTCACTTTAATAATATTCCAAGTTCACCCTCTGATTTTTTGCTAGATATGCTGCAGTGCCTATACTTACCTTGACTGATACTCTGACAGCACGCCAATCCCATACACATACAGATGACGTGTGGCAGTCCATCTGGCACTCCACGCAGGAGCCAGACATGCTGCCCCAGACCTGTCACATGGGGGGTGTGCCATAATATGTGTAATTATTTAAAATACAGGGTAAAGGTAAATATTAGTTTAGCATAGGATAGAGGTTAAGTTGGAATTTTAATTCAAAGGTTGACTATCATGAAAACCTTTGTATTCTGATAACAGCATGTAATTAATATATATATATTATGATACCATTTATATTTAATTATTTTTATTTGACATGCCTTTATTTACTGTATAGGTTTCTCTGCATTCATGTGTAGACCAAACTGTCCAGTAAAAGTTAGACTGTAATGATTGGGACTTATTATATGAATACCAGGGATTTTGGAGCAGTTACAACAGTAAAAAAAAATATATATATATTTATATGAAAAAAGGTAACTGATATAAGTCACACTAAATCGCACACTCTGGCAGTGTACCCAAATGGACCAAAAATGTCAACATGCACATGCGTTTCAATGTGATACAACACATTTGTGATTTGAGGTGCGTTGGGCTGGTGCGTTAGGGTGAATTTGGGGTGGATTTGAAAATGAATGGCAACTAGCGCTCTTGCAACCTACTGGAGAGGAGTGAATGGGCCCTTAAAGAGGAAGTTAACTTCCCTCTAATGTTTGTACCTATAGGTAAACCTATAATAAAGCTTAACTATAGGTACTGTAAATATATCCTACACTTGCACCGTTTAGGAGATATTTACTGTATACTGCGCCAATGACATCATTAGTGCATGCACTCTGTCATATTTATACAATAGCAGCCACCCGTGCCGTTTCTTCAGTGCCCTGTGCCATAACTGTCGGCTCCCACGCACATGTGCGGGAGTGACATCACGTGGCTCAGGCCAGTCACACAGCCGGAGTCCGCGGACCCGGAAAGGAAGACGGCCAAAAGGGATGCGGCCTCCAGCGGGGACAGAGAGGGCTTCGTTTGCATGTAAGTTTCACATATTGTGCTAGTATATGATGCATACTAGCACATTATGCCTTTACTTTGCAGATGACCAAATGAAAAAAAATAAGGCGGTGTTTACTTCCTCTTTAATTTACTGGTTTTGGTTCACTTTTCAGCTTTCTTCTATGCCGAAACCTATTGAATAAGATTGATAGTGTTGTAATGATCAAATTGCAATTGTTAAAAAAATAAATAAAATATAGTTACCATTTTAAAGGTGTTTTTTATTATTACAGGCTACAGCACCGTCAATTTATGCAGCTCTTTATATTAGTTCATTTACAACAAGATTAACTCCTTTACACCCTTCTACAGGCTGTGCATTAGATGGACTTTGATACCGGGGCTCTGACACCTGATGGGAGGGGCTTCTAAACTTTCTGCACTGTGATGACATCATCGGATGCCCATCCTACCAGCTCCTGATCCTCAGCATGTGACGGTAAGCTGTCCCTGACAGTATGTTCACAGTTGAAGGGGTGCCGATGGAGCATGACCTAGAGCTACACAGTGACACATATACTGTATGTGGCCACTGGGCATTGAGGTCCACCTGCTCTGCTGCTGCATATATGCAGATAATGGTTGTAAATGGCTTAAAGCTGAACTCTGGGAAAATTTTTAAAACTGCCCTTGCTTTGGGGCTTCCTCTGCACTGCACGGGTGAAATGCTTGCTTTTGTCTGGGGTACCATGAAGTACCCCAGACAAGTTTTCCTTACCTTATACCTTGCGCGCTCCAGATTATAGATCGGCCCTCGATATCCTCACTTACAATGCATGAATACTAGGATAAGGTAAGTGAAAAAAACGTTTTAATGGTATCCTAGAGAAAAAATTATATTTAACCCTTGCAGTGCAAAGGGGGGGGGGGGTTGCCTCACTGCAGGGGAGTTTTGAATTTACTGTATAAATAGGACATAAGAAGACACGTAACTCTATGATCTCTATGATATCTGCCGTTTAAAGAAAAAAAAAGTACCAAAGAGGTGAAACCATCTAAAGTCCTTACAAAAAGATCAAACCCTCTTCTGAATAGAGCACTCATATTGTGCAACGTTTCCACCCCAGCAATATTGTTATTAACTCCAATTCATAGGTGGGAGTTCAAAGTATAACACATAGAATGGTCTTAAATAATCCCAGACAAATCATACGGCTGCCTCTGCATTAGTCACAGAGATAGGATGAAAGACGCTGTTAAGAAGAAATATAGAAGAATACATCACAGTGAAATGACCACTGAGTGTAAAGTAAGTATTTATGTAAGTGTGATCGTTGTTCCGTCTGTAGTAATTCAGGACAAATTTATCAAGTGCTGAGTGTTCCTCCTCCCATAAAATTCATTATAGTCATTTCGATTAAGCTGCATGCAAGAGCTTCTAATCATTTAGGATCTTAAAGCCAAACTCTAGGCAGATATGTAAAAAAAAAAAAACATGCAGCTACGTATTATTATTATTATTGTTTTACATAATTTATTTAGCGCCAATAGTGTGTGCAGCGCTTTACAACATGGGGTATTCCTTAGAATCGTTGAATGTATTTTTTAAAGTCCAGCTCTGGTTTTTTGAATGTACGGAATCCATACTTTACATACACATATCAAAATTCCAGGTGATGTCTAGTCACTCACATGAAGAGTGAGGTTCTCTTTTCCCATCCCTGACATCAATGTGATTCTATGCAATAGTACAGTGGGCCCAGGCTACGTGCATTTTTTTCATATGACTGTTAAGAAGCTAAAAATATATTAATTTTTTAAAGTTGGACTTTATCTGAAACTAGCATAAGTACTTGAATGTGAATGGGTATCAGCCTTGTGTAATATCCTCCTGTATAAAGGATCTCAGACTGGGAGAGGGAAGGGCAACATTCGGGGCTTATTAGATGTGCTGCACATGTGTTGACAAGGAACAGGCAGACAGGAGATGAGAGCAGAGCGAGTAAAGGGATGAGTTCATGTATCTGCTGCTGGTTTGTCTTCTGCGGGTGAGGAGGTGACTAAGGTATAATGGTCAACATCTTGGTTCTGTCATCTGGCTTACATCGCAAGACTGGATGGTGATTTGCCAGGTAAGATAGGTCCCATATACCCTCGGGGAGTATTAAGAAGGGGGATGTAACGGGTAACATTAAGCAATAAAAGCCCCAGGGGAGACGCCTAAAGTAATCAGGGTGGTTCAAGTGGGAGAGACAGATGAGAACAGGTATGGAGACATAATTAGGGGGTCACCTAACGGCATCAGAGGGACTATAGGGACACGAGGGCTGGCTCCACTGGGAGGGTAACGGGGCTGCAGTTTAGTTAAACCCTCAAAAACAAAACAGAAAAAACAAAAAAAAAAAAAAAGTTAAGCTGCTACACGAACTAGTTCGGAGGGAGTGCAGAACGCCCATCTTGGAGTTAAGTTATATTTTATATTTTACTTTGTATCATTAAAGTGCATAGATTTATGTTATCATCAGGCCGGGAGGGGGAGACGGCGGAGGACTCAGCGTATTGAGCCTCGGCCTACCACTCCTCCACATAGGACAGCGGGCCTCGATTGGGGACGTGAATAACTCCCCAGTCGACAAACGCGTATACTAAGAGTTATCTTAGGGACTAGGTATTAGACCTAGCCCCACCTTGGTAGCTGACTACCAAGTGCTCTCTCTCTTTCATCTCTCTATCTACACTTATTCACACACTTTCTCTTTTCTGACCTACTACCAACCCATCCCCATCCCCTCCCTACCCCCTTCCTAAATACACCACCGTCTTGGCCATACAAACACGACTACTGACACGATGACAGCACAAAATATAAAAGTAATGTCTCTTAACGCTAGAGGGTTAAATACGCCAGAAAAGAGACGCATGCTACTGAACGATCTTAGAAGATCCCACGTAGATGTAGCCTTGCTACAGGAGACACACTTTAAAGACACTAAACTGCCGTACCTCAGGAACAAACACTACCCAGTCGCATACCACTCCACCAATCCAAACACGAAATCTAAAGGGGTTACCATACTTCTGTCAAGCAAAATACCATGGCAAAGCAAGGGATGCCAACTAGACCCCCAGGGACGGTTTGCGTTTATTAAGGGCCTGATCGGGACTACCCTACTAACTATAGCAGCAATATATGCCCCCAATGAAAGCCAAGCCAAATTCCTGGAAGAAACTCTAGAACACCTACAGAAATTCACAGAAGGGAAACTCATTCTAGGTGGTGATTTTAATGCCCCCCTGACCCCCTCGACAGACACCTCGACAGGGAAGACATCGGTCCCCATTGCCCAACTCAAACGCATGTCTAAAACTCTACACAAAATGCGACTGATTGATGTCTGGCGCTTACAACATTCGGGTGACCGAGACTACACATATTACTCCCCGCTGCACCAGACATACACGAGGATAGACTACCTCATGATCCCACACGACCAACTGGAAGCAGTAGAATGCACAGACATAGGGAACAGGACATGGTCGGACCATGCACCCATATCCCTAGTGTACAAATTGACGGACTCCCCCTCCACCAGACAGAGGTTCTGGAGACTAAATGAGAGCCTCCTGCAGACACCAGAGGTCCTAGCTGAAGTTACCAGGGAACTTAATTTTTACTTCCTTGAAAACGACAAACCAGAATGCGAACCGGGGACGCTGTGGGAGGCCCACAAGACGGTAATCAGGGGTATCCTTATCAAACATGGAGCCCGAATTAAAAAAGAGCGAACGCAGAAACTCACCCAACTATTACAGGACCTTAAACTGTTGGAAGCCAGACACAAACATGCCCCTTCCCGTACGTCGACAATCGAACTAGAGACAACTAGGAGACAGATAAACGACATATTACACTACAGGGCCAAGGCAGCAATACAGATCTGTCGCAAAACTGCCTACGAATCTGGAGATAAATGTGGGAGACTCCTAGCCCAATCAGTAAGAGACCTTAAACTGTCCACATACATTCCACATATTACTAAGACAGATGGAAACAGAGTAACCCTACCCAAACACATATCCCAGGAATTCAAGTCCTTTTATAACACACTGTATAACCTCCCGCCAGCGACAACATCTCAGCAGGAACTAGACGAATATGTAGCATCGGCCCGACTCCCGACCCTTTCGCCGGAAGCCCAGACTGAACTAGAAGCCCCCATCACCCTACCAGAACTACAATTAGCGGTTAAACAAATGAAACCAGGGAAAGCACCAGGCCCGGATGGGTATACACTACAGTATTACAGAACCCTACTCCCAATACTAGGACCCCGCCTCCTGAAAGTATTCAACGCAATCGGAGAGGGAAGTACATTCGCTAGGGACACGCTAGGCGCACACATCTCAGTGATCTGGAAGGAGGGGAAAGACCCAGCGATATGCGGTAGCTATAGGCCCATATCACTGCTTAATGTGGACCTAAAACTGTATACGAAAATACTGGCCACAAGATTAGCGCTACACTTACAGAAACTTATTCATTTAGACCAGGTAGGCTTCATCCCCTCCAGAGAAGCCAGAGATGGCACTACTAAAGTGCTGAACCTCTTACACATCGTTAGAAGCAAACAAGTCCCCTGTGTGTTCCTGAGTACAGACGCCGAAAAGGCGTTTGACAGAGTCAACTGGCCATACATGTTCACTGTCCTGAGAAAGATAGGGCTGGGAGAAAAAATGATGAACTACATAGCTGGCATTTACAACAACCCGACGGCCCAAGTAAAGACGAACGGAGTATTATCCGACCCATTCCCCATAACCAACGGCACACGACAGGGATGCCCACTTTCCCCCCTGTTATACGCCCTATCATTGGAACCACTACTAGCCACAATCAGACGTAACACAGACATCCATGGGATAACGGACGGCAGGCGGCAACACAAAATATCAGCCTACGCAGACGACATGCTTTTTACTCTGACCGACCCAATGACATCACTACCTAACCTACTTAAAGAACTAGAGACGTTTGGGAGACTGGCCAACCTCAAGATTAACTACAATAAATCGGAAGCCATGGGAATTTCACTACCAACGCAAGACACCTCGACCCTGCGAGCGAGCTTTAAATTTCGATGGACCTCGTCTGCTTTGACTTACTTAGGCACGAAGATCCCCCCGGACCTGACACAAATATACGAAGCAAACTTTCCCCCCCTACTGACAAAAACTAAAACTCTCCTAGAGAAATGGAACACAGGGATACACTCATGGTTTGGGAGATGCAACCTCCTAAAAATGAGTATCCTACCCAAACTTCTGTATTTGTTCCAGGCCCTACCGATTAGAATACCCCCCAGCTACTTCCGATCTGTACAGGCCATGTTTACCCGTTTTGTATGGGCGAACAAAAAGCCACGTCTACCACGTACCCTACTTACAGCACCCAAGCACTCGGGGGGACTGGCACTCCCAGACGTAAGACGCTACTACCAGGCCATACACCTCGGGAGGGCAGTAGATTGGAAAAGACACCAAGACCTGAAACTGTGGGCCCAAATAGAACAAAGACAGACAGAGATACCTTTAGACACAGCACTATGGTGCTACGACTCGCTCCCACCAGAGATAAAAGCTCACCCACTAATTGGAAACACGCTGCGACAGTGTAGACAAGCAACCCTCCAAACTGCACAGACGACAAAGACATCCCCCATGACTCCCATTATAGGCAACCCTAACTTCCCTCCAGGGACTCCCACTACGACATTCCAGACGCTAAGACATGACAAACGAACAACAGCTGGGGAATTTGTAATAAACGACAGATGGCCCAACATAGAGGAATTGATGACCCCGAGCGGCAGGTACCGGCTACCATTTTGGAACGCGGTCCAAATACATCACTTCCTACATAGTATCCCGAACCCTCATCTATACGCTAGGCCAAAGACTACTTTTGAAGAACTAATGGCGGGGACGGAACCTATAACGCGAATACTATCAGACATGTATGTGTTACTGAACACACCTTCCAAACCTCCGAATGTGGCGTGCTTTGAAAGGTGGGAATCGGAGCTCCAGCGTACCTTTACGGAAGGCCAGAGACAGGTGATGACTGACTTTGCCCTTAAATCTTCTACTTGTACTAAAATACAAGAAACAAATTACAAGGTACTAACTCGGTGGTATTATACGCCTAGCAGGCTCCATAAGATCTTCCCAGAATCCTCGGAGCTCTGCTGGAGGTGCCAGGGAGAGAAAGGGACGTTACTACATATGTTCTGGTCTTGCCCGACATTAACACAGTTTTGGACCACGGTTCGCACCACGTCCCAAGAGTTCACAGAATATCAGATCCCAGACGACCCAGCCTTTTTCTTACTACATCTATCCTCTTTACCCCCCAAGAGATATAAAAAATCTATCTTGAGGCACCTGTCTAACGCTGCGAAAGCCTGCATACCGCTCCTATGGAAACAACAATGCCCACCGACCGCAGCAATGTGGCTGCGGAAGGTGGAAGACATAAATAGAATGGAGGACCTTATATTGACTTCACAAGACAAACAAGAAGACTACAGAAAGACATGGGCACTGTGGAATACTTTTATCCTTTCAGATGAGGGAAAAGCCCTCCTGGAAACATGAGACCGAACCTCGCCCAACACGTCAGATGCCATCATGACCAGCCTGACACTAAGAAGCCGAGACGGATGACCCTAACCCCCCCCCACCCCCCCCCCCTCTCTCTCTTTCTAAGCTGAACTTATTCCCCACTCTTAATCTATTTCTCGCAATACCACAATCCAGTGGTCTGTTAGAATAGCCTACGGACGGAATATGGAGAGAATGACCTCCCTCAGTTCAGAAACTAAATAGTATTCACCCACTCAGGTTATAATGGAAGGCTAAAAGAATGACATAATGTACTGTTGATGGATATGAATATGAACCGTATCCGGGAGGCTGCGACCTTCACTGACATAATGTGATTGTGAGTTCTGTTGGGGCCTTGGCCTCATTTTCTGTTGTTTTTCTTTTTCTTGAAAAATTTAATAAAGCTTTATATTTGAAAAAAAAAGATAGGTCCCATATATATTTTAATTGTGTATTCAACGGTTTGCCTGCAGTCCAGCCTTGAAAAAGATATTCATCCAGGTGCATCCAGGTTAACCATACACAGGTAGCTGAGCAAGATGTGCCAAGAAAGATATGCCCCCACCTGTGGATCACCTGATGAAAAAAAAAAAAACAATATTCTATTTGGAATTTATAGAGTTGTACTCAGTGGTGGCCCATCCATAGGGGGCGCACGGGCGAAGCCCCCCCCCCCCCCCCCCCATGCAGTAAAAAATAAAAAAGGCCCTTTAAAATAAAAAAAAGGTCCTTTAAGTGCACTATGTTTGGGCGCTGGACACAGTGCACTATGGGAAGCACGACGTCTATGCAATCATGAGATTGCAGACGAGACGCTTTATTTTCAGGGTTTTGACCTGCCTTGTGGCGCAATGCATTGCGCCGGAATACTTCTGCCCCATAGTATTACTGCAGGTGCTTTGTTTTTGATTGGCACCGCCCTAGGGTGATTTCCCTCCAAGTTATGGCGTCACTTCCGGTTTCCCTGTGCCAGTGATAAACCAGAAGTGACGCCAGCAGCTCTGTGGAACGCACGGCCCGAGCGGAACTATTTCATGTATTATTACCAGACCAGTATTTCCTCACTATGTAATTTAATGCACTAATGATGGGGCACAGTGGCTGCATATGCTGCGGCACAGTGGCTGCATATGATGGGCACAGTAACTGCATATGATGGGCACAGTGGCTGCATATGATGGGGCACATGGGCTGCATATGATGGGACACAGGGGCTGCATATAATGGGCAAAGTGGCTGTGTATCATGGGGCACAGTGGCTGCATATGATGTGGCACAGTGGCTGCATATCATGGGGCACAGTGGCTAAATATGATGGGCAGAGTGGCTGCATATGATGGGGCATAATGGCTGCATATGATGGGCACAGTGGCTGCATATGATGGGCGCAGTGGCTGCATATCATGGGGCACAGTGGCTGCATATGATGGGCACAGTGGCTGCATATCATTGGGCACAGTGGCTGCATATGATGGGCACTGTACAGTGAGGCTGCATATGATGGGCACATTGGCTGCATATGATGGGCGCAGTGGCTGCATATGATGGGCACTGCACAGTGAGGCTGCATTTGATTGGCACAGTGGCTGCATTTGATGGGCACAGTGGCTGCAATTGATGGCCACAGTGGCTGCATTTGATGTTTTTATTTTCAGTATTTTTCAGACTTTTTCAGCTTGTTTGCTCCCCCCCAAAAATTTTGAGCACCAGCCACCGCTGGCTTTACTGTAAAACATTTAACCCTAATACTGTTCTTCTTAAAAAACAACTTTAGACCTATAGATCTATATACAATGCCCAAAAAAAGTAAAGGAACACTTATTAATCAGAGTATAGCATCAAGTCAATTATAATCCTGGGATATTGATCTGCTCAGTTAAGTAGCAGAGGGGGTTGTTAATCAATTTCAGCTGTTTTGGTGTTAATGAAATTAACATGTGCACTAGATGGGCAACAATGAAACAACCTCCAAAACAGGAATGGTTTTACAGGTGGAGGCCACTGAATTATTTTTTTCCCTACTCATCTTTTCTGACTGTTTTTCACTAGTTTTGCATTTGGCTAGTGTTAAAAGCTCCCATCGGACTCTTTCTGTCGGAAATTCCGCTCGTGTGTACAGTCTGAAGTCAATAGTCGATAAACTCATTCAGGGTGCCGTAAAACCATAAGTGCTTAAATACTTACTATTGGTTTGTTTACTAAAGCAGCCCAGGCTTTCACCAGTCATTTGCACAACGGTGCTTAGTGTAAGAGCAGTGGTCTCTCTGCAGCAGTCCAGACACATGCCTCATACATACCTTTAAGTCACAACTACAATCTGGAGAGAGTGTTAGCATAAGGAAGGTTTGTCCCTTCAACTAGGCTGTAAATAGATCTTTATGCTAGTGATAGTTATGCATTGATTAAGAGAATCCTATACTGAGGAAATGTGAAGGCTGTATTTGCTGACTGTCATGTTGATCCTATAGCATCAGTACTTTTTCAATCACTGGCCTGGAATAAGTTTGCAGATCAGCCATACCAACTTTCTTTATCTGCATGCATGTTTCAGGTTAGTGTATCGGAAAGTATCGAAGCCACAGTCAGCTAGGTAACTAGTATTTTCATACATGTTCATTTTGCCTTGTATCCATAGTATGCATTTAGCTGTCCTCCTTGTCCTCCTCCTTCTCCTCCTGTGTCCTATACAGCGTAGAATCGTTTAATTTACCGCTGTTATATGTATTAATATTTCTATTAATCTCGTTAACCAGCGATCATGAATATTTCATACAGGTTACACCTCACTTTGAACAACGAGGAACAAAAGGAGCACATACATAATCAAGGAGAGGTTTCCAGGGAATAGTAATGTACACTTGTTTTAATCTGCCAGGAAATAACACACATTTCCATCCAGCAAGAGGGATTATTTATTAATGGACAGAGGTTTAACTGCTTCATATCAGGTTCAAAATCTTCAAAGGACATCCATTTCACACGAGGAACGCCTCTGCCTAATAAAGCGGAACTAAACCCATCAATTTAACAGTTTTAAAAAACAGTTAGGCCCCTTTCACACCGGGGCGGTGAGCCGCGGTGACGGTAAAGCAGCGCTATATTTAGCGCTGCTTTACCGTCGTTTTCACCGCGGTTTTCGGCCGCTCGCGGTGCGGTTTTACCCCCCGCAAGCGGCCGAAAAAAGGTTAAACACCCCCCGCAGAGCGCCGCCGTAGCCGCGGCATTGCCGCGGTAACCGCGGTATTGCCGCGGTTTTACCGCGGTCTCCCATTGTAATCAATGGGAAGGAGCGGTATAGGAGCGGTGAACACACCGCTCCTATCCCGCTCCAAAGATGCTGCTAGCAGGACTTTTTTTGTCATCCTGCTAGCGCACCGCTCCAGTGTGAAAGCCCGCCGGCTTTCACACTGGAGTTAAAGGGGCCGGATTTTTTCATGCGGTGAACAGGCGCTATTTTTAGCGCTGCACCGCATGAAAAACGCCCCGGTGTGAAAGGGGCGTTACATTCCCGACACGTGTCAGGAATGTATCTGTCACATTTGCTGGTGCTCTCAACAAAATTGTCAAACCATCGAATGGCTGGTGTCAGAACTGATCACGACAGTTAAAGATCAGACAGAGACTAAGATGTCCAGTTACATTCTTGGCACTTGCTGGTACCAGAACTGTTTTTTTAAACTGTTAAATCGATGGGTTTTGTTCCGCTTTAAATCTATATTTTATTTCCCTACTGGAAACAAACCTGTCAGTTAGTAACTGCTGCCAATTCCACACTGCTTGTTATTTGCCACAATCCTATAGATCATTAAAATGTATGATAATTAATGCCATCAAGTTCATCCTGCCCCAATTTATAATTAAAGCGGTTCTGCACTGTGTGTTGTTTTTTTTTTTTTTGGAATACAATGCTAAGGATTAGGAGGTAAATTGGGGGACTCATGTGTTCCATCTTCATAATTGATTGCTGCCGGTTTTCCTCCTATAAAATAATTTATATAATTCTTTCCTGCTGGGGGCCATCTTGCCTGTGGGCATGTGAAACCCCACAGGCACTTTAGATGGCCCAGCATGCACCGCCGGCAAAGTGCAGCTCACGTTCTCCGAAATCTCGGAAGATGTGGCCGAAATCTCGCGAGATTTCGGAAGATGTCAGCACTGACTCCTGGGATCAATGACACCAGGTCCCAGGAGACAGTGCGGTGTGACGACGATCGACGCAGAGACCCCGCCCACCGCCGCAGAGACAGAGGAAAGGAAGTCAGCGATTACAAGGTAAGTGGAAAAAAAAACACACTTCATTTAGTACTCTTTGCCTGATTTGGAAGGCAAAGAGATTTACTAAATGAAATGTGTGCAGAACCGCTTTAATAATGTCGATGCTAGTAGTTGTAAAACCGATTGGTTAGAAGGCTTTAGGGCTGCTTTACACTTGCTCCGGCTTCAACACACATTGACGGCTAGTTTACACTTGCTTCAAAACAAGGCTTCGGACAGGCTTTGTTAAAGCTCTCTGAACGCCATTCAAAGCTCCTCTCACTAAATAAAATGGTTAGCTTACAGTCCTCTTTACACCTTGCTTTTGCTTCGGCTTCCCCATGTAGCTTTACACCTGGTTCACACAGGGGCAACTTGTCAGGTGACTTAGCCGCCTGACAAGTCACGTTCCGTTCTGTACTATGGAACCGTTCTAATCGGAACGACTCAAGTCACTCCGACTTAGAAAAAGGTTCCTGTACTACTTTTGGGGCGACTTGCATTGACTTCTATATAGAAGTCATTTTGCAAGCCCCCGCTGAAGTCGTGTCCGGGTCGCCTCTGAGTCGCGCTGCAAGTCGTGCTGTCCCTGTGTGTACTGGCTCAAAGTCTTCAAAGTGTCTTAAATGCCTCCATAGAAGTCTATGGCAAAGCCCGCTTGAAGCCCCACTGAAGTCCCACAAAGCCTCACCAAAGCCCCACCAAAGCCCTATCAAAGCCTCATTGAAGCCCCATCGAAGCACCAAGGAAAAGCAAGGTGTAAACAGGACTGCGAGCGAACCGTTTTATTTAGTGACAGGAGCTTTGCCTGCCGTTCAGAGAGCTTTAACAAAGCGTCTCCAAAGCCATGCTTTGAAGCAAGTGTAAACTAGCCATTAAAGTGTCAAATCAAATGCACACAACTGAAATAAATAAATAAAAAAATATATGCACATGGATTTCCAATCTGCAGTTGCTGTGGATCTACAAAAAAAATGGAACCTGTTGTTAGGAGGAGAAAGAACTGATAAAATAGCAATAAAATTGTTGTTTTTAATGTTTTTTTTTTGTCCTTGCTGCATCTCAGTGCTTCCGATATCCTGCAGCCTCTTTGCAGCCGTTTGCTGCCTATGTGCGCTCACTCTAGTGACATCTCATTTTTCATGGCAGGTTTCCTGATGGTAACAACTTTGAACCATGCCTGATTAATGTGTGTTGGAATGGTCACAGGGTGACAGCATAAGAGCACAAATGGGGGACAGGGACAGATTGTTGACACCCTATAACAGGACATTCCTAAGCAAGGACCTTCATGCCCAGTTAAGATTTAATATATTGGGAGTGGGGGTATGGGTGTAACAAGAAATATGGTATGAATGGTGAAATTTGTCTTTAAAGTTTTATGATATTTTAGTGATTATATACTTTAATCATATGTGTCACTTTAGACTGCACAGTTCCATGTGGAGAGCATCAACAATAATAAGTACACTTGAGTGTAAGCATCTCATCAGCATTATTAAGTCTAAAAACACTTCCCTGGTCCATCTCCAGATAGAGGGATTCGTTGTTTTAGTGCATCATCGTGTTTATCACATGATAATACTTAGCAGACTAGGCTAGCCTCTGTCGGATCATTTTACTGTTGATATTTTTTCCCAAGTCCCACTTATGATGCTTATGATGTGTAGAAGGAAATTAAAGTGTTTATAAAGCTTGATTTTTTTTAAAAAAACATGTCATACGTACCTTACCAGCCACCTAACCAGCCTGTATCCTCCTCTCTTCAGTGCTTCTTGGTCCTTCCCTTCCTCTGAGTGCCCCTGTAAGAAGCTGTTTTCGGAGTCGGGCTGTTTGCGTCTATTCAGACACACAGCCCTGCTCGGCCCTGCCCCCTGCTCTCTGGTGACTGGTTTTGACTAATAGCAGCATAAGTAAACGGCTCCTGCTGCTTTCAACCAAGCCTATGAGAGCCGGGAGAGGGATAAGGAGCTGCTGCAGATGTGTACAGTGCTGGACCAAGATCAGGTTCAGGTGAGTATTTAGGGGGTCTGGGGGGAGAAGCCACTATTATAGGGTTTTTCACCTTAATGCAGAGAATGCAATAAGGTGAAAAACCTTTTACCTTTAGAACCACTTCAAACACTTGCTTGTTTGGGCATTGTTTTTAAAACTGGACTTTTAGTGCACTCGTGGGAGCCTAATGTCACATACTGTATAGTAGAGTTTTACTACCACTACTATCTATGACAGCAGACCATGGACAGTTTCCTTCTTCTGCTGTCCATGGTTGTTAAGGAAACAGTGGGCCTGCTTTAGCTAGTTACATCCTAGCTTCCCCTATTTATTAGTTGCCATGGAATTCCCAGGCACAGTGGTGGCTGGTGGTCCAAATTTTTTTTTTGGGGGGACCTGGCCCCCTCACTCCCCCACGGCTCTCAATCAATCAATTGATTGATCGATCGATCACAGCAGTGATTCTCTCGCCCCCCCGCGCAATCAGTGGCCTTACCTTATACTGCAGTAGAGGTGCGGGAGGAGGAGGATGTGGCCGTGCACTGCTGAATCCGGGGTAGGCTGCTGCCAAGGCCGATGCTTTTCCTCCTGGCCAAACAGGAGGCGGGTCCTGAGACCCGTTCTAAGTCTCCCGGGTCTCATGAACCACTTCCTGATTGGCCCGGGAAAAGCAGGATGACATATTAAGAAGAAAATGAATTTGCTAATGTTATACAAGTGGGTGGTCTCGAAGTGCAGTGCTCTGCGCCCCAAGCCCACCCTTTTTAAAGACAATCCCCCCACCCAGCTTTAATCACGTGCTTAAAAAAAACATTTAAATCAATGCGTCCGGCGCCCTGCATGGAGATTAGGGGCCAAGCACATAGATTAGGGGGGTTGGGGCCTCTGCGCCCCTAATGGATGGGCCGTCACTGCCCAGCCATGTAAACCAATGAGCATGGAAGATGGCTGACACCATTGCCCAAAAATGGCAATAAGGCATATTTGGGCAATGACTTTGTCTAGGTATACCCCGCTGCTTTGTGTACATTCCACATGACAGCTTAAAGACCCGTCATTTTGCAGTGAGTGAACAATGAAATGGGACATGTCAGCAGGTCCTTTGTTACTGAGTACAGTTACTATGTACTCCTTACTTATTCACTTGAGGGGGAGAAGATTTCTGGGGAGCCCCATATTTTTAAAGGGTGCTTCCATATTCTGATAAGTCCCTGACCTGTAGATCCCCCCAAAAATGGACTATTGTTATGAGGAAGTGGCCCTCATATACATGGGGTCAACATGCTGTACCATGGGTCTCCTCTGGCAAAGAAACCTCCCTTCACGTTGAGGGCATGAGCCCTGGTGTGGTTTGGTAATGAAGAGAGCATACTGGTCTGGATACCATGCTCAAAAAAATTGGATTTAGAGGAGGGATCCATGCTGTTTTCTTTTTTTTTGTTGGTTGTTTTTGCGGGATCCTCCTTGAAAGCCAAAGTAGACCTTTATCATGGATTGGAGTCTGGTGTGTATTGTTAGAGGGAACCCTATGCAGTTGTGTGTGTGTTTGTGTGTGAGTGTGTATTCCCCCTTAAACATCTCTAACAGATCCTCGCCTCGGATGAATGTTTGTTATAGATGATGGGAATCCTCAGATGCTTTCTTTACAAACAGAAGTAAGTGGCCAGGAGATGTCATTTGCTGGCAATTTAAGGGACAATTTTTTTTTCTTTGTAAATGTTTGGTGTTTTGTATACATAATACAGATGCACCACTCCAAAAGCAGGTTCAGACTATCTCTCATGCAAATTTTCACTTTTGATGTTTAAGCATTAATAAAATTACTGCCCCCCACCAAATGAAATGTACACTTTTTTTTTTTGCTTTGGTACATGTTCCCCCGGGGCATTGCCCCATCCCCTCATGCTATTTGTTTGACAATCCCTTGTCTAGTAGCCCAGAAAATGTATATTAATGTATTTTTCACAGTTGAGCTCCCGCTGACTGGGGCAACCTTCCCCAAAGTGCAAAAGGGAAGACACAGACCCGAAGGTCAGAAAGAGTGCTGCTCACCCCTAAGGCTGCATTCACACCTGGGCGTTTTGTAGCTTGAAGCCTGAAGCTACAAAAGCTAGAGGGGAAAAAATACATTATTCTCTATGGAGATGGTTCACATCTCCACTCCAAAACGCCTGAAGCCCTACGCCTGAAGCTCAAACAAGTTCCGGACCCTTTTTTGTCGCGCGAATCGGGCAGATTTGGGCATTTTTATTCTTTTTACATTGGTGACCTTTTGCTCTGCACAAAATTTGCGGCAAAACGCGGTAAAAAACGCAGCGAATCGCGGTAAAAAACGCCGCAAATTGTGGTAAAAAACGCAGCGAAAAAACGCTGCAATTCGCGCGATTTTCTGCCTGAAAAGCTACGCTCAGGTGTGAATGCAGCCTAAAGGATAGCAAAAAAGGAACAATCCCCCACGTTGGGTTTTTAGGCAGCGTACAATGAAGAGAAGTCAGGGTTGATATGTAAAAAAGTTTTGGAGTTTATTTATTTGTAAAAAAATTGAAACCATTGGGTTAGAACATGGGCTCCAGTGGGAAAAATAATATGTATATGTATATAAAAGAACATGAATATACAATAAGCAGACTAACATTCACATAACAACAGTAAATACAAATCTGTCGTATAAATGAGAAACTATCCCTGACGCGTTTCAACCCGATAAGAGGGTCTTCCTCAGAGGGAAAGGAGGTCTGCTAAACAGAGAGGAATATAATATCAATGTTAGTGGTAACAATACAATTTACAGAGTGAAACAGGCTCAGAAGTAAGGGGCAAAAAATAACAGAACACAATGAGGTTTATATTTACCACAATGATGTATATCCTGGAACTAAAAAGTATGTGGTATTCCCACGTGGAGAGTTTTTAGCAAGGAAGACACCGTCCACTTAGATGGGGCACGCCGGACAGAGTCCACTGGAAATCACCCGGGTCATGGGGCGCCACACGCCTTACGGGAGGTCACACGCTTGGGGTTCCACTCCTGCTTCTCCCACTGCCGAGGCGGGGGTATCAGGGGAGGGAAACAACCTGGGTGGGACCAAGGAGCACGTAGGCACCACCTGTGACAAAGTCCAAAAGGGGTAGGGATTGTATTATAAATTGGTGTCTTGGAAGGTAAAACAGTATAATGCAGCTAGGGGGAGGCATTTCTTAATTGGGCATCTGTGTATAGTTGTTATTGCCGTGTAGGGTAGCCAAGACATATGGTGAATGTGATGTGTGGATAGAAGGGAAAGCAAAACAAAACAAAACAACCAACCCACAGGGGAAAAAACACAAAAAAAAAAAAAAAAGAGGGCTTGAATCACAAAGACACGGTGAGGCGTGAACATGTGGGCGGTGTGTGTGCGGGGGGGTGGAGGAGTGGAGGGAAAACGGAAGAGTGCCTGGAAGGGCTGGTCGGGTAGTGACGTGAGGGTGAGTGGGGGGAAGGGGGGAAGGGAGGAAGGGGAGGAAGGGGGGAGGGGAGGGGGAAGGGGGAAGGAAAGGAAGGGGGAGGGAAAATGAAGGGAAAGGGGAGGGGGGAAAAGGGGGGGAGGGGGGGGGAGAGAGGGGAGGAGGGAAAGGGGAGGAAAGTGGGGGAAAGGGGGGGAGGAGCGGGGAGGGGGGGGGGGGCGTTGGTGTTGGGGCTGTGTGAACCCAAAGTGAACCTAAGTACATTCAGCTCATCCTCACTCTTGACCTTCTCAACAAAGTCTGGCAGGTGATGTGATACAGATTGCTCCTAAGCACAGTCTTATACCTTTGCAAAAAGAATAAAAAATTCAAAACGAACACTAAATAGCAAGGCTGTCAGGGGTGGGGAGGGCTGGCAGCCTTAGGCCTAGGGGGCAAGTCCAGTCAAGTGGCCCATTGAACCACTGAATCAGCTCACAATCCATCTACACCACATTCCCTGTACAGAGAGAGAGGGAGACTGTTCCATATTGCGACAGAGAGACTGCTTGACACTGCCTGCAGAAAGAGAGACCGCTTCACACTGCCTGCACAGAGAGAGTGAGAGAGAGAGAGAGAGACCGCTTCACACTGCCTGCACAGAGAGATAGAGAGAGAGACCGCTTCACACTGCCTGCACAGAGAGAGAGAGACCGCTTCACACTGCTTGCACAGAGAGAGAGAGAGAGAGAGAGACCGCTTCACACTGCCTGCACAGAGAGAGAGAGCGAGACCGCTTCACACTGCCTGCACAGAGAGAGAGAGAAAAAGACCGCTTCACACTGCCTGCACAGAGAGAGAGACCGCTTCACACTGCCTGCACAGAGAGAGAGACCGCTTCACACTTCCTGCACAGAGAGAGAGACCGCTTCACACTGCCTGCACAGAGAGAGAGAGACAGCTTCACACTGCCTGCACAGAGAGACCGCTTCACACTGCCTGCACAGAGAGAGAGAGAGACTGCTTCACACTGCCTGCACAGAAAGAGAGAGAGACTGCTTCACACTGCCTGCACAGAGAGAGAGAGAGAGACTGCTTCACACTGCCTGCACAGAGAGAGAGAGAGAAAGACCGCTTCACACTGCCTGCACAGAGAGAGAGACCGCTTCACACTGCCTGCACAGAGAGAGAGAGACCGCTTCACACTTCCTGCACAGAGAGAGAGACCGCTTCACACTGCCTGCACAGAGAGAGAGAGACAGCTTCACACTGCCTGCACAGAGAGACCGCTTCACACTTCCTGCACAGAGAGAGAGACCGCTTCACACTGCCTGCACAGAGAGAGAGAGACAGCTTCACACTGCCTGCACAGAGAGACCGCTTCACACTGCCTGCACAGAGAGAGAGAGACTGCTTCACACTGCCTGCAGAGAGAGAGAGAGAGACTGCTTCACACTGCCTGCACAGAGAGAGAGAGACCGCTTCACACTGCCTGCAGAGAGAGAGAGACCTCTTCACATTGCCTGCACAGCGAAAGAGAGCGAGACCGCTTCACACTGCCTGCACAGAGAGAGACCACACTGCCTGCACAGAGAGAGAGAGAGCGAGACCGCTTCACACTGCATGCACAGAGAGAGAGCGAGACCGCTTCACACTGCCTGCACAGAGAGAGAGAGCGAGGCCGCTTCACACTGCATGCACAGAGAGAGAGAGACCGCTTCACACTGCCTGCACAGAGAGAGAGAGAGCAGGCCGCTTCACACTGCATGCACAGAGAGAGAGGCCGCTTCACACTGCATGCACAGAGAGAGAGACCGCTTCACACTGCCTGCACAGAGAGAGAGACCGCTTCACACTGCCTGCACAGAGAGAGAGAGCGAGGCCGCTTCACACTGCATGCACAGAGAGAGAGAGACCGCTTCACACTGCCTGCACAGAGAGAGAGAGAGAGCGAGGCCGCTTCACACTGCATGCACAGAGAGAGAGACCGCTTCACACTGCCTGCACAGAGAGAGAGAGCGAGGCCGCTTCACACTGCATGCACAGAGAGAGAGACTGCTTCACATTGCCTGCACAGCGAGAGAGAGCGAGACCGCTTCACACTGCCTGCACAGAGAGAGAGAGAGAGCGAGACTGCTTCACACTGCATGCACAGAGAGAGAGAGAGAGCGAGGCCGCTTCACACTTCATGCACAGAGAGAGAGAGAGAGAGCGAGGCCGCTTCACACTGCCTGCACAGAGAGAGAGAGCAAGGCCGCTTCACACTGCATGCACAGAGAGAGAGAGCAAGGCCGCTTCACACTGCATGCACAGAGAGAGAGACCGCTTCACACTGCCTGCACAGAGAGAGCGAGGCCGCTTCACACTGCCTGCACAGAGAGAGAGCGAGACCGCTTCACACTGCCTGCACAGAGAGAGAGCGAGACCGCTTCAAACTGCCTGCACAGAGAGAGAGAGACCGCTTTACACTGCCAGATTAAGGGCACTGTGGGCCTCGTGCTGCAATGGAGCTGGTTTAGGAGTGGCAGGGATATGAGGTAAGTAATGTCATATCCCAGCTCTCGCCCAGACTTGGTCACAGCCCCACAGGTGTAATGCTAGGGAAGCCTGGCATTTGATTTACCAATCTTCTGTAAGAGCCATGTGTCGGTGTGTGCTCTGAGGTGAACGTTTCCAAGCCATCATAATACAGCGATCACTGCTGGCAGCTATAGCAGCCAGCAGTGATCGCTAAAAAATTAATCATACCACCTAGGAGGGCAAGGTACTGCACAGGCTGCTAGAAAAGAACTCTTTGGCTGCAGAGAGGGGGAGGGAGGTGAAGTTCACTTACTTGGACGGTTCCAGCCTCCCAGGAGACTCACTGATTCTCTCACTGCTCACATTTAACTTTCCCGCCCACACATCCGGGCTGGGCCGGGGGGGAAAGAGAGAGAGCAGGTCCACTCTCTGCCAGCCAATCATGTGGAGGAGGGAGGGGCTGGGCAGGGCTGTGCTGTGTAACACAAACTGACAAGAAATCACTGGCTCACAGTACTGGCCAGCTCAAGATCTGCGCATGTGCGGTTTTGAGCTGACGACACAGCAGCCTTTGCCACAGCATATCAGAGCGGCCCAGGGGGCAATTGCATTCCTGCCCCCCCGGCCCAGCCCGTCCCCGGGGGACACATTCCTACATCTGGAAACAGTGAATTACAAATACACAAGCTAACTACAACTAGTGAGATTTTTGGTACCTGCATAGTTTGGAGCCATTGCCAATTAGAAACTGCCAGACACCAATAATCCAATAATCCTTTTGGCCCTCTATTAGGGTGAAATTCTGACCACCGTTGTAATGGGAAGCATTCTTTCCACTGGCCACCAATGTAAGGGACATTTTTCCCACTGACTTCCAATTAATTATTTTAGCAGGAGTTTCCCAAGACCTGAAAATTAAGTGTTTCTCTGGGGTGAAAAGGTTGAAAAGTGGGTCACCCATGAAATGAACATCAAAAACATAAATCTGAACAATACCAATACACTGATAAAAATATGAATGTATGAGCATGAAATGGTCTCAGCAGATGACGACTAATCATTGGAACATCATTTACAGTCAAATCATCAGATGACTTCTATTGTGTTCTGCTGATTAAAAAGAAGCTGGCTCATGACAAAAATACAGGGACCCCCTTTGCTGCTGATCTTCTTCTAAAAAAAAAGCTAGTTTTAGCCCAGGTTCACACAGAGCTGCGGGAATGAGGCCATGCGAGTTCAGCTGAACTCGTACGATTTCACTCCTGTATCTCAGTCGCGATTTCGGCTGCGATTTCACAGACATCTGTGCAGGTTTCTGCACAGATGTCAATGGAAATCGCACCCTGAAATCGCAAAAAGTAGTACAGAAACTACTTTTTGAAATCGGTGTGGCACCGCAAATGCAGCATCGCACCGATTAGGACGGTGCCATTGCCGTCAATTGCTGCCGATTTGACAGGTGATTTGACATGTCAAATCGCCTATCAAAATGCACTAATGTGAACCAGGGCTCAAGGCTGTTTGTCATGATGATCTTCATGCTTCACTCTTAGCACTCTCTCACTCGTGAAATTACCACACCATTCGTTCCAAAGAGTGTTGTGATGTCATCAAACCCCTCCCCTACTTGTTATGCCACAGGGTCGTGTGGCTTCCTCAGGGGGATAATAAATCATTCATACAATTATTCAAGGTAATCCTAATAATTTTCAATAGTTGCTCGCAAGGATTCTTTCTTTTTTTCTTTATGTATTCTTGCCCTTAAACTAAAGAAAGGTGGGTAACAATTATTTTCAGAAGGAAGCCAACAGTCCACATATTTCAGATTAGTTAACATAGAAATAGTTTGGTTCTCTATATATCTCTCTGTAGAGAGGTCATCCAACTTGCACTCAGTGCATGTCAGATAGAAGAACAATAATTTAAGGGCCTGATCTTTCCTCATAAAGGAATCATCAGAAGCCTTTGGGTATGGGCACTTTTATTTTGCCGCAGTCCCCCCCCCCCCTTTCATTGACATTTGTCACAGTACCATCTGACTTTATTTTGTTTATATGGTTACAGCAGAGGACTTACAGACTCCCAGAAGTCTGGCAGTTCTAGACACCAGAAAGCAAAACAAACACGCTGTACTTTCCCTCGATAAGCATGAAAGGGGATTAAGGGTGACAGAGCTGTCTGTTCCTATCTGGAGTTTGGCTCGGGGACGTAAAGACACTTGTTTGAATTCACACAAGGAAGAAAGAAAAAAATGCATGTCTGGCTCCACTTATTCCACTTTTCACTCAAATAAGCTTTGGCGAATCCTGCGCTTGTTCAGTAATGCCTCCAGAAAACAGAAGAACATTTTTTTTTCAGTTAAATCTAGGGTAATCATATCTATCTTCACTTTGAGGTGAATAACCTATTGTGAAAAGTTGCAATAACATGAAGTAAGTGCTATGTTAGAGCAGGAGGTCACATTCAGGGAGAGAAACTAAAAATACTGTGCAAGAATATACGGATCTAGAAATAAGTCAGATAGACAATAGATGTGACACAGCCAACATCCAAGCCATATTTACAGTACATGAATATACTATTGTTAATATAAAAGTTTGCTTATTCTTTCAAAAAAAAAGTGTGGCTAAAGTGAGTAAGAGGAGGGAACACCAAATCTCTGCATTTACTTTTTGTGTTTGTGTGTAAACTCCCTTGTATGATTTGTACCCAAAGGTAAGCCTAGAATAAGGCTTGCCTATAGGTACAGTAAATATCTCCTAAACAGGCATCGTTTAGGAGATATTTACTTTAGATGCGGCAGGTGACATCACAGGCACATGCGCTCTGAAGGAACGGCATACCCGTGCCATTCCTTCAGAGCCGTTCTGTAAACAGCAACTCCCACACACATGCGCGGGAGTGATGTCATCACTGACTCAACCATTTATATTGCAAAAGCCTGTAAACCCAAAAGGAAGACCGGGTGAAGATAGAAGCACCTTCAGTGGTGACAGCACACCGCTTGAGAGCTTCGTTTTAAGGTAAGCAATGCATATTAGCACATTATGACTTGAACTGCCCGGAGCCACTATAACTCTAGAAGCAGAACTTGAGAAGAATACAAGGCACCAATGAGAGAAGTTAAAAGGTATTCTGTCATTCTTATAACATGCAGCTTGTAGTAGGGTGTTGTGGTAAAGCCATCACTTTCCCACTGGGCAATCGTGTTGCTTGAGCAGGTGCCAGCACAAAGAGTGAGGCAGCGTTCATCCACTCTACTGACAGAAGTAAACACAACGATCATACAATTACTTCTTAACCCCTGGCACTAGGGGGAACCTGACAGAGAACTTATTTGTCTTCTGCACTGGACTCCCAGGGGCCATCTTGGGAGAGTCTGCGTATAATTGAACATAGAGCTCTCCTGGAATTTGGACAGTCATTTCAGACTGAGGGTGGCTATATAGCCCTCACTGGGTCATTTCTGGGAACCCCACAGTGTGCGGGTGAGGTAGGGACGGAGTTCTGCCAGTTAGGGAGAGATAGTATTAGTGCAGTGAAAGGTTTCTGTGGATGAAGGTGAGCTTAGGTTTGGCCCTGTCACTCTGGGAAACTACCTGGTTTGGGGAAGAATCTTTCTGCCAGCCTGTGTGTGCAATTGTGCATCCTTGGCTCCTGTGTGATCAATGTAGAAGCTTGCCTGGAGGTCCATTGCTGAAGCCTGAGTAATCTGTTTAAGGAAGCAGTCCTTGAGCATAGTGCTACATGTAAGTTGAATTGAATTACTTTGTTATGGAGCTGCAAAAGTGCCTTATTGCCTACATTGATACGTAGGGATTCCCACTGCACTGTTGTATTGGTTATTATTCTTTACAAAAAACAGGAAATGACAATTATATTACGAAGTGTCTTGCCTGGTTCTTTTAAATTCCTGCCATCCAGTTAGTCCTTTTTCTGCAGGCCTCTGATTGGTGGATGCTCTGATTGTTCTACATGTAAAGCAGATGCTAAGCTGTTTACAATATTCATTGGTGTAGCATGGGGGGGGGGGGGGGGACTAAAGGGCTGGTTGCCCTGAGTGCAAAATTCTTAGGGGCACAAATCAAATCTCCCAACCATTCCAAAATTCTCAGGACTGTCCCTGGATTTCAACCAAAATCCCAGCGTCCCACGGATTCAAGCTCCTAGAGCCTAGTGGCTTCACAAACTAACCTGACAGGGGCATTCTAGTGCCAGGCTCCCAGGGGACCTGCCCTGCATCTTCTCTGGGTTGCCCCATGCCCTAGCGCTGTGATAGCCACCTCTGCAGCATCAGACATTTCTCCCCACCTGTAACCACAGTACACCGCAGAGCCGAAGCTCTGAAGCTAGGCTCCTCCTTGGCTCTGACACATATCATGCAAAAAAAGGAGGAGGAGCTGGGAGGAGTGATGTTCCCCTGTATTGAGCTACACTGATCTGAGCTCTGTTTAAGGGTTTCGGAGAGGAAAAATTGCACTGGGGGGCATAAGACCTGGAGCAGGTGGGGGGGGGGCAGTTAACAATGATTTGTGTGTTGGGGTTGGATTTGTTCTGAGAGGGGTGATTGGGGGAGTGTGATTTTGGTAAAAGGATTTGTGCTGGGGGGCAGTTTGGGAGGGGAGTGTGTTTGTGATAGAAGGTGGAGGGATGGTTAAAGGTTGAAGGGGGAAGGATATGTGCTGGAAGGGGGGGTGAGAGGGTAGGATTTGTGCTAAAAGGGGGAATGGTTGGATCAGGGGGAGAATTTGTGTTGACGGGAGAATTTGTTTTGGGAAGGGGATTTGTGCTAGAAGTGGGGATTTGGGGGGAGGATTTGTGTCTGAAGGGGAGATTTGGGTATGGGCACAGAGATTTGTGCCGGAAGAGGTTTGAGGTGGTAAATAAAGGCACTCGTATATATATATACACATCATACATACATCATATAGATAGAGGTGGAAGGT
The DNA here is from genome assembly GCA_028564925.1 of Lithobates sylvaticus. NCBI lineage: Eukaryota > Metazoa > Chordata > Amphibia > Anura > Ranidae > Lithobates > Lithobates sylvaticus. Next base: position 121,619,339 of record CM053029.1, on the reverse strand, counting down.
ACTCATCGAGTGCAGACCACTGGTTAGGGGGCGCAATACATGCCTTGCTCTGAGTGCCTGCAACCCATGCTACGCCACTGCCAATATTCCCTTCTGGTTAACCCCAGAACAAGTTAAATTTATTTAATAGCAGAACACGTTCTACATTTAGTAAGATAGCTTTGCTCTGATATCAAACTATATGCTCTAAGTCAGTGGTTCTCAACCATCAGGCTTTGGCTTGGTACCATGTTACCACTTTTCCCTTACTGGGTCATGCTGCCTTGAAACAAACCTGATACAAGGGTGTGCTTGTGTGTGGGAGCGTGACTTCCATATTCAGTTTTCTTAACAGTAAAAATGAAAGGCCATGCCACTGAGTTAAGATCACTAACTGCTGGAAGCAGACAGCACTTGCAAAGGTTTAAGTAAGCCCTGCCCATATTACATATGATTCCATACAGATTTGTGGAAAGAAAAAAATACATCTAAAGGGATCTCTGATACCTTCTTTGTTCTCGGTTTTGCAAACATTTGCTCTCTACAGTGTAGCTGAAAGTATGAAAAAGCTGCCTGTTTGTAGCAGTATGTGGTATCCAATGATTACACAAGTGCTTTGCATGATAGAATATCATCTATATCATCATATAAGGATTATGGAAGTCAGTGGCGGCCCGTCCATTAGGGTTGCCCGGGCTCCATCCCCTCTCTCCATGCCACCCCCTATATGCAATGGATAGATTCATGCATAGCATGAATCTATCCACAGCCGTCGTGGCCACCCCCTAGTCCTGCGTCCGGCCGCTTTCAGTGGCCAGGTTTTTTTTTTTAAGCACATGATTAGATCCAGTGGCTCTAATAGGCTTCAAAATAGGGTGGGCTCAGGTTGCAGAGAATGCGCTCCGATCCCACCCAGGTGTGTTACAGCAGCGAATGCATATTCGCTGTTGAAACACTGATCCTCAATCTGGCCAATCAGAAGCGGGTATGAGACCCATTTTCCGATTGGCCAAAAAGAGAGGACTGCCGATTGGTTGCCAAGGAGGAGGGAGGAAACGGAAGCCGCCGCTGCCATGATGACCGGTGGAGAGCAGGAGAAGGGGAGGCCACTGCTGCCGAGCAAAAGAAACTGCTGGTGATGGGGTAAGTGCTACCAACTGACTAACCAGGGGGGGTTGGCATACTGTTTGCCGCGCCCCCTAAAAAACATTTCAACCGGCCGCCACCGATAGAAGTGATGAAATTGAGTTAAATGTATAGTTAAAGAAGTTCTTTACCCTGTAAACGGAAACTTCAAATACTGTAGCTGCTGACTTTGAAAAAACACACACTTACCTGTCCCACGATCCAGTGATGTGCTCATCTGACCCAGCCCTTTGCTGGTCTTTGGGTGCAGGCGTCAGCATCTTAACTGTGGGCAGCCAATTGTGACTCCTTGCGGCTTCACAGCCAGCTGCTGACTGTGCATGCGCGAGCCACGCTGCGCCCCTTGAAAGGTACTGCAGTCTTCTGGAACCTATGACGTGCCCCAAGAGCCTGGGAAGGAGGGGGTCTGAACTTCCGCTCAGATCACCGTGGTAATCTGACTGGAATTGGGAGCATGTACCTGTCAACATTAGGTACATGCGAAAATTCCGACGGAAAAAGTCTGATGGAGCCCACACACGATCGGACATTCCGACCGTGTGTACGGGGCATTAGACTGGCTATACACAGAATGTTTTGTGTTCAGCCTGAAGCTTACTCCTAATATCAAATCATTTGCAAGCAAGTACACCAGGAAGTGTTATGCCTCACTTATGCCTACACACGAAGGGACTATCCCGCGGGATTATCCGCTGAACCGAAGTCCAGCGGATAATCCCCTCGTGTGTGGGCGCCGGCGTACTTTTTTTGGCCAAAGTACGGCGGACTAAAGTTTCAGGTTTTGTTTTCAAATTATCCGCTGGACTTGGCAGTCCAGCGGATAATCCGGTCGTGTGTAGTATGGTCCGGCGTACCAAAAAGGACGCATGCTCAGTAGCTAGTATGTCACGGACTCGCTCGGTCTGGTAAAACTAGCCTTCGTTTTGAAGCTCGCACAATCGTCACGCTGCTGAATTTTTTTTTTTTTGGTTTTCTGACAGCGGGATTTGTATGTTATCGTACTTGAAGAATGATTTTGCCTTGCTGCTTGTATATTCACGCAGAGTACTCCCGAACGTTTTGTCTTCACCATTCTTTAGTGAAGTTATATATTTGTATATATATATATATATATATATATATCTATATCTATATCTATATCTCTATCTCTATCTCTATCTCTATATATATATATATATATATATATATATATATATATATATATAGATATAGATCTAGATATCCAAATCACCAAATGAAAAATATATCTATATTTCTCCATAAGCCCAAAAAAATATATATCTATATCTACATATATATATATATATATTAAAATATATAGATATATAGATCTATACGTGTATAAATATATATATATATATATATATATATATATATATATATATATATATATAATATATATATATATATATATGTACATATATCTCTATATAGATATTTTTTATTATTTGTTGGTTATCAAAAGGATTATTTATTACACATGATACAATTGTGGAGTCAGCAGAGCTTGCCCTTAATTCAGATCTTAACCCTCACCTTTCCAGCGACTGCACTTGCAGTTCCATTGAAGTTGCACTTTACACTTGTATTGTCAAATGAATGTTTAGACATGTACCTGCCTACTCCTAAAGAAACTATGTTTTTGAATAACAAGCACGTATATCATTATTTGATGAAAATTAAATGACCATTTATTCTGGTTAAAACAAACAAGGCAAAACAAAATAGGAAGGCAACACTGGAGCCACTTGTAGATTTTGTGAAGACTTTTTGCCCCAACGGCAGACATCAAGTTTGTGAAGCCAAAAATTAAGCTTGGGCACATTTCATCCAATATAGGGAGCACAAGAAGATTGAGCAGGAATCAGACAGACCAGGAACAGCAGCAGATGACATCTATGTCCCCAAGCTGTGGCACTACAACAGCCTGTGTCTTCTGTGAGACCAGACTGAAGCCAGGCAATCACTTCCGACTCTTCCCACCACGCTGCCCTGCACTCTTCCCTGCAGTCTTCCCTGCACGCTTCCTTGGAGGCTGACTTGTGGTAGGAGGAGGAGGAGGAGGAGGAGGAGGAGAAGAAGGAAGACGAGGAGGAGGAGGAGGAGGAGAAGTTGGTGTGGGGCCTTCATGTGTCAGGCGGGTGGATTCTCGTAATTCACCCCTCAAACCCCCCCTAATTGCATCAGAAATGAGGCCCTCACACAGGTGCTGTTGGCCCCTCTCCATTTCCAGCAACCTGCTGGACAAGTAGCTGGCATAGGCCTCTTCTGGAAGGGGGGGTTTGTTGAGAATCGCACTCGCCTTCCGAATCAGTTGGAGTGATTCCTCCTCAACAATGGTCATCCTCCTGGGCCTTCTTGGGGGTAAGGGCAGGGGTTGAGGTAGACTTCTTCTTAATCGGGTCTGGCTGTCACTCTGGCTCATGCTGGGCCCAGCCACCTCCTGGCTCTCGCTGGTCATGTCCTCCTCCTCCATACCACTTGGCCCGGCATCATCCTGGGTCAGCTCATCCTGTGTGCAAATAAAAACAAAAATCAAACACCTGTTTTGTGGTTTCTGGCCTCCTCAATCATCCAATTGTAAACTTACGAACGAGCATCTAAATTTTCTAAAAGATCCAAAAGGCTATCATTTGGACCCCTGCATTTTCCAAGCAGATCACCAATGTTGTATAACGCTTTTTTTTGCCACTACTGGATGTATGTATACACTATATATGTATCGATATGTTGCACCAACACTTTTTAGAAGTGTGCAGAATTTTTGGGAGCTTTTTTCACAATTCTGAGTTCAGGGTGTTAATTGGTTCACATTTTAACGTTTACAGCATTAATATTCACACAATCACAATTTAGGCTACTAAATATATACCTGGCTCCAGCTGGGCGCATCAGCCTGCTCCAAGGTGGAGGGGTCTTCTCCTTCCGTGGAAGCCTCAGCTGGGGTGGAGGGAAGAGTGGAGGGAAGAGTGGAGGGAAGGGTGGAGGGAAGAGTGGACAGTGATTGCCTGGGTTCCATCTGGTCACCTATAAAAGTCAGTTGGTTGTAGTACCACAGCTTGGGTACATAAACATCCTCTGCTGCTGCTCCTGATCTGACTGATTCCTCAATCTTCTTGCGCTCCCGCTTGTACATGTGCCTTAAGCTTGCAATTCTGGCTTCCACAAACTTGGTGTTTGCGTTGGGGACTTGAGTCTTCACAAAATCCACAAGTGGCCTCAGTGTTGCCTTCCGGACATCCCTATTGCCATATAAAGGGTTCTTGAGCTGCCACAGGTTGGTATTTTTTCTGTACAGGGCAATGAATTCGGACATGAACTGCTGGTCCTTGAATGGATTCAACTGGGGTGCTGACATGTTTGTTTCTGTTTTGTTAGTAATGGCAATACAAAAGACCAAAAACACAAATGTTACTTAAAACGCACAACCAGTTTTTCTTAACAAACATTACACAACACACCCACACACAGGCAGCAACACATCCACACAGGCAGCAACCCCTACACACAGGCAGCAACCCCTACACACAGGCAGCAACCCCTACACACAGGCAGCAACCCCTACACACAGGCAGCAACACACACATATCCTTAAAAAATGCAGGCCCAAAACCCAAAATAACACAGTAATGCATCCTAGAAAACACTTACCTTCGTACACAGCGCTCGCTACTTCCGTTCGGGAACACGTGGGGCCCTCAAACAGCCTTATATACACTGCGCACGCGTCGAAGTCCGCCTGCGTCCTCCGCGTCGCCCGCCCATGACGTTCCTCCTGACGAGTATTCCCTGCCCCGCTTCCCCTCGTTGCATTGTGGGTGAATAAATTCATGAATATGGCGGACACATTCTCAGCCAGTAGCGCGGAGGAAAGCCAAGAAGCGAACACATCTGCATCCAGCAGCAGATATAAAGCCACCAATATGGCCTTTGAAGAGATGGTGGAGATGGTGGACATCCTCCAAAGGGAAGATTACGACGGGGAAAATGGCCCGTACCCTCGACCCAACTTGCGCAAGGACAAGATTCTCACTACAATCGTCAGCACCCTGGAGCAGAAATTCGGCGTACGAAGGGGCAAGGATCAACTGCGCAAGCGATGGTCCGACATCAAATCCAGGGAGCACGATCAGTACAGGAGAATTCGAAAAGCCATCAAAAAAAGTAAGTCAAGCACGTGCGCTACTATGGTTATACTTGATATGTCTAATCTTGCGCACATGTTATTACCATTCGTACGTGAAACTTGCGCCGATGTTATTACCATTCGTCCGTGCAACTTGCGCACATGTTATTACCATTCGTCCGTGCAACTTGCGCAGATGTTATTACCATTCGTCCGTGCAACTTGCGCACATGTTATTACCATTCGTCCGTGCAACTTGCGCAGATGTTATTACCATTCGTACGTGAAACTTGCGCAGATGTTATTACCATTCGTCCGTGCAACTTGCGCAGATGTTATTACCATTCGTACGTGAAACTTGCGCACATGTTATTACCATTCGTACGTGAAACTTGCGCCGATGTTATTACCATTCGTCCGTGCAACTTGCGCACATGTTATTACCATTCGTCCGTGCAACTTGCGCACATGTTATTACCATTCGTCCGTGCAACTTGCGCACATGTTATTACCATTCGTCCGTGCAACTTGCGCAGATGTTATTACCATTCGTACGTGAAACTTGCGCATATTTGCTGAAAGTTCAGTTTGTCTTCATAACGTTTATTGAGTTTACCTGGCTTTGGGTTGTTGGAGTTGTAAGGTTGTTTATTATTGTCACTATCTATACAATTACTGCTGTAGTAAGGGTTTTAGGGGTAACTTACACAGGGACTCCAGAGGCTGTTTTGGGGGGGGGATAAATATGTTAAGCAGGGTCTCATGCTCACAATTCCCAAAAAATGCTCATCATCTCCAAATACTGTAGGTGGTGACTTTTCAAAGAAGTACACTCACCTGTCCCTTGGATGGTGCAGCTACAATCTCTGATCTTGCAATCATGAAATGAATGTTTGCGGCTTCACTTCCCGGGTCACTATTGGGCATGCGCCAGTTGCGCAATGCAATAGGACTGGTCCGCGCGAGCTCGGGACCCCTGTGTGTCCCAGCAGACAGCACGGTGGGACGGGATGTGGCGTATACTTCTGTGGGAGTCTAGGGCCGGACGTGTGTGCAAATACCTGCCTTACACAGGTATCTGCAACCCCTCCCCCCTAAAAGGTTGAAAATAAGACACCACAGGGGTGCAGGGATCCAATGAGCGGAAGTTCAAATTTAGGGTTGAAGGGCGGTTTAAGTATTGGAGTTTCATTAGATAGACATTTCAATTCTGTCTTCAAGTAGGATCTTCTAACAAACTGCTAATAATTGGACAAGACTTTTAAACAATGTTTACTAATCCTATTTTGGCACTCAAATATCAGTGTGATTAAAAGTGTACCTTTTTGTGTTCCATTACCATAGGGGCAAAAGACTCAGACGTCAGTCCGAACCTACGAGGACCTCCCGGCCTCACCAGACTAATTGGGCAGTTAGCCCAAGCCCAAGCCCGCGCGTGGATGTTGCGGAACAGGTCGTTGAAGTGGATCAAATCTGCACCCCACCAAGTGAGTGTCTCAGAACACAGATTGAGCTAATTAATTAAGGTCTGCATGTTTTTGACACTTTTTTTCTTGTGTTTTATCTACCCAACTTTTAGGTGATGCTGATCTGTTTGTGGAAGGACAAGCTGCGGAGCCATTTTCCACAGACAGTGCCCACAGGCTTATTGGCCAGATCATGGCCTGGAATCTGCAGCTGGAAAATATGCAGAAGGAGATGGCCACCATGCAGCAGGGAATGAAGGACATGATTGATGTTTTGGGGAGAATCTAAAGACCCCTTTTACATTTCTTAACATCAATCATGTCCTTCATTCCCCTTTTGATGCGCTGTTTTACAAATTTTAGAGGCCAAATTTTTAATATGCACACGGTATGTCAACATGTGCTATGTGCCATCAGGGGATCTCAATGGACGCATTTGGTGTTTGCAACCCCTAATGCTAGTAGGTGAGAGGGAAGGGGTTTCACACACAAAACACGTCCATTGATTCCCCATGATGGAACATAGCACATGTTGACATTACCCATTTTCCAGTTAAATTAGTGTGCATATTCTAAATTTGGCTTCTACTGTTCATGGGTTACCTGTTGAACTTTGTAAGTTCTGGACTTTTACATTGTGTAAATAATTTCAAATGCTAAGCCTAAATTTTTTAACATTTTAAAACATGGTTTTATGTTTGTTTTAAAAAATCAATCTCAAAACTAAAAAAAATATGTTGTGAGAAAAACACCAAAAAAATGTAAAAAACATAACATAAAAAAAAAAAAAAAAAAGGTGTTGGAAAAAAAAAAAAAAAAAAAAATTTAACCAAAAATACCAAAAAAAAAAAAAAAGAAAAAAAATAAAAAAAATAAAAAAGGTTTGGATGTGCACTAGAATAAAAAAAAAAATGTTTGCACAAATTAAAAAATGTGTGGCTTCTTCTTTTTAAATACTACCAGTTTGACAAAAACATGTTGTGGTTCATTGACAAAGGGGCTTATTTACTAAACGCAAAACAAGTTTGCCACTATTAAGATGTGCACTAGGACAACATATAAAACAGGCCAAATTAAAAGCAAAACAATACGAAACTACCAATAATTCAAACATAAATAACTGTATTTATTCTTTGTAAATCAAAAAGATGGTTTAAGGGTCTGCTGCCATTTCAATGGCCCCCCTACCATTAAAATACTGTAAATAAAGGTCCCGCACTTGCTGGGCTGATTGTGGTGCCGAACCAAGAGGGCGATTATCCAGCCCTGTCATGTTGCCTTCCACTCCGGCCTCAGGGCCAATTGGTAAGGAGTATGTTCCTGAATGTTTGCGTAAATAATTGTGCATGACACAGCATGCAAGAATAATAGTATTCAGTTTGTACTCTGCCAGATGTAGGGATGTAAGGAGCAATCTGAAACGGTTGGCCATAATACCAAAGGCATTTTCCACCACCCTTCTTGCTCTGGCCAACCGATAATTAAAAATCCTCCTCTCAGGGGTGAGGGATCGTTGGGGAAATGGCCTCATCAGATGGTCACCCAGACCGAACGCCTCGTCGGCAATGAAGACGAAGGGGAGTCCCTCCACATTATCTTCATCTGGTGGCAGCTCCAGCCCACCAGTCTGGAGACGATGACCGAACTCCGTGTGGTTGAAGACTCCTCCGTCCGACATCCGGCCGTTTTTCGCAACATCCACATACAGAAAGTCATATTGTGCCGACACCACCGCCATCAACACGATACTATGGAACCCCTTATAATTCCAATAGTATGACCCCGAATGGGGTGGGGGCACAATTCACACATGTTTGCCGTCAATCGCCCCTCCGCAGTTGGGAAAGTCCCAACGGGCAGCAAACTCGGAAGCCACAGTCTGCCATTCCTGTGGCGTGGAGGGACACTGTGAAGTCAAACAGAAAGATACAATTAAAATTAAAAACCAGGCAAAACACCAAACTAAATGCAACAAATTAACAAACAATTTGGAAGAACATATGTATTTATTTTGTAAGTCCTTGAAATAAAGCCAAAAGATTAAGGATAAAAGGGACAAATCTCTGATTGATGACCCCTCTGATGGACCAGAGAAGATAATAATGGGGATGTGGGTGGGGAGTAAATAATTGTAAGGTCACACAATACACATGCAATTAATTAAAGGTGTGTGTGGGGGGTGGGGGGTTAATTACAAGCTGACACAAACCACATGCAATTAATTAAAGGTGTGTGTGGGGGGTGGGGGTTAATTACAAGCTGACACAAACCACATGCAATTAATTAAAGGTGTGTGTGGGGGGTGGGGGTTAATTACAAGCTGACCAAAACCACATGCAATTAATTATCAGGGGGTGTGGGGGGGTGGGTTAATTACAAGCTGACCAAAACCACATGCAATTAATTATCAGGGGGTGTGGGGGGGGTGGGTTAATTACAAGCTGACCAAAACCACATGCAATTAATTATCAGGGGGTGTGGGGGGGTGGGTTAATTACAAGCTGACCAAAACCACATGCAATTAATTATCAGGGGGTGTGGGGGGGGTGGGTTAATTACAAGCTGACCAAAACCACATGCAATTAATTATCAGGGGGTGTGGGGGGGGGGGTGGGTTAATTACAAGCTGACCAAAACCACATGCAATTAATTATCAGGGGGTGTGGGGGGGGGTGGTGTTAATTACAAGCTGACCAAAACCACATGCAATTAATTATCAGGGGGTGTGGGGGGGGTGGGTTAATTACAAGCTGACCAAAACCACATGCAATTAATTATCAGGGGGTGTGGGGGGGGGTGGGTTAATTACAAGCTGACCAAAACCACATGCAATCTATTTAAAAATGAGGGTCAAGGGGGGTGAAAGGGGTGAAAGGGGGGTGAGTAAAGCAGTACAATGGAGCTGGTAATATACATTTTTAAAAAAAAGAAAGTGACTAGGCTAGGGGTGTTTAGGGGGCCAAGCTTCCATGCTGGGGAGGTTGGTGCAAGGAAATATGCATGTGACCCACTAAATAATACAATCTTAAAGCTATTTCGATAAGTCAACCATAAAATACTAGACAAAAAACCAAAAAAAAAAAAAAAAAGGAATAGGGGACATTCATAGAATAGTCCTATCATGGAAATTAGCTAATGATGACATTGATGCACTACATTAGCAAACATACAAGACATAGGTAATTTTAAAAGAGAAGACTTACCTTAATGTATTCCTCCTGCAGGACGTGGATAATGGCAGAACAGGTCTCTGGAATAATGAGCCCCAGAGCCTGGGGGGAGATGCCTGTCGTGAACTTGAGGTCCTGCAAGCTTCTCCCCGTCGCCAAGTAACGCAACGTGGCGACTAGCCTCTGCTCCGCACTGATGGCTTGCCGCATGCAGGTATTCTGCCTGGTAATATAAGGGGACAGCGAAGCCAACAGACGGTGAAAAATGGGGTCCGTCATCCGGAGATAATTCCTGAAATCATCAGGATTATTCTCACGGATCTCACGGAGCAAAGGCATATGCGAGAATTGGTCACGCTGGCGCAACCAATTCTTGGTCCATGAACTCCTCCTCACCCTGTTCATGGACTGGGCTCGTGCCAAGGTGTTAACCGCAACACCGAGCCCCTGCACAGCACGAACTCGTTCCCGAGTACGTCCACACTCCATGGCTTCAAAACGGTCGGCTGATCAAACAAACAACTTAACAGAACGCACTGAAGAACAGCAAGGCCTATGAAGAACGACCTGAAAAACAGGAACGAGCGGACCAGAACGGCCTGAGAACAGGTAGGAACTGATCCACACGCACTGAAAGCCAGATACAAACCTCACAAGCACAAACTGAACGGCAGAAGCGAACGAATTAAGCAGAAGTCTGAGAAGCGCGAATCGTCTCTAACCAAACGTCAACTAACACGCGATACACACGAGATCAGCTGACGGTGCCCAAAGGGTGTCGTTTGGGATCTCGAGCTTCCTTTTTCTAGTCCCGTCGTACGTGCTGTACGTCATCGCGTGAACCGCCGGACTTTTTGCGTGTTCGTGTGTGGTCAAGTCCGTTCGCTTTTTAGTCCAGCGTACCTAGCGGGAAAGTCCAGCGGATTGTCCGCTGGACTTAGGTCTGCCGGGAAAAGTCCGTACGTGTGTACGAGGCATAAGGGAGACTTCTACACGGCGGTTTTGGCGCTAGTTTCCGGTGGATGGAAACTATACAGGCAGAGTGCATTCTACTTTTATTACAAAGCTGTTTATCATATTTATTTTGGTACGCATGTTTTTATTGGGGGGAATACTGGATGTCTAAATAAATCTTTATCAAAACTGTACTACGCTATCCGCACTATTTGTTTCCTTTATGCTGGGTTTTGGAGAGGATCTGCTCTGGTGCCTGCAGGCGGTGGAGATGTGGACGTGCTAAGGAGATGGCTGGTAGCAGGGATTCTTTGATTGAAATGCCCATGTTTATCATAGTTCTGGTGAGTGCATCCCCAAAGGGGAGTATGATCAGCACGTGGTGTTAAGAGTGACTATCGGGTGGAAGTTTCATTACTTTATCACAAGAAGGACTGTTTAACCGCACCAATTCAGACTGTATTCTGGTTATCATGATTTGCTTTTATGAACTTTCTCGTTAAAGAAATATAAAAGACTCTTAGCACTGCTGCAATATTTAAAGGGACAGCACCCTAGTTTTGAAAAGGATGCTTTGGACTCAGATTTTAATATTGTTTTATCACCGATTCCGTTTTACTCTATAGTAGCTGCTTTTATAAGATCATTAATCACTGTGTGTTCTTATAATTTTATATATTTATATATTTTATATATTTATATATTTATTGATTATCCTAACTTAAAAGAACGTGATCCAGGAGCGCAGAGTGGTGGACCCAAAGGGCGGCATTTGTTGGCTCTATCCTTACATAGTATACTTTTCTTATTTATCTCTGCAGCTATGGATGTTCTTAAGTTTTTGAGTAACCGTCAAATTGACATGGATACATTATTTATGAATCATGAACCTACACCCAGTGAAGTAAATTATAATGGGGCGATGTCAGCATTAAGTAATGCCTTAGAGAAACAGGTCAGAGCCTGGTGAGACATATGTACCATGGAACATTATATAAAAGAAAAAATTATCATAAGAAGCTTGAGATGGGATGTGACCCCTCAAGATGGTCTCGACCACCCCGAGTCCAGCCAGGAATGGCTGGACTTTTTTAACGGGGTAGGGTACAAATTACAAGAACTTATACTACAACGCAAGAAGAAGAAAATGGCTAATATAGAGATTAAAATTAAGAATCTCCAAAAAGAATTGGAACCCATTAAAGATAGTCAACAGATTATAGAATTTAACTTGAGAACACAAAAGAAACTAGAGAAAGTAGATAGGGACACACAAAAAAAGAAGATTAAAAAGTATCAGAGGGACCTTAATGATTTTAAGAATAACACTATTTATTCCTGGCAACAACAGGTTACACAAGGGACTACTTCAGACCCTACATACCCTACACCTCAGCAAAGAATACCCCCTCAACAACCCATCACAGCCCCTACACAAATTCCAACGATTCCTAGTACTCCTTGGACACATGGAAATAGGGAGCATAATGATATAGAATCCCCTGTGTACTAATCCACTCCCATAAAAAGAGGAAGGGGGAAGGCTAACACCAACAGAGGGAGGCCCAATACTGACTACCAAGGGGGTCCTCAGTATAAAACAACCTATAATGCCCCGCCGCATAACAGAGTCCAACCCCCATACCAACAGGATGGTTACAATGGTCATTATCAACCACGTCCTTTTTTAGGGAGGGGGGGGGGCCAATGGAGAGGCCGGGGGTTCCAACCATGGAGGGGGAGACCCCCAGGATACCCCCAACCCCCAGGATACCACCACCAATCCCACCCTCAATACAGGGAAATCCCGGATCCAGCATCACAGGTGGACACGTATACAAGGTCCCAAAGGGGGGAAAGGGAAACAAATGGTTACCCAAAGGAGGAAACACCAGAGGTTATAGGGCAGGGCAGAGGGCCCAGCAAAAGAAGAAGGGGGTCGGAATAACTGGTATTTATAATCTAACACCAGTGGTACTATCTCATAAGGAACTCAATATATTAAATTTAGGATTAAAATGTGGTATAAAAAAGCCAATTAATAAGTTCGATGTATACATCAATATTCACAAATATGTCAGAAAATTAAATATAAAAAAGCATTTCTTGGGGACTACTCCCGGTATCAGACCTACTGTGACCTATGCAAATGGTGTTATAAGTGGTGGCCTCAAAAACAAATCACTGTTCAACCCTCCAAACAACCCCAATCACCAGATAGAAGTTTTTAAGGGGTTAGTATTGCAAGATTTGGAAAATATTAAACCTAAAAAATAAATAAATGTGAGGCACATAAATGAGGGCATAGAAATGCTTGAAAAACGCAAAGACATCATCATACGGCCAGCAGATAAAGGCGGAGGAGTGGTATTGCTGACGAAAGAATATTATGAGAATCAGATCAAAAGTATGTTATCAGATACCACTACATACAAGAAACTGGACAGAGATCCAACACTACCATATAGGAATCAGCTGGAAACACTGATAGATATGGGGAGCAGGACAGGAGTACTATCGAGTAAGGAAAGAAAATATCTGACACCAATGAGCAGCAGGGTACCTACACTTTATACGTTACCGAAAATACATAAAGACTCTGTAAATCCTCCTGCAAGGCCCATTGTGAATAGCATCGAATCAGTATCCTCCAGATTAGGGCAATACTTAGATAAATTCCTCCAAATAAGTGTGCAAAACACCAGATCATATTTAAGAGATACAAAAAACTTTTTAAATCTGCTGCAAAACGTTGACCTCACTAATAAACCACAGATCTGGCTAGTAACAGCTGATGTGTCATCACTATATTCAATAATCCAGCATGACGATGCTTTGCTGGCTTTGAATTGGGCTCTAAGCAAAAGGGAGGATATCCCCTTCAATCAGAAAGTGTTTTTAAAAAACAGTCTAGATTTTTGCCTAAGCCACAATTATTTTTGGTTCAACAATACTTTTTACTCCCAGCAACGGGTGTAGCCATGGGTGCCAAGTTTGCGCCAAGTATTGCAAATTTGTTCATGGCGGAGTGGGAGGACAAGACGATAATAAACAGCCTGCTGAGCTCCTTTTTTATAAGCGTTTTATAGATGATTTGTTTTTTATCTGGGCAGGAACTGAGGGGGATTTAAATAAGTTTTTAGAGTTTTTAAATAAAAACGATCGAAATATAATTTTAACGTCTGAAAGAAGTAAGGAGGAAATCAATTATCTGGATGTTACTGTCTACAAAAAAGGAGAAAAATTGGAAACAAAGGTGTTCTTCAAAAAAACAGACAGGAACAGTTACCTACCAACAACAAGCGGGCACCACCCACAATGGCTCAGGAACATACCAAAGGGTCAAATTATGCGGGTGCGGCGAAACTGCTCAGAAGACAAAAATTTCATCACCCAGGCCAATATCTTGTCCGAAAGGTTTGTAACAAAAGGGTACAGCCCGAATACTTTAAAGAAAGTAGTGGAAGAAGTGGGAAAGATACCAAGATCTACCTGTCTAGCTGAAAAAGAAGTAAATGATGATGCTCCATTGCAACAATCAAAGGTGAACAGTAAGAATACCACCAACAAAGAATGGGGATTCATTTCTGGGTTTTATGCCCAATATAGGGAAATTGAGAAAATATTTAAAGATCACTGGCATGTGTTATTGCTTAATAAAAAACTAAAAACAGAACTTCCACCGATGCCGCAGTTCATCTATAGGAAAGCAACCAACTTCGGAGACAAAATCGTACGGAAAATTATAGACCCACCAAAACGACCACCAACGTTTTGGGATCAAAACGGTTTCGTTGCATGTAGAAGATGTAAGGCGTGCAGAGAGGTGGCCGCCCCAAGTAGAGCTTTAGAAACATTCATCTTGCCAGCCAACAATCAAACATTCACAGTGGACCAGTTTATCACGTGTAATACCACACACGTGGTTTATGCATTGAAATGCCCATGTGGGCTTATCTACATCGGACGAACGAAAAGGAAACTAAGGGTGCGAATTGCAGAGCACATACACAATATCAAAATAGGGTATAAAGACCACAATGTGTCTCTGCATTTTAAACTCAAGCATGATATGGATGCATCTGGTTTACTGTTTTGGGGGGTTGAACAGATACAACCCCACTGGAGGGGGATTAATTTGATTCGGGAGTTATCAAAACGGGAAACTCACTGGATCTATTCAGTAGATGTTTTGGTGCCCGAAGGCCTGAATGTCGAGCTTGACATCAATTGTTTTATAAGCGATACGTGAAGGATTAATCAGAAACAGATGATGACACAAATTATATTGAGTTCGCCCCATGCACTGCTGTTGTCAGAAGGGATTTATATATCTATATTTATATATTTATATATTTATATTTTTATCTACAATATTTTATCTACAATATTTTTATTTTATTAAATTTTACATATATTTTATTACACATTATTAAGGGAGAGTCACTAACACCATAGGTCACGGCAGGCAATAAGTTACCATAGAGGGAGTTTAAACAAATATTAAGATATTATTTTAACCCTATTTATTTATATACATTGACATTTTACGTGTAGGTCACTGTTGATTTTATTAAGGGATTTTAATATTTATATATATATTGGCATATTATATATTTTATATGTCATGTGAATTATTTATATATTTTATATATCATATTAATAATTTTCAGCCTAAGGTGGCACATTATTTTATGGCATATTATATATTTTTTATGTCATATGAATAATTTTTATATTTTTTTTTATATCATATGAATAATTTTTTAGCCTAAAGTGGCACATTATTGGTCAATTTTATCTGTCCCCGCTTGTTATATATATGTATATATTTTAATGGCATATGTGGTTTATTTGGAATATTTTATCAGGTATTTATGAAATTTTACACGCAGAAGTTTAATAAGAATTTTGTTTTAATTAACCATACAAGGCATTAGATACATAAATAAATATGCTAGCTCACATATCGCCTGATGAGGTAATATGGATGCTTTTTCAGCGAATAAACTAACAAAATTGTGACCATACACTGCGGGATATGCGGCCGATCAACACCCCCCCCCCCCCCCCCCAATGTGATGCAATATATGGTTTAAACCTGCGGTTTAATATAGATACACTATGCAATAGAAATATGTACTAGTATATATGTAAAACATCCATCTATGATGTTTAGTCTTACATACCAATGACACTGGCATCCATACGCTGACATGCGATATCGGAGCTAATTGGCCCAGTGTAAAATTATGCACTATACAGCGGGGGATTGTCACTTAAATTATCCCATTAATGACATAATATGAAAAGACATTTGCATCACAACCAGGGTAAATGTGCCCAATATTGTTTTAATTATGCTTAGGGATGTTGCTTGTATCGTTCAATGTGGACAGTATAATGTATGCATAGCGACATGTAGTATAACCGCCAGTCCCGATTGCCTAGATTCAATGCCTGTCAAACTATGGAGTATCCGGATTGGAGGCTTTCCCAAGGATACACACACATAAGTTGCACTTCCGCCGGCGAGGTCACACCCTCAGACGACGTCCGGAAGTGACGAAACGCGTCAGCGTCGTGACCTCGCAGGAAGTGACGTTTGCGCTCCAGAGTGCGCTCCAGCCGGGCCAAGTACACCAGGAAGTGTAAGGGAGACTTCTACACGGCGGTTTTGGCGCTAGTTTCCGGTGGATGGAAACTATACAGGCAGAGTGCATTCTACTTTTATTACAAAGCTGTTTATCATATTTATTTTGGTACGCATGTTTTTATTGGGGGGAATACTGGATGTCTAAATAAATCTTTATCAAAACTGTACTACGCTATCCGCACTATTTGTTTCCTTTATGCTGGGTTTTGGAGAGGATCTGCTCTGGTGCCTGCAGGCGGTGGAGATGTGGACGTGCTAAGGAGATGGCTGGTAGCAGGGATTCTTTGATTGAAATGCCCATGTTTATCATAGTTCTGGTGAGTGCATCCCCAAAGGGGAGTATGATCAGCACGTGGTGTTAAGAGTGACTATCGGGTGGAAGTTTCATTACTTTATCACAAGAAGGACTGTTTAACAGCACCAATTCAGACTGTATTCTGGTTATCATGATGTGCTTTTATGAACTTTCTCATTAAAGAAATATAAAAGACTCTTAGCGCTGCTACAATATTTAAAGGGACAGCACCCTAGTTTTGAAAGGGATGCTTTGGACTCAGATTTTAATATTGCTTTATCACCGATTCCGTTTTACTCTATAGTAGCTGCTTTTATAAGATCATTAATCACTGTGTGTTCTTATAATTTTATATATTTATATATTTTATATATTTATATATTTATTGGTTATCCTAACTTAAAAGAACGTGATCCAGGAGTGCAGAGTGGTGGACCCAAAGGGCGGCATTTTTTGGCTCTATCCTTACATAGTAAGCAAAAATACTGTTTTGTGTTTTTCTTGCAGGTTACTGGGTATTCTTTGCAAAGTGAATTTTCACCACATTCACTAAAATATGAGAACTTTTCCGTGCAAAGTGAACAGCATATTTGCTTTCAGTAAATCAATTCCATTGTCTTCTGCAGAATGTTCAAAAAAGCTGCCTGTAACCCAAAGGCAAAGTACTAACTTCACCCAAGACTTAAAGAGGAGTATCCCTGAAAAAAAAAAAAAATTAAAAGTCAGAAGCTACAAAAAATACTGCAGCTGCTGACTTTTAATAAATCGGACACTTACCTGTTCCAGGGTCCAACGATGCAGGGGGTCGAAGCTCCGCTCGCCCCCGATCTGCTCAGCAGCGAAGGCATTGCAACTATGGGCACCCGGCTGCACAGCCGAGCACCCACTGCGCATGCACCGTAATTGGCCGCGCAGTCACCTGGGACCTGTCACGTGTCCCAGATGACTGAGAGGCGCCGAGGGGAAGTGATGTCACCAGCCCGGGCACCGAAGGAGGCAGACTACGAGGGACCCCCTAGCAACAGGCATTTAGAGGTGAGTAAAAAAATAAAATAAATCCAATTATTATTTTTTAGGAATTTTAAGCATTTTTGTGTTTGGGGGGGGGGGGGGGGGGGGGGGCCACACCACTTTAACTTAATCAGATTACACCTCTTGCAGAAGTAAGTCATATCTCTCCATGCTAGTGCATGTGAAAAGCTGCCCAATCGACATTTTTATATACAATTCCTTGGCTTCTGGAAATATTACTCATGGAACCAAAATCTAAAATGTATAGAGGTCAGAGTGATCTTTCATCTTTTATTATTGCATGACTTATTTAGACTGGGAAGCCCCGAGGATCTCACACAAGCCCATAAATGCTCAAATGTCAGAACTGTCAGTTCATGCCTACTTGTGATTGTACTTCACTTTTCAAATCAGGAGTGTACAACTGCAAAGTAAGAGTCTGGTATCACATCTCACCTGGGTAGCATTCAGTGGATTTATTCTGCCATCTGTGCAGCGCCTAACAGCTGTCTCTACCCTATTCAATCTGCTTTACGTTTGCTTCAAGAGAGCTATTTTTTTTTTATTTCATATTTCATGTTTTACATTTGGAGCATATTTGAATACATTTATATATTTATAGCTATAGAACCCCACTGAAAACGAGTAATTCAGCTTTGGGTGAGCTTTGGGTGTAAGTGCTCCATAAGGGTTGCCTTGTAAGAGAATATATGGACTGCAGTGTCAGCTCCCATCAGCAGGATGTAAAGTAAGACAGTTTGCTAAACAAGTGCAGAATAATATAAAACCAATTATAAGGCCCCTTTCACACGGACAGATAGAATGGTGCTTTTAGCTGTGGATTTTCTAGTTTTCTACCGCAGCTAAAAAGCACACAATGCTTTCCTATGGCCCCATTCACACACAGCGTTTAGCTGCGATTTCGTTACATGCGGTTCGGTGCGAATAGAAAAAATTGAATTGAATGCGTCCAGGTGCGATGTAGCGCAGCTATATGCACATAACCGCAGGTAATTGCAGTCTTTTGTGTCAACTGCGGATAGCAGCGTGAGAAAAATAAAAATTTCACCCGGAAGCACATCAAAATCAGTAGGTGTACCTGGGAAATGACACAGGAAGTGCAGATGGATAGAGGAAAGAAAAGGGGAGAAGACAGCATGGCGGCGCGAGATATCTCCCATGAGGCCATTATAGCCCTGGTGCATGCCCGACCGGAGTTATGGGACCCAGAATGCCCAGGATATGCAGACCGAGTTTTGAAGAGGTCGAAGTGGGAGGAAGTTTACCGATATGTTACACCAAACTGGGAGGATATGTCTGCAACCGAGCTGGATAACCGAGGTGAGTGCAAGGTTTGTGGTGAAGCAGGGTCCACATGCATCATAGCTGTTTCCTAATCACAAGCTGAAGATTTACCCCCTTTTACCAGGCCATTGTTTAGCGATACAGCACTGCGTCACTGACTATTTACCCCCTTAAATGACCAGGCCATTGTTTAGCGATACAGCACTGCGTCACTGACTATTTACCCCCTTAAATGACCAGGCCATTGTTTAGCGATACAGCACTGCGTCACTGACTATTTACCCCATTAAATGTTTTTTATATATTGCAGGAAAGGAGGTTTATACACGTTGGAGGTCCCTACGCGACCGGTACAAAAAAGAAGTCAATGAAGAGAAGGCTGCGGAGAGAAGCGGAGCACCCTCAACCCATCACAGGCCTAACCCCCATGCAGAGGCTTTGTCTTTTTTGAGGCGCACCACCGAGATGCGCCCGTAAGTATATTTAACTTTTACATTTTGTAGGCAGTATAGCTGCACGGTCCCATTGATTAGAATGTGCTAAACAATGTCCCCCCAGCTCCAAGGGTGTAGTGTACACATGACAATATTGTTTTTTTTTTTTACTTTTAATGTTGTTATTGTTACCTAGAACTGTGTCAAGTGTTCCTGCGAGAGCAAGCGCAAGGCGTGAAAGTTTGTCACCAGAAGACGCTGACACCAGTCAAGAAACCAATTCGGAGACAGTTTCATCCCAAGAATATATACCATCCACTCAAGAACCTGCGGTATGTATTTTCAAAAACGTCACAAACTCCACCCAAAAAAGAAAAAAACGCATTACTTACATATTGAACTGGGAGCTGGCGTTGGTACATATGTTCTTTTAAAGAGAAACAACAGCTTACTTTTTGGGCAAAGTACCACTTCAGTACTTCTGGCTTTGGAGGTCTTGCTGTTAATAGGTTTTTGGGGCTGTGTATGATCTATTCTAAACAGGTGATGCAAGCTGTGACATGACTTCAATATTTGTGCAAGCATCATGTTTAGCAGTATGCTGTTCAGTAAAGTGTGACCTCAACATCAGAAGCATAATCTATATATTCGATCTATTTGCAGGGAAATACAGATAGGAGAGTCCGGTCACTTCAACCGCCTGACGAACACGCCTTACTCAACAAGAGACACCTTTTGAGGAATATTTCAACCGTATTATTGCAGAAATGAGAAACCAATCCCAAAACCAGGCCAAAGATGATGAATTCCTCAACATCTCAGACCCAGATGTCATGTTTTTGCGAATGTTGCTTTGTCTAGTCAGGGAGATTCCTCCAGATAAGCGCACTGAGGTGAGGGGTGATATACATGCCTATTTAACGTATATTGTGTCCGCTTGCAAGGAGCAACGCCCATATCCTAAATTTCAGCCATGGGCTATGGGTTTCAATTCACCTAGTGGCTCTTTGAGTAGACCAATGCCCAGTCAGCAGTGCCATGACACCACACCTGCCATTAACCCTTATGCAGGACCCCCACCAATGTATACACCTTACCCAGCTAATCCTGGTTATCAAAGGATGCATGTGCAGCCACACCCAGTTACTTCACCCTCATCTTCCCGATCAGGATCACCCATAGATGTTGGCAGTGAACCAAGCCACTCCTCTCTGCGTCACCCTTATCCAGTGTATGAAAACTTATAGTTTAGTCCTTCTAATTTCATATGACTGTTTTAATTTTTTGTTAATTTAATGTTATTGATACCTACACAAACTAATGTTTACAACCCCAGATTCCTCCATCGATGCTGAACTGTGCGGATGGAGGAATCTCCCACTGTCCCAAACTTGAATATCTTGCTACTCGGCCCCGCTGGCTCTCACAATCTCAATAGGTTGAGAGCCAGCGGGACTGACTATAGATACTGAAGCTTGGCGCAGTGGGAGATCACCCCATCTACACAGTGCAGCGTACATGGAGAAATCTGTTGCACTTTTTTACTGCATTCAGTGTCCAGCTGTATACTCAAAAAAATGTTAACAGCACTTTAAGCATACTATATTTTTCAGGGGGGGGGGGGGGGTGGTGGGTGTAATTTTTTGGGACTCATGTTACCATTTGTACTGTGTCAATTTATACTTGAAACTAAAAGTAAATGTCCAATATTCCAAAGGAATTAAAAATAAAAACAATTTATAATTGTAAAACATTGTAGACTACTTTATTCCAAGCAGAAATGGAAACTGATCTAACAAGCAGGTTGCTGCAACATGGGTACCAAAGAAAATCCCCGGTATCGCGGGTCTCTGTGACGTCCCGATGCGTATTCGTCACGGTCACGTGACTTCATCAGGGGAAGAAGTCATGTGACCGTGACGAATACGCGTCGGGACGTCACAGAGACCAGCGATACCGGAAGTGATTGTACGAGCTCGCCGCTCGTTTCTATATATTCATGCACAGATTTTAAATGTGAGTGTCTTTTTTATATATATCGCTAATAAACCTATTTACTACTTAAACATACTACACTATCAAGCATCCTTTTTTACCCCACCCTGTGAGGCATATATGTCAGCGCCAGGTAGCAGAGGGGCCTTTGACAGAGGGGACGCCCAGTAGGACCAGGACCCACTAAGACCAGGACCCTATAAGAGATCCTTTGCGTGGGGGGATGCCACCAAGAAAAAACAGAGGCCTGCCCTGAGCCTACACATCTTTAAACGCTGTTACCTTACAGCGGTAAGGTAAGGGGACACCTATTCTTTAACCAGGAGAAGAACAGGAAATCGTTTAACCACCGAATGCACCACCCCTTGGAGAACAAATATTCATGCACAGTACCAGGAAGAGGCCTTGACTGTGGCACATGAAATTCTCCATATTCAAATCGCTGGCCCATCATGGAATTACGGAAGATTCTGGAATCTCCAGAACTCCCGTAAGCTCCGACATCCACAGCAATGAATCTCATGTTAGCATCGCTGAGTCCCAGGAGGACCATGGAGAAGTACTTTTTATAGTTGAAATAGCGGGAACCTGATTTTGTTGGCTTGAGGAGTCGGATATGTTTCCCATCTAATACCCCAATGCAATTTGGGAAGTTAGTCTTCTCCCAAAATTCTTCCGCTATTTCCTCCCACAGACTGGATGTTGGTTCCGACATGACTCTGGTTTTAAGCTCTTCCCAAATAACAAGGCAAGTATCATGCACTATTGTGGATATAGTGTGATGGAGGGAGGTGAAACTGGCACCAGTGGCAAGGTATCTGCAATACAAAATTGATAACAATTCAGAAAAAAAAAAGAATATATATATATATATATATATATATATATATATATATATATATATATATACATACATACACACTATTGTCAATAATATTGGTACACCTGCATGTACATGAGCATCTGCTCAACATATGGAAACCTACCTTAAAGTAAGTAACAGCCGTTCTTCTGCACTAATGCTTCTTCTCATGTTGGTCCTGGTTCTACTCAGGCGTCCTCTAAAAAGTTCCAACAGTTCATCGAAGGTTGCCACTGACATTCTCGTGTAATTAAAGAACTTGTCCCCGTGAGTCCTCAGCTCACCGAACATCAGGGCAAAGTAGCCAAATCGATAGACTCTGGGAGGTCAAGGGATGGACCCAGTAACAACGGGGGCGTCGCCTACACTCGATCGCTCTTCTCCTCTTCATCCTCATCATCAGCAATATGAGCATTGCCAGCAAACTGCTCATATTCACATTCATTTTCTAAAAAATCCAAAAAATCAGGCACAATACACGGATCACTCCTCTCCCTACGAAACTCCAACACACACTCAGCCAGTGAACAAAGAAAAAAGAACAAGGTGGTTTGAAATGCAGAGGACCGAAATGCATCATGGGTAGATTTAAGGGAACAATTCCCTTGGGAACAAAAGGGTTGCTATGGGAATGCTTTAGGAATGTAAATATAGATAACTGCAGCTAAACGCAACCACACATAAACGCTCGTAAACGCAGGTAATCGCACTGTACAAATGCAGCTGATCGCTGTGCCTGGAGTCTTGAATTTTCACAGACAAAATAAGCATGCTAAACTGCGGCAGAACAGCCGTCCGTGTGAAAGGGGTCTTAAATCTGCACAAACATGGACTCTTCACGGCAATGTCTCTGTGGCTCAGTTATTGTTACACGTGGATCCATAGCATTGCCTCTGTAAGAAACATAAAATCTAGCTTAGAGCTACTACTTCAATAAAACAGTTTAGAACACAGTTACTTGTGCTTATCCTCATAAATAGCATCCTACAATGTGAAGTCCGGTGTAGCTTTGTTACCACATGTGAACAGCTAGTGGGATCCAAGGCAGAAGGAAATGGGGGCTACCACACCAGAACTAGAGTATTCTAGTAGCCAATGGAGAAGTGCTCTCCCACAAGGGCTGGATGTTCCAGAGAAGCTGCATGCTTTTAGTCCCCTGCCCAGCTGCCCATGCATTTGTTTTGACAGTGGAGGGCAAGTGACTGGGGATCACTTGCCCAGCTACTGCTGCCTCATCAGGTATGGCCTCTCCGAATTGCTGAGGAAAGGAAGCAGAGAAACTTATCTTCCTTGAGTATGGCCAAGAACCCAGGTAATTGTGGCAAAAGGAGTTAAAGGGGAATGCACCTTCTTCAGAGCATTGAATGTAAATGGGCACTACTTATACACTTGTAAGTGTTCCAGTGGAGAAGACTTGCTGGTGGTGTAGGTGGGGGAGAACCATCATTTTATTAATACAGGTGACAAACCAAAATATTCCTCAACTGAGCAAAGCTTTGGAAGCACTGTGAGGATTTACAGAACTCGATCACAAAGATACATTTCAGTGAAGTTTCTATATCAGTTTCATGGTTTGAATCTCAGCCAATCCCTGCTGAACAGGCTGAGATTTGAACCGTCCATGGACGGCTTAAGTCTGCTGATGTGTAGATAAACTGGAATGCTGAGCATGGACTAGAAATGGGTGAGGTGGGGGTGGGGAGGTGGTCATTTGGTTTTCCACAAAGGTGCCTATCATGATGTAACTGACAATGGTATTAACTTGTACGAAAATTCCCAAACAACAGAGGCAAACTTTCTTTTTATTGTATGATTTTGAGTCATTCTTTGCATCTGATTATATGCGTTTTTTTCCATTTGATTATTTTGGTACGATTACTGTACACATTCAGCAAAAATCGGATGCTGTGTTCATGTACGATAAACATTTTCTAGCTTGCACTTTTGGCTTTTTTTGCCCGATCAGTCGGAATCGGCTGTCGAAATCACTATACTAACGATCATATAATCATCTGATTGTTCCTCGTACAGCACTTTCTTCCAATTTTCTTGTGCTGTGTTCTTAGCTTAAGTTTTTTCTAAAAAAATTTGGGGAAAAAAAAAGAATTTTGGAAAAATTTAAAAACAAATTCAGTGTGGAGTAGTTTTACAAATTGAAAGTTGTTTTGTTACACTGGGAAGGTGAAATGCATTGTATATAAAAGTATTATTCTTGAAATAAAAATAGAGCTTATTCAGTAAATAAACTAAACTTGCTTTTTAAAATTGTCTTTTTTTTTTATTACAAATTGAATAACAAGGGTTGTATATAAGAACATTTCATCTATACATAAGAACACCTAACTCCTCTTTCCCTCATAATAGTATAAAAGCTTCCTGTAAATGTGCATTTTCAGTTATTGACAATGCTGATCCAGAAGCATACATTGCTCTTGCAAGGGCTTGATTAATGTTATCCTGATTTTCAGGTGTAATTTTATTTATAAATAAAGAGATTGTGTATTTTTGGGAGGCAGTGGTTTACAATACAATGATTTTCCATTCTCACTGATAGCAGTACCCTTTATATAGGACTTTCTTAAACAGGATAGGAGACAGGGGGTGTATGCTCGCTGATAGATGGCTCCCTTGAAACAATATGTTATACATACTATACATAATGGGTATTTCCCAACATAAGGCTCTTGTTTGGAATGTATGTCTGGAACCATCACATGATGGCAGTCCTATAATAACTATTTGGATTATCGCAACAGGTGTGAGGTCTCTCCCTCTCCAGTCCTGAACACCACCTGATTTATCTAGCTGTGAAGGGTCAAAATTCGGTGACCTCTTGTAAGCCATGCGTTTGGGCTATTTGCCCTGTCCTATCCCGGTGGGGTTAGAAGGCATTTCGGAGCCGCCCGGAGAGAGAGAATTGTTTTAAAGGGATCCCCACGTAAGAAAACCTATGATATTAACCACATATTCCTAATATTATATACATAATATTGTCATAATAGATGGTCCCTACATCTCCTATTGTATTGCATAGTGAGATGATCGTGACTAATATATGTCTATAAAACCTTTACACTATCTTGCTCTCTATTACAGCAGACATATATAAAAAGTAATCCTCTGAAGAAGACCCATACAGACACGGGTTGAAACCCGTCAGGTTCTACTTTTCTAGCATCATTATGTTTTTAGTAACTGTGCTGTCTTGAAAGTTATCGTCTGCCGATATAACATTGTATATTGTATTTTATGGTTTTTCTGTGGTACTCCCGACTGGGGCTCATGTCTTTTATCCATGTTGTCACTATGGTGTCAATATAATAAACATTTATACTTTTTATCTTTGACATATGTTGTATCAATTACTTAACTTCTCATACTGTGCTGCCTAAAAACCCCACCTCCTCTTGGGGGGGAAAATTCCTTTTCGGCAATACAATGATTAGGGTTCAATTACTCAGGACTCCGCTGAAAAAAAATAATATATGTTTTATGAGCTCAGGATCATCGCCTAGGGAGGATTTTCTTAACCTTATTATGTCTTGTGGATGTTGTACCAGTCTATCCATGGTTGCCAGTGGGTAAGGAACTTTGCGTGTTTTCCTTCTATTGATGCCAGCATACTCTCATATGTGTAGTGCATGGATAGTGTACGAATGGTCTCTTTTACCTCTGGGATATTTGGAGACCTCCATAGTCTGAGTATTACTAATTTAGCCACTAGAAATAGATGAGTAGTGAATGTGATGGTATGTCTTCAATGCCCCCATTTAAAAGGGCTAGAGACGGGGAGTACTGTATGGGTAACCCTGTCACTTGGCGGAGGATTATAAATATGCTGGACCAAAATTTAGCCAGCCTCCCGCAAGTCCATAAAATATGAAAGATTGTGCCTGACTGCGCACAGTTCCTCCAACACAAAGGGAGTGTGGAGGGGTCAAATTTAGCGATCCTGTATGGTGTCAGGTACCATCTTTGCGTGACCTTGTGGGAAAGTTCCCAAAGATTGGTGCATTTTGTGGCTGAGTATATGAGCTGTAGAGCTTTGTTCCATTGTTCTACTGAAAAGGAATCATTGAGGTCCCTCCCCCATGCTAGCATGGAGTTTGTTTTCACGAGTATAGATTTGTCATAGAGGAAATTGTAGAACAACGGAATACCTCCCAGACGGCTTTAAGTAGCAGTGAGGTAAATTTGGATCCACCAGAATAAGTCATATCTGAGAGTATTATTGCTTTTAAGATAGGAAGCTATGCAAACGTAGTTAAATTGTTCTGAAGTAGGTAGTCTGTACTCCGATTGTAAAGAGGCAAATGGTTTCATAATTGTGCCTGAATATAAAGCCAACATCAATTTTATTTCCCGTTTTATCCACCTTTCCTGATTTTATTCAGGAATTATCAATGCTAGTGTGGATGTGGGTATTTATAGGGGGATAGTAGGGGTTGATAGAGATTTGGATGACACCAGAATTTTCCAAGAATTCAGGGTTGCTAGAACTGGGAGAGGGAGATCTGTAGGTTTGGATTTAGGGTAAGGGTAAGCTAAAACATAATCATGTAAGCTACCCCCTGCTATTAGGGCTTGTTCAATGACCCCCCCATAGTGGGGTGGATTGGCTAGGGAACCATCCTCTAAGTTGTGCCAATATTGCTGCTAGGTGATAGTCAGAAAAGACTGGTAAACCTACTCCCCCTGTCCTTTTTGCCTTACTAAGCTTGGAGAAAGCACTTCTAGCTTTTTTACCTTCCCAGAGGAATCTAGAAAGTGTTATTTGTAAAGTAAACTTGAAAGAATTTTCAGAGGATAGGTATAGGTCTTGTTCGGTATAAGTAGCTGAGTTAAAGGAGGTTTCACCTCTGAAACACGGGCAATCTCCTGTGGAGTCCCTCAAGGATCACCCTTGTCGCCAGTGCTCTTCAACATCTACATTCGCCCACTCCTCAAAATCATCAGAAGATCAGACCTCTGCTTCCACTCATACGCCGACGACACTCAATTATATTTTCGTATCACCGGACAAAAAGACCATCATCAGCAATTAGGAAAATGCCTCACTATGATAGACGACTGGATGACTACTAGCTCCCTCAAACTTAATGAATCAAAAACAGAACTTCTTATTCTACATGCAAATCATAACCCCCGAACCAAGATCCCTTGGACACCTCCTACCATCTTTGGACAGACCATCGCCCCAAGGACCAAGGCTAAGAGTCTCGGAGTCATTTTTGACTCAGAAATGTCAATGGATGCCCAAATAGGAGCAGTGGTCAGTGGTTCTCACCATCTGCTCCGCCTGCTACGCAGACTCCTCCCCTTCATTCCAAAAGAGGACAAAGCAGTGGTAGTTGGAACGATCATCAATTCTCGACTCGACTATGCTAACTCCCTTTACATAGGATTACCCCAATATCAACTTGCGCGCTTACAACTTATCCAAAACACAGCGGCAAGGCTGATAACAGGAAAAAAAACCTGGGAATCCATCTCCCCTTCCCTGAGGAACCTACATTGGCTAAATGTAAGGAGTCGGGTCGCATTCAAGACCCTCTGCCTCACCCACAAATGCGCACATGGAAACGCCCCGCAATACCTTCGCGAGAAAATAAAACACTACACACCGAATCGCAGTCTTCGATCGGCTATCAAAATCTTCTCCTCATTCCTAAGGTTAGTTTAAAATTCTTGTAGTAATTCCCTGTGAGTCCATCTGGCCCTGGGGATTTGTTACTTGGAAGAGTATCTATTACCTTCAATATTTCAATCAGGGAGAAGGGGGAGTTTAACTCCTGGAGTTGTAAAGGGGAGAGTTGAGGTAATTTGATGCCATGTTAGAAAGTTTTCTATATCTGATTGATATGGTTGGGTGGTGAGGCTATCGACGTGATCTCGGCATGCGCAGTGCACCTGACCCTAAGGAGGTATGGTCCTAAGGTTACTTTAAAATTCTTGTAGTAATTCCCTGTGAGTCCATCCGGCCCTGGGGATTTGTTACTTGGAAGAGTATCTATTACCTTCAATATTTCAATCAGGGAGAAGGGGGAGTTTAACTCCTGGAGTTGTAAAGGGTAGAGTTGAGGTAATTTGATGTCTGTTAGAAAGTTTTCTATATCTGATTGATATGGTTGGGTGGTGAGGCTATCTTGGTTTAAATTGTACAGAGATCCATAATAATCGCTGAAGGAATCCGCGATTCTTTGTGGATGAAATACCTTTTGTTTAGACTTAAGGTTAATGAGATGAGGTATTTTGGTTTTAAAGCATTGTCCCTGCAATTTGCGAGCGAGTGATTTCCCTGCTTTATTACTAGTAGAATAGAAGGACATTTTAATCCTCTTTTCGTTTTGCTCAAAAGATTGAAGCAGAACTAGTCTGAGGTCATGTCTCAAGGTAGTACGTTTTGCGCTGAATGAATGAATGATTTGTATAGCGCTACAATGCGAACTGAATCGCCTCAAGGCACTGATGGGAGGAGTTTTTTTTTTTGTTTTGTTTTTGTTTTTGTTTTTTTTAGTTTTGAGCTTGTAGGGTGATAATTTCTGAGAGTAGGGTGTTGAGTCGCTGCTGCCTCTGCTTTTTTATCCTTGCGCCTATTGGAAAAACATACCCATTATATACGCCTTGTAGGCTTTCCACAGTAGAAATGGGTTGTCGGTAGAAGATGAATTGATCTGAAAGTAATCGGACAAGTGACCCTCCAGTATTTTTTTAGTTGATGGATCATGTATTACTTGAGAGTTAGAGCGCCACACATAGGCACTATTGTTGGGATATGTATCCCTTAACGTGAGGAGAACGGAAGAATGGTCCGACCATGTTAGGTTGTTAATTTTGGTTTGAGTTACCTTTTGTAGCAGCCACTTGTCCACCAGAAACCGATCAATCCTAGTGTAAGTACAATGTCTATGAGACTAAAATGAGAAGTCCCTTTCACTGACATGGGTGCAACGCCAAGTGTCATACAAATCATGTGACCGTAAGAAGGATGCTAGAGATGGTGTCCTTTTAGAAGGTGATAACGTGGAGTCCATTCGTAGATCAGGTGTAATATTAAAATCTATGCACACTAGAAGGGATCCTTGTTGTATCCGCTTAATTTTTTTCATCAACCCATTCAGGAATCAAACTTGATGCTTATTAGGGACATAAACGTTCACTAGTGTATAACGATGAGAAAGCGACCAGAGGGGTTAGATGTTTCTGAGTGTAGTTGGAAGGAAACTGAGTTCTTGATT
Source organism: Lithobates sylvaticus (assembly GCA_028564925.1). NCBI lineage: Eukaryota > Metazoa > Chordata > Amphibia > Anura > Ranidae > Lithobates > Lithobates sylvaticus. Next base: position 121,589,702 of record CM053029.1, on the reverse strand, counting down.
GCAATCATGACCCCCCTTTTTATTGCTGACATGTTGGAGGTGAAATAATGTTGGAAGCCTTATGGTGAAAATGTGTCTCTTGGACGCATATAATGTCACAGTGGGAAGAATCTGCCTCTCTCCAAAGGGACGCCCTTTCAGCCGGATGGTTTAATCCATGTACGTTTATGGAAAGAATTTTAACCGGCATGACATATGTTGGAAGGTATGATAGGTTTCAAGTGTTGAATGTACTTACAAGTAGACCGGTTGGTGGTTATTAGGTGAAAGGGGAGTATCCGTAGTCCCAAGGCCATGATGTCCAGAGAAACAGCCTAAGTCATAAGTTTACCTGAAGGCTCATGAGAAAAGAGTCCCAAGCATGGTAACAAGAACAGTTCCTGAAAATGTAACGGGTAAAAAAGAGGTAAGTAACATAAACTTAAAAGGAGGGTATTCAAAACCCAGGTGCAGAACATTTCTGCTCAGGTGGGTGGGAGCTTATATTGTGAGGTAGAGCTCCAAAGGGCGACAGGGCATCAAGCTGTGTTTCCTATGGCTTTAGGAGGCAGGAACTTGCTGCCACTCTAGAGAGATTCTGCTGGGGCTACTCGCAGTTGGAGATGTAGGAGGTTCACCTGGTATAATATTCCATATTTGGAGAAGCCGGAAACCTTTGGTAGGGGAGGTGATCACATGTGTAGACCCATCTTTGATAACGATCAATTTTGTTGGGTATCCCCACCTGTAGCCAATGGTGTGGTTTCCTCAGAGTTTTCGTGATATTATTTAGGTTTTTGCGGAGTTGTAATGTAAATTGCGATAAGTCCGCATAAAATTGCAGATTAGAATAATCCGTAGTGCGGTGTTCCCCTTTACGTGTCATTTGCATCAGGCGTTCCTTAGTTTGGTAGAAATGCATACAGAATAGAACATCTCATGATGTGGGCACCTGAAGAGGGGCATGTTCTGCTATGAATGAGGGTTTTGGGAGGTGATGGATCCTGTCTATGGACAGGATCCTGTCTATAGAAGGAAGGTCTGGCATTAAGGTAGAAAGCATTACAGTGGCATAAGAGTGTAGCTCAGAGGGTTGTACTGATTCTGATATGCCCCTTATCTTAACATTATTCATTCTAGGACTGTCTTCTAAGGGCTCTTTCACACGGACGTGTCCGTGTACGGAGCCGGCTCTGCACAGCGGGGGATCGCTCCGTCGATCCCCCGCTGAGCAGGAAGATGACAGGTCTGTCTCTGCACTCTGTGCAGAGACGGACCTGACAGAGTGCCGCTCTCCCCTATGGGGGATCGGATGGCGACGGACCGTAGAGTCCGTCGTCACCCGATCCGATCCGCAGACGGATGGAAAAATGGGGTTTTCCTCCGTCACACTTTTTCGGATCGGATCGGCATGACATGTCACCGCTAACATCCGTCCCTCCATAGAGGTCTATAGAGTGTCCATTTAGGTCCGCCTAAAAAACTGACAGGCGGACCTGAACGGACTGTCCGTGTGAAAGGGACCTAAAGCTGCCAACTTTGCTTTGATCCAATTTTGTTCCTCATCCGCAGTATCATCTGCATCTACTAGGTCATTAATTGTCATTGCATATTCCTCAATTTTGGATTAAATATATTAAAACTTTGTCTCCTACAGCAGTGAGCTCAGAGCTGAATTTTCTCATGCATGCCATCATATCAGTATGGATAGTGCTTCTTTATCTTCATCTTTAATTTTGCTGTTTTGTTTAGCGTTTGGTATGTTCAGAACGCAAAGCACTTTCTGTTCTTCCACTTGTCTGAAAAACAGTTTAGAGTACAATTACACAGCTGTCAACATACAGTATAATTGGACTACAATGTGTGTTTTTAAATGAAAAAAAAATTGAAATGCATTTTGATCACTCTTCTTTAATGCATATCATGGGAGAAATTTACTAATAAAAAGTACCTGCCACCCACACAAAAATACACAGATACCTAGAGAGATAATACAAAATATGTTCCATCGATTCTACTAGTGCTTTATTGATTCCCTTCTATCCCCCATGTCACATCTGTACAGGTATGTTAATCAGGAAGGACATGTAAGGTGAACTAAGGGCTACGTAACAAAATACCTTACATTTTTACATTAGTTGTGCTTTTACAACAGAAACTATTCATGTATTCCACTCTCTTTTAAATCTCAAGGACAATTTTCTCACTTTAAAGTGAGCATTGCACAGAAAAAAAAAGTATAAAGCATACTGTACCTGTAAAAAAAATGAATAAACCACTTTCAATAGCAGCACCTTCTTGGAGCACTGTGTTTACATATAGTCTCTGTACTACTGTATATTTTTTAAAACTCTCTACCACGTTTTATTTATTTTTACAACTATAATGTGGCATTTCTACATGGGGAGGAGGGGGGCTACTGTGTGATAAACTATCCCTGAAAGGCCAGCTTTGAGTGAACCTATGGTTTCCTAAAGGACAATATGCTACAATATTATCATTCAATTCAGGGTGCCAAATTACTGCAAGAAGCTAAAGTTGAGAGAGGGTTTAATATGTTTTTGAAGCTGAAAAGAAGAAAAAACAAGTTGCAAAAAAAAAACTAGAAAGAGACCATTTAATTGAATAAAAAAAGTGTGGCACTCAAAACAAATAAAAAATAGATCAAATCAAGTCAACCATAATTGTAAACATATATCACATAAATGTGCATCCCCTAATTAAATGTGAGCACAACATGCCCCCATTTAACATAAGCGTTCAAAATATAAATAACATAAAAAAAGTCTGACATACAATATGTGAAGCTTATTGCACCACAATCAATATATAAAAAGCAGTCCCCACAGTGACCCACAGGTAAAACAAAAAAATCTCATACACTTGTAGCGCCAACACTTTACTAAAGTGTGCGCTATAATGTAAATTTAGTTTTTCCAGAACTATAACAGAGTTCTGGGAGTTAATTGTACAGGCCTTTTACTTTGGCATTAGTTTGGTTGGGCTGTACTGAAGTTTTGCCTGATCATAGGTGCAGTGAGGCACCTGTGACAGGCTGAGAACCAAGCCAGGTTGGACGTATTAGGTACCAATCTTTACCAATCAGTGGGCGCGTCTGGCCCGCTGTGTAGTCTGGGAAGGGGTATTTAAGATGCTGAAGTCACGTGTTCAGGGTTAGGCTTGCTCTTCTGTTCCTGGTTCCAGTCTGGACCAACCCCTCACGGGGGCCCAGGAGCATCTGCTGCCCCATAAGCATGGTCACCCTGACCAGCCCCAGAGGCCCTATTGGTCTGGGTTGGGGATCCATCCGTTCCCGAGCCTCAGAACTGGCTAGTTCGAGGTCCAGTAACTAAAGGAGGATTCAAAGGTGTCCCGGTGTGCTTTCGGCATTGGAGAGACATGGCAACTCGTACAAGCGACCAGGGGAGGACTCTTCGTAGGAGGGCCAAGAAGCTGGGTGCTTGGTAAGAGCCTGAGAGCTGCAGTTGTATGGACACTAGTGAATCCACACTTCTCACAGTATCGCCAAGCTGGCTGAAACATTCAGGTACTGTGGGAAAGGTTCCCAACTTATCTTCAGTTACAATCTAGTCTGTGGCAGAGACTTTGCAAAGTTTTCTGAGTCACTTGTTGGTTGCTAAATCTACCGTTAGAGGTTTATCCAGCAGTGAAGCGCCCAGTTGCCAGTGGCTACTCTCTGGGCTATCTAAGAGACATTCAATTGATGTCAGCAGTTCTAAGTGCCTGAGTTTTATCACCCGTGCCCTCTATTCCCAATTGAGAGACTGTGTTACAGTTGGATGTTACCCCTGCAAATAAAAATCCTAAAAAGGACTTTTTGTGTCGGCTTATGAAGTTACTGGGTACTAACCCTGGAAACCGCTAGACAAACGAACGATGAGCTACAACGAGGAGGAGGTAATTGGTAAGCCCAGAAAAAAAACAGCTCCTTCGGGGGTAAGTGCTACACACTGTACAATCCCCTCCGTGGTAAACATAAAACATTATAAAACAAAAACAGTCCCCATAATGATAACAGTAAAATTAACAAAAAGAAGCGTGGGTTGGTCCTACCAAACAAGCGCTTATGTAACGGTAAAATAAGTAAATACCCTCAATGGATAAAGAAAGAAACCAATTAAAGCTGCAGCTGCTACCATATAGCCTGCCAGGTGACACAAATAAAACAAAATCAATAGATAAAAGGCAGCGCTATACACACACCGCCTGTAGTATTCACAGTGTGCTAACTTAAAGAGGAAGTAAACCCTGATGGGGTTTACTTCCTCTTTGTTTCCTTGCAAAGGTAAAGCATAATGGACTACTAGTAGTCCATTATGTGTCACTTACCTGACACAGGAGCCTGTGATGTCACCGCTGTCCCCTGGTGCGCCTGCGCGCCGCTGTCTATGGCGCATGCACCGCAGACATCAGTGCCTGTCTTTTTGCAAATATGTCCTAAACGGTGGTCATATGAAGCCTCCATCTTCTTTCCGGGTATCACGGCTCCGACGCTGACTGGCCGTAGCCGCGATGACCTCACTCCCACACAAGCGTACAGGAGCCGCCACTAGCGGCATATCGCTCAGTGCGCCTGCGCGCCGCTGTCTATGGTGCATGCACCGTAGACAGCGGTGCCTGTCTTTTTGCAAATATCTCCTAAACCGTGGTCATATAAAGTGGTCATTTGCGCATACATCAACTCCTTGCCAAAAGTTCCCTTCCTACATTAAGCCCAACCTCAAGTGTATCGTCTCTTGAACAATCACATAAAAAAACACTTCATCTCCCTGGAGTCGTCTACCTCCTTGTTCAATCCCCCTGCAGCCCAGGATTTACGGCCAAAATACTCATAACAGACTCCAGATAGCATGGTGATGTCACAGCTCCTCCCACCTGACGTATTGCATTCTGATTGGACATCCTGAGAGGTCAATACATTATGCATTCTATATTTCTTTATGAGAACTATATCGAAACATCCCACACTCCACTTGAGTGCTTTCGTCATATACCGCTTCCTCCAGTCTGAATATAGATATTTGCCGCATATTACAAACAGGAACAAGGCAGGACTCATTTGGCTGCAAGCTGAAACACATGTACAGAGAGGTAACACTCAGGGACAACCCCTCCCTCTCCCTTTGCATTCAGGGTGGGGTAAACTGTTCAATAACAATAGACACACAGGTCAGGTGTATTCAAACTTCTCATTAGTAAACAGTCTTATCAGCAGGGAGGGGCTGCTGGAGGAATTACCCCCCACCCCATCCACATAGACATACATCCCATAATATACTCTTCTCCCAACGCAGACAGACACAATAGAACAATGGAATGCAACCACACCCCAAACGACCCAGCAAAGAGTACACAACAAAATGAGACAATATACAAAATTATATATATATATTTTATATATATATTTATATTTATATATATATATATATATATATATATATATATATATATACATACATACACACACACACAACATTCCAGCGTGGTTGTCATGGACGCGATGTGCATTGCGCTGCAACTGATCACAGGCGTACAGGCTCACTGAGGCGTGTTCCAGCTCACATAGACATACATCCCATAATATACTCTTCTCCCAACGCAGACAGACACAATAGAACAATGGAATGCAACCACACCCCAAACGACCCAGCAAAGAGTACACAACAAAATGAGACAATATACAAAATTATATATATATATTTATATATATATATATATATATATATATATATATATATATATATATATATATATATATATATATATACACATACATACACACACACACACACACAACATTCCAGCGTGGTTGTCATGGACGCGATGTGCATTGCGCTGCAACTGATCACAGGCGCACAGGCTCACTGAGGCGTGTTCCAGCTCACAGGCATCCAGCGGTGAACAGACATGCGCCAATGCGCATGTGCGAGCACCACATAAAATCTCAGTGGTAATTAAATACCACCAAATGAAAGCTCTATTTGTTTGAAAAATATGGCATAAATTTAGTTTGGGTACAGCATTGCATGACCACACAATTACCAGGTAAATTAGCACAGTGCTAAATAGCAAAAAAAAAAAGGCTGTCATTTAGGGGGTAAAACTTTCCGGAGTGGTGAAAGATGGCTGCTATACTTCTACATTCTACATTTTTTTCCCTAAAATATTAAACATGTTACACTTACCTGCCTATATTTTTGCACAAAGTGGCCTCAAACCTTCTCTTCTGGGGTCCCCTGTCGGTGCTCTTGGCTCCTCCTCTGCTGTGTGTGCCCCCATAGCAAGCTGCGTTCTATGGGGTCACACGTGCTGGTGGCTTTACAGCACAGCTCAGTTTCAACCCCCCCCCCCCCCCAGCTCCCTCCTCATAGGATTTGATTTATAGCAGCAGGAGAAAATATCATGTGACAGAAAAATTAGCAAAAATATATATATAATGGGGTTTAGGTAATTTTATTGCAAAAAAATATATATTTTTATATGTATGCGAAAAATAAAACAAATTGCTCTGTAGCCAAACTGTTTAACCCAGTCCACACTGCAAAAAGATAATACAGCAACACCAAAGAAAGAAGTTCTACAGCAGTTATCAGCTACAGTTCAGGTTACACAAGTAACCTGAATGCATCTAAGGACAGGTAAATGCACAGTGTGAATTACAGTGGAGTGCATCCGGAATGTATTCACAGCACTTTTTCCACATTTTATTATGTTACAGCCTTATTCCAAAATAGATTAAATTTATTATTTTCCTCAAAATTCTACAAACAATACCCCATAAGGACAACAAAAATAGTTTGTTTGAAAGCTTTGCAAATTTATTAAAAATAAAAAATGAAAAAAATGAAAAAAATTTCATAAGTATTTACAGCCTTTTCTCAATACTTTGTTGAAGCACCTTTGGCACCAATTACAGCCTCAAGTCTTTTTGCATATGATGCTACAAGCTCGGTACACATATTTTTGGGCAGTTTTTCCCATTCTTCTTTGCAGGACAGTGCACAGCCATTTTCAGATCTCTCCAGAGATGTTCTTAAATTTTTTTTTTTAATGTGGGAACCCCGCTTTAAGGACATTCACAGAGTCTGGCTGCATTCATCTTTCCTTTGATCCTGACTAGACTCCCAGTTTCTGCCATTGAAAAACATGATGCTGCCACCACCATGCTTCACTGTAGGGTTGGTATTGGCCTGGGCTCTGGCTGGACCAATAAAATAAAAAAAAAAATAAAAAAGCATTTTTGCGTGCACATGATTGGATGGTGTTCCACCCAACAAAAAAAACATTTAAAAAAGGCAAAAAATAATTTTTTATTTTATACAACATCATTTTTTTAAATGAATAAACCAAATAAACAAATATAAGCTGAAAGAACTTTACATTCAAACAGCATGGGAAAAAAAATGCTGAAAACATGACTAAGGGGGTCTGGGCCAGTGCTCAGATTAAAGTGTGCAGTACACTAATTTGCTTGGAATTCTTGACGTCACTTCCCCTCGGCTGAGGCAGCAGCCAAAAGCGGGCACATGTTGCAACAGGGATTATTCCCAGTTGTGTTTGGTGGGTGCTACTGTCTGCCAAACGTGACCCATTCATGTACAGGGGGCTATTTGACAAGCGTCCTGCAACTGCATGCTTTTGTGGGGTCCAAGGGGTTAAAGCAGGCAGTGTTGTGTTGTTTTCTCACCACCTGCTTTAACCCCCTTGGATCCCGCAGAAGCATGCAGTTGCAGGGTGCTTGTAGAGTGGCTGTACTGCACAAGGTTGCAGGGCATTTGCAGAGCAGCCTCATTCACTTGAATGGGTCATGCTTGGCAGGTGCTACACCCACCATGACAGGGTGTATAACTTTTGCTGCGGCTGTGACATGTGTATACCTATGGCCACTGCAGCTAAAGGGTGTGCGGTTGGGGCAAGTGTGCTAAAAACACATCTTAACTATGGGGTTTTACCACCCCCAAAACTACAAATGTAAATGAACCCTAACTGTTCTGAGCCCCCTATAAGGCTGCTTTCACACTGATGCGCTGTGGTTTACCTGCAGCGCAGTGCATCTGCGGCCTTCCTGGGTTAGCTGCGCTTTGCCTTAGACTTCTATTATACCCTGCAGGTGTGGTACACTTTCTGAAAGCGCTCCAAAACCCTGCATTCAGGAGTTTTGGTGCGCTTTCAGAAAGTGCACCACACCTGCAGGATATAATAGAAGTCTATAACTAGGTGCAGCAAACCCACAGGAAAGCTGCAGGTACACTGCACTGCAGCCGCTGTGTGGGTAAATCGCAGCACATCGATGTGAAAGTAGCCCTACACTATTATGCCCAGTGTATTGCTTCACGTTGACCTGAAGATCTTTTTTTCCTGGTGCTGGCACCACCCTGGAGACCACTAGCCAGGATAAGAGATGAAATGCAGTTGGTATAACTCTGTATGGGACAGGAGCCAGAACTATGGAGGAGGCATTGGCTTACGTGGTTCTTGCTCCCTACTACAGGTCCCACTTTACAAGAAGTCCCTCTGCATTGCACTCTGTTTAATGCTCTGGAAGGGCGAGTCAGCAAACCCAGACCGAGATCTACCAGTCAACTGGCCACGGTCTACTGGTTGCTGACTCTTGCCCTAGAACAAGACAAAAGTGGGGATAGAGCAGAGACAAAGAAGAGCAAAGGCTGGAAGAGTAGACTGGGGAAGTAAAAAAAAGAAAATATATATATATATATATATATATATATATATATATATATATATATACTGAGGATATAGCATAAAGACAAGAAAGCATAAAAACACAGATTATAGGCACAAGAATGGATATTTCCTGACACATATAGCTTGAATGGGCATGTAAAGATTAAGGGGATGGAAACAAGAAAACACAATGGAGTAGTGAACATGTTTCAGGGGTCCAAAATGTCCCCTTCTTCAGGCTAGTAGATTGAAAAAAATGTTAATGGACTAGAAGTGAACTGGACCCTTAATGGCACTTCTTCTAGTGTGATTACAAGCATAGGTCTTGTTTCAAGCCTTAATTTAGGGCGCATTTTTGGAAAGGTTGGATAGTCTTTGGGTTGTCAGCCTGACTTCAATTGAAATAATGTTGTATCTAGACCTTTTCGCAGTGATGTGGAGCTTCGATTTACATTTTTGGGATATGACACTACAAGCCAAGGAGACCATGGAGAACCTTTGAGGTGTAGAAGCTGCCTGTCCAAGAACCAGATCATTACATTAAAGAGGACCTTCAGTCATTTTTTCAACTTTCCATCTATTAAATCTTCTGCCCTTGTTGTTTTAACTTTGGATAGTAAAACATTTTTTTCTGCCAGTAAATACCTTATACAGCCCACTTCCTGTTTCTTGTCTGGTAAAAAGCCTAGGCTTATGACATCATGTACAGCTCTCTCTCTCTCTCTCACTCTCCTGAGAGTTTGCCAGTAAGGGAGGGGGGGATGAGTCATTAGAGGGCCAATAAGAGCTGCAGGGCTGCAGAACTGGAGGTGTGCCTCTGTGTGTCTGTGTAAATCCAGGAAGTGAACAGGCAGCAGCTTCAGCTGCCCACATTTAAAATGTTTAAAGCCAGACTCAGTGGAGGGCGATTTCTGCAGCATATTTGGCACGTACAGAATAACAGTATATATAAAATAATATGCAAAGTGGTTGGAGGGAAGCGTCAGAATGGCAAAGATGTTTTTTTTTTTTTAATTATGTGAGCAGACTGCAATTCCTCTTTAACATCAGTACTTTAGGCTAACAATACCAGTAATGCCCTGTACACACAATAGGATTTTCCGACAACAAGATCCATGGGATTTTTTCCGAAAGATGTTGGCTCAAACTTGTCTTGCATACACACGGTCACACAAAGTTGGTCGGAAATTCCGAACGTCAAGAGTGTGGTGACGTACAACACGTACGACGAGCCGAGAAAAATTAAGTTCAATAGCCAGTGCTGCTCTTCTGCTTGATTCCGAGCATACGTGGAACTTTGTGCGTCGGAATTGTCTACACACGATCGGAATTTACGCAAACGGATTTTGTTGTCGGAAAATTTGAGAACAAGATCTCAAATTTTGTGCAACAGAAATTCTTATGGAAACTGTCCGATGGAGCCTACACGCGGTCGGAATTTCTGACGACAAGCTCCGAACGCACATTTGTCATCGGAAAGTCTGACCGCGTGTACACGGCATTAGATACCCGAATAGGTCCAGTGTATTTTTCTATTTTCAACCGTCTCCTCGGGAGACAGACATTGGGGTTGATTTACTAAAGGCAAATCTATTTTGCACTACAAGTGCACTGCAATTGCACTTGGAAGTGCAGTCGCTTTAGAGCTGAGGGGAAGATCTGAAATGAGGGGAAGCTCTGCTGATTTTATCATCTAATTATGTACAAGCAAAAATGCTTTTTTTTTTCTTTTCTTGCATGTCCCCCTCAGATCTACAGCGACTGCTCTTCCAAGTGCACTTGTAGTGCAAGATGGATTTGCCTTTAGTAAATTAACCCCTTTGTGTTGAAAATAGTCCTTGATATATGAGAGGAAAAAAAATTGCTTGATAAGTCCTTTTTAGCCCACTGAACCATGTGTCTCCTGTGAGCTACCGCCTAATCCTTGCTTTTAAACTCCTTATTGGTCATAAGACGTCTGATGTATGCAAAAAGCTACATCAGTGAAAGTCCATAGAATATTTCTAGAGCTGTTCAAAAATAATATAATTATGCCAAAAAAGCAAGAAGTCAATCCATTCTCCTGTACCCGGTTACGCATCCTGTCTTTTTTTTCGCACTGTGCTGTCTGTTATATTGGTACATTTATTATAACATAAAAAGTAAAGAAAATGAAAAAGCAATTTTCCTTTTTTACAAATGGTGAGATTCCTTCTGCTTGTTTTAATATTTTTAAAGCCTGAAATGTTGGGTAATAAAGATTTACTGCAATGTGTTTTTAATTGAATATCTGTAAGTAAAAAGGACCCGTGCTTTATGCAGAAGCTAAAAACATAAATTAAAAGCCTCTCACACAGTTCTCATGTACCAACCTGTGGCATGACTTTTCCCTAAAAGCTTCTTCCAGTGGTTGTATAAAGTACATGCCATTTAACTTCAGTGCCACTTCACCAGACTTAATGCAGCATATTTTTAAAAAAACCTATAGGGTGGGAAACACAAGTAATTTAACGGCACGGATATTTTTACTGCTAACAAGCTTTTAACTTCCTGCTCAAAGCAGCGGTTTGATTGCTTGAAATAAATAAACTGAATTACTGAATAAGAACATTGACGTATGACATAGTTACAGCATAAATGCAGTTGAAAACATGCAAGTCTATTAATCTCAGCCTATTCCAATCTGAGAAGGCTTGGTCAAGAAAATGGCAAAAACAACAACAATGAAGAGATCAATATAGCAGACCAGATGCTTGCTCTGAAGCCCATATAATGGTGGTACAATGCAAATGTTTCACTTTACAGTCCCTGTTGGAAGAGGAAGTTGTGCTTATTTTATGCAGGTTATAAAAATACATTGGTTTTTAGTTTTTGCTTGCCTTTGTCTAGTCACTGATCTATGGCCACCAGCTAGTTCCCAAACACAGACATAGGGTGAGGCACGAAGAAGGGAGGTCAGAGGACTAAAAAGACTCTCACATCAACTAAATTCCTGTTTTTCATTTTCTACAGTATAATAAGCTTGTAGGCAGTTGCAGTCTACTTTCTCCACTGCAGGTGGCGCTTAACTGCAGTGGCATTGCACAGGGAAAGAACGCATAGAGGAACATGGTTCCTCTATGGTTTAATAGGTCACCAGGTGGCGCTATCAGATTAGATGCTGGTGCCCTGTGCCCCATGTGACTCATGGTCATCTTGGGTCAGGAAGAGTCTATTTAAGACCCTGACGCCCAGGCATTGTGTATATTTTGCATGTGGGTAGTGCAGGGATGGGTCACCCATCTGACAGGGACAGTAAATAGAGGCAGGAAGAGGTTCCAGGCAAGCAGGGGCAAGCCATCCTACCTGGAATCCTCCCAATTTGGGTACGGACCGGCCAGACTGCATTCCACCCCTCGAGACAGATGTTGTAGGTGCACCCAAGACATACTGTTGTACTCGCTGCAACATTCTGTGAGTGTGACGGGTTGTGGTCGGGTTGTCTTTCTGCCGGGTAGTTGTACCTAGTCGAACTTTAACTTCAATACAGTTCTGTTACTGCAACTGGACTTTGACTGTTTACTGCCGCTGCACCACACTGTACCTCCCCTCATGCTATAGCAGGAGCTGTGCATATTAAGCAAGAAGATCAGGAAAGGGACTGATAACATGATTAGTAGCTCAATGTGGTGTGGTATATAAGAGAGGTTGCAGTGAAAAGCTATCTTTTCTGCTCTGACAAAACCTTATCCAGTTGCAGGTAGCTTTCAGGATGGGCACCATTTGGCCTTGTGCTGTGTAATGGGATATTAAGAGAGGAAGTCGTTAACTTCTTTATCTCTGCAAGGACAGGGGTTGTCTAGAAATATTGTGTGGCTGATTGGTGGATGTGGCTAGCATGCTAAAGACTACACATGGCCAATCCGGAATTTGAAAGCAGCAAGAAGGATAAAAAAATGGAACATTAAAGGGGCTGTAAAGGTTTGTGGTTTTCCACCTTAATGCATCCTATGCATGAAGGCAAAAAAACACCTGGCAGTGACCGGCCCCCCAGCCCCCCCCCCCCCCCCCCCCCCCCCCCCCCCCCCCCCCCCCCCCCGTTTTACTTACCTGACCCCTTGAACTTGACCGACGGGAATGCGCTGTGTCTCTACCCAGGGGTTCTCAGCTGTTGATTGGATAGATTGATAGTAGCGCAGCCATTGGCTCCCTGATTGAGCGCATTGATATATACTGTACATATACAGTGCCTTGAAAAAGTATTTACACCCCTTGAGATTTTCCACATTTTGTCATGTTACAACCAAAAGTAAAATGTTTTTTTGGGGGATTTTATGTGATAGACCAACACAAAGTGGCACATAATTGCAAAAGTGGAAGGAAAATAATAAATGTTTTTTCAAAATGTTTTACTAATAAATATGTGAAAAGTGTGGTGTGCATTTGTATTCAGCTCCCTTTACCCTGATATCCTTAAAGAGGAGTGCCCACAAAAAATAAAAATAAAATAAAAGTCAGCAGCTACAAATACTGCAGCTGCTGACTTTTAATAATCGGACACTTACCTGTCCCAGGGTCCAGCGATGCGGGGGAACGAGCCCCCCCCCCCGTTCCCTGCTCCGCTCGCGGCGCCGGCATTCTTAATGTGGGCACCCGGCTGTGGCTCCACAGCCGGGCACCCACTGCGCATGCGCGACAGGTCCCAGATGACTGTGCGGCGCCTAGGGGAAGTGACGTCAGTGCCCGGGCAATGAAGGTGGTAGACTACGAGGGACCCCCTAGCAACAGGCATTTAGAGGTGAGTAAAACATTTTTTTTTTTCCCAATTTTTTTTTTTAATGATTTTTAAGACAATTTTTTTTTTTTGGTGGCAACACCACTTTAACTAAAATCTAGTGGAACCAATTGCCTTCAGAAGTCACCTAATTAGTAAATAGAGTCCACCTGTGTGTAATTTAATCTCAGCATAAATACAGCTGTCCTGTGAAGCCCTCAGATGTTTGGTAGAGAACCTTAGTGAATAAACAGCATCATGAAGGCCAAGGAACACACCAGACAGGTCAGGGATAAAGTTGTGGAGAAGTTTAAAGCCGGGCTAGGTTATAAAAAAAAATATCCCAGGCTTTATACCACTCACGAAACACTGTTCATTCTATCATCCAAAAATGGAAAGAGTATGGCACAACTGCAAACCTACCAAGACATGGCCGTCCACCTAAACTGACAGGCCAGGTAAGGAGAGCATTAATCAGCAGTGAAGAGGTCCATGGTGAATCTGGAGGAGCTGCAGAGATCCACAGTTCAGGTGGGAGAATCTGTCCACAGGACAACTATTGTGAAAAATCCAGAAATCAAGGTAGAGATATCACCGCTCCAGGTAGGTCAAGTGACAGTGGAAAACCTTCTCATCCAGCTTGGAAGCCCAGGTGCCGGCAATGCATATAGCAATCAAAAACAGGAAGACGATCTGGACAGCCGCACTCAAAAAACGTTTTTTTTTTTTTGCCTTTTATTCAAAAATTCTTGTGAACAAAAATACAAGCCACAGCAGGAACAGACAGGAGCTAACGCGTTTCACACTTTAATGTAGTGCTTAGTCATAGCACAGCTATGACTAAGCACCACATTCAAGTGTAAAACATGTTAGCTCCTGTCTGTTCCTGCTGTGGTTTTTATTTTTGTTCACAAGAATTTTTGAATAAAAGGCAACAACAAGTTTTTTGAGTGCAGCTGTCCAGATCTTCTTCCTGTTTTTGATCACAGGACAACTATTAGTTGTGCACTCCACAAAACCTGGCCTTTATGGAAGAGTGGCAAGAAAAAAGCCATTGTTGAAAGAAAGCCATAAGAAGTCCCATTTGCAGTTTGCGAGAAGCCATGTGACACAGCAAACGTGGAAGAAGGTGCTCTGGTCAGATGAGACTAAAATTTAACTTTTTGACCTAAAAGCAAAATGTGTGGCGGGAAACTAACACTGCACATCACCCTGTTGTGGGGATGCTTTTCTTCAGCAGGTACAAGGAAGCTGGTCAGAGTTGGTGGGAAGATGGATGGAGGGCAATCTTAGAAAAAAACCTGTTATGTCGCGTACACACGGTGGGAATTTCCGATGGAAACAGTCCGATGGGAGCTTTTCATCGGATTTTCCGATGGTGTGTATGCCCATCGGTGTTTTTTTGTCGGAATTTCCGACGGACTTTCAATTGAGAACCTGTTCTTAATTTTTCCGACGGAAAACCTTTCTATCGGATTTTACGATCGTGTGTATGCAATTCCGACACGCAAAATTCTGACGCATGCTCGGAAACAATTCGGCGCATGCTCAGAAGCATTAAACTTCCCTTTTATAGTGGAGTCGAACTCGTTGTATGCCGTGGTGTTATTGACCGTCGGAATTTGGTGTGACCGTGTGTAGGCAGGACAGTTTGAGGGAAATTCCGTCGGAATTCCGACGGGAAAACCATCAGAGCTTTTTCCAACGAGAATTCCGCGTGTATGCGGCATTAGAGACTACAAAAGACTCGAGACTGTGGCGGAGGTTCACCTTCCAGCAGGACAACGATCCTAAACATACAGCCAGAGCTACAATGAAATGGTTTGGATCATCATCTCCATCTAATCTGACAGAGCTTGAGCTACTTTGCAAAGAAGAATGGGAAAGAATTTCACTCTCTCTAGATGTGCAAAGCTGGTAGACATAGCTAAAAAGACACTGTATACACTATATTGTCAAAAGTATTGGTATGCCTGCCTTTACACAGACATCAACTTAAATGGCATCCCAGTCTTAGTCCATAGTGTTCAATATTGAGCTGGCCCATGCTTTGCAGCTATAACAGCTTCAACTCCTCTGGGAAGGCTGTACAGTGTGTCTATGGGAATGTTTGACCATTCTTCCAGAAGTGCATTTGTGAGGTCAGGCACTGATGTTGGACGAGAAGACATGGCTAGCAGTCTCCGCTATAATTCATCCCAAAGCTATTCTATGGGGTTGGGGTCAGGACTCTGTGCAGGTCAGTCAAGTTCCTCCACCCCAAACTCGCTCATCCATGTCTTTATGGACCTTGCTTTGTGCACTGGTCCAAATCATTTGGTGGAGGGGGGGGGTTATGGTGTGGGGTTGTTTTTCAGGGGTTGGGCTTGGCCCCTTAGTTCCAGTGAAGGGAACTTAAGGCATCAACATACCAAGACATTTTGGATGATTTCATGCTTCCAACTTTGTGGGAACAGTTTGCAGATGGCCCCTTCCTGTTCCAACATGACTGCGCACCAGTACACAAAGGTAAAGTAAGGCTCCATACACATATATGCGAGACAGATGCGATTTGAACCGCATCCGATTCACATAACATGTGAGCACCTGGTGCGGTCTAAAAAAGAGTCATGTGCCTTTTTGGACCTGAATCGCACTTAAAACGGTGAACAGAACCGCACTGGACTTTGCGCTGAAACATCGGCCGCAAAAATGTGAAGGGAGCCTAATTCATCAAAAATGCCCATGGCAACAAACCAGCTTCTATCTACTTAAAGGATATCTAAAGGTTCAGTTTAAAAAACAAAAAAAAAAAAACAAACATGTAAACATGTTATACTTACCTCCTCTGTACAGTTGGTTTTGCACAGAGTGGCGCTCCTGGCTCCTCCTCTTCACGAGTGCCCCTTTGGAGAGCTGCTCTCCCTCCGGACACTCGTGTGGGCGCGCTCCCGTGTCCTGCTGCTGTGTCTATTGACGCTGGATAGACCAGGTTCAGGTAAGTAAAAGGGGAGCTCTGGGGTGCAGCTGCATCACAGGATCCCCATTCCCCCTCCCTCATTCTGTCAGCAGCGGGAGAGAGCAGAATAGCAGGAGATCGGGGCGTCTGTGTTTCTGTATGAAGAGAGAGCAGCTGGGGCTCTTCTTTACCCCCTCCCTCTCCTCTTCTCGCTGCTGTACTGGGGAGTGGTGCTTGGACTTTTCTTCCCTCTGCTTCCGATTGGCTAGAAAAAAAAAAATCAAGAAAGGAGGATCCAGGGACATGTAGTCCTGAGAACTAGCGGGCCCATGGCAATCCTAAGGGAGAAACTGCACCGGATTGTCTGAAATAAAGTGACTAGAAGGAGCTGTTACTTCATCGCTACTGAGGAACTAGCCTTATACTTTTCCAGTTCTATATGGAATGATGCCATGAGAGGCTGTCACATTTTCTGGACAGTACATATGATGTGCTTAGTCCAGAAAGTCACCAGAAGCCCAGGGACTGACTGTATGGGTCCTATTACTGCATGAGCCAGCAGCACCCTCTCATCGTCTTTCTGCTTCTCATTGTCATGGTGGCTTTCTTGGCACTGCTGGCTGTGTTCTTTGCTTCTGGGCTGGTAAGGACATTTTAGCCTGTGCACATTACAGAAAGTGTATGATGTGAGCAATTGGCATAATACCACATGCAATCCATTCCTTCACCCAGCCCCCTAGCATGCCCAGCTGAAGAAGAAGAGGGAGAGACAGCCAGGCGATAGGTGGCAAGTGACAGTGGCAAGTGACACGCTGCATCTGGTGGCAGGTGACGGTGGCAAGTGACATGCTGCATCTGTCATCGGGTGACAGTGGCAAGTGACAAGCTGCATCTGGTGGCAGACAATGGTGCCAAGTGACAAGCTGCATCTTGTGGCAAGTGACACACTGCATCTGGCGGCAGGTGACATGGCAAGTGACAGCTTGTCACTTGCCATGTCACCTCTGGTGGCAGGCGATGGTGGCATGCTGCATCTGGTGGCAAGTGATACACTCAGGGTTCCCACTGATTCTGCATTATGGTGAGTTGAACTATTTCATTATATATTACAATGTAGTAATAGAAATAATCTGATTAAATCATCCTGACACCATATCAAGAATGGTGTCTGGATGATTTAAATGCTAACACGTCCTTTGGAAGGATTATTTAATTTTCCTTGATCAGTGTTAGAAATGTTGAAGGAGCCAATGGGAGCTGCAAACTTTTACTGCATTCAAGTTCTTTATTTATTGTTTCCAAATCCCTACATTGCTAAGTAGTAGAGCTGTGATTAGTTAAAGTGATGGTAAAGGTTTTTTTTTCTCTTAATTTAAATAAGAAATATGTCATACTTACCTGTTCTGTGCAAGGGTTTTGCACAAAGCGGCCCGATCCTCCTTTTCTGGGGTGCCCCAGCAGCGCTCCTGGCTTCTCCTTTTCATTGGGTGCCCCCATGGAGAGCCGCTTTCCCTGGGGGCACCCGTGCGGACGAGCTCACAAGTTCAATGACACACACAACAGGATTTGGCCCCACCCCCGGCTCCTGTATCACTAGATTTGATTGACAGCAGCGGGAGCCAATGGCTCCTCTGCTATCAATCTATCCAATGAGGACAGAGACAGCAGCCCCTTTACAAGCCCTTTAATGCTGGTAAAATTCAGTATGTGGTTGTCATGCCTGCAGTTTAGGCCTACTGAAACAACTGTAAACTCAAAAGTTTTGAATTACTGGTGATAACCTGTTGAGCATTATCGTTTTGTGCCATTGACTCATTGCCATAGAAACATGTGTAAAGGGGAGGAGTTAGTAAGATGACCACGCCCATGTGGGGCACCAGAAATTTTTCTGCACTCAGGCGTCTGTGACCCTAGGATCGGCCCTGACACTGCACATCACCCTGAACACACTATCCCCACTGAGAAACATGGTGGTGGCAGCATCATATTGTGGGGATGCTTTTCTTCAGCAGGGACAGGGAAGCTGGTCAGAGTTGACGAGTAGATGGATGGAGCCAGATACAGGGCAATCTTAGAAAAAAACATGTTAGAGTCTGCAAAAGACTTGAGACTGGGACAGATGTTCTCCTTTTAGCAGGACAACGACCCTTATGCCGCGTACACACGACCGGACTAGGTCCGACGGAACAAATCCGCCGGACAATTTGATCGTGTGTGGGCTTCATCGGACCTTTGCTGTCGAAAAATCAGACGGACTTTAGATTTAAAACATGTTTCAAATCTTTCCGACGGACTCGAGTCCGGTCGAAAAATCCATTCGTCTGTATGCTAGTCCGACAGACGAAAACCGACCCTAGGGCAGCTATTGGCTACTGGCTATGAACTATCTTATTCTAGTCCGGTCGTATGTCATCACGTTCGAATCCGTCGGACTTTGGTGTGTTTGTGTGTGGCCAAGTCCGTTCATTCGGAAAGTCCGTCGGGAAGACCGTCGGACCTAGTCCGTCGAAAAGTATGCTCGTGTGTACGCGGCATTAGGCTTCATGTACACTGTTGCTGGTAAATGGACATTTAGTAGCAGTTGGGCATTTTTTTCAGCTACCCCTGAACTCTCCTCTATGTTATCTTATCAGTACATGTACACAGGGTTGTTTATAGTCCTTTCTAGGCAGTTGAGTTTAGAAGCATTATTTGGAAAGCATAAAAAAAGCATTCAGGATGAATGTTCAGAGGCATTTGAAATGCCAAATGCCTGTAACAGCTTGTAAACGCATGGAAACACGGTAACTCACATTTAGCCACTTTTTGTTTACAGGCATTTTTAATCGAGATACATTTTTGACTATTTGAAACAAAAAACGCTTCTAAACGCAAACACAGCTAAGCGTGGCATGTAAGCGCAGCAAAACGGACGGTTTTAAACGTTGGTTACTATCTTTCAAGTTGAATCATACAGGAGAGATTTTAAACCGTTGTGTGGACAATAAGCCTAAACATACAGCCAAAGCTACAATGAATTGGTTTAGATCAAGGCATATTCATGTGTTAAAATGGCCCAGTCAAAGTCCAGACCTAAATCCAAATGAGAATCTGTGGCAAGACTTGAAAACTGCTGTTCACAGACGCTCTCCATCCAATCTGACAGAGCTTGATCTATTTTGCAAAGAAGAATGGGAAAAATGTCACACTCTTGATGTGCAAAGCTGGTAGAGACATCCCCAAAAAGACTTGCAGCTGTAATTGCAGTGAAAGGTGGTTCTACAAAGTATTGACTCAGGGGGGTGAATACAAATGCATGCCACACTTTTCACATATTTATTTGTAAAAAATGTGTAAAATCAATTATCATTTTCCTTCCACTTCACAAATATGTACCACTTTGTGTTGGTCTATCGCATAAAATCCCAATAAAATACATTTATATTTTTGGTTGTGGAAAATGTCAAGGGGTATGAATATTTTTTCAAGGCACTGTATATACTGGGATTTTTTTTTTTTTATACTAGTAATGGTGGTGATCAGCAACTTATAGTGGGACTGTGATAGTGCAGCAGAAAATCTGACACTAACTGACACTGGGTGGGAATTGACACTAATACAGTGGTCAGTGTAGGGGCAATTTAGGGGCAATAAAGGTGTTAACTGGGTGCCTAACATGTGTGTGATGTGTGCTGCTTGTACTAATCGATGTGGCTAATCTTTCTCCCCGCTTTACAGGGAGAAAAAAAACAGCCACATTGCTGCTCCGTGTAGCGAGCCCTGTGTTGTTAGTTAAGACAGGGCTCTGTTCTGTGATTCGCTAAGCTGATCAGCAGGTCCCAACCATAAATCATTGGCGGAGACCTGCTAACCAACTAGTGCTGTACCGAATCACAGCACAAATCGGGGCGGTGTGCAAATCTGGATTACATGAATGAACCGTCTTGTCATCGTATATGTGTACGAGGCTCTAAGAAAATGCTTAAAATTTGCTAGAAATCTTCACTGTTCATAAAGAAATTATTTTCAGCAAGGGCCATATGCATTTAACACCTTCCTACCAGGGCCTATAGTAAAATGATGGTGGGAGCACTGTCGTTCTGGGAGGATGTCATATGACGTCCTCCCAGAATGCACCTCTCGCGTGGCTTGGCTTGGCATGGGGCTTTGGGGGTTTTGCATGGAATGTGTCAGATTTGGCTTTTTATTTCTCCACTTTTTTATGTCACACCAATACAAACAAAAGAAATAAACACGAGAATGCCTAAACATTTGTAATTGCTACAATTTTCTGGGCGATGTGGTGCATTATCTGACAAAAGCACAGAGGTGCCAATATTTTTGGCCATGGCTGTATGCACCATAGTGTGTGGACTATATAACTTTCCTACAGACTAAATAATAAATACTGATTTGGGTTATTTCCACTAAAGAAATGTAGCAGAATACATTTTGACCTACATTTATGAAGAAAGATTATTTATTTGCAAAGTTTTACAACAGAAATTAAGAAAAACAATTTTTTTTTAAATGTCAGTCTTTTTTTATTTAATTAGCAAAAAATTTAAAAACCCAGTGATGATTAACCACTACAATACTGGGCACTTTCACCCCATTCCTTCCCAGACCAATTTTCAGCTTTCAGCGCTCTCGCACTTTCACTGACAATTGCGCGGTCATGCTACGCTGCATCCTAATGAAATTTTTAGCATTTTGTTCGCACAAATAAAGTTTTCTTTTGGTGGTATTTATTCATGACTCTGTTTTTTATTTTTTGCGATAGAAGCAAAAAAAGAGCAGAAATTTGGAAAAAAACAATATTTTCTTCTTTCTATTCTAGAAATCCAATAAAATCGAATTTTGTCATAAATTTAAGCCAAAATGTATTCTGCTACATGTTTTTGGTAAAAAAAATTCCGTTAAGTGTATAATAATGGTTTGTGTGATCACGGACAGATGAACGCAAATGATCATGTACAGATGTGCGCAGGTGATCATGGACATATGTGTGCAGATAATCATTGGAACATGTGATTTTAGTGGGACATATGTCGGGGACAAATGTTCTTATGATTTGGGGACATGTGTTTTGGTGACATGTGTTTTAGGGACATGGGTTTTGGGAACATGTGTTTTGGGGAACGTGTTTTGGGAACATGTGTTTTGGGGAACATGTGTTTTGGGAACATGTGTGTTTTGGGGACATGTGTGTTTTACATTGTGTAGTGACACTAGGTTGGTGATCAGTGAGTAAAAAGCTGTAAAAAAACAGCTCATACTCACTGATCACTAGCCAGCTGCAGCGATCTGCTCTCCTCTCTTCACCGTCAACTTCTGTGAGAGGAGAGGAGAGCTGATTGCCTAGCAACCGGCTCTGTGTTTACAGCACATGACGGCTGTGATTGCCCTCCTGATCACATGACGGCTGTGATTGGACATGGCCGTCACATGATCAGGAGGGCCAATCACAGAGCCCTCCTGCTGATCGGAGATGTGCCGTGTCCGGATGACACGAGCGCATCGGGATCGCGCCGCTGCGCGTGTGATCCCCCCTCCTTCTCAGGGACGTTTCTGAACGTCCACTCTGAAGGAGGTAGCGCACACCCCGCCGTTTAAGTACATTCCGGGTGGGAAGGGGTTAAATACCAACTAAAGAAAGCTTTATTTGTGTGAAAAAAAAAATGATACAAATTTCATATGGGTACAGTGTTGCATGACCGCGCAATTGTCATTCAAAGTGTGACAGCTCTGAAAGCTGAAAATTGGCCTGGACTGGAAGGGGGTAAAAGTGCCCGTTATTGAAGTGGTTAAAGCTATGGTGCGTAATAATAATAATTATTCTGTCTGTTCAGGTAGCGTTTTATTGTTATACTTTTAAATATTCTACATGAACTATAAGAACCAAATATTATTCCCTCTGCATTTTTTTTCTTCCTTTTCAACTTTTAAGGCGACTTTTTAACTTGTCCCAGATGTTGCCCTCCTCTCATTAGCAGTAAAATAACTAGAACATAAAGTCATAAAGAGGTAGAATGAATGTTGCACGGCTCCCCTCCAGCACACACATTCATATTTCACACTTTCTAAGTACGCTATTTTCCCATTAACAGCATTTTTTAATTAAAACTACAAAATGCATTATGTGTTCGCAGCCATAATACCCAACAACCGACCTGCGTGTAAAATTACCATTCAGCAAGAGTAGGCTCTGCCTATAGAACAATCTGTAGGCACCAACAGTATTTATAGTGATAGGAGACATGATGGCCCATCCCAGGCAACAAAGCCGTTCCCTTTGTAAGTAGGGCCTTGTCATGCAAGCCCATAAAACATATTTCTACATAGTTCACAAAACAGCAGCATATGCAAATAAACATAAGCGAAAGCCACTGAAGCAGAATCAAACACTACATCATCTAGGCACAGGTCAAGGGGATCTTAAGGTGCCTGAACTCTTTGGTTACATATCGTGGTGACAGGTATGGCTGTGCAGTGGCTGGATCTCAGAGGCCTTCCTTGCTTTAATGGAAATCAACACTGCATGCAGTATGTAACCATCATTTGTTGTTTAATCTTTAAAGTGTTACTAAACCCAGGACCCTGCATGCATTATATATAGTCTGCCACAGTACACAGAACATGGAAATGCAATTATTTTAGAAACTATAAATACCTTTTCTCATCAGCAGTATATAGCAGTCTTGTCACTACATTCGGTGTCTGGCCGAGCACTGGTTAAAGCTTGTAGGAGGAGTTTTACTTCTCCTCTGACTGACCTATGAGGCTGCTTGTCCCCTGACCCTCTGCCTGGACAGTGCTGATTGTCCCTGTGCCGATCACATGCACCCTCCCAAAAAGAAAAAGAAAAACTCTCTAGCAATACACATCAAACTGAGCATGTGCAGAGTGTCCCCAAGGCTCTGTGCTATCAGGCGATAGATTAAGGACTGTGGAAGAAGGGGAGAATCAGAGAAGACAGGATCAAACATATAAAGGCTTATTTTACTGTTGCGGGTTTAGTAGCAGTTTAATATCTGATTGATTAAAAGTGGGAGTAAACCCCTATGCATGACTTTTACCTATAAGTAAGCCTATTGTAAGGCTTCCTTATAGGTACAGTAAATATCTTTTAAATGTGCACTGTATAGGAGATACTGTGCCTTTCCTTCAGAGTCCTGTGCTGAGAATGACAGGCTCCTGTGCGCATGCGGCATCGCAGCTCTGGCCACTCACACCGCCGTAGTCCGTGAACCCAGAAGGAAGACCAGGTGAAGATGGAAGTGCCTTCAGTGGTGACAGCGTGTCACTGGAGGGCTTTGTTTTAAGGTAAGTTTCACATAATGTGCTAGCATGCAGTGCATACTAGCACATTATGGCATTGCCTTGCAGAATAAAAAAAAAAGAACACTAGCACTTTAAGGTAGGCAGAATGAACCATGGTTGTATCTCGTAGCTTCTCAATGGAAAACCTGTTCATGAGCAACTGAGCCCTTGCTATTAATAGGTATAGTCCTGTAATGTATGGATACCCTCCAGGTTTTGGCTTTGAGATCAAATGCTTCACAGCTTGATCAATTCTCCCAATCTGCATATTTGGCAATATATTAGACTGGAAATGGCAATCTGAAAATCATAGGCTTTACTCAGCCTTTCATATTTTGTGAAAAAATACAGGGGGGGGGATGACTATTGTCACATAGAAATAATTTTTGAAATAACATATCTAAAAGGAATGCCTCCAACGTCTTACTATCCAAGAGATGAGTGGGGCAGGAATCATCATTTTCTGTAGGTATTCCAGTAGTATAAGTTTAGTAAAAGGGATTTTTCCTAGCATTTGGATTTCCAGAGGGTCACGACCACAGTTCAGCTCAACTGAAGATGCAAGGAAAAAAGTGTCAGACAGGTTGTGCAGAATCCCAAAAAATGTTTAGCAAATGTAACAGTGAATAAAAAGCCAAAGCATTTTTCTGAATTGTATAGTCCCCCCCCCCCCCTATCCCTTTATCAGGGCTTAAAAATGTTGAAAAAAGTATATTCTGGACCAGTAGAGCCAAAATAAATCCTAAGAGGTAAATTCACTATATTCAGCAGAAGAAGCTTGCTCCAGTAGCCAGGGGCGGATCCAGAGGGGGTGGGGTGGGGATGGGGAAATTGAGAAAATATTACCAACTCTCAGTCTCACATTCAGAATCAGCAGCCAAGACCCTCTTGTTGTTGCACTGCTGCTGGTCTGTATTGCCCACCGCACTGGTTGCTATCGCCTGCCATCTGGCATCTAGCAACCAGTGACTTCACGTCCAAGGAGGAGAGCGAGGCCCCAGCATTCAGAGCGGAGGAGGATTTAACTTCTTTCTCCTCCGCCAGTCAACCTGCATTCAGACAGAACCTGAACTTGTACTGGCAGTGCTCCTCCTGAGACGAGACTCTGGATCCGCACCTGCATTGGTTTAATAACACCCTCTTTCCCTGCTAATATTAGTCTTTGCCATGATCTTATGTCATTCCTTTCTTCTTATGGAGCCCTTAGGCCCCTTTCACACGATCGGACCGTTCAGATTCGCCTGCCAGTTTTGACGGCGGACCTAAACGGGCGCTCCATGTTAGTCTATGGAGCGTCGGATGTCAGCGGAGACATGTCCGCTGACATCCGACCCGGTCCGATCCGCCAAAAGCAGACGTATGGCTCTGTGTCCAGATCCGTCACTGGCGGATCGGAACGGGTGAGATCAGATGAAAACGGACACGCTGTCCGTTTTCATCCGATCTCTCCATAGAGACCAGCGGCGCTCGCAAGCCCCTCCCCGCTCAGTGAGCAGAGAGGGACTTGTCATCCGCCGGTTCAGCGGAGATCAACGGAGAGACCTCCCGCTGAGCCGGCGGACAGAGGCAGACTCCGTGCAAGCGGAGTCCGCCTCGTGTGAAAGGGTCCTTAGACATACTCAGTGCTTGTACATATGGAGAAAGTATAGATGGGACAGCACAGTGGGGTTGTTGGTTTGAATCCCAACCACAGCATTACCTGCCTGGAGTTTGCATGTTCTCCCTGTGGGTTTTCTCTTATGCCGTGTACACATGACCGGACTTTGACAGACTAGGTCCTCTTCCCGACAGACTTTCAGCGGAGTTCCGACGGACTTTCCGAATAAATGGACACAAGCCACACACAATCACACCAAAGTCTGATGGATTCGAACATGATGACGTACGACCGGACTAGAATAAGGAAGTTCATACACAGTAGCCGATAGCTGCCCTAGCGTTGTTTTTTGTCCGTCGGACTAGCATACACACAAAGGGATTTATTGATAGGAACTTGGTCCGGCGGAAAAATTTGAAACATGTTCTAAAGTCATTTCTAAAGTCCGTCAGATTTTTGGACAGCAAAGGTCAGATGGAGCCCACACACAATCGGATTGTCCGACAGATTTGTTCCGTCGGACCTTTGCTTTTGAAAAGTCTGGTGGTGTGTATGCGGCATTACACTCCAAAGACAAGCTGGTAGGTTAACTGGCTCCTGTCTAAATTTGCCATAGTATGCGTATATATATATATATATATATATATATGAATGTGAGTTAGGTACCTTACATTGTAAGCTCCGTGAGGGCAGGTATTAATGTGAATGTGCAATATATATGTAAAGCACTGTCTAAATTGTTGGCACTATATAAATACCTTTACTAATAAATAGTATTACCTTCTCCCCTTCATCCCATGATGCAGTGCTTAAAGTCTAAGCAGTCAGTTACCAAGTCAGAACGTGAGGGGAAGGTGAAAAGGTCATTAAAGCGGTAGTAAACTGGCAAAAAAAAAATTGTGCCTCCTGCAGGTTTATGCCATAATGTGCTAGTATACACCTCATACTAGCACATTATGACATAATTGCTGTTTAAACAAAACCCTCTAGTGGCACACTGTCACTGCTGCTGAGGCTTACATCTTCACCCAGTCTTCCTTCGGGCCTGCGGGCCTGCGGGCCTGCGTGCTCCAGCCATTTGAATGGGCCAGGCTGTGATGATGCCACCCCCATGGATGCATGTGAGCGCCACTGCACATACGCGGGTGACGTCATCAGCTATTGCCAATGTAAATCTGTTCATGTCGGCCTATATCAGGGCTTACACAGAGTGATGTACCCCTACCCATTCACCTAAGGTGTAAAATGTAAAGTACAAAAACACACACACTTTTGAAAAAATATTTTATTGCACTGCTCCGGGGGTCTTCTTCCGTCTTGGGGGTCTTCTCGCCGGACTCCCCCACTCTCTTCTGCTCTTTTACCTAGCTCTTTCACGAGGGGGGGAGTCCGGCTACCTTCTTCGTCGTCGCCGCCGTCTGGGGGTCTCGATCCGCCTTCGGGGGTCTTCTTCCGTCTTGGGGGTCTTCTCGCCGGACTCCCCCGCCATTTACCAAGCTCTTTTACCGAGCGGGGGAAGTCCGGCTACCTTCTTCGTCGTCGCCGCCGTCGTCTGGGGGGTCTCGATCCGCCTTCGGGGGTCTTCCGGGGGTCTCTTCTGTTCTTGCGGCGGTCGTCGTCTTCCGCGCCGCCGGCGCCTTGTCCTTCTTCTTGTTCTTGTTCTTGTTCTTCTTCTTCTTCCGATGTTGACCCGACGCTCTCTCTGCCCGGAATGCCTGTGCCGCTCTGCGCTGAGACTTATATAGGGGAATGGGGACAGGGTCACATGCACATGTCACATGGTGACCCCGCCCCCTTGTGTTGTCACAGTCCCGGAGGATGCTGGGACTGTGACATCGCAAGGGGGTGGGGTCACCATGTGACATGAACATGTGACCCTGTCCCCCATGTCCCTATATAAGTCCGAGCGCAGACCGGCACAGGCATTCCGGGCAGAGAGAGCGTCGGGTCAACATCGGAAGAAGAAGAAGAACAAGAACAAGAAGGACAAGGCGCCGGCGGCGCGGAAGACGACGACCGCCGCAAGAACAGAAAAGACCCCCGAAGGCGGATCGAGACCCCCCAGACGACGGCGGCGACGACGAAGAAGGTAGCCGGACTTCCCCCGCTCGGTAAAAGAGCTTGGTAAATGGCGGGGGAGTCCGGCGAGAAGACCCCCAAGACGGAAGAAGACCCCCGAAGGCGGATCGAGACCCCCAGACGGCGGCGACGACGAAGAAGGTAGCCGGACTCCCCCCCTCGTGAAAGAGCTAGGTAAAAGAGCAGAAGAGAGCGGGGGAGTCCGGCGAGAAGACCCCCAAGACGGAAGAAGACCCCCGGAGCAGTGCAATAAAATATTTTTTCAAAAGTGTGTGTGTTTTTGTACTTTACATTTTACACCTTAGGTGAATGGGTAGGGGTACATCGTACCCCATACTCATTCACATAGGGTGGGGGGCCGGGATCTGGGGGCCCCCTTATTAAAGGGGGCTCCCAGATTCCGATAAGCCCCCGCCCGCAGACCCCGACAACCAACGGCCAGGGTTGTCGGGAAGAGGCCCTTGTCCTCATCAACATGGGGACAAGGTGCTTTGGGGTGGGGGGGCCGCACGGCCCCCTTTCCCCAGGGCACCCCCCATGTTGAGGGCACGCGGCCTGGTACGGCTCAGGAGGGGGGGGGGCGCTCGTTCGTCCCACCCCTTTCCTGGCCTGCCAGGCTGCGTGCTCGGATGAGGGTCTGACATGGATTTGGGGGGAACCCCCACGCCGTTTTTTTCGGCGTGGGGATTCCCTTTAAATCCATGCCAGCTTGCGGAGCTAGCGCGGCGGCATTTACTGCCTACGCTAGCTACGTAACCTGAAGTTACGTTCGAAATGAACGTACTGCTCCGTGTGTGGGCAAGTCCGTTCATTTTCAAAAGTCCCGCGGACTTTTGGCCGGCGGATTATCCGCTGGAGAAGTCCGTGCGTGTGTGGGCAAGTCCACACGCTCGGAAAGTCCAGCGGACCCCGCTGGAAAGTCCCGCGGGATTGTCCGCTGGACTAGGTCCGCCGGCAAAAGTCCGCACGTGTGTACGCGGCATAACACTGACCCGCCTCTCAGCCAATCAAGTGCACTGGGTCTGGTTACCTGTCACCTGATTGGCTAAAGTGACAGGCGCTGTGATTGGACGCCTATCAGGCGTCCAATCATAACAGAAGAGGACAGAAGACATTGAGGACTCGGAAGGAGCCTGGAGGACAGCGCTGACCCGAGACAGGTAAGTGCCGGGCGGGGGGGGGGCACACTGGCAGCATTTGATAGGGCAAACTGGTGGCAATTGATGGGGCAAACTGGTGGCAATTGATGGGGCAAACTGGCAGCAATTGATGGGGCAAACTGGCAGCAATTGATGGGGCAAACTGGCGGCAATTGATGGGGCAAACTGGCGGCAATTGATGGGGCACACTGGCGGCAATTGATGGGGCACACTGGTGGCAATTGATGGGGCACACTGGTGGCAATTGATGGGCACACTGGCGGCAATTGATGGGCACACTGGCGGCAATTAATGGGCACACTGGCGGCAATGGATGGGGCACACCGGCGGAAATTGATGGGGCAAACCGGCGGAAATTGATGGGGCAAACTAGCGGCAATTAATGGGGCACACTGGTGGCAATTTATGGGGCACACTGGTAGCAATTGATGGGGCACACTGGCGGCAATTGATGGGCACACTGGCGGCAATTGATGGTTACAGTAGCTGCGTTTGATGGCACAGTGGTGACAATTTATGGGCACAGTGGCTGCGCTTGATGGCACAGTGGCTGCGTTCGATGGACACGGTGGCTGCGTTTGATGGGCACAGTGGTGGAAATTGATGGGCACAGTAGCTGCATTTGATAGGCACAGTGAGGCTGCAATTGATGGGGGTTTTATTTCAGTTTGTTTGCGCTCCCCAAAAATTTTGAGCACCAGCTGCCACTGATATTTGCTCTCTGTGTAGAAGTAGTGATCACTCTGCAGAGGTCTGACACACTCCTTGCTGAGTCAGAGCTATAGCTCTTCAGTCAGCAAGATTATGAGCATTGCTGGTTTCAGAACTATAGGTTATCAGCCGGGGATGTGTCAGACCTCTACAAAGAAACTACTGCTTCAACATACGAGGGGCGTTCAAGTTAAACCCTGACTTTTGAGTTTATATACTAAGTGAACAAATTCCAAGTAGTAGAATCTGAATTTTTTTCCCCTGCTACATGTATACACTTATCCCAGCATTAAACTAATGCCTGAAAAGCTTTGGGCATAGAAAGATTTGTCATTATGCCTGAACCATCCAAGGACAGCCTGCTTCATTTCGTCATCAGTGCTCAAATGAGAACCTCATCTCTTGTGCAATTTCACGACAGGTTATGTGTTGATTGTCAGGCATTTCACATGCTGAACGTTCACAGGAATGACTGCTGTGGGCTGGGTTCCACCACAGCCGGGATCGTCACTGACGGACGTACGGCCATCTTTGAAACATTTACACCATTCAAATGTCTTACTGTGGCAGAACGTCTCTTCACCATACTGTGCTTGAAGACTTTTGTATATATCCACGGGTTTTATTCCTTTGTTCACAAGAAACTTCATCACTGCACGTTGTTCCATGCACACAATAACACTGTGGTCTGCCATCTTGATTAACGGTCTTTGGACTGGCCCCCAACTGCCTATCAATAGGACACACTTGCCACTTACTACTGCGTGTAGTACCGCCACACTAGCATCCCTTTTTATACCTGCAAAATTAAAAGTCCTGGTTTGACTTGAATGTCAAGGGACCTTCTCTATAATGTTTTCTCAAGATAAAGGCTTTTCTACTCAGGCTGTGATTGCTTTCTGAAAAAAAGTGTATTTTTCAGCTTTTTAAGCCATTTGTATTTTGGGGTGTGGAGGTTGCGAGTAATGCAGACCTTCAATTTTTATGAAAGGTCCAATTTAAGCTACTGCATTTTGTTAAACCCAGCCAACTGAAAATCAACCCTGCTGAATGTATTCTTTAATTTCTGGAACTCTTGTCGTCTTTGTATTCCAGCACAAATGACTCTTATCTGAAGTTATATGAGCATTTCTAGCAGTCTCTTTAAAAAAAGGTTGCCTTTTTTTCTGTATCCAGGTAGAACTATCAGAGTAGAACAGGCATATTAATCTTGACACAGCGTGGTGTAAGGCTATAATGGAGCATTTCTTGCCTGCTCTCTGATTTACATGAGACGCTCAAACACCTGTCACTTAGAATGACCCTATTAACACCACAATACTGTTCTTCAATGAAATACACACCTTCACTTCGGCTGCCATGAATAAAACACTTGGTGTCAGACAAAGGGAAGTGAAGGCATGTTGTATTAGATGATTTCTGATAACAAGACTAAGCTCTCTTCTCCTTACATGCTAATGAATTTTCTGCGCTCCTCTCCTTTCTTTGCAAATGGGGTTATGTAAAAATGTTTAAGATGATGGTACAATTTGTAAAAATTTCTCTTAAATGGATCCAATGACATGATGGAAGCAAAAAACTCAATGTTTCCATGAAAAGCACACAGTATATAATGGAGGATGAACTTCATGACTGCTCTTTAAATGCTTTCAATTTCACAGGCATGGGTGAGCCTACTGGCTTTTCTAGGTCCTATTGAGCCATTGTATTGAATGTATCTTTAGTTCTTGTATTGGTCTTTAGCATTTGCTGGATATTTTAAAAGGAATTCCAATTATAAATGGAAAACCAAAAAACTGCTCTTATTAGTAACAATACCCACTGTCTTCCTTTAGAATCCTTTCTTCCTTTGTACAGGCCATTTTCCGTTTTATCAAAGGTCAACAGCAATAACACAGATTTATCTTTAAGAATGAGACTTCCATTCTCCTAGACTACAATTATGTCTGTAAGGGGTCTCAGCTCTACATCATGACATAAAATAAACATTGCCTTCCATCCAGTGTGGTCGCCTTCAGTGTCAAAATATGACAGTGCCACTACCAAAGCTGTAAAGGAACTTCATATAAAGAAGTTTTTCAAAGACATTTACACACACATCCTTAACCATTTCTTAGTTAACTTTAAATATATATAGTAGCAGTTATCAGTCTTGAGCTCAGGGCCAGGAGAGTGTGCTTTCAGTGCCAGTTCTGGTGCCGAAAAGAGGTTTATTGCATTTTTGGATTAGGCTAGGCCACCTTTAATAAAAAGAGGAGGAATGGTGCCCTATATTTGGTGTCATTAGGAGGAAGGCTGGGGGCTACATGAAGGCAAACAAAGGGCTTAATGTTGGCATGGTGGCTGCACATAGGAACTGCATCCAGCCAACATGACCAGGTTTTATGTCTGGATATCACACTTCATTCCTCATTAACATTAGCTGTAGGTGCACACAGTTCTCTTGTTTTTCAATAAATCAGAGCATTCTTTCTTAATAAAGTAGAACTCTCTTTACTTGAATAAAGATGGCAGTGGTACTGTTAGTTCAGTTGTTTCTGCATTACACAGAACAATAAAACATCCAGATAATAGGTGACTATCTACTCTTCTTGAATAGGTTGAGAGTTAGAACTCTAGTGGTCAAGGGACAGACCACCTTACCAGGCCTGACACCAGAAGCACAACATCTTTACTCCAGTCAGTGACATTGGTTTGTTCCTACCTGTCCCAACACTAGACTACAGAGACCTTTTTAACAGTTCAGAACACTAGCTATCCTCCACCAGTTCTCTAGTACAACACAATTGATTTGCTCCTACCTGTAGGCATGGAAGGGGATGCTATTCACTGGCAAGGCCTTTCTTCTCTATGGTACAGGCCTGATCCCTGGAAAGGCTCCATACCAAAGTGGCCCTGAATAGGGACCCACTGCTATAAAGTGCATATTTAGACAAGCACCAAACCATTATTCCGACTTGAACCCCCCATCACCAGCACCACCAGCCCCATCCCGAACTAGCTGCTACTTATTCTATATATAGATGTTACACTCTCCTCTTCACAGCCCCAAGATTTAACTGCAATACACGTTCCATTCCATATCTGCAAGGGTGAACTTTGTATTAACACAATTCACTGTACAATCCAGAGGATTAGCTTAGACAGGTACTCTTCATTCCCCAGGTCTTTTGATACACTAGGAATACACTATTACAGCACACACTTAATTCCTCCTCCATCAAGTAACCCAGACAGACAGTTCTTCTTAAACATCATTTTAGCCTATTGAATAAACAATATTATTTGCAGCCCGTATGACATTTCAAGCATTGCTGGCAGGGTAACATTCTCATTCTCTCACATATCAATAAAGTAAGTTGTCACCTGAGAGGTGATATCGTGCACTTGTGTCCAGAAGGTTTGTATTGTTGGGCATGTCCACCATATATGTAGGAGGGTTCCTTTTTCATTCGAGCACCTCCAACATTTGTCTGATGTCTTAGGTCGGGTGTTCGGTACCACCTCGAAAGTGTCTTGTAATTGTTTTCTTGTGTCATAACATTCAGTGAGCCTTTGTGTGCTATTTGAACATGCGCTCTGTTCTTCGTCGGAGAGGTCTATTTGCAGTTCCCTTTCCCACGCCTGGCAGGCCTTCCCATCTTTAGGGGAGATTGCGTCGAAAAGCATAGAATGGGTGGTGGATATTATGTGCTGTTGAGGTGTGGATTGGGAGCAGAGGTTCTCGAATGGGGTCAGTGCGCGGGAAACAGAGGAGTTCTGGTTTATTGACCTAAGGTAGTGGCGGATCTGGAAGTAAGTCCAGTGCGGAACTGGATTGGAATCCGGCTGGGTTGGGAGTGCGGTACGGTCTATATGAGTTGGGCGAAGCTTATTCTCGGGTGGCTATGGTTCCATAGGAATTTTAGTGTCAGTTGTTTGATAGTCAGGAAGAATGCCTTTATAGAGTCACATATTATATGACTTTTGGCTATGCTGGGCTGTGATGGACTATTTAACAGTGGTGCTGTCTATACCTTTGTAGATGACAAAGTCCAAAGATAATTGTCCATGTTGCCCTCACCTCAGTGGAGCTCCATTAAAGAGGTAACCTCTCAACAACTGCAGAATGCATTTTCAGACACAGGTCCTTACTCCTTCCTTTCCATGCATGGATAGAGAGAGATTTGGATTCCTACTGCATCAATCACCCCAGAAAGGAAGTGAGTCATGTAAGGTAAGACATTGCACAGCCGGAAACAATAATCCCAGCATCACCAGCCATTAACCCTTCGTACACTGAACAGAATTAGAACTTAAGTAGGCACCTGCCTACGCGCAGCTTGGGGAACACTAGTTTAGGAAGTTAAAGTATAACTAAAGGAAGAGGTTTTTTTTTGAGTATTGGATGGAGTGCAGAGGGATTAGAACACCTGTCAGGTTTTTAATGCTGTCTGTGTCCCCATTAGAAAGATTCGCCAACTCTATTTGCCATGTTTATCTTTATCATTGAATGTGAAAGTGAAAGAAAATCCTAGATTTTGAGCAGAGGAGAAATTTTCTAACGGAGACACTAGTTCTGGTGACCCTGGTGACAACCAGGTATTCCCCTACTTTGGAGGGATTTCCTCTCACTTCCTTTAGGTTGCATCTTAGGGTTCAGATCAGCTAAAACCCGAACTTCAGCTTTCTAGCAGCCACATAACATAGCAGAGTGTCTGCAGGGGAAATATACATTTTATTTAATGGACCTGGAGTTGGACCTTTTTGCTCCTATTGATGTTAGGCTTTTTTCAGCAGTAGCACAGGACTTTAAACTCACTCCCAGCTAATAAAGCAGTTAGGATTGTGTTCATACTTCTTCAGCCGACTCTTGGCTTTCTGTTGCAAGTGATTTGGGCAGCTGTAAAGAGGTATGTAAAAAGTTGGAAAGTTTCTCCAAAATATTTTGAATTACCCTCTCTTAAGCCACTTTTATGGCAAGGTGGGAGTATCTTGGTGTGTGGTGGAAGTGGCGGATGGTAGTGGGGTGCCCCAGGTCAACTTGGAGCCCACAAGCTTTAGGCTACACTTCTGGTATAGGCAACTACTTGGAGAGAGGTTGACAACAGCTGAAGAGAGACCAGGTGTGCAGAGTTGAGGTCAAGGTCTCGGCAGAAGCAGCAAGGCAAAGAAAACTTGGGGAAGAAGCCAAATCTGATGACTTTTTTGGATGGGAGTTGTTAATCCCCCTCATACAGTCATTGCATGCTGTGCACAACTGAATAAATGCTAGTGCAAAATGTAAGAACCTAATGCTTAGTGAGGTCCTCCTGATTGCTGACACAGCACATTATATGGGTGTAAAAAAGTGGGGTTCCCTCACGCTATCAAAGTGAAAATGATCTACTTGTGGTATATTAAATAAATTGCTGCTTGACCTACAGTAGATACAATGCACTCAAATGGGAATAATTAAAAGTAATGGTCAGCGCAACTTAATACCCTTTAGTAATACAGTGAAAGTACCTTCACTGTATTACTATAGGGTATTAAAGAGGAAGTAAAGCCTCCTCACTAAAAAACAAAAAAAAAAACGTAACCTGCAAGGCAAAGGCATAATGAGCTAGTATGCATAGCATACTAGCTCATTATGAATAACTTACCTGAGAACGAAGCCCCCGAAGCGGTCCTCATCCATGACCTTCTCCGGCGCCATCAATACCAGAGTGACTGCGCTGTGATTCGCTGGAGCGGCGATGACGTCACCCGTGCATGCGCAGGAAAGCGTCATATTGCCGTGAACTCGGCCTGCGCGCCGCTGTCTACAGCGCATGCGCCGTAGACAGCG
Source organism: Lithobates sylvaticus (assembly GCA_028564925.1). Classification (NCBI taxonomy): domain Eukaryota; kingdom Metazoa; phylum Chordata; class Amphibia; order Anura; family Ranidae; genus Lithobates; species Lithobates sylvaticus. Next base: position 121,554,689 of record CM053029.1, on the reverse strand, counting down.
ATGCCTATTTTTTTCTAAATATCTCCTAAACCATGTAGGTTTAGGAGATATGTATTGGACCTACAGGTAAGCCTTAATCTAGGCTTACCTGTAGGCCAAAGTGGTTTGTAAGGGTTTACAACCACTTTAAGTTGCGCTGACCATTATTTTTAATTATTCACATTATATGGGTGCTCTCTCTTGCATGTATAGTTTCCATCTGCTGCTACAGTTGTGGGGTCCAATTGTAGAGCACCTGGTGTAATAATAAAGATCCTTTTCTGCTGTAGTGTAGTTGCTTCTAAGTAAGTCTTTCTTCTGCAGTATCTGCCCTCCAAGCCCCCTATACTGCATGTTACCAACATATGCTCTATCTAGATGATAATTGCAGGATCAAAATTCTGATTATGATACATGTAACATAACAGTGGCATAACAGTGGCAATAAAAATACAGTTTCCTAAAGTACCTTTAATGCATACTGTATGTAAAGGAACACCAGAGATTACATACCGTATTTATCGGCGTATAACACGCACTTTTTTCCTCTTAACATCAGGGGAAAATCGTGAGTGCGTGTTATACGTCGACCCCCCGCCGATTGTGAGCTCCTTGACGGCTTTTGGACATTCTCGGAGGCTTTCGGCCAAAAGCCGAAAGCCGCTGAGAACGGCCGAGTGCGGCCGAAAGTCGACGAAAACATCCGAAAAGCCAAAACGGCCGAGAGCTACCAAGGCTGCAATGCAAGGCTGCAAATGACACTGACAAGGCTGCAATGCAAGGCTGCAAATGACTCTGACAAGGCTGCCATGCAAGGCTGCAAATGACACTGACAAGGCTGCAATGACAAGGCTGCAAATGACAATGACAAGGCTGCAAATGACACTGACAAGGCTGCAATGACAAGGCTGCAAATGACACTGACACTGACAAGGCTGCAATAACAAGGCTGCAAATGACACTGGCAAGGCTGCAGACGGACACTGATAAGGCTGCATTGATGGGCATTTAAATCTAAGTGTTTTTCCTTAAACTTCCCTCCTAAAAGTTTTTTTTTACTTAAAATTCCCTCCTAAAATTGGGGTGCGTGTTATACACCGACGTATGTTATACGCCGATAAATACGGTACCTTAAAACAAAAGCTGCATTTAATATTACTTTAGGTGCTATGTAAAATTATGTGAGATAGGAAGTATACCCAGGTATAAGGAGAGGTAGATTCTGTGAAATACTGACTATGAACTGTAGTCACTTGATATGGAGCAGAAAAAAAATATATAAACAGTAGTTATAAAAATAATGAATTATTGCACACTGAAGCAGAAAGATAATTTTTAATAATACATATTAAATTGGCTTGCCTGGCAATTATATTATATATATATATATATATATATATATATATACAGTATATGTTAAACAAAATGAGTTACAGTTCAAGACCCTATATGTATGTTAATGCCTAATTTTATGTTAGGTGCCTAATTTTGTAGACCAAGAACTGTATTTTAGTAACATCATCTTTGCTCTTCGTCAAATTGTGTTTCATAATAGGACAGGGAAGCAAATATTCCACTTTGCTGTCACATTTTCAGCTTGAATTGCTCAGGTTTGAGACAGATTTACACTAAATCTCTTTTTTTCCCAACCATAAGGCATGATCAATCTCTTGATACTTGATCCTATGATTTATTTCCTAGCAACTATTAATAATTTTGTAGGGACCCAGGCACCAACGGTAGCTTTATATGCAGATTTAGCATAATCCTTTAAAAAAAAACATTAACTTTCATAAGCTTTAATAATATTTGATTCCCACCTGTTTTATTCCAGGGTGCTGAATTAGGAGGAATGTAGAACCCTTGTCTTAAACAGGGGCTACTGGTAATTTAGCAGTTCCAGGTGGTAACTAATCTGGCTGATTTATAGTCTTTGTGATCATTTGCGTTTTCTCCTAAGCCTGGTTTAACTGTGGTTTCTCTTCTGTTAATAGGTGACACAGTTGCCTTTGGTGTTAGTATGATGAGCTGCAGTGAGACTAAGTTATGAATATGCATATCTCTTTCAGCCAATCAGTAGGAGTTTCAGGCCACTGAGCATGCTGGGAGAGAGTATATATTTGGAAGACATCAGGAGACTAAGGTCCTTCCACTCAGACCTTGGTGTGGTGTGGTGTGGATGTGCGAGGAACAGCTGTGTTGGATGAGGCCTGGAGTCTAAGGCCTGGCCATGTGCTCAAGACTATGTCAGAGAGAGCCTGTTTGCTGCTTGGAAGCATTGGAGAGGCTCTGCCAGAAAAAGAGGGCCTGGTTTTGTCTGGAGGCATGAAAAAAAGGAGTTCTGAGATGAAATACCAGAGGTTACTCTTCATGACAGCATCGAGAGGGACTCATCCAAGGAAACCCTGCACGGTGTTGTGAGATTTTTGGTTGCTACACGAGACAGCTGTTGCTACGTAGGTACAGAACATTGGGTGCAGGCCTAAGGCAATTTTTCTGTATTGCTGTCTACCTGGCTGTTTTGTTTTCAGAGTCTCTTCAGAGTAAACTCACTTTTATTCATCCTAAAAGTGACTGGTGCCTATCTTTTCTGAAACTGACCACATCCACCGTGCCTAAGAACTAGCACCCTGAGGTGAAATGTCAGCCCTCCCTGATGCCGGGGTTCAGGGATGCGTTACGAGAATAATATACTATAATATGAACATGGCCAATCAATCACTACTGATGTTTTGTGGTGTAGTGTGTTGTGCTTGGTTACTGATAAATTGCCTTATGCCATTGTTAGGGGTGATGGATAGGGATGAGCCTAACACCCCCCGTTTGGGTTGGCACCAGAACCTTCGAACGAACCGAAAATTTGTGCAAACTTTAGAACCCCATTAAAGTCTATGGGACTCGAACATTCAAAATCAAAAGTGCTAATTTTAAAGGCTAATATGCAATATATTGTCGTAAAAAGGGTTTGGGGACATGGATCAATGCAAATTTTTTTTAAAAATATGCAGTTTTTTCGGGAGCACTGATTTTAATGACGGTTCAAGTGAAAAAAAAATGTGAAATATTCCTATAAATATTGTGCCTGGGGGTGTCTATAGTATGCCTGTGAAGTGGCATGTGTTTCCAGTGTTTAGAACAGTCCCTGCACAAAATGACATTTAATGGAAAAAAAGTCATTTAAAACTGCTTGCGGTTTTAATGTAATGTCTGGTTTCGGCAATATGGATGGAAATCATTAAGAAAAATGGCATGGGTAGCACCCCATGCCCATTACCAGCCCCTTTGGGTCTTGTACGGATATTAAGGGGAACCCCGTACCCAAATTAAAAAAAGGAAGATTCCTGCCTGTGGCCAATTATGGCTCTCCTCGCTGCCGGCGCTGTGATTGGCTAAGTATGCGGGGTCACAGTGCATGCTTGGCCAATCATCAGCCAGTAATGCACTGCGATGGCACAGTGCATTATGGGCCGTTCGCACCACACGAATGTGCTGTGAATGGCCCACAAAGTTCTGGATTCGCCGAACAGGCGAACGGCCGATGTTCGAGTCGAACATGCATTCGAATCAAACTTCGAGCTCATCCCTAGTGATGGAGTGTTTAATACAAGAAAGAACCAAGCTCCATTCACAGAGTGGAAGCACCTTTAATTGCAGTTGTGGCAAAACAGGGTAACAAAGGCTAGCACACTCCTCCTGAGTTGGGATACTTAGACTAAAAGCGTTTTAATGGTATATCCTAGGATCCTGGGGTTTATGGCTGTACCAACAACACTGTAGTGTAAGAGCCTACCTAAACAATCCATTCAATGCAAATCCAATCATGATGAACCAAAAAAAGAAATTGGACAATCAGGTTGTAATGTGTGACCAGTTTTATGCCCTGTACACACGGTCGGAAAATCCGACCACAAAATCCATCGGATTTTGTCCGACACTGGTGTTGCATACACACGGTCGGACAAAGTTGTCGGAAAATCCGATCATTCTGAACGTGGTGACGTTTGTTGCCTACAACGGGACTACGTAGAGGCTAGTAGCCAATAGCTTTGGTCTTGTAATGTGATCTGAGCATGCGTGGCACTTTGTCCGTCGGAATTCGCTACACACGATCGTAAAAAGTCCGATAGGACATTGTTGTCGGAAAATTTGAGAGCAGGAGATAAAACGTTGTCCGTCGGAAAATCCGACGGAAAAAGTCCGATGGAGCCTACACACGGTCGGAATTTCCGACAACATTGTCCGATAGGACATTTTCCGTCGGAAAATCCGACCGTGTGTACGGGGCATTAGACTGGTTTAGACCTTTAGCAGAGATCATATCCAAGTGGTTCAGCATTTAAGCCCAATACACACTATCAGATTATCTGCAGACTTTTGTCTTCAGATTTACCAAAACCATGTAGTGCAAGGGCCTGCCTGATTGCATACAAATTGAAAATCTTAAGGTTTGACCTCATATTATATGATTTTGGTAAATCTGAAGACAGAAAGTCTGCAGATAATCTAATGCGGCGTACACACGGTCGGAATTTCCGATGGAAACAGTCCGATGGGAGCTTTTCATCGGATTTTCCGACCGTGTGTATGCCCAAAGGTCTTTTTCTGTCGGAATTTCCGCCGGACTTTGAATTGAGAACCTGTTCTCAATTTTTCCGACGGAAAACCTTTCTATCGGATTTTCCGATCGTGTGTATGCAATTCCGACACGCAAAATTCCGACGCATACTCGGAAACAATTCGACGCATGCTCGGAAGCATTAAACTTCCCTTTTATAGTGCTGTCGAACGTGTTTTATGCCGCTGTGTTATTGACCATCGGAATTTGGTGTGATCGTGTGTAGGCAACACAGCTTGAGCGGAATTCCGTCGGAAAAACCGTCAGAGTCGTGTGTACGCGGCATTATAGTGTGTATGGGGTCTTAGTCACATGATTAATCACTTTGTAATCCCAGAGCAGTGTTTTTGTGGCTAAGATAATTATCTCACATGTACCCTTATATTTTTAGAGCTGAGGACTGAGCATGCTAGAGGGTTGTTCGTATTTAATTATGGTATCATATTAAGTGTACGGTATGCCATAGATTTCTATCACAAGCTTTTATAAACACCCCCCTTGCGGCTTTTGACATTGTGCAGATGTAGTATAGCTGCAGAGAGCGGTAAACGATATATCTTAATAAATAAACATAGTAAATGTCAGACCAGTTTTGATAGCTGCACCTGTTTGGAAGGACACATTTTGTAACTCATCTTATAACGCTGATAACCTCTTATGTTTAATCTCTGCTTTGTCCTTGTCCCTTTCATTTAAATATAGTGTTGTATATCCCAATAGACTTTAAAATTGCTCTCCTGTCCCACCTGACCCAGTTCATCCCTGACACCCCCCTTCCCCGACCCTCACCAGGATAATTAGTCATATCAGAAACCACATTATTTCAGATGCATGAACTAGAACAAAAAGAGTCAAATTTATAATTCATGGGGTTGTCTGATATATAAAAAATCTTTTTTACCGATTTAATTAATATTAATATTCATGAAACTAGAGGAAAAAAAATAAAACGTTATTTCTAATCAGAACAGACAATGTTTTATAATGCAAATGAACACTCTGAAAGTAATCAACATCAGGTAACGTTCTAAAATGAGTTGTATATTTACATTAGCAGAGAAAAGGAGGAGGTAAGAATATTTTCAGGCACACATATTACAAGATGCTGCTCACAGCTTCACTATTCACAAGTTACGGTATGACCTTCTAGCTTTCTGCAGAGCTGTAAAGTATAGCAAAATAAAAATATGTATAAACACTGGAGGTAAACCAATGCAAATATAACCTGATACATTTCATATTCTTTATAGTTTCATAGTTAGTAAGGTTGAATAAAGACACCAGTCCATCACGTTCAACCTGAGCGAGTGTCTACAACTGTCCTTATCCCTGTACAATGCACTCTCACATCGGTCCCTACCCTCAAGGAGCCCACAATCCAAGGTCCCCATTCATATACTAGGGCCAATTTTTTGGACAGAAGCCAATTAACCTACCAGAATGTCTTTGGATTGTGGGAGGAAACCAGAGGAAACCCGCGCAGGCACAGGGAGAACATGCAAACTCCAGCAGGTAGTGTCGTGGTTGGGATTTGAACCAACGACCCTTCTTACTGCTTGGTGAGAGTGCTAACCACTACACCACTGTGCCGCCCTAGATGTCATTGGGGGGCTTTGGGCACAATGAGGCACCACTCATCCCTCACTGATGCACACAAGTGGTCAGTGAAGTGCTAGCTCACCTCGAGCCATGTCACAGTGCATGCAGACTATGGTGCTCGTAGGTGATGACATTGCAGTCCTTGTTCATTGTTACTGCAATTCTAGACAGCATGCAGGGGAGTGCTGAACACACAAACCAAAGCTAGGCTCTTGTGTAGGTAAATTATAAGAATAAATGCACCCTTAACTGTAAAATATAGCAATAGCAGAGCACAAAGAGCAGCTTCTTATCAAGTCTCAGTAGTGTTCCATTAGACAACTAAGTGGTATCTACTGGAAAGAAAATCTCACCTTTCCTCAGGGCTGCTGTTAGAAATCATGGGGCCCTGTACAGCCTTCCTGATGGGGCCCCACCGACACCGCCTCCACCCCCCTGAGGTGCAGCGGAACAGCGGCACTGGCTTTATCTGCCTACACCCCGAAAATGAAAAAAAGTCCCTCCTCTGCTCCCAACTCCTGGGCTCCTCTGTTGACGTGATGGGGCCCAGGGAAATGTCGTTTAAGTCCTGGTAAGCAAATAGGAGCAGGGGTGTGATCTAGGATAATCAATTTATTAATTTAGGCAGAAGGTTTAGCCAGTTGTACTGCCTTATCAGCTGCCCTGCCTTTCCTACAAGAAAAGAGTGTGCCAGGTGATGAGAGGACCAAATTCATTGCATGAGTCACAGGGCATATGCCAAGGGATTTGTGGCATTTTTGTGCAAGCAGATATAATAAGCAATCAGCAACTACTGAATGCCTGAACAATGATCCATTGGAACAAGCAGTTAACTTAACAATAACAAAAACCCCTAACAGTTTTTACGATAAAGATTAGTATCACATTGATAAAACACCAATATTGTCCACCGATATAATTAAATAGTTGTGCATCAAAATGTGTTAATTTAATGTGTCATAAACCTTGTGGTCAAAAAATACAAAGCTACAACTAATGATCTGCTTCTTGCCATTCTCTTATTCTTCTTGTTCAATTTTTATTGTATTCTTCTGGGCAATATGTAACATCTACTTCTAGTTGATATTAGATGTTGGCCCTAATGCCTTTATGCTCGGTAACCTGGCTACAAACTCTGTGTCTGTAGGCCCCAGAGCAACCACATAGGCACCTATGGCTATTGTAGTGCCCCAGTCTGGGTTGAAGCTTTACAGATCAGTCACTTCAAGCATGCTGGTGATTGATGTTAAAGTGGAACTGAAGGCATAAAAATATTGCTAGAAAGTAAATTGTTTGGTAGTAGAGGCTTTGTAGTTTTCTTTTTCAAAAATGTTTCCTATTTACAAGCAATATTTTTTTTTTAACTTCTTGCTCCCCATGTGCAGTGCAGTATACACTCTCATGATCAGTAAGATACTAAAGAGTGGAGGCTGATAGCAGGGTAATGCAACTCCATCATTTACATGCAGGAGGTGCATCATCCTTAGCTGTTCTAAAGCTAAACAAACTTCTGCGAAGAGGTCACCAGCAGCTATGAAGCACAAAAGAAAATGAAAGAGAATGCATAGTGGTCATGGCTGGAACAGGGCAAATTAGGAAGTTAAAGTTACAAAGGGGTGGAGATGGTCATGACATCATTAACCTAAAATAGCCACATGGCCATATTAGGGTTAATGGCATTGTGTGTTTATATGGCCACACATGGCCATATCAGCTCAATGACATTGACCTAATATGGCATCATCTCCCCTTTGTAAAAGCTCACTGAACCAATAATAACAGCTGGCTACTGGGTTTGGACTTGAACTTAGGTCCAAACAAATGTAAGTCATCCCTATTTAGAGGTAAATATCTTATAACGTTCAAGTATGTTGTGTATTATGTCAAGTGCCCCACCATAAGAGGCCTCAAGGTGGCTTCCTACCTGGATATCCCACCACATCTTCTATATTTATAATGGCTACTTGGTTACTGCTAGTCTTCCTTTTTTTTTTTTTTCAAGATTTTTATTGAAAATTTTCAGTTAGAACAGAAAATGAAAAGGGAACAAACAGGCAAGGGAACATGCAGTATACGTGAACAATACATTGTACATTGATTAAGTGTAGACATATAATCTCTCAATAGTATTGCAGGATCATAGATATACTAATAAAATATCATTGAAAACTGAGAGTGAAATCTTTGAATTCTACCAGTATCTGAGTATATTAAGAGTGTAGTATTTAGACATGTGCATTTGTTTTCGTCCGAATGCATTTTCGTCCTAATTTTGGGTATTTTCGTTATCGTTTTAACAAACGATAACGAACGTGCAGAATCCGAAAACCAAAAGATCCGACATAAACAAATGCTTTATTTTCGTTTTCGTTGTGACAACAGTTCAATATTGGTAGGAGATTCGACATGACGCTGACAATAGTGATCTGTGTCCATCGAACCTGTGGTCGAATGTGCCTAACCTTAGCTCTATTAGTCCAAGATTATTCTACATAGAGAGAAAAGTTTTGACATAGAGAGAAAAGATTCGACATTATAGAGACAATAGCAAAAAAGGTTGAATGTGCCTAACCTATTAGTCCAAGATTATTCGACATAGAGAGAAAAGATTTGACATAAAGATTCGATGAAGCAGTCGGCGCGAGCAGACATTTATGGTCAAATACTCTGCTATAGAAGAATTCTAATGTTGGTTGACTAGTAATAATAATTAATAAATATAATTATTACTAGTGTCATACAACATGGTAGGTAGAACATTCGACTGGAAATGTACAGTTTAGCTGCTCCGTCGAATCTTCTTAGAACATTCGACAGACACCATAAGCCTTCAATGACAGATTCGACCTTAATTATTTCGGCTTTTCGGACGAATGAAATTTTTAACGAAACAAAATAATTAAAAACTAATTTCGAGAGTAACTAAATAAATGTATTTTTTGAACAAAAATGAAATTCCGAAATGAAATATTTCAGTGTGCACATGTCTAGTAGTATTTAGATACAACAATTGTGCGTTCTAGCTTCGCCTCGAGACGCCCCATCTGGGAACACACTGCGTCCCAAAAAAAATCCTAGAAGATAATATGTTGCGATATTTTTATAAATTAGCTAAATTACGTGTCAATATACTGTTACCGTGATGGTTCACATTGCAAATGAACTGTTGAAGGAATACCTATATTTAAACAACAATACAACACAAAATTAGGATGTGAAGGTGGAGCTGGGGATGAACAGAGGATCCAGTTTACGCATCAGTAAGAGCTAATGTGGAGGTCTATTGGTACAGAAATTGGAAAATTTACCCGACTCTATTATACCAGTAGTCAAACCATGGTCTCCAGCGTGGGTATTGTGATTGATAGTTACCTTGAGAGGTAGCAAACATTACTTCATATGAAATATGCAGGTTAGTGGTTCTCAGTACTTCTACAAGGGTTGGAACTTCAATGTGTTTCCAGCGTTTAACTAGTTCTAGCCTAGCACTTAGAAGTATGTGGGAGACTATGTACCTTAATTGAGGTGGAATTGTTTTTCTAAGGATAGAATGGACATTCCTGGATTCTTGTGGAGTTGGGAGCCCGTGATTTGTTCTATAGTGGTGAAAATGGTGGACCAGAGGTGTCGCAGTGAAGGGCATGCCCAGAATATGTGGAACATCGAGCCTCTATTACCGCATTGTCTCCAGCAAAGCGGAGATGATTGGGAGTTAAAACCAGCCATTCTTGTAGGTGTTAAGCACCACCTGAGTTCCCATAAGTTGAAGCTTTTAGTGGCCCTATAGGTGAATGATAATACTGTTTGCCATTGTTCATTGGTGTAGGGAATCATTAATTCTATTTCCCACAATCTCATTGATGGGAATTTAGCAAATATTGATTTCTGGTTCAGGAAGTTATAAAGTAGGGAAATGCCTTTGATAGAGGTGGTGGGATTTGTAAAATAAAGAAATACTCTCCAAGGTATTGAAGTGGAGAGGTCAGGGATATATGCTAATAAGTGTGAAATTTGAATGAAGGTATACATATCATTTGGTTTCAGGCCATACTCGATTTGAATTGCCCTAAAAGACTTGAGTGACGGGCCAATTTGGATATCTTTGACTGTTGTAATACCCTTGGATACCCAGTGTTTAACTTTGAGGTTTGAGAATTAATAATTGTAGGCTGGCAATAGGCAGAGGGATGGATTTAGAGGTTGTGTCCCCCATTGGGGTATTCAGGAATATTTTCCATGCCTGGATAGCGCTAGGCTCTCATAGTAGGTGAGATTCCTATGGGGATCCGGGGCAGGAATCTGCTGGCTAGTAACAATTTGTGTAATTTTGTAATGGGGCATCATTGGTTTGGTTATTGGGGAACCACTGTCTCACTTGGGCTAGAATAGCTGCTTTATAATAGTCCTTAAGTAGAACATGCCCTACCTCCCCAACACTCCAAGATTTAATCAGCTTTGAGAAAGCACATCTAGCTTTTTTCCCTTGCCACATGTATCTGTTTATTATATATTGGGCTTTAGAGAAAAACGATTCAGTGACTGGAATAGGGAGGGTTCGGAATTGGTAAAAATATTGGGGTAATAAGGTAATTTTAAAAGCAGCTAGTCTTCCAGACTAAGTCAGTTCTATGGTATCTAATTTGGCATCTAATTTAGAGTTCAGTTTATGAAAAAGTGGTATATAGTTTGAGTCAATCAATTGTTCTATGGATGCTGTCAATGTTATGCCGAAGTATTGTATTCCTTTAGAGCTCCATGTATACGGGTAGTGCTTTTCAAGCTTAGTTTTCATGGAAGCGTCAATTCCTAGACTTAATATATGGGATTTGCTTTTGTTTACCTTGTAATACGATATACGATTGAACATGTCTAAAGTTTCATGTGCCGCAGCCAGGGAAGAGTCCACTTCAGTCATAATCATGATAATGTCATCCGCGAATAAGCTGATAGTATTAACAGTGTCTCCTGCTGGGAAGCCTTTAATATCTGGGTGGTTTCTAATGTAAATAGCTAAGGGTTCCATTAATAGATTAAATATTAATGGAGAAAGCGGACATCCTTGCCTACTTCTGTTTGATATGGTAAATGTAGTGGATAAACCACCGGATAAATACACTCTGGGTGATGGTTTGGAATATAAAGCCATAATGGCTGTGAGGATATTCCCAACAAATCCAAATGAGTCAAGTACTCTAGCCAGATAAAGCCAATGTATATGGTCAAAGGCCTTCTCTGCAGCTAGTGTCAGAAGCAGAGAAGGCCTTTCATGCATCTCTGCCATATGGATAATGTTAACTAGTCTACTGGTAGTGTCTGAAGTTTGCCTGTTTTTGGTGAAACCCGTTTGGTCGGGATGTATGAGTGTGGACAATAAGGTAACAAGACGCAGGGCTATCAATCTGGCGTATAGCTTTACGTCTATATTCTAGAGTGAAATTGGTCTAAAGTTTGAAGGGGAATTTGGTTCCTTCCCTGGCTTAGGCAAAGTTACAATCAATGCTTCCAACATTTCAGGAGGAAAAGAGGCAGCGGCGGTAGTGAAAATTTGGAGTAAGTATGGAGATAGGAGGGACATGAATTCCTTATAATATTCCCCACTAAAGCCATCAGGGCCGGGTGATTTGTTTGGAGGGAGGGATTCAATGGTTTTGTGAATTTATGATTTCGTAAATGGCAGATTAAGAGAGCATAGCTGATCTGGAGTTAATTTTGGTGTGGGTACTCCTGCTAGGAATTTATTGATTGCTTCTAGGTTTGGTTGGTGCATTGTGGGGTCATTTTTCAAGTTATATAACGATCCATAATAGAAACTAAAGGTGTCTGCTGTTTTTTGGGGGTTGAATTATTTCTGTTTAGTTCCTGGATGAATTATGTAGGGTATTTTAGTCTATATCTGTGCCCTCTAAGGTTCTGCACTAGAAGTTTGCCAGTTCTATTACCATTTACGTAATATATTATCTTTATTCTCTTCGATGATCTCTCAAAGTTGTCTAGTAATAAAAGTCTAAGTTCATACCTGAGCTGCGTTAACTTATTAGACATAATCGGCGTGGTGTTATGTTTGTTTTGGGCTTCTATAATCAAAATTTCTCTTGCGATATCAGTTTACCGCTTTTACCTTTGCCTCTTGGCTTTTGCTCCCAGTTGCACAAATATACCCCTCATGAACGCTTTATGAGCATTCCACAGTATAAAAGAGTCTTATACAGAACCTGCGTTGTTATTGAAGAACTCCTTTAAGTGAGTCCGGAGAGTTGCCTTTGTCTCTTCTTGTTGTAGCAAATACGAGTTGATTCTCCGCATTGGACTCGATTTATAAGAGGTCATGTCTGTTATGAGAAATACAATGGAAGCATGGTCAGACCATGTTATCGAGTTTATGGAAACTGATTTGGTCTGAAGTAGGACTCTTTGATCTACTAAGAAAAGGTCTATTCTAGTATAGATTTGATGAGGTGGGGAGAAGAATGTGAAATCCTTTTCCCCCGGCATGGAAGCATCACCATGCATCGTATAAGTTGTGGGTGTGAATGGAAAGTAGTAGCGTAGCGTTAGAATGCTTAGCGTTAGATGTGGAATCCAATGATGGGTCTGGGGTGACGTTGAAATCTCTGCATACTATCAATAGACGTTTTTGATGGTACTTGATTTTTTTATGGTACTTGATTTTTTTTTATTGGGGGAGTAAACAGTGACTAACATGTATGTATTTGAGTTCAGTTCGCAGAGAAGTATCAGGAATCTGCCATGTGGGTCTTTTATTTCCTCATGGAGCTTAAACACCACTGAGTCTCTGATGGTGATAAGAACTCTGCATTTGCAGTGAAAACAAAGGGGTAATTCTTGTGAGTATATTTAGGTGGTGCTAGTGAGTTGAAGTGAGTCTCTTGTGCACATAAAATGCCGCTGTTATTCAAGAGAGCCTCTTTCCAGAGAGACTCTCAGGTTGGTTGAGCCCTTTGGCATTGATGGATACAATATTAAGTGCCATTTCTAGTTGGTGTTGTGGGCGCTTGGGTAGCACAGGAATCCTGTTTTATGGAGCAAAGTCTCCCTCTATTAGTTGTGTATGGAGTTGTAAGAATTAAGAGAAATTCGTATCCTAGAAACTTGGTATTGTACTCACATTGCGAAATTTGCTTGTTGACCATATGTCCGAGAATTGTCTCAAGGGAAATCCCATTGTAATAGTTTGCGGCTCACTCCAATGGCTGCTGAGATGGATCTTTTGTTGTCTTAGCTCCGTCATCATTCAGAAAATCAGAAAAAGAAATAGAAAGATAAAAACAAGAAAAACAATGCAACAAGTAAAGCAGTGTAGAACACCTGTCTCGGTGTAACAAATGTAGAAGGTGTAAAACACCTAGGGGCAGCATTCTGCTGTTAGGTATTGTTGGGGGATTAGTTCAACCTTACAGTACCTGACACTGTCCTCACAGGGAATAGAGAACTAAGGTAGACTATCCGGTCCTATTCACAGGTGTGATTTTGCAGTTTTTGCATTTACTTATTTCCACTCTCGCTCAATCTGGCATGGGTAGTGGGGTTTTCGTCATCTGGTTCAGGAAGAATGCCCCACTCCTTCAGGAGAGCAATCCCTTTTTCTAAGGAGGTTATTGCGTAAGTATGATTCTCTCTGGTTATGGTAATTTTCGTCGGGTAACCCATCTATATGCACTTTTGTGATTGCGTAGAACTTTGGTCAGTGTATTTAAGCTTTTTCTTTTCTGAAGTGTGTATTGCAACAGATCAGCAAAGAACTGTAAGCTACTGAGTTGGGATTTGGTCTTGCTTCCTCATAAATGTCATTAGATATTCTTTCACGTGGAAGAAATGTAAACGCAGGAGCACATCTCTGGGAATGTGATCGGACAAATGAGACGATTTAGGCAGGCGGTGGATCCTGTCTATAGTAACGTCTAAGTCCGTGAGACTTGGTATGAAGTTTTTAAACAATGTTGTTGTATAGAGGGCAAGGTCGGTTATCTGCACTGATTCAGGGATCCCTCTTATTTTCAGGTTGTTTCTTCTCGGCCTATCTTCCATGTCCGCTAGCTTTGCATTGATCCACTCATTCTCACCCTCCTTCTCATCATAGGCATCAACCAGGTCATTTATGGTGTCAGCGTATTCACCCATTTTAGCCTCAATGTGATCCACTCTATCCCCCACTGCTTGTATGTCTCTATTGAATCTGTGCATGTATGAGGCCATATCCGTATGGACCCGTATCTAACACGGATTGATTCTGTGTGGGGAAGGATTCAATGGCTTCTGGCATTTCTCTAGTGTCCTCCCCTGAATCTGACACAGGGCTCACCCCCGGACCTAATCCGGTGCCATCCAGCCTGGGCCTGGATTTAGCTGGGCTGTTAGATGATGGAGTGGGAGGATAAGGGTGCTGGCTTGAGGTTGATGTGTGTTTGGGAGGGTGATTACCTTTTGTTGAGGCTTTTTTCTGATTCGTGGCAGCCGGAGGAGTGTAGGCCTCGGTGCCATCTTGCCTACCCCTGCCAGCGGTTGGTGTGAAGAAGTTCATCAGGCAGTGAGGCCGTCTATCATTGCTCCACTTGTTGGGCATGTTCCCAGAGGTGTTCGGGGCTGAATCGCTGAAAATTCGGTGTGAAAGGGCGCCGTGGATGGGCTGCTGAATTGCGCTGATTCCCAAGACAGCGGAGCTCCGGGATTATGCGACCATCTGGCTCCGCTACAGGCCACGCCCCTGTCTTCCTTTTTTTAATAAATCCATACATTTTAACAGTTAGGCCATTACAATACCCACAAGTTAGAAATGCTAGATGGCTATCTATTTTGATTTAAAGTTCTATTAAACCTAAAAGTGACCATTTATTTTATTGCAGCTCACCATTTCCTAGATGTAATGGCTGCATTTTCTTTCTTTCTTTCTTCTTCATAATTCATCCTCTCTCTTTATTGCCCCTACCTTTATATCTGTGCTTCTTGCCTTTCTTTCTTTTATCTCCCACTACTCTGTCCTGCCCTACCCCTCCAAGTAGGCCTACTGGCCCATACTTAACCCCTTCCCCTTATATACATTGTCCATTCTATTGTTATACAGTATATAGTTTATAGATTGTCATATACTTTCTTGGACCATTAAAAATCTATAAAGAGTTATTGAGACAAAAAAAAATCTAGTGATTGGCAAGCTGCAATACATTACATTTTCAGTTTTGGGTTTAATATCGCTTTAACGAAGAAAAAAAGTCACAAAGTAAAATAAATAAAACACCTGTACTCTGTTGCAGTGTATTTAGTCTGGCTGCTTTCCAGTCTTTGAGAAATGCATACTTCATTCTCAGCAACAGCCTTGATTTCTAAACGGCTGTTTAAAAAATGAGTACTGCCGTTGGATTATTCCCCTAACTGTACGGGCGCTAATTGGAGAAAAGATATTTTAATTACGAAACCAGAAAAGGGAATTGTGCCTGATTTAATGCCAGGAGTTAAACAGCACTGCTTGTCACATGTACAGCATGGGCTAGCTCTACCTCTGATGTCAGACACGCTACACTATTCCAGCCCTCCATCTTGGGTGACCCTCCTGGATCCCAGCATGACATGCTCATAAGCTTGTCATTCTGATATGTGACGTGCACAGTTTTTCAGTGTGTAGATATGCCGCCAGCTCTCTAATACTGATCCTCATACTGTGCATTCGCTACTATCAACTGGCACACAGCTGTAGCTGTCTTATACAATCCTCTCATCACGTGTGGGTTTCTGACATGTCACACACAGGGTGCCATCCCTTTGCACACAATACATCTGTTATTTCAAATGTTGACTGTTATTTCCTCAAATTTTGCAAGGTTAGTGAAATTACTGAAGGCAATAATTGTAGACTATTGACGCTATATTTTAGATTTATGGGGAGGTAATTTACTTTATGATGTATGTATTGCTAGCATAGCTTTTTATGTTATTGGGAGTCATTGTTTTCCATACAATCACAGAAAATTAGTTTATTACCTACATACAAAAAACTTTAGCTCCTCTTGCCCAGTCTGCCAAGCTTTTCCCACATTTAAATCATATAAATGTCATATATTTGTTATGTGCCTTACATTTGCACTGAATTCCATTCACCACTGGGAGACTATCAGACGCCAATATTAGGATTTCAATAAAGCCACAATCTGTGTAAAAGAAGAATATTATCCATGGGTCACACTGCTGACTAAAGCTTGTACACGTATAATGACATTATAATACACAAAAGTGAATGTGTTGCTTATAGCATCCAGGCAGGTTTAAGCTTTTAATAAAAATATTAATAAACCTTGGGCCAATCAACACATATATAAATAAAAAAATAATAAATTAACTAAATATAATTGTAAAGCTACTATCCCCATTGTGTAAACAAAACACTATGTGAAATGAAAATTAAATGAGGGGCCATTATACTCAGGGGATAGTATATTCCTGAGTGATATTAAAACTGAGATGTTCAATATATATTGTGTAGCATATCAATAAACACATAAATCAAAAATGCTTAAAAAACATAAAGTGGATCAAATAGTTAAAGTGCTTCAAATAAAGTTCATTGTGTCCTTATGCATAAATATTCGTGACTCTTCAGTGTGAGATATAATTACACCATCACAACCATTAACATTCACACCCAATGTGCTCTGATGGAATATCACTCATCTAACTACCATGACATCTTCAACTAAAAATAAGGTGAATCAACGCTTAAATTCAGTTTTTTTATAGCTTCTTTACAGATGTAACACCGTTGTCATGGGTCCAAGACTTGACACCATAACGGAGTGGAGTGTTTGTATATACAACCACATGAGTAATTTTTATTCTGTCTGTTTTTAAACAGTGTTTAAATAAAGCATTGTTATTTTATTGTACACAGTCATTTCCTTATGTTTTCCCAATCTATGGGGGTATTAATGGAGGTTATTGCTGGCCCTGACACCTGATTAGGATTATCATACTTGCCACTCACACTATCAATTAAATGAGCATATATAGCATACTTTACTCCCACAATCTTTTGACTATAACCCAATGCCCTACTTCAGGGGTGCCCAACCTTTTGAAGAGCGAGGGCCACTTAAGCAACTTGGTACCCCATCGCAGGCCACTTAAGCGACTTGGTAACCAGTCCCGGGCCACAATGAATGGAGCGTGTGGATGACAGGTCCATGTCCACTCTGCATATGCAGACACAGACACAGGTGCAGTACACCTGTGGCTTTCCTGTGGGTTAGCTGCACTTTACCATAGACTTATATTATATCTTCCAGATGTATTGGACTTTCTGAAAGCGCACCAAACCCGCAGGTAATAACAGAAGTCTGTGGCTCAGTGCAGGTAACCCGCAGGTGCACCTGGGGGATCAGTTTGAAAGCAGCCCGGTAACCACTGCAGAACAGATATGCCCAAATTTTTGCACTGTGATTTTAGTAATAAACTTACCTTTAATGACAGTCTTCCATTCAGGTATCGCAGGCTGTTACTGTCAAAGGCAGAGCACATTTGGTATCACTCCATCTGTGACAGGAGCCGGCTCTATACAGGCAGCATTGGCTTACGCGGCTCTTCTCTGCAGCTGCTTGCTTACTCTACCGCCGGCTTCATTCACAACACTGATGCTCTGGAATGGCAACCTGTGATCTGTGCTTGCCATCCCAGAATAGGAGGTCACAGGGCACATTAGAGGGCTCCACGGGCCACATGTGGCCCCTGGGCCACTGGTTGGGCACCCCTGCCCTACTTAATCTAAAACATAATAATTAAAGGGGGCACATCACAAGCCACACATCATGAAGCAAAACTGTGACAGTTGTAATTCATAGTATGCCTTGAATGCAACCGTTTTGAGAAACAGTTAAATCAATAGATATAAAAGCAATAATGCAGCGCTAAATATCAAAACATGTGATAAACATGTGCAAAAATTCAAATAAATTAAATATAAATAAATATAATATATAAATATAAATAAATAAATGTCCACAGAAGTGCAAGTCTTTAGTAGGTTTAGTAGGTTGAGATGTCCCACGTGCCATGAAGGTGTAGGAAGTAGGAAATACGATAGAATGGGTGACACCGACCAAAATCAACAAGCCCGAACCCCCGCATCCAACCAGAGTGGGTGAGAGGGAATGGGAGGGGCACAGAAGATTTTACTATGCAATGTGCTATGTTGTTATCTATATGATTTATGTAAATATGGTTTGCAACATGTTCCTGATACGTTTACAATTCTATGTAACTATTGCTACATGTTATAGTACTCAATGGTGAAACTATGTTTTTTAACATTGACTAATTTGATCAAGCCATGTCATATACCTCACTCAAAGTCCTAACCCCCCCCCCCCCCTCATTTTCATGTAAAGATATAGGGATGGAGGCATGTGGCTCTATAGGCCTCATTAAAAGTCGCCACAAAAAAAAAAATCACATTTAAAAACAGGTCTTCATGCTTGTGGACTTTTTCCTTTACTTATTATACTCAAACCACCAGCATATCATCATTAAAGCATTTGTCTGTTGTTGCCCTATGTTTTTTTATGTAGTACAGAGGTTTGTTTGAGAACCTTAGTGAACAAACATCATCATGAAGGCCAAGGAACACAACAGACACATGTTTTACTTCAGCAGGGATAGGGAAGCTGGTCAGAGTTGATGGGAAGATGGATGGAGCCAAATACAGGGCAATCTTAAAAGAAAACCTGTTAGGGTCTACAAAAGACTTGAGACTGGGGCGGAGGTTCACCTTTCACCAGGATAACGACCCTAGACATACAGCCAGAGCTACAATGGAATGGTTTGAATCAAAGCATATTCATGTGTTAGAATGGCCTAACCAAAACCTAAGTCAAAAACCAGACCTAAATCCAATTGAGAATCTGTGGCAAGACTTGAAAATTGCTGTTCACAGACCCTCTCCATCCTATTCCTATAAAAAACAAACATTCATGTTAACCACTTCAATACCAGACACTTAGACACCTTCCCGCCCAAGCCAATTTTCAGCTTTCAGCGATGTCGCAATTTGAATGACAATTGCGCGGTCATGCTACACTGTACCCAAACAAATTTTTTATCATTTTGTTCCAACAAATATAGCTTTCTTTTGGGGGTATTTGATCACCTCTGCGATTTTTATTTTTTGCGCAACAAACAAAAAAAGACCGAAAATTTTGCAAAAAAACAAGTTTTTTTTATTTGTCACTGTTAATTTTTTTTGTAAATAAGTGCGTTTTTTCTTCTTCAATGACGGGCACTGATAAGGCGGCACTAATGGGCACTGATAAGGCGGCACTGATGGGCACCGATGAGGTGGCACCAATTAGGGGGTGGCACTGATGATGGGCACTGATAGGCGGCACTGATAGGCACTGATAGGTGGCACTGATGGGCATTGATAGGTGGCACTGGTATGCGGCACTGATGGGCACTGATGGGCACTCAGGTGGCACTGATGGGCACTCATAGGCGGCACTGACGGGTACTTATGGGTGGCACTGATGCACACATAGGTGGCACTGATAGGTGGCATGGATGGGCACTGATAGGTGGCATGCATGGGCACTGATAGGTGGCATGCATGGGCACTGATAGGTGGCATGGATGGGCACTGATAGGTGGGCATGGGTGGGCACGGATGGGCACTGATAGGTGGCACTGATGGACGCTGATGAGTGGCACTGATGACACTTATGGGTGGCATTGCTGGGCATCCCTTTTTTTTACTTTTTTTTTAATTAAATATGATGTGCCAATCAGTGCCCATCTGTGGGCACTGATTGGCATATTTTTTGAATTTTTTTAACATGTGGATGGCCATGGGGGATGTACCTGGCCATCCACATGCTGGGGGCTTCCCTGGTGGTCCTGCCCTGGTGGTCCTGGGGGCTTCCCTGGTGGTCTAGTGTGGGCATCTGAGGGGGGGCTGCGCTGATAAACAATCAGCGCATACCCCCCCTGTCAGGAGAGCCGCCGATCGGCTCCCCTCTACCCGCGTCTGTCAGACGCGAGTGAGGAAAAGCCGATCAACGGCTCTTCCTGTGTACATCGTGATCAGCCGTGATTGGACACGGCTGATCACGTGGTAAAGAGCCTCCACCGGAGGCTCTTTACCGAGATCAGTGTAGCGGTGTGTCAGACTGACACACCGCTCCACCGATCGCCGCGATGCGCGCCCCCACGGGCGCGCGGCGGCTGTTATCCTGAAGGACGTCATATGACGCCCAGTCAGGATAACGAAACCACTTCCCGGACGTCAATCTGCTATTGACCGGGCGGGAAGTGGTTAAACAATGTTTACCCTTGGATTATGTTTATGGTGCAATGCTAATGTGACTCCAGGGTTTAAGAGCCTATTGGGAAGCAGCAAGTAAGGTCTACAGTACTTTGAATCAACTTCCATAGATATTATGCTCCCCATAATTTCTTGGCTACATTTATTTATAGCAAGTTTTGTTGTTATGTTACAAAATATCCACCTGTAAATTACACTGATCAAAATAAAATTATAAACGACAGAATGATTATTGCACAGGTGTGCCTTAGGCTGGCCACAATAAAAGGTCACTCTAAAATGTGCAGTTTCACTGTATTTGGGGGGGGGGGGGTCCGAAAATCAGTCAGTATCTGATGTGACCACCATTTGCCTCACGCAGTGTCTCCTTCACATAGAGTTGATTGTGTTGTTGATAGTGGACTGTGGAATGTTGGTCCATTCCTCTTTAATGGCTGTGCGAAGTTGCTGCATATTGACAGGAACTGGAACACGCTGTCGTATACACCATTCCAGAGCATCCCAAACATGCTCGATTGTTGACATGTCTGGTGCTGACCATGCAGGAACTGGGATGTTTTCAGCTTCCAGGAATTGTGTACAGATCCTTGCAACATGGAGGCATGCATTATTATGCTGCAACATGATTTGATGGTTGTGGATGAAAGGCACAACAATGGGCCTCAGGATCTTGTCACGGTATATCTGTGCATTCAAAATCCCATCAATAAAATGCACCTGTGTTTGTTGTCCATAGCATATGCCTGCCTATACCATAATCCCATCGCCACCATGGGCCACTCGATCCACAATGTTGACATTAGCAAACTGCTTACCCACACAACGCCATACACGCTGTCTGCCATTTGCCCTATACAGTGAAAACCGGGATTCATCCATAAAGAGAACACCTCTCCAAAGTACCGGACGCCATCGAATGTGAGTATTTCCCCACTCAAGTCGGTTACGACGACGAACTGCAGTCAGGTCGAGACCCCGATGAGGACGACGAGCATGCAGATGAGCTTCCCTAAGATGGTTTCTGACAGTTTCTGCAGAAATTCTTCAGTTATGCAAACTGATTGTTGCAGCAGCTGTCCGGGTGGCTGGTCTCAGACGATCGTGGAGGTGAAGATGCTGGATGTGGAGATCTTGGGCTGGTGTGGTTACACGTGGTCCACGGTTGTGAGGCTTAGATGTACTGCCAAATTCTCTGAAACACCTTTGGAGACGTCTTATGGTAGAGAAATGAACATTCAATTCAAGGGCAACAGCTCTGGTGGACATTCCTGCTGTCAACATGCCAATTGCACGCTCCCTCAAAATTTGCTACATCTGTGGCATTGTGCTGTATGATAAAACTACACATTTTAGAGTGGCCTTTTATTGTGGCCAGCCTAAGGCACACCTGTGCAATATTCATGCTGTCTAATCAGCATCTTGATATGCCACACCTGTGAGGTGGATGGATTATCTCGGCAAAGGAGAAGTGCTCACTAACTCACTTTAGACAGATTTGTAAACAATATTTGAGAGAAATAGGCCTTTTGTGTACATAGAAAAAGTCGCAGATCTTTGCGTTCCGCTCATGATAAAATGGGGCAAACACAAAAGTGTTGCATTTATAATTTTGCTCGTGTAGAATGAATTCAGTATGGAATATTATTGAGTTCAGAGTTTGTGGCTTATAGTTTTTTTTAAGTTTATTTTTATTTTAATTTTTTTTTAAGGTTCACAATTATAATATGGTTATTCACAGGACTTTACAATTTGTTTTATATTAGGTATCAAGAACATTCTTTATACAAGATAGTGTAAAGATAAACAATTCAAAAACAAAAAGTTATCCAATTAGGTAAGTAAAATCCTCTTTTAATTGCGTTCTAAAAAACGTTATCATAAGCTGTATTGAAATTCCTTTAGACATTCATTTTCTAACATGTGTTATGTCTTACCCATAACTGTATTGACAATGTTATAAATATAAGATAAATACATGTTTTATTATCATTTCAGCTTATATGAATAAAATAAAACCAAAGTAAGTTAAAAAAACTCATCAAAGAAATGAATGTAGAAAAAGTAAGTGTAGTAAAACATTAATACTATTAAAAATTAAAAGAAAAATCTGTTATTAATACTTTAACAGTTCTTATTTGTTTTCCACAGAGCTTAAATTTCAATGGCCCACAATTTTCTTCAAATGCAACAAGTTTCAAATTATTTGAAGGAAAAATAAAGTCCAAAACTAATTCAGCCATGGATAAAAGTAATTCTTTGTGTGTTTCCCCAAGGACATCATTATCTGGAATAGGAAAAGAGAGGTGTGTAAAACATATTATGTTTTTTAAATGAAAATAAAAACGACATACATTTTTGAATAACAATTTTCTTTTCATAGAAAAATAAAAATCAACCCACAAAGTTACAAAAGAGTGGCTAGGGGTGTGATCCTGATGATGATATGAATGACAATGATATGAATGTGCCAAAAAAGATGCCTGCTCAGGTAATACAATATACCATGTAGCTAGCAGCACAAGCATTGATGTTGTATGTACTGAAATATTGTATCAACCTTATGCAGATACTACTGTCTAGTGACAGTAGTAGTGGCAAAATGAAGTTGACCTTCCAGTGTTAAGAATCTCAAATTTTCACACCATGAAAATCTTGCTCTTGTATCAGATTTGGTTCCAATTTATGATATATTGACTGGTGGAAATATGTTTAAATCTGAAACAGCATAGAAGTGAAAATGGTGGGAGAAAATCATGCAAGAAAACACGAGGAAAAAAATGTCAACAAAATAAATATAAAAGAATAAAAAAAAAAAAAAGTAAATATGAAAAAGAAATTGGCTTTGGACATCAAAGAACAATACTGTAAACCTGAACTTTCGAATGCTATAATTTCCTATGTAAAATGTCTAATCTATGGTTGAAATTTTACTTTTTCATGCCCCATGGAAGTCACTGTTTGTGGATCTTATTTTCAAATTACTAATTTTGATTTCAGGAAAACATAACAGGTGTTTTTCTGGACCTAAATTCTATTTTTTGACAATAAGAAAATGTTTTGATTAGGAGACTATTGTTGGAATTGATAAGAATTTTGAAACCTTAAGCCATCATTTTTTTTTTTTTTCTGCTTTGAGGAATGTACCGTATTTTCCGGACTATAAGGCGCACCGGATTATAAGGCGCACTAGCAATGATCGGCTGTTAATGGGGATATTTCCATATATAAGGCGCACCGGACTATAAGGCGCATTTAATATATGTGCACGCCTCCTGACTACGATGGCCGTAATGCCCAATCCAAGAAGTGCAGCTTCGTAGGATTACCAAAGCTAGGAAGCTGCACTGCTTGGATTGGGCATTACGGCCATCGTAGTCAGGAGGCGTGCACATATATTCGTTCGTTTTCTATACTGTACTAGCTGCCCCAAAAATGGCTCCTGTTAAGAGACATGCTTATGATGCGGATTTCAAACTCATCGCTATCAGTCACGCAGTAGAACAACCTGAGAGAGGTTTACGGTAAGAGACCGGGTGGCTTTTTCCACAAATCTCTATCCCTATTGATCTGTGACTCCATGTGCGCCCATCTGACAGATACTGTCAAACCCCAAGTGAAAAAAAACGAATACGGTGCTTGCCATCATTCCGGGTGCATTAACCAAAGAACTCCAGCGATGTCAACAGGTCATATATAAGGCGCACCGCATTATAAGGCGCACGGTCGATTTGTGAGAAAATTTAGGGGTTTTAAGTGCGCCTTATAGTCCGAAAAATACGGTAGTCTATCCCTATGTGTTAGAGGTACAATTTTAGGAGAAGGATGGGTGTCGTGATTTTTTGATATGGGGTAGAATATTTGGTTCCAATACCAACACAGGGACTTGAAGTATCATAGTGAGTGGGAGTGGGAGCTGATGGGCCTACAGATTCTCTAGCACTAGAAAGAATAAGAGGGGTAAAATTTAAAGCGGTTCTGCACTCTGAAAAAAAATTTTTTTTTTAAGGATGTAATATAAAGTGTGCTTACCTTTATTAGGGGACTCACCTGTTCCATCTTCCATCTCGATCGCTGCCGGTTTTCGTCCGATGAAGTTCCTCGTCTTCTTCTTTAGTGCTGGGGGCCATCTTGCCTGTGGGCATGTGAAACACCCACAGGGACTTTAGATGGCCCACCATGCACTGCCGTTACTCGCGCGTGCGCAGTAACGGCTCATCTGCCGAGATCTCACGAGATTTCGGCAGATGCGGCCGAAATCTCGGGAGATTTCGGAAGATGTGGCCGAAATCTCGCGAGATTTCGGAAGATGCCCGCACTGACTCCTGGGATCAATGACACCAGATCCCAGGAGACAGTGCGGCGTGACGACGATCGACGCAAGACCCCGCCCGCCGCCGCAGAGGGAGAAGACCGGAAGTCTTCAATTACAAGGTAAGTAAAAAAAAAAAAAAAAAAAAAACATTTCATTTAGTACTCTTTGCCTGATTTGGAAGGCAAAGAGATTTACTAAATGAAATGAGTGCAGAACCGCTTTAAATAACTTATATGGAGTGATGTACTGTCATGAATCTTCTTTTGTAACAGCTCACAGTGGTTTGCACATTGAGTTGCCTTATAAGTTAAAACTGTCAAAGCAATCTCCAGGGAAAAATGCTTTATTTTATACTTTCTTCTATGCCCAGCAAATCTTTTTTTTTTTTTTTTCTTTACAAGCAGGTTGCATTAATTACCAGCTGTAAATTCTGGTCACTCGGATTATATGCATTACAGGTTTCTGCCTTACTCTCCCCCAGGCCATTCATAAAACAAACACAGCACAAAGCTTTACTTTGTGAATGACCAGGAGACGAGGGAGGTGAAGACATGAAAGTAGCAATGGATCTATAAGACCTGTAGAAAGGCAGTACCTCCTTCAGCATCTAAACAAGAAGAATTGTTTAGTATATAAAAAAGCGTTCATCACAGGAGAGTGCTTTTCTGCATTCCAGTCATCAAACTCACATGAGTGTACACTCCAGGATCCGTCCAGGTTTTGGTCCCTGTGAATTGTCTACTTCAAATGTTTTGATCTTTCAAAAAGAAAGTGTTTGATAAAAATGATATCAGACTTGGTCAAAATGTAAGTGTTTATGTAAGATTTGTGTTGCTTTCCTATGATTCATGTTAAAAAGTGTTAGAACACATGATATCTCTATGAAGAAGGCTCTGCATGCCCCATTTGATGGCCATGTTTACCCACAGGGAAATGCACAGATACCAGCTCCAGGATGTTTGGGCCATGTACCTGCACCCACACGGATGTCACGTTGGGAGCAGTGGCTTTGTCTGTTCAGCCACTACATTACCATAGACAGCAATAGGACTGCTTGCATGGGGTTACTTTTGCATCCCCATGTGGGTAAACATGACCGTCACACAGGGAACTCATTGATACGCCTGTGTGAACAAAGCCTGGGGCTGGGTTCACACTAGAGCATGGAGTAGCTCACAGCAGGTGGTCTGGTGCATCTCCATTCACCGGTTCAGGTCTTATTTTAGCCCAAATTTGTGGCTGAATTCAGACCTGACCAAAAGACGCACAGGACTCCTGTGCAATTCACACCGAAGCCGATCAGGAGATGTGTGAACCGGCTCCATAAAGAACCGGTCACAATCTCCTGCTATGCGAAATTGGATGGGGGGAAACCTGCATCCAATTCGCAATAGTGTGAACCCAGCCTCAAACTTGTAGTAACATCTCAGAATTTCTTACAACGTTTGTTGTGACATTTGACATTTATGGAGGCTGTACATTCTAAAGAAGGTTGAATTAAAATCAATTCAAATACATTGACAGTCACAATTACACATTTTGACATTAATAAATAAAAAAAAGTCTAAATGAAGCATTCATGCACTTTGTTGCCACACTCATCCTCGTGAGGTTATACTGCAGCAAAGTCATCCTCATTGGTGACAACTTCTACATTCTTATCAAATTCAAGACCTGAATGACTAGCCATGTTAAGTAAAACACAGCTTCCCAAATACGTGTACACTTCTCCAATAGGGATTAGCCAAACTTACCTGGGTTCAGTTCGAGGTGTGTTTGCAGGACATGACTAAAATTCTGGTGCAGAATCTGAACCCTATTGATGTTAAAAGAAACAGTGGGGGGGAGGGGGGTGCCACTCTAAGTGTAGTATTAAAATGGAAACATTTATTTCACAAGATTAAAAACACTTACAAGATATAAGTGGAAGTCATGCTCATCATAAATATGCAGTCCTGGCAGTTCTAATGCGTCCCACAGACTCCAGACACAATCTGGATTGCTGGAATAGAGTCTGGTTGGTGTTGTGCTGAATGGCTATGCTTTAGGGGAACCAGGAAGCGGTCAGCTCCACTCTGACCAGTTTGAACCGCGGAAGCGGAAATGTCGTCACCAGCGTGGGGTGAAAGGAAGGGAGCAGGACTGTCTGTGTGTATGAGAGGATATGCACTCAGAGCTCACAGCTCCTTCTACTGGCCTGTTGTTCTCTGGAGGAAAGCAACATTAAATACACTCTCATGAGCATAACTTCCCCAGCCATAGAACTACAATGGTCAGTGAACTCAAAACAATGGGATAAAGGAATTAAAAAACTTAAATAGTAAAATATAGGTCTAATAATATATAATGTAGTGCGCATAGCCTCTCATACACACAGACAGTCCTGATCCCTTCCTCCCGCCCCGTGCTGGCGTGGAGCTGACCACTTCCTGGTTCCCCTAAAGCACAGCCATTCAGCACAACACCAACCAGACTCCTTCCCAACAATCCGGATTGTGTGTGGAGCCTGTGGGACTCATTAGAACTGCCAGGACTGCATATTTATGATGAGCATGACTTCCACTTATATCTTCTAAGTGTTTTTAATCTTGTGCAATAAATGTTTCCATTTTAATACTTCACAGAGTGGCGCCTCCCCCCCGGGCAATCTTCTATTGGCCCGGGCAATCTTCTGGGACCTGTGACATGTTCCAGAAGATTTAAAAAGTAGAAATATCCGCGCTTAGGATTATAGGAACTGCTGCCCCCCTAAAAAACTACACCTAAATGTAGTAAGAGTGAATTGAGAATAAAAATGAGGGGTGTTGGCGCTGTTCAGGGGTAAAATTATATAAGGAGTAAAAGTATTAAAAATGTGAAATAAGTAAGTAAAGTCATATATGCAGGTGCAAAAAAACGCAAAGGCTGGATGAATGAGTTGGCAATAGTATAGCAACAAAATTACACTAATTAAAAGTGTATAAATAGATCAAAGTGTTCAGTGAAAACACAGCGATAAATAGATAAGAGGACAATTTAAATATAGAAAAGTGCACGTGCATAAATATGTGCAAATAAAGTTATAGCAGTGTTAAAAAATAATAATAAATGAATAAATAAATAAATATGCTGCTAAACCATAAACAAATGAGGTGCAAGTATGCTATACATGCTAAGCTCAAATTCTGATGTGACTAAGACGAGGTGGTAAAATATAAATAGTCCAATGAGTTCAAATGGCATATAAATCTGTGAATATCCAGTAAAACAGTAATTGGTGTAAAAATCCAAAAAATTCCAGTGATGTTATATGGTGATAACAAATATGATAAGTATCAATGAATGGTGGTAAAATTTATATTCCAATCAGTAATAGCTAGGCAGTAGGCACTCTGCCCTATGATGGGTGCAAGGAAGCTGTAGGCAAAAAATCAATGGATGCAATCTGCACCCAGTAAATGGTGTGATTGTTCTTGATTGTGTGTTGGGAAACTAGTAGCTGCGGGGGTCCCGTACTCCCCTCCTTCCGACTGTGCCCCTAATGTGCTTGCACTCACCAGAGTGCCCAACCCCTGCAGGGGTAATGGGCATGGAAGTGGGTATCCACACGGATTCCTCTTGTCCGGGTCAGGGGTATCCTTCGTCTCCAGGGGGGTCCGTGCCGACTGGATCCACGTTCTTTAGCTGTCCGGTGTGCTCAGATGGAAAGAGTATGGGGAAGGGGTGGAATCATAGTGTAACTCAGTTTTTTTTAAAAAGTTCCAAAATTTATTTAATGAATGCAATAAAATAGTCACCCACCAAGTGGTATGACTAGGATTCAAAAAAAGGGGCTAACAAGCCCGTACAACAGCAAGTATAAGAACCGGCGTTGATGCACAGCCCTTCCGGGTATGAGGCGTGTGTTCCACGGCCGAGTACGCTCAAAAACCGGAAGTGGAGGCTGGCCGGATGTGACGTATTGCGTACCACGATAGTCCCGCCTCTGTTCCAGAAGATTGCAGGGAGGGAGGGGGAGAGGTTAATTTCCTTCCGGCGCAGCGGAGCCAGGGGATGAAGTGGGAGCTGGGTACCTGTAAAAACAGGGGTCACCTGCACTTAAAGCGTAAGTTCAATTTTTGGGTGGAACTCTGCTTTAAACAATTTGGTTGCCAAAGCAATAAGAACAGAAATACATGTACATTTAAAGCAGAACTCCATAAAGATATGCCTCTATAAACTATTAAGTGCAAAAAAATGTCCTTCTGTGCAGGTATGTTAACAGGATTAATCGCTTCTCTTTCCTGTGAAATCCATAAATTTGCATATGCTGAATTTAAACAGCTAAAGCTGTACTTCCATTGCTTCAGCTATGAGAGGAGTAGTTCTCATGCAAGTGTAGCGCTACCCTTGTTAGGGCCACCGGTAGAAACCATACCCCACTGGTTGCCCGACTCTGCAAGTCCTCCGACACATTTGAAACCCTGGGTACAGCCGTTTTTACCAACTGTCACCAAAAATAATGATCTTACACAATGCTAGTGAGGCAACTTAGATTTGTTTACTAAAGGCAAAAATGGCACATGAAAAAGCATAACAGCACTGTACGTCATAAAGGTTAGCCATAATACCACCCTAGTATACAATATGATTGTGCAATCAAAGACCTCTACTACTACAGTGAAAATATAACTCTCCTAATTCCTTGAGGCCTATGCGAACAGGCAGCAGAGAGGCAGGAGACTGACACTTAAGAAAACTATGTCAGACCACTCTCCTCTATCTCCTCAGCTCACAGGCACTTAACATCAACTACTGACAAACATTCAGCAAACTGTTGTATTTAGGTTGTCTGGCTCCTTTAAATAGAGTTCCAGAGAAATGTGAGCAGACCACTTATACTAAATAATATTAGTCTCTTAGTAAGATCAGGAAAGAACAAAAAGGGGTTAATGATAACTCAGTGGAATCTGGCAAATCTTCAGCTAGCACTCAAGAATGATGAAGGAAATAATTATTTGGTGGTGGAACAGAGCAAATGTATCTGTTGTGCAATCAACTCTTTGTAAGTTAAACAGGAAAAGTTTGCAATTACAAACACCTGGTCACCATATATATTGCTTCAACAATATTGTATCCAAAGCGGATTTGCCTTTAGTAAATGAACCCCAATGTTTCTAGCTTTGTAAAAAATTCTCATCCTTGTTCCTTGTAACACATGTTAAAAAATAAATAAATAAATAATTGTATCAGTTGTTTTGAATAAAACCTACAATAATCTATTCTAAATAGCAACTAAAAGTATGTTTATATATCAACACCATAGACAACCTCATATCCTGTCCAACTGTTGACTAGAATGCAATGGTCCTTAGAATAAAGCTTTAACCACTTGCCGACCACCTCACACAGATATACTGCAGCAGAATGGCACGTACAGGCAAACGTACCTATACGGCGGCCTGCGGGCGCACATGCGGAGGCGGCAAGCTCTGTCAGCCAGGTCATGGGTCCCACAGGAAGAACGGGGAGATGCTAATGTAAACAAGCATCTCCCCGCTCTGCCTAGTGACAGTGTCACTGATCTCTGCTCCCTGTGATCAGAGCAGAGATCAGTGACGTGCCACAAAAAGGCCACACCCCCCACAGTTAGAATCACTCCCCAGGACACACTTAACCCCTACACTGCCCCCTAGTGGTTAACCCCTTCACTGCCAGTGTCATTTACACAGAAATCAGTGCATTTGTATAGCACTGATTGCTGTATAAATGAAAATTGTCCCAAAAATGTCCGATGTGTCGGCCATAATGTCACAGTCATGATAAAAATCGCTGATTAACAAAAATGCCATAAAACTATCCCCTATTTAGTAAATACTCTAACTTTTGCGCAAACCAATCAATAAACGCTTATTGCGATCTTTTTTAACCAAACATATGTAGAAGAATACGTATCGGCCTAAACTGAGGAAAAACATTTTTTTTATAGATTTTTGGGGGATATTTATTATAGCAAAATGTAAAAAATAATGTGTTTTTTTCAAAATTGTCGCTCTTTTTTTGTTTATAGCGCAAAAAATAAAAACCGCAGGGGTGATCAAATACCACCGAGAGAAAGCTCTATTTGTGGGGAAAAAAAAGACATCAATTTTCTTTGGGAGCCATGTCGCACGAACGTGCAATTCTCAGTTAAAGCAACGCAGTGCCGAATCGCAAAAAGTGCTCTGGTCAGGAAGGGGGTAAATCCGGGGCTGAAGTGGTTAAAAAAGCCAAGCAACGGATAAAGCAACCCTGAAAAGCAGGTTATGAGAACAAGATAAAACACAGGGCAGTAAATGCGAATTATGATCTATATTAAATATATGTTTCTTCAAACAGAATCCAGTGGAATGTTAACTATTCGGTTTAGCAATAAAACATACCTTTGTAACAGTACATTTTCACAGATCTCCTGCTGCTTGTGAGATTTTTCTCTATCAGAGTTAAATAATTTCTGCAATAAATGAATATTTTCTGTGCTCTCTATAGATTAAGAATCACAATAAGAGCAAGAAAATTAACACTGTCAGCTAGACTTGGAAAGGCTTATCGCCATATCGTGTTATAGATAATGTTCCCCAACTGTTTGTAAAAACAGCAGACTTTGCAAGGCGTTTCTATAGAATGGAGAAAAAAAATATTCTTCAAAACAGCAGCTTACATGGCAGGAAAAGCATGGAGAGTGTATTAAATATATATCTTCACCCACGCACACAGCATCAGGGGACTGTTCCACTAAGCTCAACAAGGAAACAGTAATGAATCTCAGAGCCAGAGAAATGCTGGAACACGAGGTCATGCTGAAACATTAGTGAGAAGCACATATAGGGCATCCATAGGTCAGCCTAGCAGGAGGGGAGGTGCAATCTCAAAAAATATATCCATATTGATGGTAAAGACTTACTGGTGGTAAAGAAAATAAATTCAAATCATTAGACTTCAGTAAGTTTCCTTATGTTTGGTTGCTGTGGGCTGCATTTTACATATCATCCTAGTCATTTGCACTGCAGTACCTGGTAGAAGCTTGTAAAGAAGGGTCATGAGCACCAGAATTCAAATACCAAGACAAAATGTTTCCATCAAGAAATGCAAAGAACAGTAGAGGCCTCTAAAAACATGAAGGTCCTCACACTATCCACAAGATATAAGGGATTCCTTATTTTAGAAGGGTGGCCTGTGCTATTCATATCTTTCGTTTTTGCACCAATGCCAATTGTGCATCCAAAAAGAGATTATAGTATAGGTACAGTCTAAATGTTTTTAGAGCCATTTTATCCAAATAGCATACAGCTGTTTCAGGCTTATTTTCAAATGTATGCAAAAGGGATGGGTATGCCAACATCCCCAAAAATTAGTATACCACAACAGAAAAATGTAATTATGGGACTGATGATTGCTAACAAGGCTGAAACAGCTACACCACAACAGAAAAATGCAAATCACTGGACTTTTTAGACATTATCAACTACATAAACAGTATTTTTTATCAAACTAAATTGTTTTATAAAGCCAGAAAACCGACCACACTAAGATAGATGTGCTCTTATGCCTAGCGTAGTCAATTTGAAATAGAAAAAGCAGGGGGACTAGCAGGATCACCAGGCATTTCACACAAAAGAAGCAATACAAAGAGAACAGGATACTTTTTAAAACAAGTACGGTACATGGTACAACCGACACATATCAAGAATATGAAATGCTGGGGTAACATATTCTGCAATCATTTTTTTGAAATCTTTATTGGTTAAAAGAAGCAAATTGGCTTGAGCAGTTAATGTTAGAAATGTGCAGAACAGAAAAATTTGTTTCATCTTGGATAGGTTCATTATGTCACTAATTTTGTTTTGTTGATTCGTTTTGTAAATTCTGAAGAATTTTGGGTTATTTGGAGATTCAGGTATATCCGAATCTTTAACCGCTTTCCGACAGGGACACGACAATGTCTGTCGACAGAATGGCACAGACAGGCATAAGGGCGTACAGGTACGTCCCCTTTAAGATGCCGCCGTGCCGGTCGGGACCCCGGTTATTTCCTAACACATGCAGAACGGCATGTTCATATGCAGAAACATCTCAACTTGCAGGTATACGTCCATGGCCCTGGGTGCGTGATGACGTCACAAGATCCTGATTCTACCCAATGCATTTCTCTATAATAATTTCTTCAGGAGCAAGTAAGCTTGTTATAATAACTTCATCAGGAGCAGTAAGCTTACCGTGTTGAGTGGAGTTAGGACCTTGTGTTGTCATGCACCCAGAGACTGCATGCATATACCAAAAGTTGGGAGCAGTTTTCTGTGTCTGTGATGTCACTCCTCCTGGCTGAAATTCAAAGTGGTCTGACATTCTGTTTCCCTCCTTTGCCAGTCCAAATACTACATGTCCCATGATCCTTGAACCTCTGTAGCTTCAAGGTGGGCTATGGGAGTCACTTGTACCCACTGTCGGAGTTGATATGTGTCGGTCTTAGGGTTACTGTGGGTGTTTCTGGGCCTTTATGCAGGTTGTGAAAGATGTAAATGTGTCATACCTCCTCCTGTGTCATTCCTGTCTTGCAGCATGACAAAAAATAATGGCTTACTGCAAGACTACAGAGGAAGGGCTATGGGAGGTTAATATGATGGTGTTTTCTTGTAAATGAATCAGTTCTTGAATAATGCTGTGATCTGTAAGACGGGACTTGCGAGGTTTGGACTTTGAATGCTAATTAGGATGTATTTAATCCCACCCACCATGAGAGCTGTGAAGGAAGTTACATCATTTGCAGAGTCTGAAAGACTACAAAGGGGTGCGTTATAGGCTCTAGCTGCTGCAGGAAGTGGCTGTGAAACAGGCCAGAGTCTATCAACAGGATATACAGAGTGTCACATGACACAAAGCAGAAACTAAACACAGAATATCAGGGGATCTGCAGACAACAGAGCAAAATGGTACAGAGGTATGATCTATGCTGGTATTGATCATTCCATTCAGTTCTAGTGAAAAGAAAGGTGGAATTCAGCTCTAAGGTGAGCAGATTACTTACAGATTATTATCTGAATGTTGTGATCATCTTTTCACCCATTGGAATTGGTTGTGTCTATATAAACAAAGAAACGGCGCTGGAATAGACGTGTGCAATATTGAACGAGAAAAAGAAAACACAAAAAATGTGCAGCTGCTGATAAGAAAGTGCTATAACCTTCAAAAAATGCTGTTTTATTGGTTGTGTCTATGGCAACATTGGTTTGGTGTTTTTTTTTTTTTACTTGAATTTTGTGCACTGGAGCACTTTATAATGATTGGATTCAATTGTGAACATTTTTTAATGCACTTAGTGGAATACACTTGATTTTTTTGTAAAGACTTTTTTTAATTATGTTATTAATTTGTGGATATGCACTGGATTTTTTATGAACACTATTTAATCATGCATTAATTTATATGAAGTCTAGCGCTACCCCAGGAGGAGCCGCTTAAGTACATTTGGTTCCATACTCTGCCTCTCAACCCAAAGAACAGAGCAATATAGCTCAATACCATATTCAGGCTGCTTTCAGGGGATTCAAAACCTGAGAATAACCCCAAGAGCAGAGGCAAACACTTCAATAACAATAAATCACGATATGGCAATCTGTACTAGATTGGTAACCCTTAGGCCCCTTTCACATGTGCGGACAGTATGTCCGTATTTCATCCATCCATTTTCAGATGAAATACGGACATACATGCATCCCTACGGGATATCAGGTGTCATCGGATGAACATCTGCTGACACCCGATATCATCCGTCTGCGCTATAGTCCGATTCTGCAGACGGAGGAAAATCCTATTTTTCTATCCGTCTGCAGAGCCGATCGGAAGAACACGGACAGATGGTCCGTGTTCATCCGATCCCCCATAGGGGGAGAGTGGAGATCTGACAGGGTGGTCCCTGCACAGTGTGTGTCATCTGCTGGCTCAGTGGAGTCTAGGCAGGAGGAGAGCAGAGGAATGACCATCTTGTGTCAGGCCTCTCTCTTCTGTCCCCTGACACCACAGGCCCAACTTTAAACACTTTATTCAAATCAACATGTAATGGCTTAACTTCCTAGATAAACTGTCCCACGCACACACCCACTGCATATACAGAGCTCTGAATATGTGTGTGCGGGTCCGAATGGCACTAGTAGCTTCAGTCCTTTTGAACAAAAGATATGACCTTGTGTCTTCAGCTAGCCACTTTTGTTGGTGCACTTAAACTCCTGAATAGCAGGGCCAAACAACACTACTGGCCCAGATTATCAAGTGAGAAAGGCAGGATCTTTCTCAGCAAGGAGAAAGGTCAATGGTATCTGTATACAGTGCCCCTCGGAATGAATGACCTTATCCTTTAGTCCTGTGGCACTACAAGTGTCAGCAAGATGACTAACAGCATTGATGTCTGTATACAGTGTCCATGTATCTTCTTCTGTGGTGCAGTGTCCCTGTTTACTGCAAATGGGCCAAAGCCCCCTCACGCAACCCTGCGGTCAAGGCCCAGACGAACGTCCTGGAACAAGCATGCTCTCCTGGTAACCCGACTGGTCACCTCACACTGGAATGCTTCACCGTCGGCACAGGTGCACCTGGATGTGCATATGGGATCCCCCTCTCTCAGGCTGGATGTCCCGACTGGCGGTGGAGGCCTAAATCACATGGTGAGATCACCTAGGAGGCAATACCTCTCCCTTAGGTCTGATCTCTTCCTCTGATCTCTTCCTCCGTCTCAGCAAAACAAGAGGGAGTCTTTAGTTCCTCTTCTGCAGAGCATGCTGGCTCTTGCAGTTCCATACATTTCAATATGAATGTGAAACTTGAGTCCTTGAACTACAATTCCCTTTATGCTTTGCTCCCTAGTGGTAATCACTCTGCTGACAGGATGTGATGACACAGAGTCTTAGCTGGCACTCGAGGGAAACAGTCTCATTGTAACAATGATGCAGAGTGTCTTCTGATATTACAGGTAAGATAGCCAGCTCCCTTCTACATCAGTATTTGTAGATTTTAGCACTGTAATTTGATTGTAATTATTATTACAATGTTTTTTTTAGATATTTACACAGCTTTTTTTTTTAGGAGGGGTTTATTTGTCAGTAAAGGTTTTGAGCCCAGGATTTATTGGTTTATTATAATTTTTTTTTAATTTCATGATTATTACTGAAAATAATATTGCTGTATGGGGGGGGGGGGTAAATTGATCTGCCTTGAGTGTAACATATAATAGGTATGTCATAAGACTAATTATAATGCAACACTGATCACAGATAATGCAATTGCTATAGAAATAACAATTATTGTGTGCAATGTGCTGAGACAGCATTGAGTCAGTTAGAACATGCTTATTATCTACCTTCTCCCCACCACAGGTTCTTCTTTTCTTATGATTGCAACTTTCAATACTTGGTAAAAAAACAAATTGCATAATGTATATTATATAGTATATTATGAAATGTTTTTGTTTTATATTTATATAGAAAAAAATTACCTGGAACAATGGGCAACCAACACACCCACATTTTTTCATTTACACATGAGTATCTTTAGAGCTGTTATGTGTACAAGACACTGCATATAACCTTCAAAATACAATTGAATGTAATACACACATGA
Organism: Lithobates sylvaticus; assembly: GCA_028564925.1. NCBI lineage: Eukaryota > Metazoa > Chordata > Amphibia > Anura > Ranidae > Lithobates > Lithobates sylvaticus. The sequence continues at coordinate 121,518,260 of CM053029.1, read as the reverse complement.
AAAATTATAACAGCTGTAAAAATTTGTGTAAAAATTCAGGCATTTTGCAAATGGAAAAATGAAAAAAGCCCCTGGAATTAGAAGTACAAAAAATTCCACCAAGAAATAAATATATTTTTAGTCCTCAGTTTCCCGTACTGGAGAAACAATGCTCACTCACTTCCATCGGACAGCAGCATTGTCATTGTAGGCTGCTTGTTAGTAATTTGGACTACAATCACTTCCCCTCCTCCTCATGCCCAATATATAAGGGGAATCTTTTATAGTTCACAAAAGATAGCCAGAAAGACTGGTACCATTAGTTGAGATTGATTTAATACAAATAAAGAGACAAGACAGGATAAATGGGTATTTCTGTACTTGAAAAAATGTAATTAGGCTGAAAAAGAGAAAACGAATGCAGCCGTTGCATTTAAGGACCAGAAATTTGCAATTCATTGTCATTAAAACTGGGATTTTGATGTAATTAATTGTTCTTCTGGCATTTTATGGAATCAGAATATATGATTTATAGCACATGACAGCTCTGAGAAGATATGGAAATTGGATCCCATATGTAATAAAGCAACAAGACAGTACAGGATGCATTTCTCTTTATGTCATAAATAGCCCCTTAAAGAGGAAGTAAACCCTGATGGGTTTTACTTCCTTTGTGCTTCCTTCAAAGCCTGCAAATAAAAGCATAATGGGCTAGTATGCATCACATACTAGCCCATTATGTGTCTCTTACCTGCAAAGGAATACATCACTGTCCCCTGTGTAGACTGCGTCCATCTTTGCCCCTCTTCCTTCCGGGGGCTGCAGACTTCGGCTCTGTGATTGAACTTACTCTGCCAAGAAGAAAGGGGATTGTGCATGCGCCATGTATTGGCACCATTTTGGATTTTTCGTGATTGTGCTGCTGGTTTCCTCCAACCTGCTGCTATCTTCACAGGTACTGCCAATCAGCTACAAGCACAGGATCTCTTCCTCCACTAATAATGTATTTGTGGTTCCTACATGGCACATGATCTACATGATCTGCTGAGGATATATTCTGTATAAGATATTAGTAATGGGAAACTTCCTGTCAGGGATTCTGATTGCTTGCATGTGTGGTAATTGGATCATTGAGGTTAGAGCAGATCAGCAGCACTGCCACTAATTGCCAGGTCTGGGTCCCACTTCCTACACATGCAGTAGAACCCCATAGACTTCTATGGACCCCAGTGGCAGATCAGTCTCCTGGTCCCTCATAAGCCTGTAGGATTCCATTGGCGGTGTCCTGTCGGATACTGTCCCCCATCGGATAGTGTCCGCTGTGTACTGCGCATGCGCAGTACACAGCACAAGCAGATTCCAAAAATAGCCAAAGATGAACGGCGCCTGCGCCCTGAATACAGGTTCAAGCCCCACATCCAAGTGGACATAGAGTTAGAATCCAAGAGAGCCGAGCGCAGCGAGGCCGAGCCCGAAGCGTGGTGAGTGAAGCGAGCCCGCGAGGGGCCCTCTAACTATTTGCAGCCCTATGTCCACTTGGATGGTGGGGCTTGCATCTGGACTCACGGCGCAGGTGCTGTTCTTCTTCAGAGATTTTCCGAATCTCCCTGTGCTCCCTACCGCGCAAGCGATGCGCCTGCGCAGTACGGGGTGGACAAAACTTTATAGGCGGACATTTCCCGACAGAACACGGCAATAAATAGTGGTAGATATTCCAGCCACAAGTAAACATTATGGCAGAACACTGATGCTAGTAACGTGTGAGTATACAGTGGAATGGGGGAGGAGATCCACACCGTAGGAAAGGGGAATAGGGTGAGGAAATGTTCAGAAAATGCTGTTTGAAAATTTTGCCCTTTAGTTAAAGTGGAAGTAAACCCCCCTATCGTTTTCAGCCAAGGAAGCTGCCATCTTTGCCTCTGTTTAATCTTCAACTGCCACGGTGCTGCACATGTGATCCGTTATGACACCAGCCATTGGATGTTTTGACTGGTTGAGAGCACAGCCAATGTGCAGTTAGCATTCCCGGCATGCCTTTTTTTTTTAAACTGTTAAATCGATGGGTTTACTTCCACTTTAAAATCAATTATAGATGTCTTTCAATATACTTAATGACAATTATTTTAACAATAAAAGTGTCTAACTTATTAAACTCTGAACTGCTTTAAAACATACTTTATTTGCTAAGATCTCAAAAACATAATAAAGGAATTGACATTTTATAAGCTGGATATTTCTTAAAAGTACATACTGCCAACCATTTTGAGAAGCCCAAAACATCACATCCAGAAGTGTCAGATCAAACTACTATGGCTCAGTTCACATATATGCAAATTGGATGTGTTTTAAACCACATTCGATTCACATGACATGTGAACCAAATTGTCTGTCTTTGGAGCCGGTTCAAATATCTGCGAGACAGCTGCTGTGCATTTTTCGAAAGAGTCTTGTACGATTTTATGTCCAGTTCTGGTTTGATTTCACATGTTATTCCTATAACTAATTCGTATCTAAATTGCACTTGAACCCGTGAACGAAACAGCACTAGACTCCGTTGAAAAATCACAATGAAACCATGTTGGGACATATGTGAACCAAGCCTAAGGCCCCTTCGTACTATGCCATTCCATTGTAGTGAGCTACTGCATGTAAGTTAACCGAATGATGGCTACAGCATGACCGGCTAGCTCTGGGATGCCATCATATGACGGCATGCTGTCACCGCGCCCACCGCGGGGTGCAAGCAACACAAGTCTGGAGGACACTGCTGATTACAGATTGAGGTAAAGAGCCAATCAGCAGCTCTTTGCCACATGATCAGCTGTGTCCAATTACAGACGATCATGGATGTAAACAGAAGCTGGTTATCGACAGTCCTTTCCTTATGCTGAGAGCATGAGGACAGGAGAAGGGAGCTGATAACTGGCTTCTCTAAAAGGGACATGTATACTGATATTCAGGGCACTGATTATCAGTGTCCTGATTATCAGTTCAGTCCCAACAGTGCCCACCAGTGCTTCCAATCAGTGCCCACTGACCAACAGTGCTGCCAATCAGTGACCATCAGTGCTGCCAATCCTCAGTTTCACCTATCAGTGATGCCTACCTGTGCCCATCAGTGCCGCCTACTGGTGCCCATCAGTGCCACCTATCAGTGCCTATCAGTGTTGTCTATCATGGCCCATCGTTGCCGCTGTGCGCATCAGTGCCGCCTATCAGTGCCCATCTGTGCTGCCTATCAGTGCAGCCTTATCAGTGCCTTCTCATCACTGCCCACCAGTGCCCTCAGTGCAGGCTATCAGTGCCCATCAATGCCTATCAGTGCCAATCAGTGCAGCCTATCAGTGAACATCAGTGTAGCCTCACCAGTGCACATCAGTGAAGGAGAAAAATCACCTGTTTGCTAAATTTTATAACAAACTATGAAACAGTTGTTTTTTTTTCCCAACATTTTTTGTCTTTATTCGTTTATTTAGCAAAAAAAATAAAATAAAACATAAGGTAAAATTTGAAAATGTGAATACCTTTTCTCTTAAGGATGCAATGCTCTTCTTCACAATATTGTAGCAGAGGACATTTTGGCTTACCTGCCTGGTTGGACTGTCTGAGATGCTTATTATGATATATGGTGTTGCTTCCTAACTTATACTTACTTTCTTGTAGTTCTACTGATAACAGCTAAGTGCCACCTTGTCTTCATTTCCTTGCCTTCCATTCAAACAGATGCTTTGGGGAACAACTCACATAGACAAACAGACTTGTTTTCATTTAGATAACCACCCAGAGACTGAAAATAATCTTCTTTTTAGAAACTTGTATAAATAGATATAAATCCTAGCGAGACACTGTTGCAGTTGTGTGCAGTGGGATTCCTCCTCTCTCCACAGCATGAGCTAATATAGATACACACTCTGTTTCCGACTCCGTATGTTCACAGTTTGTACACTCTTGCATACTGGTAACATATTAAACCCCAGTGGAGAATCATTTCCAGCTTTCCTTCCAATGCTACCTCCGCAGGGTGGCAGCTGTTAAGGGAAGAGAGATAATCTAGTTGGAGCTGTTTTCTCTGCCCTGGCCTGGATCTCTCCAGCTTTTTACCAAGCTTAACAGGGGGTATTATTCTGCCAGAAACCTTCTTGCCTTTAAAAAGAACAGCTCTAAACAACAAGTAAAGTCAAGCATAAAACTACTAAGCTGCCCAAGAAACACTGCAGCCAATGTTATTGTCAAAATATCTGTCCAAGTCTACCTTTAGGTTTTAAAGAAGCAACAGCCATAGCTCTCAACTGTCCATGATTTAGAAGGACTATTCCTCTTTTGGAAAAAAGTCCTTCTGTCTCTCATAACTTCTCATCCATCTCTAATTTTGTACAAACAAAACTCAAGTGGTCCATTGCCCAACATCAGACTGATGAAAGGCTCTTTGGCCACCTTCCTGTGTACTGAATGCTGACTATAAAGATGGTAGGGCACTACTGCTGGTTGGTTCCTTATTTAAAGAAAATATCATCCCTCTGTTGATATTAGTTGAATTGGGGCACTTTGCAGAAGATACACTAATGCCCCGTACACACGGTTGGAAACTCCGACCACAAAATCCGTCGGACTTTGTCCGACACTGGTGTTGCATACACATGGTCGGACAAAGTTGTCGGAAAATCCGATCATTCTGAACGTGGTGACGTTCGTTGCGTATGACTGAACTGCGTAGAGGCTATTAGCCAATAGGTTTGGTCTCCTAATGTGATCTGAGCATGCGTGGCACTTTGTCCGTTGGAATTCTCTACACACGATCGGAAAAAGTCAGATCGGATTTTGTTGTCGGAAAATTTGAGAGCAGGATCTCAAATTTTTTCCGTCGGAAATTCACGGAAAAAGTCCGATGGAGCCCACACTTGGTCGGATTTTCCGACAACATGGTCCGATAGGACATTTTCCGTCGGAATTTCCGACCGTGTGTACGGGGCATAACACTTGTGTATTACATATACTTTCAGACTCTATGATAGTTTTTTCCATTAGCCAGTGGTTAGTCAGGGCTATTGGATTATCACTAGGCCCCAATAGTTAGCTGCACCCTTCAGACCATACACCTAGATACACCAATGTATTGTATAATGTTATATTATTACTGTGCTATTGCTAAACGCAGTGCCATTGCCTAACCATCTAGATCATTTAAAGCAAGACTATTCATAGCTAGAAATGAAAACAAACCTCCATTGTATTCATGTTTTCTTGTGGTTATATGGTACCGTTAGTATTGTGCTTTTGTAATCATTATTTCTACCATGCTTTGCTATTATTTACCTGATAGGGTCGTTCTTTAGATACCAAACCCCAGATATTTTGTATTGGCGTGTAGGTGTACTATTAGGTCCAGTTACAGGGCGGGTCACTAGAAACAGTAGGAAAGGCCAACATTTTTAGCAGTTTCTTTAAGGGTATTTCCATACCTCCCAACCTTCTGAGATGGGAAAGAGGGATACCAGAAAACGTATGTGGGCAAAAGATACACCCCTGCCACATGGAAAATTATAAAAAAAAAAAGGAATTGGTTAAACCCACAAGTGCCTCTTTTACCACTACTATTCCTTTATACTGGCTTTTTGATACATAAATAGTGTTTATTTATACAGATATACAGGATCTCACAAAAAAAAGTGAGTACACACCTGACATTTTTTAAATATTTTATTATATCTTTTCATGTGACAACACTGAATAAATGACACTTTGCTACAATGTAAAGTAGTGAGTGTACAGCTTGTATAACAATGCAAATTTGCTGTCCCCTCAAAAAAGAAAGCTCAACACACAGCCATTAATGTCTGGCAACAAAAGGGAGTACATTATTCAATACATTATTCAATACATCCAGGTGTATGGTCTGAAGGGTGCAGCTAACTACTGGGGCCTAGTGATAATCCAATAGCCCTGACTAAAAAATGGCTAATGGAAAAAACTATCACTGAGTCTGAAAGTATATGTAATACACAAGTGTTAGTGTATCTTCTGCAAAGTGCCCCAATTCAACCAGTATCAACAGAGGGATGATATGATTCTTTAAACAAGGAACCAACCAGCAGTAGTGCCCTAACATGTACACAGTACACAGGAAGTTGGCCAAAGAGCCTTTCATCAGTCTGACGTTGGACAGTGGACCACCCGAGTTCTGTTTGTACAGTGATAACCCCTCCTGCAGGCCAGATGATGGGGGCTGATGAAGAGTAGGCCACAGTGCCTTGAGCAGATTCCTTCTGGAACTAGCAGATCTCACACTGGAGGGGGCTGAGTGGGATTGTGCAACCATGAACCGTCATTACCTACCTATTGGATCTCTCACTCCTAAGCAAACCTCCTTCATCTTGCCTGTTCATTAGGACTTGCTATGTGGGGCACTAAGCGGGGGGACCCCAGAAGTGGAGGATCAGGGTTGCATTGTACAGTGCAGATAAGTATACTATGTTTGTTATTTTTAAACAATAAAATTGAATCATTTACAAGAACTTTAATAAAAGGTCTTATACTCACCTGTCCACGATTCAGCCAGTCTCATGCTGTGTGGCCAATGGGAAGCCACGCAGCTGCCACTGCAAACCTACTGTCTTTTTTTAGAGATGCATAATAGCCAGCCTCTCCATTAGTATGAATGCTTTTGTAATCCACATGTGTGCTGAAGATCTAAGGGACTGGCATAGTTAGCAGCAGTGGTTTCACATATACTTTAAATGTAAGGGTTAGGTTCAAGTGGAAATAAACCCACCAATTTAAAGTGGTTCTACAGGCTGAAGGTTTTTCACCTTCATGCATTCTATGCATGAAGGTGAAAAACCTTCTGTGTGCAGCTCCTTCCCTGCCCCCCCTTATACCTACCTGAGTCTAAACTCAGTCTAGTGATGTACATGACAGCATCAGCTCTCCCTGCTCTCTTTCTCCTCATTAGGTCAGACACAGCAGTGGGAGCCATTGGCTCCCAATGCCTTCAATCACAACCAGTGAGTAGGGAGCAGAGGGTGGGGTTGAGCTCCGGTCTGTGTGTCAATTGACACGCAGAGTGGGGTTTGGGAGAGAGCACACGTGTGCCCCCATAGGAAGCGACTTGCTAAAGGGAGCACTCAGCAGGGAACAGGAGCCCAGAGCACCAGTGGTGGACCCAATAAGAGGAGGACTGGGGCTGCTCTGTGCAAAATCATTGCACAGAGCAGGTAAGTATGACATGTTATGTAAAAAAAAAATATATATATATATATATATATATATATATATATATAATTTTAGTATCACTTTAACTGTTGCATTTAAGAAAAGGCTGTGAATGCTAACCATCACAGTTGCTTGTGCTTTCAATGAACTGTCAAGTCATCAAATGGCTGGTGTCATAACTGATCACATGTGCAGCACCATGGCAACTGCCGATCAGACAGCGGCTAAGATGGCAGCTTCCCTGGCTGTAAAGGTGACGTTTCATAAAAGTTCAGAGACAAGGAGGAAGCTCCATACCACAGAATACTAATGCTGAGCAGTCAGCGCTAAGAGCTAATATTGCAATGTAGCCAGATTCATAGAATTTATGCATGCTCAGTGAAAGATTTCTGATGAGTTGCTACGGGTTACTGCATTTTACACATCATTATTGCTGTTTGTTATTAAATAACTCCACTGGGTTGTGGTTGCAAAATACAGGGTAGCAGCTAATCACTGAGCTGCTCTGAATACTAAAGTAGTTATAAACTATGTACGCTTGAAAGGCTCTCACTCTGGGAGCAGCCCAGCAGGAGATGTCAGTGACACAGACAGTAAGGGAACATTCACTCATTTTGCAGTCTGTTGAGCTTTATTTAAATAAAACTGCAATGTGCAGACATTTAATGTAACCTCCAGCAACCAAATCTTGGGTTACTTCTAAAGAATGATATAAGATAGCAATCTGAAGAGATGGGCATTCTCAAACCTAAATGTTGCTGCATCTAGGAAATACCATAGAATGGTCACTCATACAAGAGACATTTGTTAGCAAATGTTGGCAATAAATTGGACTCTAGACTTAAAATGTCTTCTTTTTAAGACTATCATACACGATAGACTTGTCTATTTCCTATACCTGGAAGACATATGTTCAGGTATTATCAGACAACATGTGTTGTCAAAGTTGAAGTTTTGAGTTCCAGTCTCGCCCCAGAAAATTGAAAGTCAGCAGCTACAAATACTGTAATTGTCCGTAATATAAGGCACTTACCTGTCCAGGGATCCAGGGATGTCCTCACCTGAGCCGATTCTTCAATTGGCTTTGTGTGCAGGCGCCGGCATCTTAGGTATGGCAAATCAGCAGTTAGGCCTCCTGGCTTTACAGCCAGTTTCCTACTGCACATGCACAAGCCACACTGCATTTTGTGGATGGTCCTGCAGTCTTCTGGGACCTGTGATAGGTCCCAGAAGGCTTTAGGGGAAGGAGGGGGGCCGAACTTCAGAGCAGATTGCTGCAGTGATCTGACCAGAAGAGGGAGCGGGTACCTGTCAAACCAGGTACCCCCCCCCCCCCCCCAAAAAAAAGGGTGCTAAATGTGGCAGTGGAGGGGGCAGGATGCAAACAAGGGAAACTTACCCTTTTGGGTGAAGTTCCATTTCAAGTATGATTTGTTCTTACATACGTACATTGGTCCAGCTTGGACCAATGTAAGTATGTATATCTCATACCTGACCAATCACTGTGTAAACTGCAAATCACTGCAGTAGCCACTGCTACTACAGTGATAGCAGCAGTTTTCCGAGTTTTGAGCTAAGTGGCTGCTATTCAATTCTACATGGTAACCACAGGGGTACAACTCGGTACAACTGTCATTTAGAGTAAGCCCTGGATTTTTTCACTGAACACAATACGTTCTCTAATTGGATGAGGTGATAATGTCATGAATGCAACTTAGTCCAATCGGAGAACACATTGTATTTATTGAAATAAATACAAGGCTCTCTTTGAATAGCAGCAGTGAGCAACTCCCTGTAGTTACTAGCTGAATTGCAGCTGCACAGGATTGTATGGCTCAGAACAGTGGGAAACAAAGTCTTACTTTGGAAGTTTGCAGTGTCCAAGCTGAGGTGTCCTCCCACACACCAATAGACAAACGATCATCGAGTAAAAGAAGCAGCCGGCAACTCCATAACATCAAGCGTATTTATTTTCAAGCCTTCACAGTGAGTACAGTCAGCAGCAGACTAGTTTTGGTGATAAGACTTGTTCACAACACACTGAAACACGCCAAGTCTGCTGCTGACTGTACTCACTGTGAAGGCTTCAGAATAAATGCGCTTGATGTTAGGGAGTTGCCCGATGCTTCTTTTACTCGATGACTGCTTAGCACAGGAGGGGAGGATGAAAATAACTCTGGACAGCCGCACTCCAAAAATAATCTAATTTCTTGTGTCTTTTACTTTCAAGTAAAACTCACATAACACGGTCCACAGCAGAAAAAATAACGAACAGAAACTGACGCGTTTCACACTGACATCAGTGCTTATTCATAGCTTCCTGCTTAGTACAGGACTCGTAAGACTGCTGCTTTCAGCTAACAAAGGGATTGGTCAGCTATAACATATGAATACTTATGTAACAATGTAACTGTGCAAAAAAATCATAGCTAAACTTCAGCTTTAGCATACACTATATTACCAAAAGTGTTGGGATGCCTGCCATTACACACACATGAACTTTAATGGCATCCCAGTCTTAGTCCGTAGGGTTCAATATTGCGTTGGTCCACCCTTTGCAGCTATAACAGCTTCAACTCTTCTGGGAAAGCTGTCCACAAGGTTTAGGAGCGTGTCTATGGGAATGTTTGACCATTCTTCCAGAAGCGTATTTGTGCGGTCAGACATGGATGTGGACGAGAGGGCCTGGCACGCAATCTCCACTCTAATTAATCCCAAAGGTGTTCTATCGGGTTGAGGTCAGGACTCTATGCAGGCTAGTCAAGTTTCTCTACCCCAAACTTTCTCATCCATGTCTTTATGGACCTTGTTTGTGCAATGGTGCTCAGTCATGTTGGAACAGGAAGGGCCATCCCTAAACTGTTCCCACAAAGTTGGAAGCATAAAATAGTCCAAAATGTCTTGGTGTGCTGATTAGGGTTGAGCGAACCCGAACTGTAAAGTTCGGGTCCGTACTGGACTTTTGGGTGCCCGGGTCCCGGACCCGAACCCGAACTATTGGCTGTATGTTCGGGTTCGGGTCCGGTGTTTGGCGATGTATTGGCGCCTTTTACAAGCTGCAGGGCAGCCAATCGACGCTAGTTTCACTAGTATGCCCTTAGAAGCCATCACAGCCATGCCTACTAATGGCATGGCTGTGATTGGGCAGTGCAGCATGTGACCCTGCCTCTATATATAGTCCAGACACACAGCACACAGCGTCATTCTGCTATAGACAGGTTCCTGTGCTGCTAAGAGAGGATTTTAGGAGTTAGTGTGATAAAGTCAGTCAGTCAGTCAGTCCACATTCCTTAAATTTTCTTCAAATTAGTTAGATCAGTGAGCGATCTACATAGCTAGAGTAGAGTAGAGAGTTTCTTTAGTAAGGAAAAGAAAGAGGCAGAGAGAATTATTCAAGAGATTCCTAAATCAATTGTACCCTGGCTGGGGTGCAGTGCACAGTCTTTTAACAGTGCCATGAGGCCAGTGCCAGACAAAATAGAAGTTTTACCTGCAAACTCAGTGCACCATTACTGCACTGCATATATTAGTAAGAGATACACCATAGTCTGTGTGTATTCTGGTATTGGAAAAACATTGCAAAAAAATTTAATTTTGCTGTGTTTTTTTTTTTCCCCAATAGCATTTTCTGCGTGTTCATACACGCTTTAGACACTGTCCGTGTATTCTGATATTGGAAAAACATTGCAAAAAAATTTAATTTTGCTGTGGTTTTTTTTTTCCCCAATAGCATCTTCTGCATGTTCATACATGCTTTAGACACTGTCCGTGTATTCTGATATTGGAAAAACATTGCAAAAAAATTTAATTTTGCTGTGTTTTTTTTTCCCCCAATAGCATTTTCTGCGTGTTCATACACGCTTTAGATACTGTCCGTGTATTCTGATATTGGAAAAACATTGCAAAAAAATGTAATTTTGCTGTGTTTTTTTTTTTTTTCCCCAATAGCATTTTCTGCGTGTTCATACACGCTTTAGACACTGTCCGTGTATTCTGATATTGGAAAAACATTGCAAAAAAATTTAATTTTGCTGTGTTTTTTTTTCCCAATAGCATTTTCTGCGTGTTCATACACGCTTTAGACACTGTCCGTGTATTCTGATATTGGAAAAACATTGCAAAAAAATTTAATTTTGCTGTGTTTTTTTTTCCCAATAGCATTTTCTGCGTGTTCATACACGCTTTAGACACTGTCCATGTATTCTGATATTGGAAAAACATTGCAAAAAAATTTAATTTTGCTGTGTTTTTTTTTCTTCCCAATAGCATTTTCTGCGTGTTCATACACGCTTTAGACACTGTCCGTGTATTCTGATATTGGAAAAACATTGCAAAAAAATGTAATTTTGCTGTGGTTTTTTTTCCCAATAGCATTTTCTGCATGTTCATACACGCTTTAGACACTGTCCATGTATTCTGATATTGGAAACACATTGCAAAAAAATTTAATTTTGCTGTGTTTTTTTTTTCTTCCCAATAGCATTTTCTGCGTGTTCATACACCCTTTAGACACTGTCCGTGTATTCTGATATTGGAAAAACATTGCAAAAAAATGTAATTTTGCTGTGTTTTTTTTTCCCCAATAGCATTTTCTGCGTGTTCATACATGCTTTAGACACTGTCCGTGTATTCTGATATTGGAAAAACATTGCAAAAATTTTTTATTTTGCTGTGTTTTTTTTTTCCCAATAGCATTTTCTGTGTGTTCATACACGCTTTAGACACTGTCCGTGTATTCTGATATTGGAAAAACATTGCAAAAAAATGTAATTTTGCTGTGTTTTTTTTTCCCAATAGCATTTTCTGCGTGTTCATACACGCTTTAAACACTGTCCGTGTATTCTGATATTGGAAAAACATTGCAAAAAAATGTAATTTTGCTGTGGTTTTTTTTTCCCCCAATAGCATTTTCTGCGTGTTCATACACGCTTTAGACACTGTCCGTGTATTCTGATATTGGAAAAACATTGCAAAAAAATGTAATTTTGCTGTGTTTTTTTTTCCCAATAGCATTTTCTGCATGTTCATACATGCTTTAGACACTGTCCGTGTATTCTGATATTGGAAAAACATTGAAAAAAAATCTAATTTTGCTGTGTTTTTTTTTCCCCCCAATAGCATTTTCTGCGTGTTCATACACGCTTTAGATACTGTCTGTGTATTCTGATATTGGAAAAACATTGCAAAAAAATTTAATTTTGCTGTGTTTTTTTTTTCCCAATAGCATTTTGTGCATGTTCATACACGCTTTAGACACTGTCCGTGTATTCTGATATTGGAAAAACATTGCAAAAAAATTTAATTTTGCTGTGTTTTTTTTTCCCAATAGCATTTTCTGCGTGTTCATACACGCTTTAGACACTGTCCGTGTATTCTGATATTGGAAAAACATTGCAAAAAAATTAAATTTTGCTGTGTTTTTTTTTCCCAATAGCATTTTCTGCGTGTTCATACACGCTTTAGACACTGTCCATGTATTCTGATATTGGAAACACATTGCAAAAAAATGTAATTTTGCTGTGTTTTTTTTTCTTCCCAATAGCATTTTCTGCGTGTTCATACACCCTTTAGACACTGTCCGTGTATTCTGATATTGGAAAAACATTGCAAAAAAATGTAATTTTGCTGTGTTTTTTTTCCCAATAGCATTTTCTGCGTGTTCATACACGCTTTAGACACTGTCCGTGTATTCTGATATTGGAAAAACATTGCAAAAAAAATTAATTTTGCTGTGTTTTTTTGTTTCCCAATAGCATTTTCTGCGTGTTCATACATGCTTTAGACACTGTCCGTGTATTCTGATATTGGAAAAACATTGCAAAATTTTTTTTTTTGCTGTGTTTTTTTGTTTTTTTTTTTCCAATAGCATTTTCTGTGTGTTCATACACGCTTTAGACACTGTCCGTGTATTCTGATATTGGAAAAACATTGCAAAAAAATGTAATTTTGCTGTGTTTTTTTTTCCCAATAGCATTTTCTGCGTGTTCATACACGCTTTAGACACTGTCCGTGTATTCTGATATTGGAAAAACATTGCAAAAAAATGTAATTTTGCTGTGGTTTTTTTTTTTTCCCAATAGCATTTTCTGCGTGTTCATACACGCTTTAGACACTGTCCGTGTATTCTGATATTGGAAAAACATTGCAAAAAAATGTAATTTTGCTGTGTTTTTTTTTTCCCAATAGCATTTTCTGCATGTTCATACATGCTTTAGACACTGTCCGTGTATTCTGATATTGGAAAAACATTGAAAAAAAATGTAATTTTGCTGTGTTTTTTTTTCCCCCAATAGCATTTTCTGCGTGTTCATACACGCTTTAGATACTGTCTGTGTATTCTGATATTGGAAAAACATTGCAAAAAAATTTAATTTTGCTGTGTTTTTTTTTTCCCAATAGCATTTTGTGCATGTTCATACACGCTTTAGACACTGTCCGTGTATTCTGATATTGGAAAAACATTGCAAAAAAATGTAATTTTGCTGTGTTTTTTTTTTCCCCAATAGCATTTTCTGCGTGTTCATACACGCTTTAGACACTGTCCGTGTATTCTGCTATTGACAAAAAATAAAATATTTCAGTGGTTTGTGCAGGAGTGTGGCATACAATCGATCGATATTTCTTCTATTGTACATTGTCCCAAAAAAAAAAATGTAGTGACATTTTTTTTTCCCAATAGCATTTTCTGCGTGTTCATACACGCTTTAGACACTGTACGTGTATTCTGCTATTGACAAAAACACCCATTTTGGGCGAGATCATACATTTTGAAAATATGAGGAGATCATCAAAAAGGAGACGTGGCCCGGGTCGTGGTGCTGCTGGTGGCGCTCCTGTTGCAGGGAGAGGACGTGGTCGATCTGTGCCAGCTACACGCGCTAGTGAAACACCTTCCTCAGGTGCGAGTAGGCGACAGAGCCTGCATCGGTATTTTGGCGTGTCTAATGAGGCTGTACGAATGTTGAGGCCAGGACAAGTACAGGCGATAGTAGATTGTGTTGCTGACAGTGCCTCCGGTTCCTTCACATTGTCTCCCACCCAGTCTCCTGATGAAAGTTCAGAGTTGGCACCTGCAGCCGATGTCCATCAGTCTTTCACCTCACCCCCTTGCAAATCAGCCAATCAGACTGAGCCCCAAATCATGCAGCAGTCTCTTCTGCTTTTTGATGACTCTGTTAGCAGTGTTTCCCAGGGCCATCCACCTAGCCCTGCCCCAGAAGTGGAAGAGATTGTGTGCACCGATGCCCAACCACTTATGTTTCATGATGAGTACATGGGAGGACCATCGCAGCACGTCTCGGATGATGACGAAACACAGGTGCCAACTGCTGCTGCTTTCGCCATTGTGCAGAAGGGGGCCTCCAGCATTTTATTTTTATTTTTTATTTTTTTATGTTATTTTAAGTTATTTCCCTATCCACATTTTTTTGCAGAGCACTTGCCATGCTCTTAACAACATTTTGTTGCCGTTTGCAGCCCTCTAGCCCTTTCCATTACTTTTTTACAGCCATTTTAGTCTTCAAAAGTTCGGGTCCCCATTGACTTCAATGGGGTTCAGAGTTCGGGGTCAAGTTCGGATCAAGTTCGGTCCCGAACCCGGACTTTTTTCCGAAGTTCGGCCAAGCCTGCCGAACCCGAACATCCAGGTGTCCATTTAACTCTAGTGCTGATGCCTTAAGAGTTCCCTTCACTGGAACTAAGGGGCCAAGCCTAACCCTGGAAAAACAACCCCACACCATATTCCCCCCTCCACCAAATGATTTGGACCAGTGCACAAAGCCAAGTACATAAAGACATGGATGAGTAAGTTTTTCTCCCAGATGACTTGACTGCAAGACTGTAACTTTGTAGGAAGTCACAAACAAGGTCAGAGGCAGTGGCAGATTGTGTCAGACATTTGTGAACACATATTTAATCTTTGAGCCAGCATCTGTACTTCTTCAAGAATGATCTGTAAGCACTTGTTATTTGACATTTGTGAACACGTATTTAATCTTTGAGCCAGCATCTCAGGCTAGGATGTAGATGTTGACCCTAAGAGATGCTGTCCAAAAAAATTGTGCCATCATTCTGGAGATGAAAAAAAAAAGAATGCATTCTCAGAAAGTGATCCCCTCTTACACAGTTGCCACAGCAACAAGTGTCCCCATTGGAAGATTTCCCCTCTGTTGCTTTTCTAGTGGCAATAAAAAATTCTGGATTTACCCTTAATGGTAAATGTCCATAATGTCCTTTTTGTATTTTTGCGATTCTGTAGAATGCAGTGAGCTGCAGTCAGCCTATCTGTACTTCTTCGAGAATGATCTGTAAGCACTTGTTATTTGAGCTTGCTCCAGCAGGGTGTGCTAGAGAGGCATCATTCTGTGTTGTGAATGTTTGAAGACCTAGTCAATAAGCAGGTTTAGAGGGCTTGGTGATGTATTCTTGGAGAACTGTTAAATATTTAGGACACTTCCTGTTCAGCCAATTCCCTCAAGGACTTCTGCCTTGTGTGGATGTTACAGTGAAAGATCTGTCTCTCTTTCCATATCTTTGAGTGGGGAAAGGAACAAAGCCGGGATCTCCCCTACTGGGAGGTATTACTGCAGATGCTGGCTGTTTGAGTCAAGGAGTGTCTGGCCTAGAAGAAAATAGCTGTGACTGTTTCCCACAAAAGAGATGTGGTGAATGATTGGTTAAGTGGGGAGAATACACAAGGACCTTTTTTATGTTGTCCTGCATCATAACATAAAGATAAGTTACCACTTGAACCACAATTGAAAAGGAGCCAAAGCTCTGTAAGTGTCCAGCCAACATAGACTGCGTTCAGGTACAGAGATAGACTTTGTCGGAGATGAGAGATTGAATGTGCTTGGGATCTGCTTAGTACATTGATGATGTAGCTGTTGGTCATCTGGATGTCATTGTTTTTGAAGATCAGTACCAATAGCCCTACACAATTCTGAAAAAGAAAATGGCATTCATGGTTATTCCTATAAAAACTTGAGTTGAGCATTTCCATCAGTCATGGTCTTCCAGGAGGCTTAACAGGTTGAGAACATCTTCTATTGCTTCTACCGCCTTAATAATGTAATTAAGAGATACACAATTAACTGGCTATCTGGATAGTTCAGTTTAAAATGGAAACTTTATCCAACATAATGATAAAACCTAAGATGTTTTAAAATCTTAAATTTTAGAGTTTGGCATAATTATTATCCATTTAAAACCACTTTTACGACTGCTATTAAAGATTAAAAATAGAATATTTTACTACAAGACTGGGGAAAAACTGTAACTGGCAATACTAACCAGCTACTGATTTTTCCTTCTAACTGACTACAAGACAGAATGCACATAACTTGTATCATTACCATCCTCTCCCCTATTAAATGCATGCTGGGTAGAGGCATCTGGTATATCCAGCTCCGTAGATAGGGGAAAGGGGTTTCAGAAAGAAAGGATAGCATAAACACATTATGCCAATGTAAAGGGAAACATTAAACCACAAATCTTTTCAGATTCAGGAGATTAAAAGAAACATTCACACGTAGACATGACTGCAGTCAATGTAATAATCACATAAATTAGGTTAGAAACTTGGATTGGTGCTTTTCTCTTGTGAAAATCGAAATATCCCATCAGCTACTTTGATCATTATTGATTTTCAGGAATATGTGTTTAGGTTTTATTTAATTGCATCCAATGGCGTACTGATTTTTTGTGGACAAATAAGGACCTAACTATGTTAATAACCACATTCATTGCTACTACATATAGAATATACAAATGTTTGAACAAACACAAAACAGCTGGGGCTAACATTAAAATGCATGCAAACCCTAAACATGGACTGCTTTTGTTTACTCCCTTTTCGTCTGCCAAATATAACATTCAAAGTTTTTTGTTATATGTATATAATAACTGTAAAAATACCTAATGATCTTACCAGAAATCTTGTGAGCTGATTTCCTGTGCTCTCTGCCTATTCACGAGGAGGGCCTATGGAGTGAGGAGGAAGGAGACAAGAAGAGGGACGTTTTTTTGTAATGTATCAGAAATAAACAAGGCAGTGCCAACATCACGGGGGGCTAAAAGGCAAATATGCTCTTCACTTTGTAAGGGAATTTTCTTGGGCTTGGTGAATGTAGTGAAAATCCACTTTTTACATTATAGCAAATCACACAAGGAAAATAAAACAAACATTATTTTTGTGTGTACTTGAATGGATGATGGATGCCAGCAGAACGTCACCTCTTTCACTAACCCACAGGAATATTCCCTTGCAAAGTGAATGGTACAGTAAATCAACCCTCATGCGTTTAGAATATTAGAGATGTGTTGAAATGTCAAAAAGGAAGGTAGGCAATGGAACACACTATAATTTTGGCACATCAGTAGATATTTTTCTGTATTTGCCCACACCCATACCAGGTAATTTCACCCTCTCAATTTGTCCATTGTCACCAAAATAAAACTGAGGGTACATCAAAAAGGGTAAATATTCCAGTGGTACCACCTGTTTCAGATATGGCAGTCTTATGCGGCGTACACACGGTCAGAATTTCCGATGGAAACAGTCCAATGGGAGCTTTTCATCGGATTTTCCGACCGTGTGTATGCCCAACGGTCTTTTTTCTGTCGGAATTTCTGACGGACTTTGAATTGAGAACCTGTTCTCAATTTTTCCGATGGAAAACCTTTCTATCAGATTTTCCGATCATGTGTATGCAATTCCGACACGCAAAATTCCGACGCATGCTCGGAAACAATTCGGCGCATGCTCGGAAGCATTAAACTTCCCTTTTATAGTGCTGTCGAACGTGTTTTATGCCGCTGTGTTATTGACCGTCGGAATTTGGTGTGATCCTGTGTAGGCAACACAGCTTGAGCGGAATTCCGATCGTGTGTAAGCGGCATAAAAGAAGAGTGCCTCACACTTTCTGTTGCGTCTCCAGGACAGAAACTGAAGGGACATCTTAAAAAATGGGATACAGACAGAAAAAATAAACTGGCAGATGTTTTATACCCTCATTACTTTGCTTTTAGATATCCTTTAGTGTCTCACTTGGGCTTCAACCTCAGTTGTCCACACATTTATGGTGACCATAGGTTGATAAAAGGCACATGTCTGTCAAAATAAACCAAAAAAAAAAACACCTCTTGCGGCTTCAGAACTTTAAACCCAAAGTGGATCTAGATGAAGAAAAAAAACCTTATAAAGTGTGGTCCAATTTGCTCTAACAAAGAAAAAGGGTATTCTTTAAACTCCAAAGCCAACCAGATAACAGGGTCAACTTTCTACAATGTTACTTCTAATATTAGGTAACTATGTACTTTTATAAATGTATCTAACCAATTTTGTGGTGATCTACTGCTCCCATGAAAGAATAATATACATTTTCATAGATCTTACAGTAAATATACAAGGTTATTTTTCTTTTGCTCCAGCCTTAAAGAGTGCACTTGTGTCCTTTGTGGTGACCTTAATGTAAACATCTTTTCTCTGAATTCTCTTTATGGGCCATTTATATACAGTATTCACACAAGGTGATCATGTCCTCCTTTTATTGTCTCTTCTCTAGGGTGAATCCATTCATTTCAGTTAATCTTTCCTCATAGTTGAGGTTCTTCATGCCTCTTATTCATTTTATTGTCCTTCTTGGCATTCGTTTTAGTTCCACAGTATTCTTTTTATGAAATGGTGCTGAAAACTGCATTGCTTAGTCTGGATGAGGTCTTGATAAAGCTTTGTATAAGGGAAACATTCCATTCTCTCTTTCTGGAGTGTATGCCTTAGCAAAGTCAAATAGACTGTTCACTTTGCAGAAGAAGATGCATTTTTCAAGAGAATCTTTTTCCAAAGCTATATGGATAAAGGGAAGATGTTCTAGCCTCCATCAGCCAATCACGTTTTTAAAAATTTTCTTTGCACATGATTGGGTCTTATTTGCAAAATAAAATGTTACCACATTTACTAAGCTCTGGGGAAAATTCCCTTGCAAAGTTAACAGCCTGTCCACTGTCCTATGAGATGGTATATGCACCTGCAACCAGAAAAATACTTACTTATGCAGTCAATCCATAAAGTCAAGGAATGTCAATTCCTAGTAACACAGTAAAAGTAAATCATGAAAAGACACAAAATTTGCTTGAATAATTATTATTTTTTTAATTATTATATCACAGTGTTATTTGGGGTTTTATATTTAGAGTAGCTTAGTTTGTATAATTTAAAGAAGAACTCCAGGTTTTCACACAATTTACATTATTTTCTTTTTACATACTGTCACCAGTCAGTGTCCCTGTACGCCACCACACAAGTTATATGATAATGCTGTACTGCACTGGTGACAGTATGCAAAAAGAATTAATTGTTAATTTTTTACATTTCAAGTAATTGTGAAATTACAAGTTTAAAAAACTCCCCTTACTAAATACCTTAGATTGTCTACTTTCCAAAACAGGGTAATTTGGGGGCATTTGTACCGTCCTGGCATTTTCGGCCCTCAAGAAAGTCAGTACATCAGGATCGATTCATTTTTAAATATACTGTATATACCATACTTTGCAGACTCTATAACTTTCCTACAGAAATAATATACACTGATTTGGGTTATTTTCACCTAAGAAATGTAGCAGAATACATTTTGACCTAAATTTATGAATAACGATTATTTATTTGAATAATGCTGTAACAGAAACAAACTTTTTTTCAAACTTTTCTGTTGTTTTTCGTTTTTTTTTTTAGCAAAAAATAAAAAATCCAGTGGTGATTAAATACCACCAAAAGAAAGATCTATTTGTGTGAAAAAAGGGGGTGAAAGTGCCCAGTATTGAAGCGGTTAAATACAAATTTAGGTATATTGTAATGGAAAAAGCACTTCTACTTACCTGATCCTCCATTACCCCAGGAGCCAGTGCTCTCCTCTTCTCCCCTACTCTGTGGGAGGCAGGGGCTGGGGGGGCTATGGGCCCTGCATTGTGCTTCAGACAAAAAAAATTGTCATGTGAATAAATGAAAAAAAAAAAACGGCCCCTTAAGAGCTATGGGCTGAAGTGACGTCGCAATGACATGGAGATGGCTGGGGGCCAATTTCCCCTCACTCATCTCCATGTCAAGCAAGGAGAAGGATCCGATCGACTCCGCCACTACTGACGGCTCCGGTAAGCAGGGGAGGGCACCAGAACATGTGGGGGGGGCCCCTCTCCCTCCACTGATAAAAGTGACCTTGTGACAAGTCTGCCGCAGAAACCACTTTTATCTGAAAGCGGACCGCCCACTGAAGAAGAGGATACCGGGGTTATGGCAGCTAGCTGCTGCCATAACAACGATATTCCTCCTCAAAATACCGACGTAAAACTGCGGCGGGTGGTCCGTAAGTGGTTAAAGTATAAGGGAGAAGGGGCTGTGCAGACCACTATAGCAGCATGGGGAGCATTGGATTAGATAAGTAAACATACTTTTGCCAGAATTCTTGAACTAAAAAAGTAGTTAATCCTTGTAGTGCAGGGGTAGCCCCACTACAAAAGAAGATTTTTGTTTTTTCCAGAGTCCAGCTTTAACCACTTTCCTCCCATGCTATAGCTGAAAGACAGCTACAGTGCCTGGAAGGCCTCAATAGACGTCCTCCCGTGATCACGCACCCTCTGCGACGCACAGGCGGTGCGCTTTATGATTGTCGAGTCCTTCAGACTCGGCTGATTACAGAACAGGGTAAAGAACCAATGACAGCGGCCCTTTACCAAATGATCAGCTGTCAGCCAATGACAGCTGATCATTGAAGTAAACAGAAGCCGGTTAACAGCTTTTTTTCTGCTCACAATCAGCGTGAGGCGAAAAAAAAAATTGGTAACGGGCACATCAGTCCCAATCTGTGCACACCAGTGCTGATCATCAGTGCCAACCAGTGCCCCCTATTAGTGCCCACTAGTGCTTCCAATCAGTGCCACCTATCAGTGCCCATGAGTGCTGCCAATCGGTGCCCCATTATCAGTGTCACCTATCAGTGCTACCTATCAGTCCCGCCAACCAGTGCCTATCAGTGCCCATCAGTGCTATCTATCAGTGCCACCTTACAGTACCCATCATTAGCACCTCTCATTGCCCTTCAGTGCCACCTATCAGAGCCCATCAGTGCCACCTCATCAGTGTCCACCAGTGCCACCTCATCAGTGCCCATCAGTGCTGCCTCATCAGTGCCTATCATTGCCCATCAGTGCAGTCTATCAGTGCAGCCTCATCAGCACATATCAGTAAAGAGGAAAAATTACCTGTTTGCAAAAAAAAAACATTTTTTTCAAAATATTCAGTCTTTGTTTCTTTAGCAAAAAATACAAAGCCCAGTGGTGATTATAATAATACCACCAAAAGAAAGCTCTATTTGTGTGAAAAAACTTATAAAAGTTTCATTAGGGTACAGTGTTGCATGACCACGCAATTGTCATTCAAAGTGTGACAGCGCTGAAAGCAGAAAGTTGGTCATGGCAGGAGGGGGGTATAAGTGCCCAGTAAGCAAATGGTTAAGGAATGTTCACTTACAAATCCCTGCATACATTCTTAATACTTTTTGGCTGAGATCCAAGTAATTTCCAGGAGTCTTAATTAAATAAATGAGGAATCAGCAGCATCCTAAACTGGATTTCTTGACATTTCCACCTTGCATGTCCACTCCCTACTACTGTGAAAGCAAATTCATTTGTTGAGTCCTTTACCTGTCTCTTTCTCCTCTGTACTTTATGAACAGATCTGAGGACAAATCTTTCATTGGTCATAGAGTAGCTATTCCCTTCAGATAAATATTAGGCACAATGTTAGAAGCACATTAACAGGCCAGCTCTTGCCAAGGAAGCTAAAAGGCCGGCAGATTGTAAAATGTGCTGAGAGAGCAGACAGGTAAGTAAGTGGGGTCACATAAAGGGGAGACAAAAGTGGTGCTTAAGCGAATGCTGTTTGGGACAAATCACTGGCTTCCTGCTGCATCCCAATCTGTGTGATTTAGACTCCATCACTCATATTCATCCACCTAGGGAGAAAGAAATTAAGACTTCTCTACAGTTATAGTGTACCGTACATCAGGGCTGTCCATTCGGAGGGCCGAGGGCCAGATCTAACATATTAGGTTTAACTCACAACGTCACAACGTTAACACACATGAAAAAGGATTCTTATTTTCGACAGATATATTTCAGCTGACAGAGATTTGGAATTACAGTCACATAGTGGAAAATAAAGATTTTCATCCTCATGTTAAAGCTTCATGAATCAAGCCTATATTGTCTACCTGCTATGCTGAGCTGGCAGTGCACCTCAACACTTACGTTGTAAATAAAACGGACCTGCGCCTTATTTTCATCACAAGGTAACACATGGTCCATGCTATACCATTCCCCCTGTTGAATGCCTGAACTGGTGTGACATCATGTCCAGTCTCCTGCGGTCCATGGCGGTTCCTGTGTATCTGGTTCCCTGTCCCTCATCTGGAGCCTGCTAGAGGGGCTCCCACCTACAGAAGGACGTACAGGGGGTGATTTACTCAAGGAAAATAGAGCAATTGCTCCAGAGCTTAGTAAATTATGTAAAACTTCACTTTGCAAAGAATACCCAATCACGTGCAAGGAAAAAAAAAACAGCATTTTTACTTGCACATGATCGGATGGTGGGAGTCGGCAAAACATCTGCTCATTTACTGAGCTCTAGAGCAGGGGGTCTCCAAACTTTCTAAACAAAGGGCCAGTTTACTGTTCTTCCGATTTTAGGGGGGCCGGACTGTGACCATCATGAGTAGAAATGGTCCCAGCATCAGTAATCAATGCCCCATTGTTGGTGTCAGTGAGAGCAATAGTGCCCCATTGTTGAGGTCATTGGGGGGGAACTGTGCCCCATCATTGCTATCATTGGGAGGAATAGTGCCTGATCTTTGGTGTCATTGGGAGGAACTGTGCCCCATCATTGGTGTCATTGGGAGGAATGGTCCCCCATCATTGGTGTCATTAGGCCTCATTATTGTGGTTATTGGAAGCAATGGTCACCCATCATTGGTGTCTTTGGGAGGAATAGTGTCCCATCATTGGTGTCATTGGGCCTCGTTGTTGGTGTCATTGGAAGGAATGGTCCCCATCATTGGTATTATTGGGCCCCAATGTTGGTGTCATTGGGAGGAACTGTTATAACAATAGTGCGCTAATAACAACCTCTTAATATTGCACAGTGCCCTTAGACATATAACCAAATTATATGATATGACAAAAAATGTGAACCAAATGAAAAATTATGACATCAAAATAAATTTAATTACATCCTCCGTGAGTAAATTAAAAATTAGTTGTTCACCTCCACCTATAATGTGAAATGCCTGCTCACCTTCCAAGCAAGGCAAAAAATGTCACTTAATTTCCACATACATATAGTGATCAGATTGTTTTTTCAGAGTGTGATTTTTCCTTAACCTTCCGCTTTTCTGTAAGTGTTTATCTTTGAGAATCAAGGATAATAGACATTGCGCAATATTGCTTAAAAAAGTGTGCTAATTAATACCATAAATGCGTACACTCACATGAGCATGGATATATCAGGCGTATAGTAACAGTCAGGCTCGTAGCGAGCTTACTCCTCCTCACTGCACCTCCCGTGTGACAGACCACTGGAGTGACGTTACTGGCTCCTGCCGACGTGTTGCGTCACAGGTCACGTGACTTTTTCAAGGGAATAAAACTTAAAATCTTTTAATTTAGTCAGTTTTTTAAATCATTTTAGCGCTTAAGTTATTTATACTTTAATTGGGAGGAACTGTGCCCCTTTGTTGGTGTCGGTGAATAAAATATGGACCCAAGGGCCAGATACAAGCGAGCAAAGAGCCGCAATCGGCCCCCGGGCCGCCGTTAGGAGACAACTGCTCTAAAGCAACTGCTTTTGAGTTCCCAGTCTATTTGCCTTTTGTAAATCAACCCAATGGTGTCTTAAGCCCCATATACACGGTCGGATGTTGTCGGAAATTCCGACCGTGTGTAGGCACCATCGGACATTTT
The DNA here is from genome assembly GCA_028564925.1 of Lithobates sylvaticus. Lineage (NCBI taxonomy): Eukaryota > Metazoa > Chordata > Amphibia > Anura > Ranidae > Lithobates > Lithobates sylvaticus. The sequence continues at coordinate 121,494,065 of CM053029.1, read as the reverse complement.
CCATCGGATTGTCCGACGGACAAAGTTGTATCTCCTGCTCTAAAGATTTTCCGACAACAAAGTCCGATCACACCAATTCCGATCGTGTGTAGCGAATTCCGACGGACAAAGTGCCACGCATGCTCAGATCACATTACAAGATCAAAGCTATTGGCTACTAGCCTCTACGTAGTCCCGTCGTAGGCAACAAACGTCACCACGTTCAGAATGATCGGATTTTCCGACAACTTTGTCCGACCGTGTGTATGCAACACCAGTGTCGGACTAAATCCGTCGGACCAAATCCGATGGATTTGGTGGTCGGATTTTCCGACCGTGTGTATGGGGCTTAAGACAGGGCTTTTTTTTCCTCAGAGAATAGGTGCAGGAACTCCCCCTTTCTGAGTCACTCCTTGTCTCTACCACTACCCATATCCAAGCACCGTTCCTTGGCTTCTTCCCCTATCCACCTCCAAGTACCATCCTTTTAGAGAATACAGAACCAAGTATCATTTTGTGGTGCTAAGCAATTTGTATGGAATTTATTTAATAACAAGAAAAGCAGTAAAATAGATCCCCTGCAGCCAGCAATAATAGATCCCCCCAACAACAATGGACCACCCGCAACAGAATACCCCATGGCAACAATAGACCTCCAGCAGGAAAAACAGATCTCCCTAAGGCCAGCATCAATAGATCCTTCCCACAACAGTAGATCTGACCCCCAATGACATAAAACCCACCCCCAGCAACAATAGACCTCCCCCGCAACAACAGACCTCTCCCCCACACACAAAAATAGATCCTCTCCAGCTACAATAGATGCCTCAGCAGCCAGCACCAATAAACCCTGCAGCACACCCCAGCACCCCTTACTATTACATACATTTAGTGCTGGAGGTGCCAGGAACTGCGTTCCCCTGCGTTTCTGCTGTAAAAAAGCCCTGGTCTTATATCAGAGGATTTGTCCATGTATTTTGATGAACGGCATATACCCTCCTCCGCAGTGAGTTGTCAATTGTCTGTATTTTAATCAAATCAATTTTATTACTATACTTAGCTGCCATTTGTTCCCAGTTAATCTGATTGGCACTTCAACACGCCATTGTGGTGGTGTGGTGTGCTGAAACAGATTGGGGTTCCATTAAAAATAATCATGTGAGCATGTGTTACTGTGCTTTGCTGTAATGCACAGAGGGATACACAATTGACCATGCTTTATTGCAATTCACTGGCCTGTATGAGTCACAAAACCTTATAAACGTATTATACTAGCTTATTATTAATCTTAAAAAATAATTATTGGCATACAAAGTGCTAGCTAAAGATAAAGCTAAAGAGAGACAACAGTCAAAGTTCCCTACCTTCATGTTCCCTCTGTCTGATTGAAATCTTTGATTGAGGTATCCAAAAAGGGAGTTGTCTGCTCTGACTCATTAATACTCATTAATACATCATGATGTATTTTAATTGCAAGCAGTGTAAGTACCTTAATTTAACAATCCACCTCTGTACAGCAGGGGTGGATTGTGAGAGAAAGACGCAGTACAAGGAGCCAATCAGTTTATGTGCTGATAAGATGAATGCTGACAAAGTGATGAGATCATCACCATGCTGCTTCTCCTCTCACAGTCCAGTCGCAAGCTGGGGAGGGTCCATGACAACCTGGGCTCAGAGGAAGTGGAATAAGTGATTCTGGCCATCAGACAGAGGACATCTAGTTGCAGAAAAAAGTACTGCAGGGGAAATCTCTATCTCTTTTATCTTGTATTTGACCGGAGTACTGTTTTAAAACCTCCACATATGATATATAGCATAATGCAGACAACATATTGTACTTAATACAATGATTATAGTATTTTTCTATAGTTTTCACTTTAAAAATAACCACACTTTATCGTATAATTAATGTCTTCCTAGTACATTTGATGTGTCAGAGAAATTATAATAAAATAAAATGTATTTCCCCATATGGGGTTATAAGTGTCTATATTTACAAGCTGTTCACGGTTCTGATGAAGACGTGTCCCCATTGTTCAGTTATATAGTTACTTGCTTATTGTTACCGTAATGATCATGTTTTCAAATATAGTGAATGATGAAAATGATCTGATTATGTAAAAGATGTGTAAGTGTCTGAATGTATTATGTGTGTTGTCCCAACATATGGTTGTGTAAATATGTACTATAATGTGTAATGAACATAAAGAATAAATTGCATAATTATGTGAATTTATGCTGCTTAAGTGAAACATCAAAACAAACTTTTAAATAACAAAACAGATAAATTCTCTCTTCTTTATCTCTAATAGACTTCTTATATTTCTTACAGTTCTTTATTTAGGATTAGAGGAATCTTTTATGAGGACGTCTGACTTAAAGGGGTTGATTTAATGTATAAAGAATATAATAGCCATTTATCCAGTAAAAGTACATAAACAATAGTTTTGTGTGAATGGGGCAAAAAAACGAATGAAAGTAGGTAATATTGTGTGCCGTTGGAATCTAAATCATTGCTTTTAAATGGAAAATACTGCATTAGACCACTAGATGGAGTGAAGTTTAATAGAAAATGCATATGATACTTAGCTCCATCTAGTGGCCAGGAAACTAGTAGCATAAAAGTCATTCAAGTTATTCTCTTAGTAGCTCCAGTTCCCTTGCTCGCTCCTCCCAGTAGTGACTCTGTAGATTTTCAGCCTTCTAATCTATAAAGTAAAAACAGAGCATGTGGTCTGGAAGGAGGGAGCAGAGTGAACTGAGCTGCTGAGAAGAAAAAAAAAAACCTTAAAAGAGAGTTGTTTTTTTTTGCCCTTTTATACTTACCTAGGTGGATGCAGCATCGGTCCAATGCTCCATCTGTCCCCCGGCGACCTCTGCACTGAGAACCGAGTGATCGAAAATCGCAGATGGCTCGGTTCTCACAGCCCCCCGAGCAGAGAGCTGCTAACTGTCAATCAGCAGCTCTCCTCTTTGCTCTTCCACACTCACTGGAGCGCCGAACTGTGGAGGGGTGGGGAACGGCTGTCTCAGGCTCTCAACAGCATGCTGAGAGGCTGAGACGGGCATCATTCCGGGACCCTGGGGGATCCAGACTGTATTGTCGGGATGAAGCGGTGCCTGGACTGATTCCTGTGACGTCAGCATAGAGTAGACTTCAGTCCGCTCTCTGCTGTGACCCATAAGAGAAGCCCAGCTAATCGAGCTCAGGCTGGCCTTCTCCTTTAATCAACTTCAGTGCTTCTACTGTGAAATTTGATGATGTGTTGCACCACAGTGCCTGTAGCTACAGAGGTTGGTTAGGGTGGTCAGTGAGGGCTGATATTTCTCACAGAAAATATCTACTTTATCTATGTTCTAAATTTTTACATTTTAAGTTTTCATTTTGTTAGATGAGCTCGTATGTCTTATGCCGCGTACACACGAAGGGACTATCCCGCGGGATTATCCGCTGGACCGAAGTCCAGCGGATAATCCCCTCGTGTGTGGGCGCCGGCGGACTTTTTTTGGCCAAAGTACGGCGGACTAAAGTTTTAAGTTTTGTTTTAAAATTATCCGCTGGACTTGGTCCAGCGGACAATCCGGCCGTGTGTAGTATGGTCCGGCGGACCAAAAAGGACGCATGCTCAGTAGCAAGTATTTTTCTAGTATTTTTCGTTTTCTAGTCCCGTCGGACGTGCTGTACGTCATCGCGTGAACCGTCAGACTTTTTGCGTGATCGTGTGTGGTCGAGTCCGTTCGCTTGAGAAGCATCGCCATCAGGGGAACCCCACAGTCACCAACACTAATGAGATATCTGCAAGTACACATTTACCCCCATAGTTCAACCACTTCAGCCCCGGAAAGGTTTTACCCACTTCCTGGCCAGGCCATTTTTTGCGATACGTCACTGTATCGCTTTAACTGACAATTGCGTGGTCGTGCGACTCTGTACCCAAAATAAAATTGAGATCCCTTTTTCCCCACAAATAGAGCTTTCTTTTGGTGGTATTTGATCACCTCTGCAGTTTTTATTTTCTGCGCTATAACCAAAAAAACACTGACAATGTTGGAAAAAAACAATATTTTTTTCTTTTTGCTATAATACATATCCAAAAAAAATGTCTTCCTCAATTTAAGCCAATATGCATTCTGCTACATATTTTTGGTAAAAAAAAATCCCAATAAGCGTATATTGATTGGTTTGAGCAAAAGTTATAGCGTCTACAAAATAGGGGATTGATTTAGGGACTATTCATTTTTTTTAAACGATAAACGATCGGCTGGTTGTGGCGGTAATCGCAGCTGCCAGACCCGATGATTGGCTCAAACTGAGTCCAATCACAGTGGGAGCAGCACGCCCCCTGAACTGCATGCACAAAAAAACGTACAGGTATGTGATTTTGTGCACCCGGGCTGTCCTGCCACAGTAAATGTACGTGGGGCAGTCCAGAAGCGGTTAAATTACAGCCAGGCAATCACCAATAAGGAAACAATGACGGACAGGCTAAAAATGAGGCAGAAGTGCTATGATTTGAGTTAGTAGGGTTCAAGCCGGTCCTATAGGACAAAGTGATGGAAATACAAGCAAAGTTAAAAGGTCTGAATTTTTTTTAAGTAATGCAATTTCTCAGTCAAAAATATGCTTTCACTGTCTGTAAAAACACTGTACTGCTTCTTCTTTCACTGTCCAGTCCAGTCCAGGCTGGGGAGAGTCTATCCAGGATGATCTTACTATTTTTGACTGGAGCTCAGATTTAAAAGATAAAACTACTTTTATCTTCAACTGAAAAAGTCTCTGCTTGACATGAGTCAATTATTTAAAGTTACAAACTCCAATTTGAAATAGTTGAAATAAACAACACCCCGACAACACATCTGCTTCGTCAATAAACCATTGCTTACTCTTTTCTCCTACCCAGTGTCTTTCTCAAGCACTCTTTTTTAAACAGCATTTTTGTTACTTTTTCATGGATTGAACAGATATGGGGTCCAACTGCAAACTTTACCAATTTACCACAGCAAGGAATAGAAACTTAGTTGCTCTCACCAGGAATAATGTAACCCTATTAATTGAAGCACAATTTGTGTATAAACAGTAGGGTATTCTGAGCACCAGGCTGGTGTTTTGAGTAAACGTCTACCTGTTTCTACTCAATCTAAAAGCCAGTGCCGGGACAAGGTCATCTAGTGCCCAGGGCAAAAATGCCAAATTGTGCCCCCCCCCCCCCAAGATATATGAGAATTATGTGTCAGCAAAATACCCCCCCCCCCCCCCCCCCCCCCGAAAAAATCTAAATCAAGCACTAATCTGCATGCTTACCCCTAACCGTAATTTCCCCCTCCTCCCAATAAAAACCTGCCTCCTACTGAAATCCCCTAGCACAGATCTTTGCCCCCCTCCATCAACCCCCCCCCCCAGCTCAAATCCTCTCATTCCCCATATGCCCCCAGCACAAATCCACTCCCCCACCCCAAAACAATTCCCCCCTCCTAGTACAAATCCTCTACCCCTCAAATTTCCCCATCCTAGCACAAATCTACCCCAAATTTCCCCTCCTAGCACAAATGCCCTCCCCCCCAACCTCCCTGTGGTGCCCCCCCACCTCACATGATGCCACAGTGCCCAGGGCAGCCGCCCCTCCTGCCCACCCCTTGTCCCGGCCCTGCTAAAAGCATCAGACAAATTCTGAAGGACAGACAAACCGATATCACAGAAAGAAGGCCACACACTTGCCTGCTGTGCCAGGCTACTTTTAATTAAAAAAGAACAGTAAAAAATTAACCAACGAATGGCCAGTATTTACGGATATGTGCTGGCTGTGAATTTGCTTTATCCTGTTCAGATCTTGAACCCGGCAGATGTTTTCTGCATATTTCTAGCTCCAGTAATATTTTTCACAACAATGGGAAACTTCCTGCACTTTCCAGACTCCCCCAGCACCCTTCCGTCTCCTGCCTCGTCATGGTGATAAATATTCTAGGAGAGTTGGCGGCAGTTTATAATGTTTGCAGCTGGTGTAAATTCTCAGCCTGGGCCTCAGCATTTGGTAATCCGTCCTGGGAGATGGATGTGTTTTGTAATGCAATGTTGTCCAATCAATAACTTATTATTATATTAAAATAAAGGGTAGAATAGAGAACAAATATTTCTGTACCTTGGCAGAAAAGTTATCGGAGACTTCTGATTAACCCTGTAATAATCGGACTCTTCATTTCCTGAATGGCTTATTATTGTAGTGTACTGTACCGTTAAACTCTGCATACTTAGATGCGCTAAGGTGGTGCAAAGTGCAATCGCTATGTACAGTAACCCTCCAGAATTCAAATTACTGTACTAATATCAGTTACAGTTTTTTTTTTTAATTAACTGCTATGGGTTATTGCATTTCAAGAAGCTTTTGTATTTTTTTATGTCCCTAGTAAATAAGCTTGAATATGAATACATGGAAATGTATCTGCATGAAAGGAGGCAATGAAAACCTAAGTTTATATATAATCAATAAAATACATTTATTGCCTAAACTCTTATGTGTGCAGCTATGAAGATGTGTTGTGAAAGAGTCATCTCTGTCTGCAAAGCCCTGCCAGGATATTACTTTTAGCCATAGACATTAGCGGGCAGTTGGATCCACATGCATACTGATGCAAGGGACAACATAGCCAGATGTCTTCAGTGATGACCTGAGGGAAAGGCAGCGATCAGCCAAAAATGCAAAAATGTCCCCAAAGCCTTCTCTGTTACCCAATGTCAGGCTGTCCTCAAGTGGCAAATTTCAGACCCATCTAGGCAGTGTCAGAATTTACCAGAGCCCTCCAGCTCCTGACACTTTTCTGCTGGCCCATCACTATGAGCAAGCCCCAACAGTACCAGGAAATGTCAAAGATTTGCCTGATCACTATGGACCAGCATTTGGCCAAGGGCAAGGAATGCTGCTGCAGGTATGTGCACTTGCAAGCAAGCTTTATTAAAATTGTTATTTTTTTTTAAATGACAGATTCATTTTTAAGGTAACCTGTCATAAAAGAAATATGGTGGCTACCCTTGCCGTCTTCTTTTGGAATATGCTACTTGGATGTCTCTAACCATAAAGCTAACCTCTAGGCCAGGGGTAGGCAACCTGGGGCCCTCCAGCTGTTGCAGAACTACAAATCCCATCATGCCCCTGGGAGTAATTGTAACTGCCAGCCTTGCAATGCATCATTGGAAATGTAGTTCCACAACAACTGGCAGGCCCCATGTTGCCTACCCCTGCTCTAGGCTGCTATAAAAGACACAAAGGAAGTCAGCTCTTTAATCATTAATAGATTATTGAAAAGACCATGTCATCCACTCAGAAAGTATTTTAACCACTTGACCTCTGGAAGGTTTTGCCACCTTCATGACCAGGGCATTTTTTGCTTGTCAGCACTGTGCTAATTTATGTGGCAATCCGTCATGCAATACTGTATGCTAATGAGATGTATTCCCTTTTTTCACACAAATAGAGCTTTCTTTTGGTGGTATTTAATCACCACTGGGTTTTTTTAATTTTTTTCTATATATTAAATAAATGTGTTTGTTTTTTCACATTTTTTTTGCACACTGTCACCAGTGCAGTACAGCGTCATCATATGACTGGTGTGGCGGTGATCCGGGATATTGACATCTGAACAGTGGGACCCCTGTCACTGTCTTGCTGGGACTGGTGAAAGAATACAGCTGCCATTACCCATTGCTACTAGCAGAGACCGTGCACATAGGGGCTGACCATTTGACTAGCAGCATTATTTACTCTATGCAGACTTTGCTGGAACTGTACTCATGTGCACCACCATAACAACTTGGCCTCAACGCTAGCTGGCTGAAGAACTAAGGCTAAAGACTGCTTACTCTGATAGTTGCTTCACAAGAACTTTGCCTATTGTCTATAGTAAGAGGTACTTCTTTAGGGGGTCTTAAATTTCATCACTACTATTCATATACAATTGCACTCTAAAGTGGATATAGCCTACCATTTACAGAGTTGTCACAATATTGATTATCATTGCTGTTACTGTTTTGTAATGCCATTTCTGTTTTCTGATTTGTAAATTACCAGGTTTAATCAAATTTTACTGCATAGAGCGCCATTCTATGCTGACCAATGCCACATCCACCTCCATCCTACCATCCAGCCAAGTGAGTGACTGTTTGGCAATATCACGTCACCGCGACACACTTCTGCCAATGCTATCCCTCTTGCTTTGAGCTGGACCGCGGCCAGTGTTCACACAACTTTTGTGGGCTGATTCCCCAAACAATCACCTGCTATACTCACTGGGTGCCAGGATGTTAGGCACCATTGCACGTCAGGGTCATTTTTAACTGGTTTTATCAATACATTTCTCAAACGGCATTGCGCAATGAGGATTATTTTCTATTATTCCCAATCAATTTATATGAGGCAACATATTGTTAGAGTCGCCAAGGCAGATTTCTCCAGGGGTCTCCCCACATGCCTGAACGTCCATACTAGAGATAGTTGGACAACTCCCAGGAGTGATTTTACATCTATGTGGGCCACCCAGTCTGAGCACCTTGGAACATGCATTTACTATTGAGCACAAGCACTTTTTACATCACCATATTGGGACTGTTTAAGATTTATATTGTTTACACCAGGCGCGGTGGACTGTTTCTTTTTTCATGACTGTTCGTTTTTTATTCCCACACTTCTCTTTTAAAAATCTATCAGTATGGCAGCAGCAAATTCTTAAAGAATTTTCTATTTAGGAAACAGAAGTACACCAATACTCAGAGCAGCCATGCCTGTGCTGGGAAGCTGTCATGTGTGTGATAGCTTCCCACACAGCAATGTATCCTCAGCTCATTTAGCTGTTGGCCGAAAGCTAATTGTGAGCATAGGGACTGGGGATATAGCTGATGTCATTACACAAATATCGGCAATGCAATGGCAAGGCAAGGCAATTGAAAATTACTTGTCACAGGGTGATCAGTTCCTGATGGGAAACTGAGAGACTAGTTCCACATCTGGTCCACTTCACCTTGATAGTGCACAGCACTGGGCAGATTTGAAAGCTGCTATTGGACTGAATAATGGCTATGGATCCTGATGGGGAATCCATGAGGCTTTGCCCATCCCTAGTATAAAACTCCTCAGCCAAGTACCTGTCAGCATGACAGACACAGTGGTTGGGGAAGGCGGCAGTGAGAGCACTGAGGAAGGAGTGTCTAGTGTGGACACTCCTTCCCCAGTAAAGACAGGGAAAAATTCACATACCTACCTGTCTGTGAAAAATACATGAATTGGGTGAAAGCACTTCCAGTTTCAGTGCTACACACCAGCAAAATTCTAAAGGGTGTCTAATGCCTCGTACACATGATGAAATTATCAGATGAAAATTCTCGTACGACGACGAATACAACTTAGGGAGTGATGTAATGGGTTGTATTGTAATGTACTGTATTCTTTTGTTTTCTTTTGTTTTATGAATTCCCAAACTACTTTTTTTTTAACCACACATTGATAAGTTTAATTACGTTAAGCTGATCTAGTTTACATGTATTAAAATGTTGGCATAGGTGCTGCACAGTGGCTGCTTGGGTAAAGCGCCCTGGTAAAAGAAAATACATCTCTGTGTATTTAGCTAGTGTTTACAAAGTGTTTCTATTTTCTTTTTTTTTTTTACTATAGTGTGTTTTAAAGTACGGTAGTCCTTATGTTATACTTACATTCAAATCTAAAGATCTAATTGCTGCCCCAACTAAATATCAATTATAAGGTTGAGAAAATACAGGATAATCACATTGTGAAGAACAGGAGCTCCTGTTTATTGTCTCCGGCCTCAGGCTGCCTTCCTGACGCGAGCCCTGCCTGTAATCTTTAGAAATACTGCTCTTGCTCTCTATTAATTTAAGGATATGGAGGTGACAGGACAGCCCGGTATAATTAGTTCACGTTATTAATGATTTAATATTGTCCTTTTTGTGCAGCTCGCTGCCTTTATGAAACCGAACAGTTCATCTCTGCCAGAAATGTTTTATGTCTAGAGTAAATGAGATCACTCTGTTATACCATCTTTCTAAGACGGAGCAGCCAATCACAGGCAAGGGCAGGGCTGCTTGATTAGTGGAACTCATGGTTGGATGAGTCCTTTAACCATTTTCATGCTGGAAAAAAACTGCAAAATTAACTGTGAGTGGATCCTGTATGCCGCAGAAAGACTGCTGAGCATTAAAAGAAAGACAAATATCAAATATTTTAACTCAACATAAATGATAACTTGTATATAATAAAATAGCACAATTACAGGTGGACCCGAACTCAAAAAAGTATGTTTTCTATCTCAGAGAAAACATGTAGAAATGTTTAGTGTGTAATTTATCCTGAAAAATACAGCACTTCCTTTGCCTCGTGGCTGTGTATCTGTAGTCCAAGTTTCTCACTTATAGTCTCATCATATTGTAGTGAGATTTGGTGATGTCACTGTTTGTTGATTTTTTCGGGACTTATGTGGGAACATTTTTCTGGTTCCGGGGACAGAAATTTTACTGCACATGACAGACATTCTTATCAGCAATCCCAGGTTTAGCCTAGTCTCTTTTAGCCCAAAATAGGTAGTAACCTATCACAATAAAAAATATAGATAAATGCAATGTCAAATAATGCAGGGCAAGTTCAAAAACAAGTACTCTTACATACATTCACAGTAATTTGAGTGGCAATAGTAATTTTTTTTTTACCATAACCCCTGTAATACTTGTTACATGTTTAGGGACCCATTGATTTAGTTATAAAGCCAAAAATGCATGCCACGATCATGCAAATTATTTTAATGTCAAACTACAGCCATTTTTTTGTTTGGTTTTGGATAGAACAGTGAAGGGTTAGAGCCTCTATTACGTTTTTATCCCTGCCTCCATCTCCATAGTAGAGTTTTTCCTCAACTTACCATCCTTGTAATATTTTCAAAAGATAGCTTAAAAATCAAACTCTTTCCCGATATGCCAATAAAAGTGTAGAGATTTGCCTCACTTCCTGTCACAATGACTCAAAAGCAAGTACATGGAAATCTCCTAAATGGGGTAATAGATAGGAATAAAAGCATGACAGAGGTTTTAAAGCTTCATTGTTTGTTTTTCTTTAAAAAATAAAAGTTAAGGATGGAGTTGGCCCCAATGGTGCAATGCAATTTGTGCAATGTTTACAAGTACTAGCACTGTAGAAGAAATACACATTTCTCTTGTTTGGTTTTTAAATCTATACTTAATTACAGTATATATTCATCATATTGATTTACACATATTATTGTACAAAATACATGTTTTCCTTTATTGCTTAATTCAGTGGTCGCCAACCTTTCGGACCTCCCAACTCACAATTTTAAAATTCCCGTAGAACACTAAGATAAATTTTACATGCCTTATACACACAATGCTCCAGTTCTATGCCCCCTTCCCCCGGGTCACGCTGCTGCCTTATACACACAATGCTTCAGCTCTCTGTCCGTCTGCCCACCCCATCCCCACTCTGCATCACACTGCTGCCTTACAAAGATTCATCATTGGCTCTCACCTCCTTATCCAGCCATGTGCTCAAACTCTGTGCTCCCTTCCACAGTCTGTGAACAGCACTGCCATTGGAAGTCCCCTCCTTATTCACCTCCCACTCTCTGTATTACTCCTGCAATTACCTCTGAGTTCACGGGAGCCGGAACTACAGAGGAGGCTTTGGGTATCAATGCGCGCTGACAGTATTGACTGTCAGTGCGCATTGAGAACAACACTGGACACAACACTGGGTGGTATATATCTGCCACAATGTTGATTTGTGGCTGAACCCCTGGGGACCATCATAGGTCCACGGACCAATGGTTGATGACCGCTGGTTTAGTTCCACACTTCTTCTCTGTTGGAACACAATATAACTTCAGGGCTGCTGGAAAACAATAAGCATAAAGTCACCTTTATTGTGAGGAAGAAGGTTATTTCATTTTTTATTTTTTATTTAAGCCTGAAATTTGTCAGCCTGGAATATTCATTATTCTCTATGTCTGAAACATGTGCATGCATCTTTTCTTTATAGGCCAGAGAAAATATAAACACTGCATGGTCCAGAATTAAGCTAAGGACACGGGGCACTAATTTGAGGTCTGTAATAGACTTGGAAATTTTGATTAGAAGGTTAGTAGAAGGTCAGTGTGAGTTTACATTAAAAGTACAGTTATTTTTTTATAGGATTGAAGCCAGGGTTTGTTATTAACAGAAAGCTTGTCCAGAGTAATAAAGCAGGACACTAGAGCAAGTGCACATAGACAGGAAGTGCCTGAAATGGCCTAGAGGAAAGAGCTCTTAAAAACTATGAAAACAAGTATATTCTAAAAGAAAAACATGGCAATTGTTAATGATGACATAGCAAACCAAATGTCAGAACAGTTAGGATTTACTTTAATGTTAGACAAGTGCAAAGTAAGTTTGTCTATGTGCCCCTTCAAAATGTTTGAAGTAATGCTTCAAATGGTTTAGGTGCCTGCATGTTGGCTCAGATCTTCCACAGAACACGTGGAGACCCCTGAGACTGAGATCAAAGAAATGGCAACTAACTTTCATGGTCACTGCCTATGGTTTGTACTCTACCACCTCTTTTGCATTACTGCTTGCTTATAACTATGATGGATTGCTTTTAAAGCAGTAGCAAAGTGTAAAAAGTAGGAAGGAATTGGCTAAAACCCAAATAGACATTCAGGAGTCACTCAGGGTTTAGGAGATCCGAACTGGAATAAAGGCACTCAGAGGTCCTTTTACATTTAGTATATCTCTTTACAGTTTATTGGAGGGTGACTATGTTTTAAAAACCAAAGTAGCTAGGGCAGAAAGCAAAAACTTATGGCAGTAGTTTCTAAGAGGATAAGTTGTACCTCTTAGTTAATACTGCTAATATGGCTGGCTGTACAAGTATATTAAATATAAATACATGCAGGTTTTTTAATTTTAGGAATATGCTTAGCAAGTATTAAAGACTTATGTGGTGTGTTACCAAAATAGTAAGAACATTTTCCTTCCTGACAAAAAGTAGGGGATATCCCCTTAATGGGAACAAAGATGGCAATAAAAACCTAATAGTGTCACAGATCCTTTCTCTTAAAGAAGTTGTAAAGGCAGAAGGTTTTTTATCTTATTGCATTCTATGCATTAAGATAAAAAACCTTCTGTGTGTAGAAGCCTCCCCAGCACCCCACAATTACCTACCCTTAGATCCTTCACTCTCCAGCAATGTCCACGATCTCCTCAGCCATCTAGTACACTCCTCCTGATTGGCAGAGCAGCGGCGACATTGGCTCTGGCAGCTGTCAATCAAAGTCAGCCAGCCAATCAGGGGAGAGAGGGGGCGGGCTATGTCGGGGCTCCGTGTCTGAATGGACACACCGAGTTCTGGCTCAGCTTGGGTGACCCCTGTAGCAAGCTGCTGGCTGAGGGGCACACAAAGGAGGGAAGGACTAGGAGCAGCAAAGAGGGGCCCAAGAAGAGGAGGATCCAGATTGCTCTGTGCAAAACCAACTGCACAGAGGAGGTAAGTATAACATGTTTTTTTTTTTTTTTTTTTTTAAACGAGCCTTTACAATCACTTTAAGTTGCTCATGCTTACACGTATAGCTAACTATAGTTCCCCTTTAACTAGCAAGCTAAAGCACTTAATGCATATAGAAAGCTGTACTTCTTTACCCATCATCTGTGAGATAAAACGGTGCCACTTATAGTTCACAAGAGACATCTAGCAGGCCTACTCTGATATACAGACCTTTGCAGGATTGCATTATTTTCAAATTTGTGCACTTGGTCACTCTTTGAAGAGCAGAGTCCTCTAGATTGCGCCTCAAACCACATAGCAGCTTTATTACTCACTTATACCCTTCCTTTGTTACAAAGTTCATTAGCAGACCTTCTCTTTTCTGGTGCCTTCCAGCAAGTATAGCATTTATCTAGATTATTCCCAGCAGTCTTCTTCAGTTGACAACTCCTAAGTATCTTTGCAAGTTTCGCATCTCTCATAATTGGATGTGACATCAGCAAACAGCACTTATCCGACACAAAGATTCACTTTGAAGGGAAGGAACAATTTTCAAGAGTCAACTTGTTGTTATCTCATTAGCTCCTTCGTCTGCTTGTTAGCTCCACAGCAACATGCACTGGAATCTAGTCAAAAGTCAAGCAAGGAGCAGAAACTCAGCAAAGGGGCTTTTATGTGAGTGAAGAAAGGCCTCTTGAAGCCGGTTGTCCACGTTTTTCATCTTAATGGTCTATGCTGTGCTGGTACCACACCCATGATAAGTAATTTCATCAGCTAATCACTGTTGTATTTCATCACAGGCTGAAGTGATTGTTAATTAACTACAGCTTCGTCAGATGTAAAAACAGGCAGAACAGAAAGAGTTAAATTCTTGTAAGGTCTGCCCAAAGACTCTGAGGCTGGGTTCACACCTATGCAAATTGGATGCGGGCTTCCCCGCATCCAATTTGCATGACAGGAGATTGTGACCCGCTCTCTATGGAGTATGTTCACATATCTCCATTGCGGCTGCAGAGCGACTTGCACAGGAGTGCTGTGCATTTTTGGCTCCATTCCAAGGCCGAATTCAGACAAAAATTTGGCCCTGATTCGTCCCTGAAACGGGGAACAGGGACGCACCGGACCCCTGAACCAGACCCCTGCATCCATCGGAGGTGTGAACCCAACCTTAAGGAATCTCATGCTCTATTTTCATGGAATTGGTACCTGTAGGCTAGGTTCACACTAGTGCAACTATGTAGTGCAACTTGGATGCAACTTGGATGCTACTTTGAAGTGGTTTGCATATTCTATGGGGCCAAAATTGTGCTGGAATCGCACCAAAGTAGTACAGGAATCTTTTCCAAAATCGCACTGTGCTAATTTGCATTGATGAGAACGGACATACTTAAAAACAATGGGGTTGATTAAATTGTTGCAATTGCACTTTCTCCAAAGCTTAGTAAATGAGATAAAGCTTCACTTTGCACTTTTACCCAATCACATGCAAGGAAAATAAAAAACGAGCGAGGGCCCCCCCCCCCCCCTCCTGAGCCATACCAGGCCACATGCCCTCAACATGGGGGGTGGGTGCTTTGGGGAAGCACCTTTTCCCCATGTTGATGAGGACAAGGACCTCTTCCCGACAACCCTGGCCGTTGGTTGTCGGGGTCTGCGGGCAGGGGGCTTATCGGAATCCGGGAGCCCCCTTTAATAAGCGGGCCCCCAGATCCCGGCCCCCCACCCTATGTGAATGAGTATGGGGTACATGGAACCCCTACCCATTCACCTAGGGGAAAAAAAGTCAATAAAAAAAACACACTAGACAGGTTTTTAAAGTAGTTTATTAGGCAGCTCCGGGGGTTTTCTTCCGACTTCGGGGGTCTCTTCCGACTTCTCCGCACTTTCCGGCCTCTTCTCCCGCTCTCCGGTTCTTCTGCCGTGCTCCTCCGCTATCTTCTTCCAGCTCTTTTACTAGCATTGGCCCGGTCTTCTTGTTCGTCGCCGTCGCCGCCACCGTCTTCTTCCTTCTTCTCTTCTTCAGATGTTGACACACCGCTCTCTCCCGCTGTAATGCGGTCAACACGCTGCGTATCAACCTTTATAGGCATAAGGGTCTCGACTTGTATAGGCATAAGAGGCGGTGTCACCGGGTGATGTCACCCGGTGACTCCCCCCCTTATGGCGTCACAGTCCCAGCATGCCCCGGGACTGTGATGCCATAAGGGGCGGGGTCACCAGGTGACATCACCCGGTGACCCCACCCCTTATGCCTATATAAGTCGATACGCAGCATGTCCACCTCATTACAGCGGGAGAGAGCGTTGTGTCAACATCGGAAGAAGAGAAGAAGGAAGATGAAGAAGATGGCGGCGGCGACAACAAACGAGAAGATCGGGCCAATGCTAGTAAAAGAGCTGGAAGAAGATAGCGGAGGAGCCCGGCAGAAGAACCGGAGAGCGGGAGAAGAGGTCGGAAAGCGCAAAGAAGTCAGAAGAGACCCCTGTTTGTGGGCAAGTCCGTTCATTTGAAAAGTCAGTCGGACCTCCACCGAAAGTCTGGTGGAAAGTCCGATCGTGTGTGTGCAAGTCTGCTCGTTCAGAAAGTCTGGCGCACCTCCGCTGCAAAGTCCGGCGGATTGTCAGCCGGACTTAGTCTGCCGGAAAGTCCGATCGTGTGTACGCTGCATTAGGCACTCAGACCTTGGCATCTCATGCAACACCCCTCTGCTAGGCTCATCACTATTACAAAGCACATTTTCTTGTTTAATCCCGCACTTTCACCCCCTACCTGCCCAGGCCAATTTTCAGCTTTCAGCGCTGTCACACTTTGAATGACAATTGCGGTCACCCATATAATAGATTGTGACCTCCTCTCTATGGAGTATGTTCACATATCTCCATTGCGGCTGCAGAGCAACTTGCACAGGAGTGCTGTGCATTTTTGGCTCCATTCCAAGGCCGAATTCAGGCAAATATTTGGCCCTGATTCGTCCCTGAAACGGGGAACAGGGACGCACCGGACCCCTGCACCAGACCCCTGCATCCATCGGAGGTGTGAACCCAACCTTAAGGAATCTCATGCTCTATTTTCATGGAATTGGTACCTGTAGGCTAGGTTCACACTAGTGCAACTATGTAGTGCAACTTGGATGCAACTTGGATGCTACTTTGAAGTGGTTTGCATATTCTATGGGGCCAAAATTGTGCTGGAATCGCACCAAAGTAGTACAGGAATCTTTTCCAAAATAGCTCTGGGCTAATTTGCATTGATGAGAATGGACATACTTGAAAACAATGGGGTTGATTACATTGTTGCAATTGCACTTGCTCCAAAGCTTAGTAAATGAGATAAAGCTTCACTTTGCAAAGAGTACCCAATCACATGCAAGGAAAATAAAAAACGAGCGAGCGCATGCCCTCAACATGGGGGGGTGGGTGCTTTGGGGAAGGGGGGTGCCCCCCCACCCCAAAGCACCTTTTCCCCATGTTGATGAGGACAAGGACCTCTTCAAGACAACCCTGGCCGTTGGTTGTCGGGGTCTGCCAGCAGGAGGCTTATCGGAATCCGAGAGCCCCCTTTAATAAGCGGGCACCCAGATCCCGGCCCCCCACCCTATGTGAATGAGTATGGGGTACATGGAACCCCTACCCATTCACCTAGGGAAAAAAAGTCAATAAAAAAACACACTAGACAGGTTTTTAAAGTAGTTTATGAGCAAGTCTGGGGTGGAAGAACTTGATTGACCTGCACAGAGCCCTGATCTCAACCCAATAGAACACCTTTAGGATGAATTGGAGTGGAGATTGCAAGCCAGGCCTGCTCGTCCACATCCGTGCCTGACCTCACAAATGCACTTCTGGAAGAATGGTCAAACACATTCCTAAACCTTGTGGACAGCCTTCCCAGAAGAGTTGAAGCTGTTATAGTTGCAAAGGGTGGGCCAACTCAATATTGAACCCTACGGACTAAGACAGGGGTGCCAGTACAGATCCTGTGCACGTAAAGGCAGGTGTCTCAATAGTTTTTATAATATAATGTAGTATGCTTAACCAAATACCCTTTCTAATGAGCAAAAGTAAAATGAAGAGCTTAACCTTTTTAGGCTCAAGCCTTGATCTTTATTGGCAAGACCTCCTCAGACACTAGGGTGGTGTCAAGCTCAGGCTGTTTGCAGGTCTGTATTTTCACCTAGGTCACATAGGCCATGGTCTTGGTCTACATGTGAGCTAGGAGTGGTAGTTACAGCAGCTTAAATGGTAAGTTTTCCGGCAACATATTCAAAAATGATTTATTGATTGGTATACTTCACATACGCGTGCCCACAGGGTTTGCCGGGTGTGCACAGGCACACCCTAATCATTCCTGTGCTCTGTCTGTGTTTCACACCTTTTGATTTGTGCTGACTGTGTGCAACATGTCCCTGTGTAACTCAGTCGCCAACACTGCCTGGGGTTGGGTCCGGCCGGCAAAAACAGCTGTGTGCTGCGAGTGGGAGGATTGAGCAGGGAGGGAACTAGGACCACAGCCGTGGAGTAACCCACCGGGAGCCGCATTTGCCAATGCAGCTTCTATAGTTCTACATCTGCACTCCGCCCCCCTCTGCCCTTTTTCTTCCTTAGAAGCAGCAGACTAACCTGGATAGCGGCAGGCGAGTGGCTTCAGGCAGCCTGCTAGATCGAGGTGAGTGAGTGAGAGAGACAGCACTGAGCAGGGCAGCGGATAGGGATGATGAACCAAAAAAAAAAATAACCAACCAATTGATAAACCTTACCCTGGCTTGTCACTATATATATATATATATATATATATATAATATATATATATATATACAGTATCTCATAAAAGTGAGTACACCCCTCACATTTTTGTAAATATTTTATTAAATCTTTTCATGTGACAACACTGAAGAAATTACACTTTGATACAATGTAAAGTAGTGAGTGTACAGCTTGTACAACAGTGTACATTTGCTGTCCCCTAAAAATAACTTAACACACAGCCATTAATGTCTAAACCGCTGGCAACAAAAGTGAGTACACCCCTAAGTGAAAATGTCCAAATTGGGCCCAAAGTGTCAATATTTTGTGTGGCCACCAATATTTTCCAGCACTGCCTTAACCCTCTTGGGCATGGAGTTCACCAGAGCTTCACAAGTTGTTACTGGAGTCCTGTTCCACTCCTCCCATAAGGACATCACGGAGCTGGTGGATGAGACCTTGTTCTCCTCCACCTTCCGTTTGAGAATGCCCCACAGATGCTCAATAGGGTTTAGGTCTGGAGACATGCCTGGCCAGTCCATCACCTTTACCCTCAGCTTATTTA
This sequence comes from Lithobates sylvaticus, assembly GCA_028564925.1. NCBI lineage: Eukaryota > Metazoa > Chordata > Amphibia > Anura > Ranidae > Lithobates > Lithobates sylvaticus. Next base: position 121,475,253 of record CM053029.1, on the reverse strand, counting down.
GCAAGGCAGTGGTCGTCTTGGAGGTGTGTTTGGGGTCGTTAACATTTTGGAATACTGCCCTGCGGCCAAGTCTCCGAAGGGAGGTGATCATGCTCTGCTTCAGTATGTCACAGTACATGTTAGCATTCATGGTTCCCTCAATGAACTGTAGCTCCCCAGTGCTGGCAGCACTCATGCAGTCCCAGACCATGACACCCCCCACCACCATGCTTGACTGTAGGCAAGACACACTTGTCTTTGTACTCCTCACCTGGTTCCCGCCACACACGCTTGACACCATCTGTACCAAATAAGTTTACCTTGGTCTCATCAGACCACAGGACATGGTTCCAGTAATCCATGTCCTTAGTCTGCTTGCCTTCAGCAAACTGTTTGTGGGCTTCTTGTGCATCATCTTTAGGCCTCATGCACACGAGACACTGTTAAACGCGCGTTCAGAGGCAGTTGGACACTTTTTTCAACTGCACCTGAACGCATGCAATGTTATCCTATGTGTCCATGTACACAGTCTAGTTTTTTCCCGTTTTTATGCAGTTGCGTTTAACCTCGTTTTTCCAGAAGCAAAAAAATGCTTTCAGACACTTTGCTTTTCCGCATTTCAGACGCAAAACGCAGCTAAACGCGGCTAAACGCAGGCACCTGCGTTTAGCCGCATTTGCGTTTATAAGCCTTTTTAAAGGAACCCAATTATTTGGACCAGAAAACTCAGAAATATGATGGTAAACCATAAAAAATACTAGAAAAATTGGTTTAAAATGTCGTAATTAGTTTAGATAGTTCATAGAGCATATATACTCACTAATGCATACATGTTTGTGAAATATCCAACGGACATTCGCTGTGCCATCAACGGATGGGTCCAATATCGCCAAGCTCTGATTCTGGACCTCTCATGCAAATTTGCGACGACGTTGCTCCCTCAATAAGAGCAACATCAGGAGCATTTCCTGACATATATTCAATATGGGATCCATTTAAAAAAAAAAAAAAAAACACAGAAAGAGGCAAATGCAAGTATACAACTGCTCTCTCTGCTGCTGCTGCTCACTCTGATCAAAATGGCAGAAATAGTTAATAATACATGCTTTCTGAGCTTGGGGAGGGTCTATATGATGTTATCTTTACAAATGCTTATAGACGCAAACGCGTCTAAACGCGTCTAAACGCATCTAAACGCGGCATGAAAACACAGCAAAACGCGCGTTTTTAAACGCAGGTTTCTGCTTTTTAACCACTTCAGCCCCGGACCATTTGGCAGCCAAAGGACCAGAGGTCTTTTTTCAATTTCGCACTGCACTACTTTAACTGGTAATTGCGCGGTCATGCAATTTTGTAACCAAACGAAATTTGCGTCCTTTTCTTCCCACAAATAGAGCTTTCTTTTGATGGTATTTGATTGCCTCTGTGATTTTTATTTTTTGAGATATAAACGGAAAAAGAGCGAAAATTTTGAAAAAAAAAGAGATTTTCTACTTTTTGTTATAAAAAAAATCTAATAAACTCAATTTTAGTCAAACATTTGGGCCAAAATGTATTCAGCCACATGTCTTTAGTAAAAAAAATGCCAATAAGCGTATATTTATTGGTTTGCGCAAAAGTTATAGCGTCTACAAACTAGAGTACATTTTCTGGAATTTACACCGCTTTTAATTTATGACTGCCTATTTCATTTCTTGAGGTGCTAAAATGGCAGAGAAGTACAAAACCCCCCCAAATGACCCCATTTTGGAAAGTAGACACCCCAAGCTATTTGCTGAGAGGCATGTTGAGCCCATTGAATATTTTTTTTTTTAGTCCCAAGTGATTGAATAAAGACAAAAATAAAAAAGATTTTTTTTTTTTTTTCAAAAAGTTGTCACTAAATGATATATTGCTCACACATGCCATAGTTATATGTGGAATTGCACCCCAAAATACATTTTGCTGCTTCTCCTGAGTATGGGGATACCACATGTGTGGGACTTTTTGGGAGCCTAGCCGCGTACGGGGCCCCGAAACCCAAGCACCGCCTTCAGGATTTCTAAGGGTGCAAATTTTTGATTTCACTCCTCACTACCTATCACCGTTTCGAAGGCCATAAAATGCCAAAATAGCACAAAACCCCCCCAAATGACCCCATTTTGGAAAGTAGACACCCCAAGCTATTTGTTGAGAGGCATGGTGAGTATTTTACAGCTCTCATTTGTTTTTGAAAATGAAGAAAGTAAAGAAAAAAAAAAATTTTTTTTCTTTTTTTTTCAATTTTCAAAACTTTGTGACAAAAAGCGACATCTGCAAAATACTCACAATACCTCTCAGCAAATAGCTTGGGGTGTCTACTTTCCAAAATGGGGTCATTTTGGGGGGTTTTATGCCATCTGGGCATTCCATGGCCTCCGAAACTGTGATTGGCAGTGAGAAGTGAAATAAAAAAATTACACCCTTAGAAAGCCTGAAGGCGGTGATTGGTTTTTGGGGTTCCGTACGCAGCTAGGCTCCCAAAAAGTCCCACACATGTGGTATCCCCGTACTCAGGAGAAGCAACAGAATGTATTTTGGGGTGTATTTCCACATATGCCCATGACATGTTTGAGCAATATATCATTTAGTGACAACTTTTTGTAAAAAAAATATATATATTTTTTTTTTTTCATTATTCAATCTCTTGGGACAAAAAAAAAAAATATTTAATGGGCTCAACATTGCTCTCATCAAATAGCTTGGGGTGTCTACTTTCCAAAATGGGGTCATTTGGGGGGGGTTTGAACTGTCCTGGCATTTTATGCACAACATTTAGAAGCCTATGTCACACGTCACCCACTCTTCTAACCACTTGTAGACAAAGCCCTTTCTGACACTTTTTGTTTACATGAAAACATATTTTTTTTTTGCAAGAAAATTACGTTGAACCCCCAAACACTATATATATTGTTAAAGCAAAGGCCCTACAGATTAAAATGGTGGGTGTTGCATTTTTTTTTTTCCACACAGTATTTGCGCAGCGATTTTTCAAACGCATTTTTTGTGGAAAAAATACACTTTTTTTTATTTTAATGCACTAAAACACACTATATTGCTCAAATTTTTGATGAAATAAAAAATATGATCTTAGGCCGAGTACATGGATACCAAACACGACATGCTTTAAAATTGCGCACAAACACGCAGTGGCGACAAACTACATACATTTTTAAAAGCCTTTAAAAGCCTTTACATGATACCACATTAGATTCACGGAGGAGGTCTACTGCTAAAATTACTGCCCTCGATCTGACCTTCGCGGTGATACCTCACATGCATGGTGCAATTGCTGTTTACATATGACGCCAGACCAACGCTTGTGTACGCCTTTGCGCAAGAGAAGGGGGGGCAGGGGTGCTTTTTTTTTTTTTTTTTTTTTTTTTTTTTTTTTTTTATTTAGCTTTTTTATTTTATTTTTAAACTGTTCCTTCCATTTTTTTTCTTTGTTATGATTTTTATTGTTATCTCAGGGAATGTAAATATCCCCTATGATAGCAATAGGCAGTGACAGGTACTCTTTTTTTGAAAAAAATTGGGGTCTATTAGACCCTAGATCTTTCCTCTGCCCTCAAAGCATCTGACCACACCAAGATTGGTGTGATAAAATGCTTTCCCAATTTCCCAATGGCGCGGTTTATATCCGGGAGGGGGGACATTCCCTCCCACTGCTTGTAAAAGCAGTCTAGAGGCTAATTACCCGCTAGAATTGCTTTTACATGAAAGCCGATCACTGGCTGAAAAGAATGATACCAAGATGATACCTAAACCTGCAGGCATCATTCTGGTATAACCATTCAAAGTCCAGCAACATACTGGACATATATTGTAATCTTTTTTTTTTCATGCAGCCTCTTGGCTGAACGAAAAAAAGAGATTGATTGGTGGGTATGCCCACCATTAGAATACCTCCCTTCATCCACCCACTTCTAATGATGGGCATACATGCACCATTTATATATGCCGATGCATGGGGGCATCCTCCCGCAAAAGTTATGCCGTGTACACACGGTCGGAATTTCGACCGTATGTACGTGGCATTAGGAGCCAATCGCTCCTCCCCCCCCTGCTGCCCCCATGCTTCGGCATATATGCTCTTTTTTTTAACTGTGGTGGTGAAATCACCTCCTACAGCGTTGGAGTCGCGGCTTTATGTATCGTGGGAGCAAACGCTGTTGCTGTCAAGATAAATAAATCCGCGTTGCAACTGAATGGCGCACCTGAAAACAAAAAAATGCTCAACACTAAAACACAGTAAACAAAATTACATACCTGAAAAGCAAGCATGATAAAACATGATAAAACATAATAAAACATTGCAGAATAGAATGGAGTAAAAAAAAGAGCAACAATAGAGAGAGAATAGAGTGAGAGAGAGAACAATAAAACGACAACTATTTTATTTTTTTTTTTTTTTTTGAGATTCACAGGTAAAAAAGCTCCTGACTGAAGCGACTGAATCAAAACGCTACCACAAAAAAACTGTTAGCGATCGCAGGGATCAGGCCTGACTCTGCGAACGCTGCAGTTATGTGTGCTTAGTGTTTTGTAAGTGACAGTGATCGATCGATACTGCACTTGGGTGGGCTGGGCTGGGCGGGAGGGGGAAAACGCAGGTGCTAGCAGGTATCTGGGCTGATCCCGCTAACAATGCGGTTTTTTTTGGAACCCTAAACTGCTGGGACGCTAGTATAGATCTGATCAGATCAGATATCGATCTGTTCAGATACTGTGCCACTAAGGGAGGTGTATGCTTTGCGCGTGGGTGTTTGCGGTACTGGCACTAACCTGGGGCGACGCAGACCTTATTTGACCCTAAAACCTAATTGATATCACCCGCCGGGCGATCAGGGGGTTAAACCGTTATTGGGTAATAAATGGCGGGTGCCCTGACAGTATAAAAAACAAGCTAACTAACCAGCGTCACCCGTAACAGTAATACAAAAAAAAAAACTGGTTACCTAGCGACACTAATGCAGCGATCAGAAAAACGATCGCTTAGTGACACTGGCAAAAGGGGGTGAAAGGGTTAACTAGGGGCAATCAGGGGGTTAAACCTTTATTAGGTAATATATGGGGGTACCTGACGCTATATAAAAACCTGACGGGGAACCTAAATAACGAAATAACTAACTGGCTAACCAGCGTCACCAGTGACAGTTATACAGTGATCACTGGTGAAAGGGTTAACTCTAGGGGCAATCAGGGGTTAAAACCTTTATTTAGGTTGTAATCTGGGGGTACCTGACCTATAAACCTATTTATGAACCTATATAAACATGGCGGTTACCTAAAAAAAAAAAATGGTTACCTAGCGACACTAATGCAGCGATCAGAAAAACGATCGCTTAGTGACACTGGCAAAAGGGGGTGAAAGGGTTAACTAGGGGCAATCAGGGGGTTAAAACCTTTATTAGGTAATATATGGGGGTACCTGACGCTATATAAAAACCTGACGGGGAACCTAAATAACAAAAAAACTAACTGGCTAACCAGCGTCACCAGTGACAGTTATACAGTGATCACTGGTGAAAGGGTTAACTCTAGGGGCAATCAGGGGGTTTAAAACCTTTATTTAGGTTGTAATATGGGGGTACCTGACCTATAAACCTATTTATGAACCTATATAAACATGGCGGTTACCTAAAAAAAAAAATGGTTACCTAGCGACAGCAGTGACACTAATACAGCGATCAGAAAAACGATCGCTTAGTGACACTGGCAAAAGGGGGTGAAAGGGTTACCTGGGGGGCAATCAAGGGGTTAAACCTTTATTAGGGGGGGGTAGGGGGCTACCTTGGACCTAAAACTAACTGCACTGACAGTTATTACAGTCACACTGACACTAAATGCAGTGATCAGTAAATAAATGATCACTGCAATTAGTGACACTGTGACTGGGGGGGGAGGGGGTGATCTGGGGGGTGATCAGGGGGTGACAGGGGGGTGGAATATGTGCCTAACTGTACTGGTGTCAGTGTAGTGTTGTGCACTAACCTGTACATGTTCGCCGCTCGGCGTCTCCGGTCACATAGACCGGCGCACCGAGCGTGACATCACTTCCGCCTTCCTGTCTATACAATAGACAGGAAGGGGAAGTTTTTCATTGGCCAGGAGCGATCGCGAGGGGGTGGCCAGAAACCACTGGCCGTCCCCTCGTCCCGGATCGCTCCTGAAGCGATCCCGACCGTCCCCGCCGGCGGAGGGGGGTCCGATCGGACCCCCCAACCGCCGGAAGAATGTCACGTACAGGTACGTGATTCTGCCTGTACGTGCCATTCTGCCGACGTAAATATACAGGGGGCGGTCGGGAAGTGGTTAAAACACGCGTTCAGCAGAGTTTGCATCTGCATCTCGTGTGCATGGGGCCTAAGAAGAGGCTTACTTTAGGGAGGAGAGCCATGCAGACCAATTTGATTCAGTGTGAAGCGTATGGTCTGAGCACTGACAGGCTGACCCCCCTACCCCTTCAATCTCTGCAGAATTGCTGGCAGCACTTATACGTCTATTTCCCAAAGACAACCTCTGGATATGACACTGAGCACGTGCACCCAACTTCTTTGGTTGACCATGACGAGGCCTGTTCTGAGTGGAACCTGTCCTGTTAAACCGTTGTATAGTTTTGGCCACCATGCTGTACTTCCAGTGACCAGTATGAGAGAGTGAGAGCGATAACACCAAATTTAACACACCTGCTCCCCATTCACACCTAAGACCTTAGTAACACTAATGTGTCACATTATTTTGGCCCAATTTGGACATTTTCACTGAGTGGTGTACTCACTTTTGTTGCCAGCGGTTTAGACATTAATGGCTGTGTGTTGAGTTATTATGAGGGGACAGCAAATTTACACTGTATGAGGTGCAAACCCTAATGCAATAGGCTGCGCACGCCTTTGCTTCACTGTAAATCTTAGGCCCTTCTCCCCTCACCTATTCCTATTCTGTTTTACTAGCCAGTACTAGGAACAAGCTTCCAGTTTGGGCTGACCTCTAGTCTCATGCATGGCCTCTGAACTTTGGTCAGGTGGCTTGGAATGGTCAATCATGGACGGTATCCAATGTGCCAGTCCCTGCAAGGGTTCTCAAGAGTCTTTGATCATTGCAAGTTGTAACAGATATAGAGTAGTTAGAGAAAACTCACAGAAGGCAGAGAAAGTTAGGTGCCCATGCTGGTGCTCAGTGCTCGTTGCCAAAAAAATAAAATCATTGCTATGTTTACATGCAGTCCCAGACACACTAACGTTGTGTTCTACACCTGTCTATCGGCTTTGGGAAAGATTTGAGAGTTTTAACAGGAACAGTTAGAAACAAGTACTGATAGCTGAAAAAAATGTGTCTCTATTTTTATATGCTGTCACAGACACTCACAGAGTTTATTTTGAAGTGTTACAGCCGATTAGGCAGAGCTTTTCAGAGTGTTATCCATAGACAGTTACATGATGGTGGTCATTGCTGAAAACATCCTCATTTATATTGAGACTGTGTGTTTGCATTCTCCTATAGCAGATTGTGGAGATCTCCCAGAGTATTCTTTCAGGTAGATAACCCTTTCTATGTGTGTCACGGCAACAACGTTGGTAGCTGTTTGGCTGCCGCATCCCTCCGCCCCCCACCCCGTTTTTTTGTTTTTGGGTGCTTGTTTTTCATTTCATGTTTTAATTTTCCTCTTTAAGTTAGGTTTAAAAGATGGGGGGGATGCATAGTATTTAGTAAAAGTGTTCTTTTTGTCGGTATAATAAATACAATGAAATCTTGATTTGTCAATAAAAATATAGATGTTGTGGGTCCTTTTAAGAAACTGGCTTAGTTATTTTTTAACCACTTCAATACCGGGCACTTTCACCCCAGTTCTGTCCAGGCCAATTTTCAGCTTTCATCGCTGTGACAGTTTAAATGACGATTTTGCAATCATGCAACACTGTACTCATATCATATGACATTTTTTTGCATTTTTTTCCCCACACAAAGAGCTTTCTTTTGGAGGTATTTAATCACCACTGGGTTTTTTTTTTTATCTTTTGCTAAATAAATGAAAAAAGACAGAAGATTTTGGAAAAAAAAAATGTTTCAGTTGGGCTCAGATTAAAGTTTGCAATTTCCAGAATTACAAAATGAATGTGATGAACGGCCCATGAATCAAAGTCAAGCATGTTTGGTCATCACTGGGTAATACATCCCCTTGATAGTCTAGCTTCGTACAGCCCAGTGAAGAGGGACAGATGCTGATGGGACTTATTTTTAACTGCATCAAAATATACTTTTATATCTCCTTGGTGAGTGTCACTGTGTCAACAAGCCCTATCCTCCATCTGGACTGGATCACAGAAGGAGGCATGCTTAACAGACGTGAGAGACAGAATGACGCTAAACTCAAAATCTATCCAAAAGTTGTATGGTAGTGAGAACAAGAAGGCTGTTTGGACTGAGCAAATAGTGGAAATTAAATTATTATGGTTGGGTCAATAGATCTAAAGATTTTCATGGGAAGTTCCAATTTTAACTCGTTATCTTTGGCTAATTGGGTTGTGTGCTTCTATCTTTAGCAGATAGTCCCAATCAGTGTGAATGTTTGTGCTGTCAGGGCTCTCTGAATTTAGTAGTTCCTTTCTATAATCAAGGGCACAAATTGACCAGTAAGAGGAAAGTATCCAATGAAACAAGTCAGAATGACAGTAATGAGGTGTGCAGAAAAACTGGAAGATGGAGATTATTGAAATAAATTGTGTGCAGATAGAAATTAAAATAAGTGATACTTTGTTATGTTTATAGCACCAAGCCAAGTTAAGTGTGCCTGCCGGACTCAAATACGGTGCTGCATCACTCATTTGAAGGTGACTCAGTGGTGTGGGCATGGAAGAAAGGGAAAATAAGGTAGCAGCCTGAGTTAAGAAAATATACGACAGTAAGAGGAAGCTGAGACACACTGAGCACAATCCTAAGAAGCTTAATGCAGCATGTAGTCATCCATTGGATTGCAACTTGCAGTACATGTACCCCCAGGAGTATTTATGACAACATTAAGGAGTTTCCTGCTTATCAAATTAAATTCAGCATACTAGTTTTGGAAGCCTTTCAACTCAGACTGGGTGAGCTGTATTTGGTTATTTTAAAAACATAAAGGTATTTTAAAGGTATAGTCAATATATATATAGTCAAGGCCTACTTGTGATAAATTGACAATATGTCAATGGATAATTGTAAAACATTTGTTGCAATAAGGAAGTACATCCTATATCGAAATATAAAACCACTGTAGTCAATGACAGACATCAGCCTTACCTGAGACACTTTGGGGTTGATTTGCTAAAACTGGAAAGTGCAAAATCTGCGCCTCACCCATGCCTCATCGTGCATCATTTAAGCCCATCTGTGCCACATCAGTGCTCATCTGTGCCTCATCTATGCCTCATCCGTGCCACATCCATGCCTCATCCGTGCCACATCAATGACTCATCCGTGCCACATCTGTCCCTGATCCATGCCCATCCATGCCTCATCTGGCCTCATCCGTGGTCATTCATGCCACATCCATGCTCATCCATGGCACATCAGTGCTCATCCATGCCACAGCAGTGCTCATCCATGCCACATCAGTGCCACTACAGTGCTTATCAGTGCCCTATAGTGCCTCACAAAAGTGTAATAGGTAGTCAGGAAATGCAATTTGTAATTGTATGTCCCTAGAGCACCTGATGGTACTCCTTGAATGTTGGGCATCTGTATGTGGCCAGGCTGTGTAAAATCACACATCTGGTATCTCCATACTTAGGAGGAGTAGCAGAATGTATTTGGAGTGTAATGTGTGGTATATACATGCTGTGACTCATAATACCTCATAGAATATACGTTGGGGTGTTTGCTCTCCAAAATGGGTTCATTTTGTGGGAGTTTTCGTTGTCCTGGTGCCTTCAAAAGTATGATAGGTTGTCATGAAATTATATGTGTAATTTATGCTCCTAGAATGCCTGGAGGTGCTACTTGCATGTTGGGCCTCTCTATATGGCCAGGCTGTGTAAAAGTCTCACACATGTGGTATCGCCATACTCAGGAGGAGTAGCAGAATGTTTTTTGGGGTGTAGTTGCAAGTATGCATTTGCTGTGTGTGAGAAATAACTTGGTAATACAGATACTCCTCGTTTAACGACTTACCTGTTTAACGACCGCTCTGAGTTATGACCAACTCTCCCCACCCGAACGACGCACTGTACATCATTGTATTGTATAGTACAGAATTTTCGTTTGTGTTCTGTACTTATGCAAATTAAAACAATGTTATTGAGCTGGAGTTTTGTGTTTAAACCTTTTTTTTTTACAATACAGTACAGTAGTTAAGAATTCTTAACATATTGATTACTTGCGGCTCCTCGTTTAATGATGGTCGCTGGAACGGAACCTGGTCATTAAGTGAGGAGTACCTGAATGACAATTTTGTGAAAAAATAAAAAATAATATATATATGTATATCTTCATTTTGCAAAGAATTGTGGGGAAAAAATTACTTAAAAAAACTCACCAGTGGTGATTAAATACCACCAAAAGAAAGCTCTATTTGTGTGAAAAAAAAAGGACAAACATTTCCTATGGATACAGTGTTGCATGACTAAGTAATTGTCGTCCAAAATGTGGGAGCACTGAAAGCAGAAAATTGGCCTGGTTAGGAAGGGGGTATGAGTGCTCAGTGGTCAAAGTGATTAAGCAACGTTTCATGCTTACATAGCTAAAAACTTTTTTTTTAGCCCTGCATTTATTAAATAAAGGAAATACACAAAACAATGGTATCCAGTCCTTGACAATGATAAATAGAGCGTACCAGACAATGATGATCTTTTACTAAGCATGACAGCAGAAAAAGCCACCTAGAGAATACACACAAGTATAAACCATATTTTAGTCAATATGGGATGTCCACAGAACAAATGCCAATATATTGCATTGACAAGCAAAAGCAGAGTGAGTACAGTACACTGGAGTCTCCAATAAGAGGTAATGTTCTTAGTGGAATCTTAATTAATATAAATCAATGTTTGAGTGACAAACCTATAAAGGTTCAAGGACCTACATGAAGCATAACAGTGCATGCATTACAAATGACATCATCAGAGTATTATTATTGATTTATAAAGTGGCAGGATCTTCTACGGCTGTAAAGAAAGAGACACGGGAAAGGTTCAATTTTTGTGCTGCACTAAGCAGAATTGAATAACGACTTTCATACAAAAACCCACGCTCTTTTTCCACCTTCCATTTTCATAATTTTTATTGCCTTATAAAAAAAAAAAAAAGAATGCACTATTAATGTCAGAGAGGTTCCTGTGATTTCTGCAGAGTTGCCCACATTTTGGTGTCTGTAGGGAAAAAGTGGACAATGTATTGTGTGGCAATGGTCAGGATAGATAAGCGTATTTTTAGTTATTCACTCAAACATTCAACCAGCGTAATTGTACTATTTGCAGACCATCAAGCCAGATGTGAATAAGACCTTATAGTTTTAAAATGGGGGTTTCCAATGTCAAGAGAGGGCCGGACAGAACGAGTGCAATGAGGATAGGGAGGGCCAGACATGACTGTGTGTCTAGTGACACACCAAAAAGGAATGTAGCAGGGAGGGGTTAGCAGGGGGCAGCAAATAGGAGGCAGGGGGAGCGGCATTATAAAAAGGGGGCGTGGCCAATCGGGAACACTCGTTGTATGGAATTCACAGGAGGAGGCAGTTTTTCCCACTGCTCCTCTACATCCAGCTAAAATGGCCGACAGCGACCTCGTGGAGCGACTGAGGGCCGCGGCAGAGACGAATGGGGCCGAATGGCTGCAGGCACAGGTGGCAGCTATACTTGCTGGAGCAGCATCCAGGGATGGAGGACAGAGCAGAAGACCGGAGGGACGTTCGGCGGATGGTGGTGACCGATCAAGCGGCCGGGTGCCCAGGGCACCTGTGAGGTACTCTCCAGGGGGGGTTGCAGGCCCATCCAGACCAGCCAGGAGCCCTAGGGGGGATTTATCCACACCACCTGCCAAGAGGGCCCAGACAGAGACCCCGATGGGGCCTAGGCGGAACGCACGCCGCGGGCGCCATGCGGGGGGCGGGGCTTCGGGCCTACTCAGAGTTCCATCCCCAGCAGCTAGAAGGGGGCCCTCACAGGACCCACCAGCCCCCGCAGATCTGCACAGACCGGGGGGACAACCAGCGGAGAGGAGGTCACAGCGGACGGGAGCCGGGAAGAGGGGGCAGTCAGGAAGCACATCGGCCCTTGCCACAGCGGCGTCCTCCCCAGCAGCTCTGCACGAGTTGAGGGGGGGGGCGGTCAGCTCAGTCTGGAGGAACAGCCAGGATGGGGGGTAATACACCCCGGAGGAGTGCGGCATCGGACCCTTCAGCAGCTCTGCACGAGCCGAGGGGGGAGGACAGTAGGGTGCATATGTCTGCTAGTACAGCGCGACGGGCCGCCGGAAGGGCCAATACAGCAGAGGGTAGGCGGACGCCACCAGGAAGTGAAGCAAGAAGGCCAGTGGGCAGGAGCAGTGCCGGGTCCGGCCTGGCCGCCCAGGACGTGGGGAGCCAGGGAGGTGGGGTGGGGGGGGGGGCAGCAACATCGGGGGTGGTGATCGGAAGGAGCCGGGAGTTGTCCAGGAGTCCCTCCCCGAGGGGAACAGCGTCTTTCTCTCAGCAGGAGGAGTTCAGCAGGTCCGAAGGCGAGCTGTCCGAAGAAGATGAGGTGCCCAGCCGCCCACAAGTGTCGGTTGATGTCAGGCCGGTAATCCCGGTGGAGGTGCCAAGACGGCCCGGTAAGTCCAGTAGTAATAACTCTTTTACAACTGCTTTACAGAATTTGTTGGGAATTGTACCAGGGGGGGGGAGGGAATTAGGGCCTCCGGCTCCGCTGGTGGCAAGCCATGACCAACCGCGGGCTGGGAGTGAGTCTCCATCGGGGGGTCAGGTGCAGGAGTTGCTGGAGGGCCTAAGGGCCCTGGTGGGGCGTTTTGAGAAGGCGGGTGGGGTAGCGAACCCCCCAAGCGGGGCTTCGGTCACAACAGCTGGAGAGGCATCGACTTCGGTGGGCCCAGGAGAGCAGGTGAGTACGCCAGAGAAGAGTGGGGATGAGCAAGTGGTAAGGGCCGACATTGTACGGATGGCAGATGCAGCAAAATGTGAGGTATACGTTTGCTTCGAGGGCCCCCTGGGGGCCCATTTAAAACAGGAAGTGAGGGAAAAAATCTGGAAGGGTGAGTATGTGGAGATTTTTTCCCTGTTGCCATTGGAGAAATTCAATTTAGACAGGGTGAAACCGGATGACACCAAAAAAGCTGATGAGGAGAAGAGGCGGTATCGGTTAATTCCACGGACGTTTGCAAACTGGCTGCAAGCGTTCGCCATATTGGCCGGGGTAATTGGGGAGAAGAACCCCCGAGCACTGCTCGGCGTTATTCTGCTATATGGACGCTATAGGGGAGGCGCATAGGGTCTATGGAGGGACAGCTTGGCTGCGATATGACGAGCAGTTTAGGCAGCGCAGGGCGGTTCGCCCAGCATTGCGATGGGACCATAAGGACATTAGCTTATGGATGAGATTGATGGCTTCGGCAAAGACGCCGGCACAGACATTTCTCGGGGGGGCTGGGGGTAGCCACTCCTCGGGATCCTCAGCCGGAAAGAAATTTGGAATATGTTGGCAGTTCAACGAGGGAGCCTGCAAATTTGGAAACACGTGCAAGTTTAAGCACGAGTGTTCAGGTTGCGGGGGAGGGGGACACTCGTTGGCGCGATGCTTCAAAAAAGGAAAGCGCGCCGGAGAGTCTGGCAACAAGAGGGACGACGCCGGTGATGTGGGTAAGAATGCAGCCTTTCCTAAATAGGTATCCTGACAGGGCGGCGGCGGGTTTGCTCAGTGCGGGGTTCAGGGAAGGTTTCAGGATCCCGTGCACATTGACGGAAATTCCTCCGGTGGCAAAGAATCTGAGGTCAGCATTGTTGCACCCAGAGGTTGTGTCGGAGAAATTAGCCAAGGAGGTTGCGTTGGGTAGGATGGCGGGGCCGTTCGTGGCTAAGCCGTTGACGGACTTAGTAGTGTCACCACTTGGGGTGGTTCCCAAAAAGGAACCCAACAAGTTTCGTTTAATACATCATTTATCTTTCCCAAAAGGGGGATCGGTAAATGATTTTATTGACCCGGAGGCATGCACGGTATCGTACACGTCATTCGATGCTGCGGTGCGATGGGTACGGCGATATGGCCGAGGGGCACTGATGGCAAAGTCTGATGTGGAATCCGCATTTCGACTGCTGCCAGTGCACCCAGACAGTTTTCATTTGCTGGGTTGCTGTTGGCAAGACCAATTTTATGTCGATCGTTGTTTGCCCATGGGGTGTTCCATATCGTGCGCCATGTTTGAGGCGTTCAGTTCGTTTTTAGAATGGGTAGTTAGGGATGTGACAGGCATTGATTCCGTCATCCATTATTTGGATGACTTCCTCTGCGTGGGCCCTCCAGCTTCCAATGTGTGTGCGATACTGTTGTCCACGTTGCAGCACATTGCGGAGAGTTTTCGGGTGCCGTTAGCACCTGACAAGACGGAGGGCCCGCGCACAGAATTGAGTTTTTTGGGGATAGTGATCGATTCCATGGCTATGGAATGCAGGTTACCAGAAGAGAAGTTGAGGGACTTACAAAAGGAAATTAGGGAGATTCATGGGTGCAAAAAAGTGCAGTTGCGCACGTTACAATCCCTGTTGGGAAAGTTGAATTTTGCATGCAGAATCATTCCTATGGGGAGAATTTTTTGTAGACGATTGTCATCGGCCACGGCGGGGGTGAAAGCTCCCACACATTATATTAGGCTTCGGAGGGAGCACAGGGATGATCTGGAGGTGTGGCATCGGTTTTTGCAGGAGTTTAATGGGAGGTCGGTTTGGATGTCAGGTCCAGTTAGCAATTTCGATGTTGAGCTAGTAACTGACGCCGCAGGATCCACAGGTTACGGAGCGTACTTCCAAGGGTGTTGGAGTGCGGAACCATGGCCACTATCCTGGGTGGAGGCGGGGTTTACAAAGAATTTAGCACTATTGGAGTTGTTTCCGGTGGTGGTAGCATTGGAGCTGTGGGGCAAGGCCTGTAAAAATTTAAAGCTTAGATTGAACTGTGATAATATGGGGGTAGTGCAAATAATCAATAGTATGTCGGCGTCTTCACAACCTGTCATCCGGCTGATGCGACAGCTAGTGTTACGCTGCATGCAATTGAATATTTTTCTTTATGCGGTACACATCCCGGGGGTAGAGAACACGCTGGCTGATTCTTTGTCTCGGTTCCAGTGGGACAGATTCAGGACTCTGGCACCGGAGGCTCAGCAGGAGGGCGTTCCTTGCCCGGCCTGGATCTGGGATTTGGCACTAGGGTAGCAGCGGGATGGATCCAGAAGTCGGTGAGTATGTCGTCTTGGTTGGCATACCAGAAGGTCTGGAAGGAGTGGGGTGAGTTGCTGTTGGAATCGGGAGTGGGGCAGGATGTGTCACAATTTAGGCTGTTAGTGCTGTATTACGTGTCCAGAAATATGGAGGAAGGCAGGTCAGTGTCCGCCATTGAAAAACGGTTGGCAGGGTTGGCCTTTTTGTTCAAGTTACAAGGCATTGTGGATTGGACAAAAGAATTTTGGGTGAAACAGGCAGTAAAAGGGTATCGCAAAGCAAACAGGACAAGGGATGAGAGGCGGCCGATTACTTTTGCCAATGTGTTGGCATTAAGGGAGCAGTTGAGTGGGGTGTGCAAAGATGGGTACGAGGGGCTATTATTTACAGCGGCTTTTTCCTTGGCGTTTTTCGGGGCATTTCGGATTGGTGAGTTGGTTAGCCCATCAAAAAAGGAAGGGGGAGGTTTAATGTTGGGGGACGTGGAAGTTTTGGGTGACAGGGTGCTGGTGAATTTAAAAAAGTCCAAGACTGATCAAAAAGGTGTGGGGGTTCTGATTTCGTTGCATAGGTTACAAGGTTGCGCGGTATGCCCAGTAAAAGCAGTAGGGGAGTTCATGGGGGTGAGACCGGAGGTTGGGGGCCCATTGTTGGTGCACAGTGATGGATCATACCTGTCGCGATTCCAATTTGGGGCGGTTCTGCGGAAATGCTTAAATAGTATGGGTTTAGAAGGTTCTGCCTACGCCTCACACTCCTTCCGCATTGGGGCGGCCACCGAAGCCGCCAGGTGTGGGTTGGATGAGGTGGATGTGCAAAAAAATGGGGAGGTGGGAATCGAAGCGATTTCGGACTTACGTTAGACCACTGTTGATTCAGGAATAATGGGGATAGATATAAAAAAAAAAAAAAAATAAATAAATAAATAAATAAAGGGCGAGTTTTACTGTGTTGTTATAGTTTGTAATGGTTAGTATGGTGGCCTTAGTAGTTAAGTTATAGTACTGGTCAATTACACTATGTTTGTCATTTCAGATGGAGGGCTTCCGCGCCTCGTCTGGATCCTGGGGCACTCATATGTGTGTTGGGGAGCACGGAGAGGGGATGCCAGACCAGGTGGGAGGCAGTTGGGGGTGTCTAGGAGAGAGGCCACCATACGTTGGCTGGGCAGGCCGGGAATGTTGTGGGAGAGGGTGGTGCCCGAAATGGAACGTTTCGCATGGTTGGACAGGCCACCGGCGGTCCTGGTCATACATGCGGGCGGGAACGATTTGGGAATGCGGACAGTAAGGGATCTTATTGCTGACATAAAGAGGGATCTGACCTACCTGCACGAGACATATCCAGACACGCTGTTGGTATGGTCAGATATGGTCGCTAGAACATCCTGGAGGAGGGCTAGATCAGTATATCGCCTTAACAAGGCGAGGATCCGTGTAAATAAGGTAGTGGGGAGGTTCCTGGCATGGCAAGGGGGTTTAG
Source organism: Lithobates sylvaticus (assembly GCA_028564925.1). Taxonomy (NCBI): domain Eukaryota; kingdom Metazoa; phylum Chordata; class Amphibia; order Anura; family Ranidae; genus Lithobates; species Lithobates sylvaticus. The sequence continues at coordinate 121,458,371 of CM053029.1, read as the reverse complement.
TGGTTCGCCACAGGGAACTTGAGAAAAATGTGGGCCTCTATTTGAGGAGGGATGGGGTTCACTTGACGGATGTCGGGATCGACCTGTGGTCGTTGGGTCTACAGGAGGGGATACATACGGCCCTGCGGGTGTGGAGGTGCCTTCAAGGGTAAGGGGTCACCCTTTCAGTCTGTGGCGGTGTTTAGGTTGGTCAGTGACGGTGGCAGTGATGTAGTTGGTGAGTGTGTGGGGGGCTCGTCATGAGATGGCCCCTCCGTTGTAGTACATCGAAGTCGATGATTACTCTGTGTGCACTGCGGGATAGGGTTTTGTCTCCGGGCGGTTAAAATGGAGGCCTACTTGGTTCGGTTAATCCTGCAGTGCCCCCTGGTGGTAGATATATATATAGTCATATATATATATTGGTTAATTAAAATGGTTGTGTTACAAGTGTTAGCCCCGTCACTGACCAACATAAGAGGGTATAACCGATGGTTATTTATGTTTACAATAAAATGTTTATGGTTATTTATGGTTAATTTTATATGGTTATTTATACGGTTTTATATGGTTATTTATATTTGGAGTTAAGTTTAATAAAGGCTGTTGTGGCCATTTACTCCACAAGAAGTACGGTGTGGCCCATTATTTAAGAGGGGTAGCAAAAAGGGGGTTTTGGAATAAAGGGGTCACAACAGAAGGGGTGGTCTTTACTAGGCTACACGAGTCAAGAGAGGGCCGGACAGAACGAGTGCAATGAGGATAGGGAGGGCCAGACATGACTGTGTGTCTAGTGACACACCAAAAAGGAATGTAGCAGGGAGGGGTTAGCAGGGGGCAGCAAATAGGAGGCAGGGGGAGCGGCATTATAAAAAGGGGGCGTGGCCAATCGGGAACACTCGTTGTATGGAATTCACAGGAGGAGGCAGTTTTTCCCACCCACCCTCCCAATAGTTAAGTTTTGTTGTGAAGGTTTTAATGCTTTTGTTATCATTTCAGGAAATCAAGATGGATGTCTGGAAGAAAGTGGGTTGGCGGTGTTTAGGTTGGTCAGTGACGGTGGCAGTGATGTAGTTGGTGAGTGTGTGGGGGGCTCGTCATGAGATGGCCCCTCCGTTGTAGTACATCGAAGTCGATGATTACTCTGTGTGCACTGCGGGATAGGGTTTTGTCTCCGGGCGGTTAAAATGGAGGCCTACTTGGTTCGGTTAATCCTGCAGTGCCCCCTGGTGGTAGATATATATATAGTCATATATATATATTGGTTAATTAAAATGGTTGTGTTACAAGTGTTAGCCCCGTCACTGACCAACATAAGAGGGTATAACCGATGGTTATTTATGTTTACAATAAAATGTTTATGGTTATTTATGGTTAATTTTATATGGTTATTTATACGGTTTTATATGGTTATTTATATTTGGAGTTAAGTTTAATAAAGGCTGTTGTGGCCATTTACTCCACAAGAAGTACGGTGTGGCCCATTATTTAAGAGGGGTAGCAAAAAGGGGGTTTTGGAATAAAGGGGTCACAACAGAAGGGGTGGTCTTTACTAGGCTACACGAGTCATACATTTTGCAAAGAATGAAAACATGTAATTTAGATTCTGTATAGATTTTTATGTGCTTCCTTAAAATGTGACTGCCGCAATTTTTTTTCATTCATTTTGGATGGGCATTTTACTGCTGTCTGCATCACAGGTCCCTATAATCCTCTTATTTTTTAAGCAGTGATAACATGACACCGCTTTCTGCAGAATTCTCCTGTAAGTCAAGATTTGGGGGCAGGCCTTGACTCCCTGGGCTTAAAGGGTGATGGCCAAATGAATCTGGGTGTCATCCAACTTGAAAGACAAGCAACGATGAACTATTAAGTGGGGTAATCTGCAGGTGCAGCTACATTTTTACTGATACAAGTGGTTGGGGGCTTATTTTCTTTAAACTTGTGCCCAAGCTGGATGTGGGCTTTAATATAAAACATTTTGGATATATGCATATGATATCACTGTTTTTGGTGCCTGCATCCCATAGAGCAGGGGTCCCTAACCCCCAGGCCGTGGACCGGTCCGTGCCTTGTTTGCAGTCGGGCCATGAAGGCTGCACTGAAAGAGGTGAAGTGGGCGAGCAGAGGGATAACATCATCGTTTCTTCCCGCCCGCCTCACATCACTGCTGTTCCACTCTCTGACTGTCATAGAATGGCAGTATAGCAACTGTGCATGTGTCGGTTTTCCCATTCTTTAAAGCTGGATGCTCCGGATGCTGTCCCGCTGATGAGAGATACTGCAAAAAGAGTTATACATGTAAGTGTTTTCACTGGAGAAAACCTTTACAAATTGGCCTTAAAGTGACAAGTTACATCTGGTGTTTGTGCTGGCAGGCTACAGTGGGAAGCTGCATTCAGTGGCAGTGATGAATGGCAATGATGGCAAGTTACACGCTGCATCTGGTGGCAGGTGATGGTGGCCACTGATTATGCACTATGGTGAGTTGAACTATTTCATTTTTTATCACAACGTGATAATAGAAATAATGTGCTTCAATCATCCTGACACCAATCAACCATGGTGTTGTGGCGATTAAATCGCTAACACTAGCCATTGCCCCGACAAATCACGATATCCGCCGCATGGTCTGCTGCCTGGGGCTGGTGCTTGGTGAATTTTTTCTTCCACTAAACCAGTCCCCGGTACCAAAAAAGGTTGGGGACTGCTGCCATAGAGAACATTTCTTTTGACTTTCTGTCCTGAAGATGCAGCAGTAATTGAAAGGATATCTGTAGAGAGGAAAGCCCCTCTCATAGAGTTGTTACTGGAATAGGTGTATCGGTTGGAAGCTTTTTCCTCACCATTTGTTCTTATGTTCTTATAAAAACCGTGAAAAAATTTGGTTTCTCATCACTTTAAAAGTGGTCATCAGGATGAATTGAGAATGAATTTACGTAGTGGGGACATTACAGAACTTCCCCACTCTATTCAAAACAAAAAAAAGTGTTTTGTCTATAAATACACTTTAAATTACCTCTTAGGTTTAAAGCATGTAGGCAGCTGCCTACAAAGGGAGTGCACCATGTTAGTAAACGAGCTAGTCTGCTCAGGTTAGGGAAGGATAATGCTAGTTCTGCAGTTTCCCACTTTTTCTGGGCTTTGGCTCTCTCCCTGTGCTGTTATTGAAGGGTGGAGGCCTCTGCTCACAGGAGAGTGTACATGATAAGAGGACAGAGACAAGTCATGAAGATGTAATCTCCAACTGCTTTACATAGAGGCCTCTGCTCCAGCCCCAGCCACCTGGGACCAGAAGCAAGAAGCTCACAGGAGATGTAACCCTTTACAGCCATCAGCCACCCAGGAGCTCTCTTGCTACAGCATGGACTTGTACAAAGTAATGGACTCTCACCTTTGCAAGGTATGCCTGGGCAGTCACACTCTAGAGTAGCTAGTTAGGAATGGCTGCATTAAACTGTGTTGGTCCGTAACCTGGTATGCTGCAGAACTTTAAGTAAAGTTTGTGAACTCTTTCCTGAGCCTGGTCTGAAGTCACTAAAGGGGTGCATGAGTGTCCTATGGCAGATACACTACACTACTTTGCGTCGGTAAAGCACATACAAATCAGGTCAGTTGCAAGGGGTTGACTCAGCAAGGCAAGTAACAATAAAGCTGTTTACAAGTGCGCGCATTAGGTCTGCGCTATGTGCACAGCGGGACCTCATTCTGTTACTGAAAGTGAGGAAACAGAGGTACGCCAGACTGGAGGAGTGGGCGCACTCTCAGCACATCCCTCCTAATGCAAAGATACAAGTTACAGTGTACAGTGACATGGGACAAGTCATCTTTAATTGCTGCACACAGTGAAGGCTCAGCTCTAAGTCGGGGAACTGCCTTAATAAGATTCTTCACATGACCGCAGTCTCTGCCTGGTCCCAGACATTGATGAGCTCATTCCACGTGAAAAGGTACCCTCACATGCAGGGTGAGTGACCCCGCTTACACTGCCTGGTACGGGCAGCTTGGAGTAGTCAGCAAGGATGAGCCTGCTCCACACCGCCCAAAAGCAGACCTTCACTGGTATCCAACCTGCGGTCCAAGGGTCGCATGCGGCCCAAGATGGCTATGAGTGCCCAACACAAAATCATAAACTTACTTAAAAATTTTGAATTTTTTGGGATGTTTTTGTAAAAATACTGTATGGTTGCACTTAGCAAACACATGCGGCTAAAGAGAAAATTTACAGTGTCTTTTTACTGGACTTTTATAAGTTTTATCTTCCCAAAGAAAAATATCCCGCTTTTCAACGATGACGTGCAGAAAGGGCAAAATTAGCACCAAAATATCTGATTTGCACCTTGAGAATTCATTGAGATTTGCTACTACATTCATCGAATCAGATTGATGTGTTAGTTTATCAAAAAACTGTCAAATATTGCACTAGTTGTATGCTGCCATCTTTTACTTTTATAATAAAACATATTACAAAACAATGGCGTTTTATTACACAATTAGTACATTATCCATATCAGTGATTGTTAACTTGTGATCTGCCTGTCTTTTCTGCTCAACAGCTATCCTTATGCCCCGTACACACGTTCGGACTTTGTCCGCCGGACCTAGTCCAGCGGACAAACCGACGGACTTTCCGAGCATGTGACTTGCCCACACATGCCCAGACTTCCGAGCGTGTGACTTGCCCACACACGCCCGGACTTCTCCGGCGGACAATCCGCGGGAAAAAGTCAGCGGGACTTTTGAAAATGAACGGACTTGCCCACACACGGAGCAGTCCGTTCATTTAGAACGTAACTGCAGGTAGACGGGGCTAGCGAAGGCAGTGAATGCCGCCGCGCTAGCCCCGTCACCTGGCATGGATTTAAAGGGAATCCCCACGCCGAAAAAATGGCGTGGGGGTCCCCCCCAAATCCATCTCAGACCCTTATCCGAGCACGCAGCCCGGCAGGCCAGGAAAGGGGTGGGGACGAGCGAGCGCCCCCCCTCCTGAGCCGTACCAGGCCGCATGCCCTCAACATGGGGGGTGCCCTGGGGAAAGGGTGGGGGGCCGGGATCTGGGGGCCCCCTTATTAAAGGGGGCTCCCGGATTCTGATAAGCCCCTGCCCGCAGACCCCGACAACCAACGGCCAGGGTTGTCGGGAAGAGGCCCTTGTCTTTATCAACATGGGGACAAGGTGCTTTGGGGTGGGGGGGCCCACCCCTTTCCTGGCCTGCCGGGCTGCGTGCTCGGATAAGGGTCTGAGATGGATTTGGGGGGGACCCCACGCCGTTTTTTCGGCGTGGGGATTCCCTTTAAATCCATGCCAGGTGGCGGGGCTAGCGCGGCGGCATTCACTGCCTTCGCTAGCTCCGTCTACCTGAAGTCACGTGCTAAATGAATGGACTTTCCGATGATCGGCAAGTCCGTTAATTTCCAAAAGTCCAGCGGACTAGCATACTAACGGCGGGATTTTCCGCCGGACTGCCAAGTCCAGCGGATAATTTTAAAACAAAACTTAAAACCTAGTACGCCGGACTTTTGGCGCCAAAAAGTCCGCCGGCGCCCACACACGGGGGGATTGTCCGGCGGACTTCAGTCCGGCGGACAATCCCGCGGGAAAGTCCGTTCGTGTGTACGCGGCATTAGTGTTAATATATTTATGTATTAATGTATTAATATTATATGTGTGGCCCAAGAAAATTCCTCTTCTTCTAATGTGGTTTAGAAAGGTTGGATACCCCTGCCTAAAAGGGAAATACAACAAATGTGCCTTCCCCCTCCCCCTCTACCATATATGGATTTTTTTTGGGGGGGGGGGCGGGTTTCTGTTATAAAAAGATGAGATTTATGGAGGTTTGGCGCGCTGTCCTCCCCAACTCCCCAAAATCCTGGGACATGTCACATGGCCCAGGAGGCTGTAGAACCAATCTATTAGCACAACCTCATCTCTTGCAAGTGCAGTGGGTAGCGGGCTACAAAACAGCAACCACAACCAAGATGGCATAGATCTGAAGGCCAGCGAAGAACCAGCCCAGATGAAGACAGAGCTGGACTCCTGGGCTGGCGAGTGTCAGTTTAATTAAAGTAAGCAGGTTCAGTATGTGTAGCTACTGATTCCTGTTTGCCAGCAGCATTGCCTTTTTGAGGATATTTTTCCAGGCAGGTAAAGAATCTGCACAATTGGCAATTGTTATTTGTTTCTTTATAGAGTTGAGGCCCTCAAACCTGCTGAATGGTTAGTTATTAATATCCTCTGATGATCACTTTGTAGGTTTTGGTGGAGGCCACTGAAGGGCTTTTTCTGCACAGATGTATATAGAAGAGAAGAAAATGCATGCGGTCACTTGACCTCTGGACTCTGTCCATTACGTACTAATCACTTCTGAACTCTGTGCATTATACACTCCTGACCTCAGTAATCTGTGCACTACACACTCCCGACCTCTGCAATCTGTGCAATAAGCACTCCTGAATTCCTGCATATTGTGCATTACAAACTCCAGACCCCTGCACACTGTGCACCCTTTGACCCAGAGCAGAGTAGGCTTATTTTTTTTTTCAACATACCCCTTTAAGCCCATCCCATTGTTAGCACAATTTAGCCACATGTACTATTTGCCACATTATTGCTCTCCTCAGAATGCCCAAGGTGCTCAAAGTTTTTTCGCAATCCTAGCTATGAACTATGAGTTCTGCTCTCTTGCACTCCCAAGTAGCCATGTTAGGGACTGCACCAGTAAATATTGCAGGTACCAGTTGAATATGGCATACACACTGCAACTGTCTCTTGGGCCAAAAGAGGTTTTGAGAGGTGGAATGCGGCAGGTCTAGTGTGCCGTAACAAAAAGTGGGTGTGGCCATATGGGTGTGGTTTAAAGATATACCTGCAGCAGCTTTAATAAAAATCCCTCCTAACTCTGGAGTGTAATAAAACCCAGCTTAAATAAAAAAAAGGAGCCCAGCCCCCCCACCCCCAAAAAAAAATTTAAGTCAGGAGCTACAAATAATGTAGCTGTTGACTTTTAATATAAGGACATTTACTGTACTTGCCTGGGCATCCAGCGCTGTCCTCACCTGACCCGATTTTTCAATGGACTTCGGCTCTAGGCGCCAGCATTTTAACTAAGGAAAAAGAGCTATGAAGCACATATGTGAATCCCTCAATACAGACCCCCAGTACAGACCCTTCCTGCCTTCTCAGTAGTCACCCCAATTACAGACAACCCAGTACAGATGCCCTCCTCCTCTGCATTAGACTCTTCCCCCTTAATCCTTTTCACCAGATGCAATGCAGATTTACAGTACATGCAGCAGCAGCAGCTAGAGGTCCTCCTTTGGCTACAGCAGATCACTTACGGTATATACAAATGCAGATTCTACAGTGACTCATTCATATTCAAATTGATGTCTAATTTGCATATGCATGAGCTGTGAGCACACTGTAGTAGGTTCAGAGCCTCTGAGGGACAAATCATGTGTACTTGGGATGCTGGGACTAAAGTTAAAATATGGGACAGTCTTGCAAACACTGCAACTGTTGAAAGGTATGCAGGAAGGTAGCTATCGATTTTTTCTCCAAACTAGGCTCATGCGGTATGCTAATTCCCACTTGGAGAGATGTTGTTCTTGATGTTTTTATGGAATTATTATGTTTATATTTACTAACAGTTGCTTGTATCAATTACTGTGTACAGTAGTATGGGAAAATTGGGGTTCTAAATAAATCTTTAATAATAATATTAATAAAATAATAATAATCACCATAATAAAGACTGGAAAAACTAATAGAATTTAAAAAAATGTCCCAAGCCTTTCCTAGGGCTAAATACTACAATAAAAAAGAACAGAGCAAGGTAACCATTCCTCAGGCTTTGTCAGTATAATGGATTTTGTATGTTTTCTGACCCAAATAGGTCAAACTATAAAAGTAGAAATAAAACAGTAATAAAAGGTGAACTCTCAGGGTTTTAGAAAAAGCTTGAGTACCACGCAGTAAAACAAAATAATCTGCAGATTTCCTGTTCTATTGTAACATTTACCTTAATATTTATATCTGTAATTATCCTGCTATTCTGATGCTATAATTAATTGTCTGGGGCTGTAAGCTGGAAACTGAACTTTATATTTATACCTGGGAGGAATTTTTATTGAGACATTTGCTTTAAGGTAAAAAAAAACATCATTATAGGATTTCAGCAAATATATTTTCTACAATTTAGAAGGTACTGGTGATATATATATATATATATATATATGTGTGTGTGGGGACAGTTTGGGGATGGCCCCTTCCTCTTCCAACATGACTGCACACCAGTGCACAAAGCAAGGTCCATAAAGACATGGATGAGTGAGTTTGGGGTGGAAGAACTTGACCTCAACCCAATAGAACACCTTTGGAATGAATTAGCGCGGAGACTGCGAGCCAGGCCTTCTCTCCAACATCAGTGCCTGATCTCACAAATGTACTTCTGGAATAATGGTCAAATATTCCCATAGACACACTCCTAAACCTTGTGGACAGCCTTCTCAGAAGAGTTGAAGCTGTTATAGCTGCAAAGGCTCCGTATGGAGTAAGACTGGGATGCCTTTAAAGTTCATGGACATGTAAAGGCAGGTTTCCCAATAGTTTTGGTAATATAGTGTATATTCACAGTCACAACGGTTGCTGATTTTAATTAAAGTAGTTCAAAAGGTTAGACATTGTTTTACTTTAATGCATTCCCTGCATTAAGGTAAAATATATCCAAGTATTTGTATGTCTGCCCTTCCTAAATACTTACCCCTTCATTCGATCCAGCACTGTGCCTGCCTGTAGTGGTTGTCTCCTCTCTCCTTGCATTCACAGGATGCAGAGGCAGCAGCGGTAGCCATTGGCTCCTGATGCTGTTAATCAAATCCTGTGAAGAGCGAGCAGGGGGTGGGGCTGAGCTGAGCTGGGGGTGTCTATGGATACACACAGAGCCTGGCTCAGGAGCGAGCCCAATGGTGTGCCACCATAGGAAGTGGCTTCATATAGTGGCACACTAAGAAGAGAGGAGGAGCCAAGAGCGTGGTCATGGAGACCCCAGAAGTGGAGGTTTGGGGCCGTTCTGTGCAATACCATTGTATAGAGCAGGTAAGTATAAACCTGTTATTTTAAGGGAGAAAAAAATATTTTCCAATTGCATTAAGTTCTTCTTGAAGGCTGACTCAGTCAAACAAATTTATAAAAATAAAAAAAGTGTAGCGCTAAAAGATATGTATCTGGACGCTAGCCGTAGATAGAAATGTGATCCTAAATACAAAGGCTAATGTTCAGAATTTAGTTTATATGAAAAATAAATCCATATAGTGAAATCAGAACAGTCCACGTCAAGATGTTATTAAAGTGTTTGAAGTTGAATCAAAAGTAAATTGTGTATATAAGTAGTCCATACGTACCGACTACCCTTGGAAAACGACTTAAATTTATCCAACCAGATGGTGATATAAAAACTCACCTAATTGGATAATATATATCAAGATACAGTGTGGTTGGTGCACAATGTGTATATTGGGAAAACTTAAGTAATAGATACCAGGTTATAGAACCTAAATGGCTGTAAACCCTATAATTAGGTAGTGAAAAAAGGTGTCAATAAAAATATCGAACAATCTACAAGAAATATCCTACACCGCATATAACATGTGGATGGAGTGATCACAACGGAAACTAACGGTCTTGAAAAGCCTGAAAACTCAACAAATGCTAGAGATCATTCAGTGATTACGATCATGCAATAGTCCATATAGTGAAATTCATAAGTAGAAATGAAAAAACATTCATATAGCAATTCTTATATATAATGTTCAAAAACGTAGCATCCTCTTTTGATCGGACGACGTCTTGAACTGTGTAATGAAAGACGGGATCTGGTACGCTTACCGTTTAAGATGGACCCACTGACCGTCGGTGAGGGGTCAAACGAGCTTGGGTGTGCCGGCTGGTGTTGTTTGTGGGGTGATGAGCCAGGATCAGGAACCAGGAACAAGACGGAGGAGTATAACAACTATAAGCTTATGCCCCTGTTGATGTCTTTGTAGACGAAACGCGTCGGGCGGACACGCTTGATACACCACTACTGCGTTACTACTATATCTTGTTTTTATTTGATTTTTTTTTAAATTGATGGCAAGAATTTTTTAAATTATATGGTCGTAGTTGTTATACTCCTCCAAATAAATACAATCCGTGATTGGATTTTTTTACGCTATGAGGAGGCCCTCTATCTCTTTTTTATCTCCTTGGTCCTGACCCATTGAAGTTTCCGGGTAAAGGCGAAACGGTGTTTCTGTGGTTTCACAACCCTTTGGAGTTTGGTTGTTTCATTACCATCTGAAAGTTGGTGAGTATAGACTGTTGCGCTGGCTCAGTCTTGTTCCTGGTTCCTGATCCTGGCTCATCACCCCACAAACAACACCAGCCGGCACACCTAAGCTCGTTTGACCCCTCACCAACGGTCAGTGGGTCCATCTTAAACGGTAAGCGTACCAGATCCCGTCTTTCATTACACAGTTCAAGACGTCGTCCGATCAAAAGAGGATGCTACGTTTTTGAACATTATATATAAGAATTACTATATGAATGTTTATTCATTTCTACTTATGAATTTCACTATATGGACTATTGCATGATCGTAATCACTGAATGATCTCTAGCACTTGTTGAGTTTTCAGGCTTTTCAAGACCGTTAGTTTCCGTTGTGATCACTCCATCCACATGTTATATGCGGTGTAGGATATTTCTTGTAGATTGTTCGATATTTTCATTGACACCTTTTTTCACTACCTAATTATAGGGTTTACAGCCATTTAGGTTCTATAACCTGGTATCTATTACTTAAGCTTTCCCAATATACACATTGTGCACCAACCACACTGTATCTTGATATATATTATCCAATTAGGTGAGTTTTTATATCACCATCTGGTTGGATAAATTTAAGTAGTTTTCCAAGGGTAGTCGGTACGTATGGACTACTTATATACACAATTTACTTTTGATTCAACTTCAAACACTTTAATAACATCTTGACGTGGACTGTTCTGATTTCACTATCTTGATGTATTTTTCATATAAACTAAATTCTGAACATTAGCCTTTGTATTTAGGATCACATTTCTATCTACGGCTAGCGTCCAGATACATATCTTTTAGCGCTACACTTTTTTTATTTTTATTCTATTACACAATTTGTCAAATTGTAGTGTTGGCAGCTTGTTTTATGGGAGGCGCAGCTGTATCCTTCCACTTTTAAACAAATTTATATGTGTTTGTGTGCAGAAAAACATGTGTAATGGAAGCATTTGTTTTTTTTATTATAATGATCTGTTGTCCTGATATGTATGTATGTCTGTGATTCTGGGCTCCATTCACAGAACTAGATTGCATGCAGTAGTTAGGTCCTGAAAATGTCGATTCACTATTGCTTTAAGCTGGGCAACCTTATAGAAGGAATACTAGGAAGAAATGTCTATGCTAATGGAGCAGGAAAGGGAAAGATGGCGCAAGAACCAGAACATGCACAGCATGAATAATTACAATTTAAATATAACAATTGTTAAAATGTGATTAATAAACAAACAAGTCCCAGAAAATGATGATGAAAGTTGATTTTAAGCACCAGTGGCAACTCCTTTGGGAGTTGAAGCAAACTCTGGAAGACAGGGTAAAAAGAAGAAGGTGCACCAGACTAAGTGCAGTATGTAGTAAACGATTTATTCAAAAACAGAAGCCAAATGGGTACACAAAATCGGTGAGAATTAGGCATATGATAATGGTGTCCGTGATCCGGGGGGTCACTGCGGGGTCCAAGGCTGTATCCAGAGTGGCGCCCCAGCAAGCTGCGGTAGATGGATCAGCAGAGTGATGTGTAGGACCAGCCTAGTGTCTGTTTTGCAGCATGCGCACCAGCGTGGAACACACTCGGAGGAGTCCATGAACTGGAAGTTATGCGTGGCTGTGTCAGATGATGCATTTCAAAGCTTCCGCTTTTTCCTCAGATCTAATTTGTAGTTAGAAGTGTCTATCTTTTATGGAGTGATGCCTACAACATGTGACGGCGTCCGTGTTTACAATAAGATTTAAAGGGCCAGAGGCATAACATATGCCAGAGGATCAACATACAACTATAATACACCATTAAATAGATAACAAATTGACAAAAATAGATAAACTTATACACAAAATGAAAAAATAAGTAAATATATATATATATATATATATATATATATATATATATATATATATATATATATATATATATATATATATTCTGAATGAATTAGTTACATAGTTAGTCCATCTAGTTCAAGCAATACAAGGGGAAAAAATCATATCCTATAAAATTAAATAATAATACTACAATCCTATACAGGCATAACCCGCTTTAAGTTCACTCCCTTTATGTACACTTGCAAGTATGGACATACCCGCGAGTGTACAGTATGTAAAGTGCCTCGCAAGTACTGTACAGACATTTTGCAGCCACAGTAGAAGAAGCTGAAGCTCCGAGAGTGTAGCCCGCCCTGTTCCAGTGTGCCCCTGACACCCCCACTACAGCCCCTGACACCTCCACTACAGCCCCTGACACCCCCACTACAGCCCCTGACACCTCCACTACAGCCCCTGACACCTCCACTACAGCCCCTGACACATCGACTACAGCCCCTGACATCTCCACTACAGCCCCTGACATCTCCACTACAGCCCCTGACACCTCCACTACAGCCCCTGACACCCGACTACAGCCCCTGACCCCCCACTACACCCTAGAAGTGAAAAAAGGTATTGCTTCTCTTAAGTAGATTTTCATTTTACATACATGCTCTGGTTCCATTGTGTACTCAAAAGTGGGGTATGCCTGTATACACAATCCTATACCCACAGTTGATCCAGAGGAAGGCTAAAAACCCCAGCAAAGCATGGTCCAATTTGCTCCAGCAGGGGAAAAATTCTTTCCTTATTCATTCTTCGTAATTCATACATAATAAGTTACTAATGGGTCCACTTTAACTGACACATTTTTTCTTTGTGTGTTCAGCTTTAGATAATGAAAGCAATAAATCTATGTGCTACTAGAAAGACCCCAAAAAGTAAAAAAAAAAAAAGTGCATGAGCATAAATTTAATTATGATAATAATAATAATAATTTGTCCTTCCAAACTACATATGTTTACTAGTAAAGCAACTTAGAAATTATGGTTTTGGTTCCACATGGTTATTTCTTCCAGTTATAACCAAGACTGTAGAATGTTCCGATTCTAGGGCATCATGTGATGTTCCAGTGGCTCCATAATTTAATACATGCAACGGTTCAATTGGCTAAGATCAAACAACAGATAAAAACCCAATTTAGCTCAGTTTGACATAACGATCTTATTAGTGTTCTGCATTATGGTATATGAAATCTCATTAGCCACACTAACAGCTAATGTAAAACATATCATTAATTCTTCAGGCAGTTACAAATAAAACTCATTTAACTGACTATGATTTAACCCCAGCCACATGGCAAGGAATTGCAATTTAATATGACTAGGAGTCGGCCAGCGGAAAGAATGGCAAGTAATTAGTGAAAGTCAATGCTATCTAAGCACATAGGGTGTTAACAAAATAATAGTAACCTTTTAATTGTGCTGCAGTCGGCAAAAAACAAAGTACAAACACAGATAATAGAAGCATATTACAGAAAGAAAACATAATTTTTTAGAGTTGGGAAGTTGTATTTTCAGGAAAATTGCTACAAAGTTTTATGTCATTGAAGGCAGAAAGCAGATTGCAGGCCTAAAAATGAAAAATCTGTGACAGAATAAAGAGCACCAGTCACCTAAAAACCATTTAGAGAACTGCATTCTTAGTCATGAGCATGCCATTTAGGTTTAGCAGCGCACAGCAATTTCTTTTTATTTTTAATATATACTATAGGATTGTTATAGACCTGGGACAACTTTGGGCACTGCAAAGAGAATAGTAATGTGGTGCACACAGTGCCCTCTCACCCTCATGTCAGGCCCCGTTCCAAGACACATTCCTGTCTGAATAATTTGTCCGGGTTTCAGGTGGACTGAAACCCGGACACATGATTCAAAACCCAGACTGTCTGGGTGAATCCCGGACAGCAGGCAACCCTAATGCCATTTCTATTTACCTGGGGGCTGACACTATATCACATAAACAATATTCATAGTTTCTAAATACTGTAGATACAAAAATAAAAACTACAGGGCCCTGGTTCAAAGCCATATGACTATGCAGTTGGTACAGGCATACCCCACTTTTAGTACGCAATGGGGTTTATTTACTAAAGCTGGAAAGTGCAAAATCAGGCTCACTACTGCATAGAAACCAATGAGCTTCCAGGTTTTATTACTAAAGCTTAATTGAACAAGCTGAGGTTAGAAGTTCATTGTTTTCAATGAATGTACTTTCCAGCTTTAGTAAATAGACCCCATTGTATACTTAGTGGGGTATGCCTGTATATAAGGGGGAAGAGCAGTTTTATTTGGACTTAAAGAGTCCGTCACATAGATTGTATTAAAAACATATTTTGTTATTAAAAACATATTTTGTTATCTGAAGCTATGCTGCTCCAAATATGCTGCAGAAATCTCCCTCCCTCTACTAAGTCTGGCTGCAGCCATTTTAACTGTGGGCAGCTGAAGCTGCTGCCTGTTAACTTCCTGGATTTACACAGACACACATAGGCACACCTCCAGCTCTGCAGCCCTGCAGCTTTCATTGGCCCTCTTATGACTCATCCCCCCACCCTTCCTGGCAAACTCTCACGAGAGTCAGAGAGAGAGCTGTGCATGATATCATGAGCGTAGGCTAATGACCAGACAAGAAACATGAAGTGGGCTGTATAAGATAGATACTGGCAGAAATATTTTTTTTTACTATCCAAAGTTAAAACAACAAGGGCAGAAGATTTAATAGATGGAAAGTTGAAAAATGACTGAAGGTCTGCTTTAAAGTAGAAGTCCATCCTAAAACTAAAATCCCTGCATCTACAGATATCCACAATCTAACACTAACCTATCTAACCCTGTAAAGAGGACATCAGTATAAATACCTTTTCTGCTCCCATGCTTCACTGTCAGCTGCGGCTTCACTGTGGAGGCGGGTGCAGAGGACACGTACCACAACGGAAAGCCCCATAGTAACTCTATTGCGGCGTACACACGCTCGGACTTTCCGAGCTGTGGACTTGCCCACACACGCCCGGACTTTTCCGGCGGAAAATCCGCGGGAAAAAGTCAGTGAGACTTTTGAAATGAACGGACTTGCCGACATGACACACGATCGGAAAGTCCGTTCATTTAGAACGTAACTGCAGGTAGACGGGACTAGCGAAGGCAGTGAATGTCGCCGCGCTATCCCCGTCACCTGGCATGGATTTAAAGGGGAATCCCTACGCCGAAAAAACGGTGTGGGGGTCCCCCCCAAATCCATCTCAGACCCTTATCCAAGCACGCAGCCTGGCCGACCAGGGTAGGGGTGGGGACGAGCGAGCGCCCCCCCTCCTGAGCCATACCAGGCCGCGTGCCCTCAACATGGGGGTCCCCTGGGGAAAGGGGGGTCGTGCAGCCCCCCCACCCCAAAGCACTTTGTCCCCATGTTGATGAGGACAAGGGTCTCTTCCCCACAACCCTGGTCGGTGGTTGTCGGGGTCTGCGGGCGGGGGGCTTATCAGAATCCGGGAGCCCCTTTAATAAGGGGGCACCCAGATCCCGGCCCCCCACCCTATGTGAATGAGTATGGGGTACGATGTACCCCTACCCATTCACCTAAGGTGTAAAAGTGTAAATAAAAAAAAACACACAAATTTTTAAAAATATTTTATTGCACTGCTCCGGGGGTCTTCTTCCATCTTGGGGGGTCTTCTCACCGGACTCCTCCGCTCTCTTCTGCTCTTTTACCTAGCTCTTTCACGAGCGGAGGAGCCCGGCTTTCTTCTTCGTCGTCGCCGCCGTCGTCTGGGGGGTCTCGTTCTGCCTTTGGGGGTCTTCAGGGGTCTTCGGGGGTCTCTTTTGTTCTTGCCGCTGTCGCCGCCTTCTGCGCCGTCTTCTTCTTCCTCTTCTTCTTCTTCTTCTTCCGATGTTGACTCGTTGCTCTCTCTGTCCGGAATGGCAGAGACACGCTGTGATGTGACTTATATAGGGACAAGGGGCGGGGCCACATGCTCATGTCACATGGTGACCCCGCCCCCATATGATGTCACAGTCCCAGCATCCTCCGGACCATGTGTCCGGATCCATTGTGTCGGCAAGTCCGCTCATTTCAAAAGTCCCGCGGACTAGCACACAGACCGTGGGATTGTCCGCCGGACTCGCGAGTCCAGCGGACAATTTTAAGTCTGAACTTAAAACTTAGTCCCGCGGGAAAGTCCGCTCGTGTGTACGCGGCCTTTGGGTGACGTCACTCCCCATTTATTTCACAGCTGTTCTCGGCTGTGTCCTCTACAGAGCTCCCGCCGCTGGAGATCGGATTGGATCGGCTTTATAAAAGGTATGTATACTGATTTCTTCTTTACAGGGCTAGATATGTTAGTGTTAGAATGTGGGTGTCTGTAGATGCAGGGATTTTAATTTTAGGGTTGACTTACACTTTAAAGTGGTTGTAAACAATCACCTTGTAAAACAACCCATTCTGTTTGAAATAGAAATAAAAGGCAAAACATTTGTGTATAGATTAAAAAAAAAACATTATACAATTTTTTTCCCTTAAGTGATCACCTTCCCTCTGTTCTCAGCTGCATAAGAGCTGGGTGGAGGAGCAGCAACAGGACACTAAGCTTCCCAGTGAATGGATGCGTGACAAGTCTGATAATTGGAGGAGAACAGGCCTAAGCAGTCCTAAGCGTAGAACTGACCACGTGCATTCTCTTGCTTAGTGTGGTCAGTTTTTAAGCAGAGGACAGGAACACCAGGGATTTCACACAAAGGAAGTAATACAAGACAGGAACAGGAGACTTTTTCATACAAGTACATGGTACAGCAGGCACATATCAGGAATATGAAATGTTGGGGTAGCAAACACTTTAACGTAAAAGTATAAAGTAGTAGTAGCACGCTGCCACCTAGTGATACAGATTATGGATTAAAGCAGGGATCTCAAACTGGCGGCCCTCCAGCTGTTGCAAAACTACAAGTCCCATAAGGCATTGCAAGGCTGACAGTTACAAGCATGACTCCCACAGGCAGAAGCATGATGGGACTTGTAGTTTCGAAACAGCTGGAGGGCCGCCAGTTTGAGACCCCTGGATTAAAGAGTACAGCTGCTGCAATCACCAAATGTGTTCCCACATCCACAATAAATCATTAATAAATGTCAAGATCAAACAATAATAACTAAACAGTGACAATATATGACTAAATAGGTATGTGTATTATATATATATATATATATATATATATATAGTGCCAGTGCAAATTAAATCCATATGTAATCATAAAATACAAAAAGCTGATGCAATAAATATTAAAGTTTCTGATATCATGTGCAATCAAAAAAGTCTCTATTTGACAAGGTGCTTCATAGAGATGACACCACAGTATAACGTCAATTTCACTCATGTTCTTTTCACCAGGTGAAATGCAAGCTCACCTCCATTAAAGACCCCTAAGGATCAACAAGCTTGTAAGCAGATCAATCTGATGGACCAAACTCTGGTGTTCAGGTTCCTTTAAGGAGAAGATGGAATTCCCTCTCCAAAATGGCTCCACACAGCTCACGCATAGGTCATAGGCAACAAACAGAAAAAAACAGCCTCCAATAGTGCAGTACCTGTGTTATTAGGCTCAAAAAAACACACAGAACCCACTTCATAAAATACACACATTTATTAATGACCAATTTAGACATTGAAAACACCAGTTGCCTTTCACTATAAACATTTGTTAGTCCAGTCCTGTAAATCTGCATCTGCTTTACTATTAATTTCCATAAAAATTGGGTTCCTGCAGCTAGATGCGCCAAATGCATCTAAATGCGTGACCGCTGTGTATGTGAGATGTGCAACAGCTGTGTGCGTGGAGGTATGTACCTGTGGCGCATATGTGGTTCCCGGAAGTTGTGGCCATCACACAGGAATGACATCATGCCCCTCCAGGAAGTTACTTGTACTGTTGCTAATTTCTTCCCACCACCATGTCCCACTCACTGTTCTCTGAGGAAAAGATGATCCTTATTTGCAAATTAAGATCATTTTAGATTTATTTTTACATGGGGTGGTGTTTGTGTGGGTCATGTTTGTATGTCTACATTATTTGGCCTCAAAACACCCACCTACTTCCTGTGTACAGATTCACTTCCGGGCCAATGTATATTGCTTCCTGCTTCACTGTGTGTGTGTATAAATATACATATATATATATTAGGGCTGTGTAAATTAAAGATTAATTCCTTGATTAATTGTTAATTTTTTTTGATCTATCAAAATTCTTTTGATCGGTACTCACTTCTCCGCCGGCTTCTGGGTCTTCAGGGAGTTCCATCGGAGATCCGGTGACATCACGGACATCGACGTCACCGGACTCCTCCCCCTTCCCCAAGTGCCTCAGTCTACTAACCAAAGAAAGGGGGAGGAGTCTGGTGAGGTCAAAGTTCTGATTGAACGTAACGCGTATGGGGGAGGAGCTATGCATGACGTCACCCGCTGCTGCCCTACGGAACTAACACGATTGTCAGCTTTACATGCTGTGTTTTTATCATCTTTATGTGTGTAGTTTGTGTTTGAATACAAAAATGTAATCTTATACTTAAGCGGTGAGCACTTAGATCTTTTCCTTCTACCCATGACCTGGCGTCCTTGCTGAGATCTAAGGAGACAAGAGAGAAGTTTATGGTCCGTGTTAACCCTTTTGATACCCGCTTGCATGACCACCTGTTTGCACAGGGGTCACGCTACTGTGTAAAAAAAATGACTTATGTCAGTGCTACAGTTTGAATTTAAAACGTATTTGTGTGAACTGTGAAGCAAAGTCATGGATTGTGGAAACTAACTAGTGTTGGGTGATTGTATATAGTGTATATCACATTTACCACTGACTAATGCAGAGTTGCAATTCAAGGCGATCAGCTAAAAGTAGTTGGATCTGTATGTGCGTTATAATTAATCAAAATTAGTCGATTAATCGATTAAAAATAAAATTGATTAATCGAACATGAAAATTTTAATCAGTAACAGCCCTGATATATATATATATATATATATATATAATGTGTGTGTTCTTGTGTCCACCAGGTGAGACACGTTGAGTAGATGCCACACTCCCAATTCTGGAGGAATAATAATGGTCTAGCACAGGGGTCTTCAAACTATGGCCCTCCAGTTGTTCCACGAACGTCAGAGTTTTACAATGCCTCATGGGATGTGTAGTTCCGCAACAGCTGGAGAGCCGTAGTTTGAAGATTCCTGATCACTCTAGCATGTCTTGAAAAAAGGTGGTTTCTCATGTGCCTTGTATAATGCCCAAGAAATATTGTTAGGAAAATACAAGTGGGTCATGGCATATTTACATTCCAAATTTGTCACTTAAGATGTTCATGCACTATGCAATCTGATTGGCCAAACGCTGTACGACTCGATATTTAGGCAAAATAGGTAATAGGAAGACGCACTTGAACAATTCATTTAAAATATAGAAAATCAAACAGGTTCTTGCACTAAATCTAATTTATTTAAGATCTAACTGATTGCAGTGTATGGTCACCTTTAAAAACCAAGATCTGAAAATATGAATTTATTGGGTTTAGATGCACTTCTCTGTTCTTTGTAATGTATTGAAAGGTTTGGGAAAAAAACGAAAAAAATAACTAAATTCAAAGATATATTGGAAGTGATAGGAATGAGATTAGCATCAAAATGGTTAATTAACTGAGCACACCTACTAATTGCCTAATAAGACGCATCCAATGAGATGAAATGAACCAATTGTATTGGGCTTGCGCTATTATCAATGAGAAAACCGCAGTTACCCTAGCGCCAGTTGCAGTTTACATATGCGGGTATTTATTATCATTATTTGCACTTCAATGTGCGCCGGTTCGCAGTTTCAATTAATTACTTTTGCGGCGCATCAATTAATGTATGAACTGGTGCAGTGCCTTCTTCTTAGTAAATCACCCCCACAGAATGGTTCCTTCTATGATAATTAGATGACAAGATTAATTTACAGGCTTGTTTTTTAATTGGTATTTGAAAGATTAATATATATTCTCTTTATTCTGTCTTTATTATTATAATTACGGCATTTAAATAGATCTTCCTTTCCTGTTTTCATCCTGCCCATCCCCATTAGTACAGTGTGTTCTACTTTATCTTAATGATATCTTGTTTCCAGTGGTCAAACCGCCATCAGATCTTAGATACCCTTCATCTGTCTTTGAAGAGAGTTTGCTTCTCATACATTTTAAACTGCTGATAAAAAAGTGCTTTTATATTGCTAGAAATATACCTATAAACTGTATAGAACCACTGTGATCACATTGTACAGTAAAACTCATCTTGCAGCATAAGTCAGTTTCTTTACAGTATATAATCCTAGATAGAGGGGCATGTTTTCAACATGGGGGTTACACAAGGTTAGGACTAAGACCCCTTTCACACTGAGACGCTTGAAAACTGCCTATAAAACGGTGAGCGCTTTTGCGCCGCTTTTCAATTGCTTTTCAGACGCTTTTGAGGAGTTAGCAGTGCGCTTTTTTGAAGGTCACAAGACCCAAAAAACTGCTGCAAGAACCATTTTGAGGCACTTTTGAAGAGCTTTTGAAGAGCCTTTCAACCGCTTCCCATTCATTTCAATGGAGAGGGGCGCTTTTGAGGTGCTTTTTTTTAGCTCTCCAAGCATGCTCCAAAGATACTGCTTGCAGGAGTTTTTCACCTCCCCGCCAACTACCTGCCCAAGTGTGAAAGCATCAATTGATGGGAAGCAGTTTTCATGAGCTTTTCAAGCTCTGGGGCGGTGTGCTAGTGGGGAGGTGAAAAAACTTCTGCAAGCAGCTTCTTTTTAAAAAGCACAGAAAATGTCCGAAAAATGCCCGAAAAGTGCTCGAAAAGTGCATGAAAAGCATTGCAAAAGCTCTGTGTTTTACTGCCAGTTTAGAAGTGCCTCAGTGTGAAAGGGGTCTCAGACCCCTTTCACACTGGGGCCACCCGTGTGTTAGTGCTAAAGCGCCACTCGTTTTAGCAGCACTTTATGCAGCGCTTTTCGGCCTTTAGCGGGTTGAAGAAGGGGTTAAAAACACCCGTGTTGCAGTGCTTTCTGAAACGCTTTTCAGGTGCTTCGGAAGCGCTGCCTATTCATTGCAATGGGCAGGGGCATTTTGGGAGCGCTGTATATGCTCTATTGGACAATTGTTGTCGGATTTTCCGCGGACAAATGTTGGCTAGCAGGTTTTAAAATTTTCCGCGGACAAATGTCTGTTGGCAGATTTTCTGAGCGTGTGTACACAAATCCATCGGACAAAGGTCCAAAGTACAACAGCTCGGAAGCAAGGATGAGCCAGAAGCGGTCGGTCTTGTAAACTAGCTTCGTAATGGAGATTTAACATTCGTGACGTGGCAAATTATTAAATCTGGAAATGCAGCGCACAATTCTCTTCTTCTTTAATGGGATAATAATGAAGCTGCTTTGCTGGTGATACGGATGGAGTTATTGCAAACGGATTTTCAAAGGCTTTTTTTTCTAGTGATATCAAGGATAATATTATTATGCTTTTTTTTTTTGGACAAGTTACCACAACACCATTACCCCCTAGTTTTTAAGATCAAAGATACAACTATATTGGTGTCCCTTGTCAATTTTACATTGTATTTTTTTAAATGTAACTGTGATTTGAAGTAAAACACATAGCATATTTTACATATATAGTATTATTCTCCACAATTTTTTTTATTGTGCATTAAAAAAATAAAACAAATAAAATTAGACATGCTATCTGCCAATAGAACTCAACCAAAAAGTGCATTATATGCATCCAAAAATGTAGAAAATATACCAAATCAAATCATTATTCAACCAAAAAAATGTCAAAGCAATAACTCCAAGTCCAATAATAAATAACACGTTATCTCCTCCAACATGTCTGGTTGACAAATGGCCATTCAGAAACTAACTGAAAAGCACAAACTGAAAAGCGCAAAATGAAAAGTGCAAAATGAAAAGTGCGAATCAACACTCACCAAACTTCTACTAACATGAAATTGGCAGAAGAAGCCCAAAAGGTGGCGCTAAAGAGCTGAAAAACAACGTAGTAGGTCACTACGTTCGTATTTGTTAGTCAACAATTCCTTGCCGCTTGTATACAAGACAAGTTTGGGCCAACGGCCTTCGGACAAAAGTCCATGGTTTTGTTGGCCAACAATCCGATCGTGTGTATGAGGCTTAACAGTATGCGTTAAACGCAGGGGTTTAGTCTGCACACATTTGCAAATGCATACGTAAGCCAGTGAGCCTCGTCAAGGCACCCTGGTAATACAGCTTGGTCACTTCCCCACCCCCAGCCTGAAATTGCATGCTTCTTGCCAGCACATATACAGTATATGAAGTAGAGTCTTGTTGCCTCCTTGTGAGAGCCTCCAGCCCCATGCTTGATTTCAATTAAATATAAGGAATATAGGATGATGCAGATGGCTGCCCTAGTTGCATTTCTAAATACTTTTAGAACCGGTTCACACATGAACACGCGTGTGTTTGGGCATTACCACACTTTCCGTTTTGGACAGCCAGTTTGTTTCAATGGGCTGCCAAACACATGGGAACAGGAAGAAAATAGGGCAGGCACGACTATTACAAATGGCACCGCACCAAAGCGTGTTTTGGTGAATGGTGGTACCATGTGATTTGGTGGCCGTCAATGCATCACATTTGTTAGATGCGTTTGGGGTGACATTAACAATTAATGGCACTCCCGCTCGTTAAGCAAGGTCAAGCACGTTCCCGCACCTTTCCGGCAACTTTCCTGCACCTTTCCCGCACAGTGTTCTAGTGTGAACGTGACTTTTTTATTAAATAAAAAATTGAATTATCTTGCATGAAATTTTTTAGATGCTGCAAATAAGGCTTTAGGTATTCCTGTTTGATCATTTTCGAAGATGAAGCTTCTTTAGTAAAAAATGACTTTTATGATGGATGCATCTATTTGCCTAATTTTCATAACATTTTAAGACATCTTTTCAATAATTTCTAACAAAGTGGAAAGTAGCTTTTAAAACTACTGATCAAAAGTGCAGGAAGAATAGAATTCCCTTTGGACTCACGTGGAAGTGATTTAAAGGCCATTGTTAAAACCATACATTTAATATTACATCACACCAGAGCAAATTTCTCCCTTCGTGCTTTTCAAAGTATACCTAACCCATCCGCTGCATTCCAAAGACAAAGGGCAACAGATGTACAGGCTTCTTATATAAGATTACACTACAGAAGGAACAAAATAACACTTATTAGATAGATACACTGAATGTGGAGGATTTTAATATTTTTATTCTTGAAAGCTGGTCTTTTTTTTTTTTTTTTTCAAGCAATTTAATTATGGGGAAAGTTTTCTTTTTTTTCTCATTGTAATCCCTAGAAAGGAGCTTTTATTGTAAACAATTATTAATCAAGATCAATAATCATCTTCATGTTTTATTCATTTAAAAGAGATTTTCCAAGTGGACAATTCCACTTTTTTAATAATGAAAGCAAATATCATAGTCAAATTATTCCCATAGTATGCATAGCTCTCAAACTTTTAATGATAAAAAAGGATGCATTGGACCAGAAGGGTACCTGGATATGTATAAGTACTAGAGACAAGGCAGCAGCTGGGATGTATAGTACACTACTGCCACCGGTATGGGCAGAAGACCAGGGGGCACCTGGGAACAGGAATGGAATCTATCACAGAGAAAGCGAGTCAGTTCTAGAACTAGTAACCACGGTTTCCAATGTCAGTAAATTTACTGACAGTTTGTAAAAATAAGTGATTTTTACAGCTGTCAGTAAATGACGCTTAGAGAAATTTTATGTCAGCAAAAATCAGTCCTTTTTTCCCCCAAGCAGGTTAGTGTTGGCTCAGCAATTGTAAGAAGGAACTCCTTGACTGCTTGATGCAGCACCAGCAGTCACTTATCCAGGCAGAGTTTGGAGCCAGTTGGGATTATTTTCAAATAGAAGCAAGCTGGAGCTGGTGGCGGAAGGAGCAGGCAGCCGCATTTGCAGCTCCTCTAGTTCAGGCTGCAGAGTGATCTCATTTGTGCTCCACCTGCCGCCTCTCTGCATAGATAGGTAGTTGAAACCCGGTGCTTGCCTGACAGCAGAAGCTCCTAAAGCCTGTGCCCATGGCTCCATGTGCCCCGCAGCTGCACTACACTCTCCTTCTGAGTAACCTATCCAGCTCTTCTGCAGCCACAGTTCTCTATTAGGTACTGTCAAGGAGTAGAATTTGGGGGTGGGATTAGAGCACTGTACTGGGGGAGGGGGCGATTTGGGAGAAAAGGGGGCACCACTGTAATCTGCACTCTGTATGCAGCACACCCCAGAACCCTGCACTCTGTATGCAGTGCACAATTGAACCCTGCACTCTGTATGCAGCGCACACTTGAACCCTGCACTCTGTATGTAGCTGCACCACTGTAATCTGCACTCTGTATGCAGCACACCCCAGAACCCTGCACTCTGTATGCAGTGCACACTTGAACCCTGCACTCTGTATTTAGCGCACACTTGACCCCTGCACTCTGTATGAAGCGCACACTTGAACCCTGCACTCTGTATGCAGCGCACACTTGAACCCTGCACTCTGTATGTAGCTGCACCACTGTAATCTGCACTCTGTATGCAGCACACCCCAGAACCCTGCACTCTGTATGCAGTGCACACTTGAACCCTGCACTCTGTATTTAGCGCACACTTGAACCCTGCACTCTGTATGCAGCGCACACTTGAACCCTGCACTCTGTACACAGCACATCCCCAGAACCCTGCACTATGTATGCAGCGCATACTTGAACCCTGCACTCTGTATTTAGCACACACTTGAACCCTGCACTCTATATGCAGCCCACACTTGAACCCTGCACTCTGTACACAGCACACCCCCTGAACCCTGCACTCCGTATGCAGCGCATACTTGAACCCTTCATTCTGTATGTAGCGCACACCCGTACCCTGCACTCTGTACGCAGTGCACACTTGAACCCTGCACTTTGTATTTAGTGCACACTTGACCCCTGAACTCTGTATGTAGGGCACACCTGAACCCTGCACTCTGTATGCAGCGCACAATTGAACCCTGTGCGCTGTACGCAGCGCACACCCGAACCCTGCACTCTGTACATAGCACACACCCGGACCCTGCACTCTGTATGTAATGCACACTCATGGTATATAATGTCCATTTAAGGTTAGTGCAGGAATACTGCTGGCACATGAGAACCTATAGGGACTTTGCCACAGAGATTAGCCTGATCAATGCTTATGCTAGTGACAATGTTGTAGCTGGGAGGATTATGCTATACTGCTCCCACAAGTATGGTCAGAGGACCAGGGGGGTACCTGGGAACATATAGGGACTTTGCCTGGTTAGCCTGGTCAATGCATAGTACGCGTAGATCAGTTCTCTAGGAATAGTTAGCTCCACATATTTTATTCTGAAGTCCAATTGTATGTAATAGTGTCAAAGTATTGCCCTCACTATCCTAATATGGCCAACTAGAGCACCATGCCTGGTTATTCAAGCTTAAGTTCCATGTTCTTGTCATATAAAAACAAATGCGCATGTCATATGACAGGACCAGAAGGATGATTACAGTTCTTTATACACTCAAGAAGCACTGTTCTGAGAAGCTAAGCAACAAATCTAGTAGCAAGTAAGGAGTTAACAAAGTTATGGGTGGAGATCCCTGTGGGACTAGGGGGAGCGGCCATATGATTTTGCGGCGATCGTGAGGGCGGCGGCGGCGCAGCAAGGACCCGGATGGGTCATGGAGCAGATTGGAGCGGCCCTGGATGGCTCAGGAGGGGGCTCAAGAGACCGGTCAGCAGTGAGGGACATCCAAGATGGCGGCGCCGGACAGCGTGGCCGAGTGTCCAGGGCGCCGGAGCGCTACTCTCCAGGAGCCCTAGGGGGGAGCGATCCACCCCCCCCCAGCCAAGAGAGTGCAGAGGGACAGCGCTGGAGGGTCACACAAGCAGGCAGGACTCAGGCCTGGGGGGGGAGGGGGGGCGAGGGGCCGACCGGGAAGAGGATCCTTAGCATCAGATGGCAGTGCTACAACAGCCTCAACAGCCCCAGCGCCTTCACACGTGGTGGGGGGCAGTAGGAACATTGGGGGGAGGGGGGGTGGGGGGGCCGCGGCAAGGGGGAGGAAGATGGCCGGCGCATCAGGCTTTTCAGGGACCACGTCCGCCCCAGCAGCTCTGCACGAGCAGGGGGAGGGGATTCAAGGGCCACTCGGGCAACGGCCAGGAGGGGGGTCACACCCCCCGGACATGCCTTTTCAGCGAACCCCCCGGAGGCTCTGCACGAGTCAGGGGGGAGGACGGAAGGGTCAGTGGGGCATCACGGGTGGGGGGAGGGGGACCCACTCAGCACAACGGGCAAGGATGGCGGGACGCCACCAGCAAGCACGGCAGTGACCCGAGTCAGCAGGAGCGGAGCCCGAACCGGCCCACCTGCGCATGTGAGTTTGGATCAGCCATGGACCAGCCAGCAGCCCGAAGTGGGAACGGGCAGGCGGGATCGTAACTCTTACAGGACCCCCTCCCCTAGGGTGCGTGCCTTGTCTTTTACGCAGGAGGACGTTTCTCGGTCTGAAGGTGAATTGTCGGAAGAGGAGGAGGAGCTCAGTCGCCCTATCCCGCCGGTGGAGGCCCATGCAGCGGCTGTGGGAATCCCGCCCGGTCAGCCCGGTAAGTCCACTGACAATATTTCTTTTGTAAAAGTTTTACAATCCCTGTTAGGGACAGGTAACAATGGGGAAGCCCAGGGTTACCTCCCCCGATGAGGGATGTGACAGGGATCGACTGTCACCAATGCCACGAGATTACACTTCTAGTGCAGCCGATAAAACGGAGGGCCCGCGGACAGAGTTGAGTTTTTTGGGCATAGTAATAGATTCCATGGCCATGGAATGTAGACTGCCGGAAGAGAAGGTAAGGGATTTGAGGAAAATGGTGGGAGAGGTTTATGGTTGGGAAAAAGTTCAGTTGCGCACGTTACAATCGTTGTTGGGAAATTTGAATTTTGCGTGCAGGATTATTCCCATGGGTAGGATATTTTGTAGGCGGTTGTCGGCAGCGACTAAGGGGTGCGAATACCGACACATTTCATTAGGCTTAACAAGGAACATAGAGAGGATTTGAAGATATGGGATCAGTTCCTGGAAGGTTACAATGGCAGGCGGTTTGGATGTCGGGACCGGTCAGTAACTTTGATGTGGAGCTGGTGACAGACGCCGCTGGATCTACAGGTTATGGGGCTTTCTTCCAGGGACAGTGGAGTGCGGAGCCTTGGCCGCAATCATGGTTACAGTGGGTTTTCAGAAAAACTTGGTACTGCTGGAACTGTTTCCGGTGGTGCTGGCTTTGGAGTTGTGGGGAGAGTCGTGCAGGAACCTCAAGTTGAGGCTGAACTGCGATAATATGGGGGTGGTCAGGTGATCAACAACATGTCTGCGGCTTCTCCTCCTGTCATCAGATTGATGAGACATCTGGTGTTGCGTTGCATGCGGTTGAACATCTTTTTGTATGCTGTTCACATCCCGGGTGTTGAGAACACTTTAGCTGACGCCTTGTCTCGCTTTCAGTGGGACAAGTTCAGGGAGCTGGCGCCGACAGCAAGAGCGGAGGGTGTTCCATGCCCGGGCTGGATGTGGGATTTAGCATTGGAACCGCGGCAGAGTGGATACGGAGGTCTGTAAGTGAGTCGACATGGCTGGCCTACTCTAAAGTGTGGAAGGAATGGACTGACCTTCGGGGTATGGCACAAGCCGGGGGGGGAGGACCCGGGAGACAGGTTGTTATTGCTGGATTGGGTGGCCAGGGATATGGAAATGGGAAAATATGTGTCGTCTATTGAAAAGAGGATGGCAGGGCTTACGTTTTGGTTTAAATTGAGGAGAAAGGAGGATCTAACGAAGGATTTCTGGGTGAAGCAAGCCATAAATGGGTAGCGGAAGTCGCATAGGAGTAAGGACAAGTGGCGCCCCATCACATTTGGGAACTTGTTAGATATAAGTGTACAGCTTAAGGGGGCGTGTCAGTCGGAGACGAGGTGAGGTTGTTTTCAGCTGCGTTTGCAATGGCATTCTTTGGAGCGTTCCGTATTGGGGAATTGGTTAGCCCATCAAAAGAGGTGGCGGGGGGCTTGATGGTTCAGGATGTGGAAGTAAAGGACGAGAGGGTCATGGTCAGGTTGAGAAGATCAAAAACGGACCAAAGAGGAAGAGGGACGCAGGTGAGTTTGTATGCTGTACAAGGGTGCGGGGTTTGCCCTTTATTAACGGTGATGAAGTTTCTGGCAATAAGACCAGGGGGGGGAGGGTCCGCTGTTACATGCGGATGGACGGTACTTGTCCAAGTTTCAGTTTGTGGCAGTGTTGAGAAAGTGTTTGGGGATGTTGGGATTGGATAGCCACGCCTACGCTTCACACTCCTTCTGCATTGGGGCAGCTACGGAAGCCGCCAGGTGTGGGCTGGATGAAGCGGATGTGCATGTAGAAACATGTAACAATAATTTTACATTTAATGGTGCTGTTTACATTAAACTGATGCCAATAGCCTATAGAAGTTGAAAGGAGTTTTACAAGTGGGCTGCACAAACTCTGTATGTACTTTCCATTAGAATGAATGGAGATTGCAGAACGCTTGCAGAGCTGGAGAAGGACTGCCATTTATTTTTTTCTAAAAGAGATTGTTTATTACCTGGTCGTGAATATCTCAGCAGTTTGGGAACGTGTAAATATAAATGGCTTTCAAGGACTCTCATGGAGAGCCTTTGAAGCCTATTAAGCCTAAGTACGTTGAAAGTGCACTTGCACTTTAAGCATTATGTCCTCACAAGAACTGCTTGGACAATTAGATACTGAGGGATCTCTGTACTACTCCATTGCAGCCATCCTATTTATTGCCCACATAGAGGAAGTGACAGTGAAGGTAAAATGGAGCTTTGAGCCCTTAAAGGGGAAGTAAGCTGATAGACCCAAGTTAACTACTGGGTCAACATCTGAAGGTGAGGGCAATGTTTGTATGGTGGTAGAAAACACTGAAGTTTAAAGTGATTGTAAAGGATCGTTTTTCATTTTTTTACAATAACAAACATGCCATACTTACCTCCACTGTGCAGCTCATTTTGCACAGAGTGGCCCTGAATATCCTCTTCTGGGGTCCCCTGGCGGCTCTCGCGGCTCCTCCCCACATCAGATAACCCCCTAGGAGAAGCGCTCTCCCGGGGGTGTTACCTTGCGGGCACGCTCCCGAGTCCAGCGTTTGCGTCCACAGACACGAATGCCAGACTTGGCACTGGCACCCGCGTCATTTGATTTGATTGACAGCAGCGGGGGCCAATGGCTGTGCTGCTATCAATCTATCCAATCAAGAACCAGGACCCCATGGAGAGAGGGACAGCGCATCCCTGGCAAAGAGATAAAGGCGCTCAGGTAAGTAAAACGGGGGTCTGGGGGGCCGGTGCATAGGATGCATTAAGGTGAAAAAACACGAGGGTTTACAAGTTACAACCCCTTTCAAGTGGTTGTAAAGGCACAAGGTTTTTTGCCTTCATGCTATCTATGCATGAAGGTAAAAAACCTTCTGTGTGCAACAAACCCCCAGCCCCCCTAACACTTACCTAAGCCCCATCTCGATCCAGCGATGTCCACATGAGCCTTGCCTCTCCGGGGGCTCGCACTCCTGATTGGCTTTTGGCAGCAACGGGAGCCAACGGGAGCCAGTTAGCCAATCAGGAGAGGGCAGGGCCGAGCCATGGCTCTGTGTGTGAATGCACACACAGAGCAGTGGCTCGGCTTGGGTACCCCCATAGCAAGCTGCTTGCTGTGGGGGCAAGAGGGAGGGAGGGATCGGGAGAGCAGGCAGGGGACCAGAGAAAAAGAGGATCGGGGGCAAAACCATTGCACAGAGCAGGTAAGTATTACATGTTTATTATTTTATTTTTATTTTTTTAAACAAGAAAACAAGATTTTAATATCACTTTAAAGTGGTTGTATACCCTAAAATTCAAGTTGCACCTACAGGTAAGCCATAGATTAAGGCTTACCTGTAGGTACAAGAAATATCTCCTAAACCTGCACGGTTTAGGAGATATTTGAAAAGAAAGTTTTACAACGTGCATTTACGGTGCATTTACAGGGTTAATCCCCATTCACAACTGCGGCTCACCGCAGTTGAAGTGTTCCGCGCGCATGCGGCGCTGTGATTGGCCGGAGCGGCGATACCCGGAAGGGTATCTGTGGAGAGATGGATGCGGCCGGAGGGGGAGAAGATGACGGCGTCGGGGGCCCCGATCTAAGGTAAGTGATGCATAATGAGCTAGTATGCTAGTCATACTAGCTCATTATGACTTTGTCTTGCAGGTGGTGTACAAAAAAACTAAAACAAAACGGGTATACAACCGCTTTAAGGCACTTTTTAGAAATGTTTACTTATACAGTGTGCACTCAAGAATAAAGTGTGTATAATAAGAGACTGAAATATATGGTTGTGATTGCACAGTTTTTGAGAGTTATATTTACGCACAAGTGTATATGTTTTCTTGCTTAGAGGACTCATTTGTTTTATCTTATGAATTGCTCTATGGGATATATATTTTTTTATTTATTTTTGTATTTTATTTGATATATTTTGTGACACATTAGCATAAAAGTGGTATAGATTTATACATGGATATTGTTTATACAGTTTTCACATAATGCTTTTTGTTATATTATAGGAGTTAAAGACACAGGTATAGATGGTATATAGTAGTGTGGTATCCTTTAATGTTACAAAATGTTATTCTTAAATCAAAAAATCCCTTCTACGGCTCTCGTCCTTTTTTTTTTTTTACTGCTGTGTTCCAACTTCCTATTGGAGGTTTGCTACTTTCGTTCTCCATGGTCCCACTGTATGTAAGAACATAGATACCCTCTCTTGCTCGCCCCTGAGATAGACTATGGGCTATGGGATTTGTGGTGCACATGAATGCAACTTATGTGCACTGCTTGTGCCAAACAAAAAGAAGTAAAAGAGAAAAGGAGAGGTTTGGCACAAACTCACAAGGACATTACAAGGAGGCAGAAAAACCCAGTAAGAAACGTTTTAATAAAGAATAGATTACAGGGCAATTAAGTAGTGGCTGTGTATGGAGTATTTTTGGAGAATAGAATATTGTTTAGATCCACTTTAATTATTACAGTCTATTCTTCTTCAGTTTTAATGTAATTATTCAGATTCACCTGAAATCACCAAGAGCTGTAAACACAAATAGACAGAACTGCATGCTGAAAGACAAATCATCCTCACTCAATTTTCTGATTAAATGACCCCATTTTTTACTTCAGTACATATCTATTTACAATAACGCTTTTCAAAAGTGTGAACATTCTAAACTATCACAATCACAAAACATATTGTCTGAAGAAAGTGCAGTTCTCCTACTCATAATAATCAAATTCTACATTTTTCCTCTAAGCCCTGAAAACCTGAAGACTAAATCGTATTTGTTGCTGTTGGAAACCAGGAGAGTTCTTTGATTAATCAGTACTTCTGTATTGCCCACAGGAACCAATTGTAATCAAAATTCTGAAACAACTTATAAGTGGGTTCACATCGTTAATTCTGATTGGTGGCTGGAAGAGAACATTTTTAAACATTTAAAGTGGAAGTTAAAGTGGTGTTTCCACCAAAAAAAAATAAATGGCTTAAAATTCATAAAAAAAATAAATAAATAAATAAGTGGGAAAAAATTTTTTCCTGACAGGCTCCATGGCAGCATACGTGTGGGTTGGCCCCGCCTCCATAACTACCCAATAGGACCCCTCTCCCATAAATCTTTGATCCTGGCTGCTATCCGTGTTCCCTTTTTGTCCTCCTCCGTAGGACCATGTGGTTCTCCTACCTGAAGATGACTTCACAGCGATCGATCGGCCGAATGACAAGTTTGTTTCCTCCGATAGGCCCTGACTGTTAAGCAGGGTATGGAGAGTAATTGCAGAGTAGCGCTGAAGAAATGGTTGTCTTACCTTAAAGTGCGCCCGGCCTGTTTACCTGTGGCTACAGGTGGCCTTTATCTGCTGGAGGTCCGGTGTGTGCGTGTATTCGTTCGGCCTGTGATCGTTGGTGGAGTGGTGAGTATGTATGTTTCCATGGCAGCAGTGTATTTATATGTACCGCTTATTTCCCCTTTCCTGTATCTATTTTTGCTGTGTTTATGCTGTTTGCTGAACGCTTCTGCGTTCCAGCAAACTACTCTCTTCGACTTCCGGGTTCGCGGGCGTTCTGCGCATGCGTGGACCCGGCGTGAAAGCGAGGCTTGGTTCTCGCGCATGCGCGTTGAGCACCCGGCGTCTGACGTCGCCGATGACGTCACGGGCGGCAAATTTAAAAAGCCTGCAAAGCTGACAGAGCCCCGGGAATGATTGCGGACGCCACAGCGACTTCCCGGGGCTAATTTTCTGGCGGTTTAAGGTAGGAGCAATCCCTTATGCTAGGGATGTGTGGGGTTTTGTCTATCTGAGGTCTGAAATTATTTTCTTTATTGCTACAATACAGGTATCTGTCTGTTGTGTATTATGGATGCTTCACTGCCCCCTAGTGGCCAGCCCGCTCATGTTAGGTAGGTTCTGAATACATCCTTTTGTATTTTTAAAATGTTGAAGAGAGTAAGCATAGGCAGCGAGTATGACCTTTCCCTTCTGTCTGTTTTCTGTGTTCACAGCCCTTCTAAATCTGATCCACAACCTAGTGCCTATAGACGCAGTGGATCGTCAAAATCGCACCACCACAAATCCTCCTCAAAGTCCAGCCACCATAGGTCCGCCAGGTCGGAACAGCGTGACAGGGATTATTCTCGCCCCCCTGTGGCTCACTCCAGCAAGAGACCAGAGAAATCATGTTGGGGGTGCAGGATGCCCGTGCCAGCTGATAAATCCCTATGTGACCATTGTTTCACCAAGGCAGCGGATGAAAGAGACGGCGCTGATCAGCGCTTATAAGTAATGGTGAGGCGAGTGGTAAAGGAATCCCTGCAGGAAAGGAAAGCCCAACAGCCATGTGAATCCCCATCTGACCCATTAGATCCTACAGTAGGAGAGGGGTTACTACAAGAGACATGGGAATCATCCCAGCCTAGCCGCCACTCTGCTCCTGTCTCAGACAGTGAATCGGATCCGGAAGATCCAGGATTGGGGTTTGACTATGGTTTGGTTCCCTCCCTGGTCAAGGCAGTGAGAGAGGCTCTGAAGTGGGAAGATCCTATTACTTCCCCCCCAAAGCAAAGGACATTTTTTAAGCAGCTCAATAAGGAGCGCCAATTTTTTCCGTTTCTGTCCGAATTGGGGGATATTATTTCAGAGGAATGGAGCAAGATGGACTAAAAGAGTTCCATGCAATCTAAAATCCTTAAACTGTACCCTTTTAAGGAAGAGGATGTAAAACACCTGGAGTCAGCTCCACTGGTGGACGCAGCGCTTATGCGTTTGGTGAGATATGTGACTCTTCCCTTAGAAGATACTGTGTCATTCAAGGATCCTTTAGAGAGACGGATCGATTCAGATCTGAAGAGAATCTATTTGACTTCAGGGATGGCGTGCAAACCAGTGCTTGCGATTGCAGCAGTGTCAAAGGCCATAGAATTCTGGGCTGACAGCATTGAAGAATACCTGAGAGGCATTTCAATGGACATGGCTAAAGACTCTCCTATTCAGGAGATTAGGGTGGCTTCGGCCTTTCTGGGGGAGGCATCCATTGATGTCATTCGCCTGATATCTCGGGATATGCTGGCAGCTGTTTCAGCACGCCGTGCGTTGTGGCTCCGTCCGTGGCTCTCAGATCCTGCATCTAAACAGGCTTGGTGCTTGATTCTGCCATATCCCGGGCCACAGGCGGGAAATCGATTTTTCTCCCTCAGGACAGGCGTCCTCAAAACCAAAGACGCTCCTTTCCAAGAAGGCAGAATGCGGATCGTACCAGGGATGCACGCAGCTACAAACCTGGCCGGGAATTCTCCAGGACGTGGAGGTCCAGGCAGTCTTCTTTTAAGAAGGCCTCTAAAGGTGGTTCCTCTGGGAACCAGGACTCTGGGAAGTCCTTTTGAAATTGGGCCCGCTCAAGCATGTCGGGTGGGGGCTCGTCTTCTCCACTTCAAACATGTTTGGGCAGCCTCAATTCGGGACTATTGGACCGTAAAGACGGTGTCGTCCAGTCACAAATGGGTCTTCAGCAACACTCCAAAACTCAGATTTGTCCCCACAACTCTTCCAGGCTCAGAAGAGAAAAGACAGGTCCTATTGACCTATGTGAGCTGTTTATTGGAACAAGGCGCAGTCATACCCGTCCCAGAAGAAGAACGGGGCGAAGGCATGTATTCACCCCTGTTTATGGTGCAGAAGAAAAACGGCACATGGAGGCCAGTAATAGACCTGACCCATCTCAATTCCTTCATTCGCAAGGAAAAATTCAAGATGGAGTCCCTGCTTACCATACAGCAGTCAGTACACCTGGGAGACTGGTTGATATCAATCAACCTGAAAGACGTATTTTCACGTGCCCGTGGCAAAGGACTTTCACAAATTCCTCCGCTTCGCGGTAGGCAACCAACACCTACAGTTCACATGTCTACCCTTCAGGTTAACCACGTCACCCCGGGTCTTCTCCAAGGTGCTATTGGCGGTAGTGGCTCTTCTCAGGGTCAAGGGTGTTCGTCTCCACCACTATCTGGACGACTTGCTTTTACTATCTCAGAGCAAGGATCAGCTATTAGATCACAAAGAGGTTGTCATCTCTACCCTGCAAGAGTTCAGGTGGCTCCTGAATTTAGAGAAGAGTCAGCTGGAGCCGTCTCAGTCCCTTGTGTTCTTGGGCGCTCAATTCAACACAGTGGAGGGTACCATCTCCCTCCCAGAAGAGAAGATCGTAGTGATCCGAGACAGGATTCATGCAGCCCTTGGATCATCTCACCTTTCTGCTCTCCAGTGCCTGAAAATAATTGGCACAATGACGGCGACCATTCCTATGGTGAAGTGGGCCCAGTGGCATACTCGTCCTTTTCAGAAGGGGTTTCTGCATCAATGGAACTCAGTCAACCAGAATCAGCGCATCTTTTTTACCCCATCCATGAGGACATCTCTCCTCTGGTGGCTTCAAGGGAAGAATCTGCGCAACCATCATTCAATCATTCCCATCTCATGGATCACTGTGACCTCAGATGCCAGCAACCAAGGGTGGGCGCTCATTGCCTTTCGGATGTGGCTCAGGGCAGGTGGACATTCCCGTCTCAAAGGGTCGTCTACAACATCCTGGAACTAAGGGAAGCCTTTCAGGCACTCCTATCTTTTCGCCATCTAGTGATGAATTCTTCCGTCATGCCAAGGTTGGACAATACAACCGCAGTGGCGTATATAAGGAAGCAAGGCGGAACTCAAAGCTGGTCCCTGTTACAAGAAGTGGAGCCAATAATGAGTTGGGCTCAGAAGAACTTAGCCAACATCTCGGCAGTATACATCCCGGGGGTCCAGAATGTGCAAGCGGACTTCTTGTCACGGGTCGAGATGGACAACAACGAGTGGTCCCTCCACAGAGAGGTCTTCGAGTGGCTCCTAACACTGGGAGTGTCTCCGGAGGTCGATCTGTTCGCTTCCCCGTGCAATTTCAAGATGCCAAAGTACTTTGAGAGTTTCAGGGACCCTCAGGCATTCGTGATAGATGCTCTCACGACCAGTTGGGATTTCCAGAGGGCCTATGCCCTCCCTCCAGTCCCGGTGATTCTACAGTTTCTGCGGAGGCTCAGAACAGAAAAGGTGGAGATCATTGCGGTCATTCCATTCTGGCCCAACAGGCCGTGGTTTCCTCTGCTGCTACTCCTCAGCTATCAAGATCCAATTCCCCTGCCTCTCAGGCCGGATCTATTGTCCCAAGGCACGACGTTACACCCGTGCCCATCTTGTCTACACCTCAAGGTGTGGTTCTTGAGAGGGAAAGGCTAGAAGCCCTTGGTTGCCCGGAAGAAGCTATTCCAACCCTTCTTAGTGCCAGACGAAGAAGTACTAATAAGGTGTACGAGCGCATATGGTCCAGGTTTACTGTACACATGTCATCAAGAGAAAATTCCTGTAACTCTCCGGCAGTTCATGATATTCTGAGATTTCTTCAATCTGGACTGGATTTATCTCTGGCAGTCAGCTCGTTAAGAGTACAAGTGTCAGCCATCTCTCATTCACGGGAATCTCATGGGCGAATCACGCCTTAGTTCGTCAGTTCTTTAAGGGTGCCATTAGGCTCAGACCGCAAAGAAGACCCAGGTTCCCCAGATGGGACCTTCCATTAGTTCTGGATTTTCTGTCAAATCTTGGGAAAGATTCTGCTGAACCTTTGTCTGTTAAGGATCTCACGCTTAAAACTATCTTCCTAGTGGCGATAACGTCAGTAAAAAGAGTATCAGAGATCAGGAATCTTGGTTCGGAGGAACCTTTTCTGACCTTTTTTGCAGACAGAGTGGTGCTGATTCCAATGTTAGGGTCAAATCCAAAAGTGACCACAGTCTTCCATGAGAATCAGGAGATTGTACTCCCTACCTTCAAGACATCAGATGACCAAGAGATCCATCCTCTGGATGTAGGCCACACCTTAAAACAATATCTGGAGGCAACAGCTCCCTTCAGGCAAACAGAATTCCTCTTCGTTCTTCTTCACGGCAAGAATAAAGGGATGCGAGCGTCAGTTAGGTCAATTTCTGCTTGGATTGTGCAGACCATTCAAAGGGCATACAGAGCAAAGGGCTTGACTCCTCCTGAGGCAGTGACGGCTCATTCAACACGGAGCATCTCGACCTCGTGGGCGGCTTCTCGGCATGTGGCGCCTGAAATTATTTGTAGAGCGGACTCTTGGTCCACAATTAACACTTTTGTTTCTCACTATTATGTTGAACCAGCTGCGCTGTCTTCTATTAATTTTGGTTTACAAGTATTGTCGTTGGACAATGTTAAATAAATTTTGGTTTCTTTGCTCAACATTTTGCCCACCCGGGTGTGTTTGGCGAGTTATTTCCCACACGTATGCTGCCATGGAGCCTGTCAGGAAAACAGAAAATTTATATCCAATACTTACCATTTTTTTCCTTTCCTGATAGGCTCCATGGCAGCAGGAGTTCCCTCCCAAATGTCTGGAGTAGGCTAGTTACGGAACACGGATAGCAGCCAGGAGCAAAGATTTATGGGAGAGGGGTCCTATTGGGTAGTTATGGAGGCGGGGCCAACCACACGTATGCTGCCATGGAGCCTATCAGGAAAGGAAAATTACGGTAAGTATTTGATATAGAAGCAGCGGATGAGGGAGAATCGTGTCTTCTGGTATTGCTGGATCTCAGTGCGGCGTTCGACACAGTGAACCACAACATGCTTCTCAGCCGCCTCAAGGAAGTGGCAGGAGTCACAGATGGAGATCTGCCATGGTTCGCTTCCTTTCTAGGAAACCGGTCACAAACAGTGAAACTAGGAGCCTTCACTTCGGAAACCCGGGCAATCACTTATGGAGTCCCTCAAGGATCACCATTGTCACCAGTACTCTTCAACATTTACATCCGACCACTCTTCAAAATTATTAGCAAATTAGATTTGTGCTTCCACTCATATGCGGACGACACTCAACTGTATTTTCGGATCACCGGACAAAAAGACCAATACCAGGAACTAGGAAAATGTCTCACATTGATAGATGACTGGATGACCACTAGCTCCCTCAAACTAAATGGATCAAAAACAGAATTACTGCTCCTCGACGCAAACCAAAGGAAAAAGACGAAGACCCCTTGGACACCACCAACCATCTTGGGACAGACCATCCTTCCAAGCAACAAAGCCAAAAGCCTCGGAGTCATCTTTGATTCAGAGATGACAATGGAGGCACAAATAGGATCCGTAATCAGCGGATCCCACCATCTCCTTCGCATGCTACGCAGACTCATCCCCTTCATCCCGGAAAAGGAAAAAGCGGTAGTAGTAGGAACGATCATCAATTCTGGTCTCGACTATGCAAACTCCCTGTACATAGGATTACCGGATCACCAGATTGCACGCCTTCAAATTGTCCAAAACACAGCAGCAAGATTAGTCACCGGAAAGAAACCCTGGGAATCCATATCCCCATCCCTAAGGATGCTCCATTGGCTCAAGGTAAAAGAGAGGATCACATTCAAGACCCTCTGCCTCACCCACAAATGTACACAAGGAAATGCTCCTCAATACCTTTGTGAGAAAATAGAAAAATACATACCAAATCGCAGCCTTCGATCAACAAACCAAAATCGCCTTCTCATCCCCAAAGCTCGCTACAAATCGAAGGGAGAACGAAGATTCGCAGTACAGGGACCCCGGCTATGGAATGCTCTACCGAACAACATCCGCATGGAAGAAAACCATCAGGCCTTCAGGAAAAAACTCAAGACCCACCTCTTCTAATACATGGCATCCCAACATGAG
This sequence comes from Lithobates sylvaticus, assembly GCA_028564925.1. Lineage (NCBI taxonomy): Eukaryota > Metazoa > Chordata > Amphibia > Anura > Ranidae > Lithobates > Lithobates sylvaticus. The sequence continues at coordinate 121,419,718 of CM053029.1, read as the reverse complement.
CAGTCAAGCGCCTCAAGGCGATTCAGTTCGCAGTTGCAGCGCTATACAAATCATTCATTCATTCATTCATTCATAAATTTTCAGTTTTCTCACTCACCTCTAATGTCGCGTACACACGGTTGGTCTTTTTCTGTCGGAATTTCCGACGGACTTTGGATTGAGAACCTGTTCTTAATTTTTCCGACGGAGAACCTTTCTATCGGATTTTCCGATCGTGTGTATGCAATTCCGACACGCAAAATTCTGACGCATGCTCGGAAACAATTTGACGCATGCTCGGAAGTATTAAACTTCCCTTTAATAGTGCTGTCGAACGTGTTGTATGCTGCGGTGTTGTTGACCATCGGAATTTGGTATGACCATGTGTAGGCAAGACAGTTTGAGCGAAATTCCGTCGGAATTCCGACAGGAAAACCATCAGAGCTTTTTCCGACGAGAATTCCGACCGTGTGTACGCGGCATAAATGCCTGTTGCTAGGGGGTCCCTCATTGTCTGCCTCCTGCGTAGCCTTGGCTGGTGACATCACTTCCCCTCGGCGCAGGAAGGGCTCCCCAGTCATCTGGGACCTGTCACGTGTCCCAGATGACTGTGCGGCCAATAACGGCGCACGGCGCTGCTTGCGCATTCGCAGTGGGTGTCTTCACAGCCGGGTGCCCACAGTTGCAATGCTGGCACCACTGAGCGGATCGGGAGGCTAGCGGAGCTTCGACCCCCCGCATCGCTGGACCCTGGAACAGGTAAGTGTCCAATTATTAAAAGTCAACAGTATTTGTAGCTGCTGACTTTTAATTTTTATTTTTTTAAGGGATACTCCTCTTTAAAGTGTTTGTAAACACTGTTACACCACTTTTACCTAGGTACCGTGAATATCTCCTAAACTTATACAGTTTAGGAGATATTCAAAATATGCTCTGCTGCTGACATCATCGGCGCATGCGCACGGAAGAAACGGGCACATTGCATGGCAGTGCCATCATCGTGGCTCCGGCCAAGCAAAGTGCCGGGGGCCACAAACCTGGAAGTGACTCTGGTGGAAGATGTTGGCCGTATACTCGATGCATACTAGCTCATTATGCCTTTGTCTTGCATCAGAGTCTACACAGAACCCCCTTACATCAGAGTCTGCACAGAGCCCCCCTTACATCAGAGTCTGCACAGAGCCCCCCTTACATCAGAGTCTGCACGACCCCCCTTAGACTCTAATGTAAAGGTGAACATTGATTAAAGGGGGGTTCTGATGTAAAGGGGAATGCTGTGGACTCTAGCCAGCCTGACACCCCCCCCCCCCCCCCATGTGTGGCTGATAAAATCAGCAGAGATTCCCCTCGTTTCAGATCTTCCCCTCAGATCTACAGCGACTGCACTTCCAAGTGTACTTGTAGTGCAGAGGAGATTTGCCTTTAGTAAATCAACCCCTATGCCTTTACCTTGCAGGGTAAAAATATTTGCAATAAAGGTTTCCCAAAAAAAAAAACTGGAAGCTATCATTGAAGACTTTTCATGAATATGCAGTTGGTTTAGCTGGCATTCCTACATAGTTACATAGTACATGTGCAAAGAGTGTGTATGTTTGTCACTACCATTTTCCATATACCTTTGTTATTGTGTTTGCTAAGAAGAGCATCTAAAAGTTTTTTTACACTCCCCACTGACACCACCAGCTCTGGGAGAAAGTTCCATATTCTTACCTCCCTGGCGGTAATCCCGAATGTGGCTCAGGGTTAAATTTCAGTACCATTAGCGGTAACCCCGGTCCACACTCGGGATTACATTGCAGATTCCTGGTACAGCATACTTACCTTGTCACCAGGATCCTACAATGTCCCCCCATTGTGTCCCCGGCGGATCCTCCGCCCGATGCTCTGTGTTCCGGGCTCTGTTCCCTGCGAGCGTTGCAACGCATGGGGGTGGAGCCCGGCGGCAAATTCAAAAAGTACACAAAACATAACACATACAGTACAGTGTAATCTGTAAGATTGCATTACTGTATCATTTCACCTCCCTTTTGTCCCAACGCTTTGTCCAGTGCCCTGCATACACTTTTATATTATATATACTGTTCTTTCAGCCTGGAAACTTGAGAATGTCCATGGCAACCAAAAAGTGTCCCGTTATGTCAAAAGTGGTTTTAGATCAGCTAGAAAACACTGATAGTAAATTAGAACACTTGCAGAATTGAGCGGTTTGTGGAGAAATTTATTTTATTATTATGATATTATTTTTTTTAATAATTATTTAAAATCAGTTATTATATTGTATTTTATGATTTTGTGTTTCAAACTTTATCATACCCGGGATGTCTACTAGACTCTTGTTTGGACAGATTTAAGTGAGTTAGTCCTAAGAATTACAGGCCTACAATATAAAATGCCAAATTTCCATGCAAAACAATTGTACCGCATTGAGATTAAAAAATCTGACATAATCATCCCGCCAGGGAGGTTAAAGAACCCATTAAAGTGGTTGCAAAGTCACTGAGGACAATTACTGGTATCTCCACTTTTTATAGCAAGCTATACAGTACAGTGTGTGTGTTTTTTTTAAATTATGAAGCTAAATACCTTATTTCACAGCGTCGCTGTGCATTCATGTGACCTACCACCGCTCTCTTTTCCCAATCTAAGGACTACATCGGGAGGGGGTGAGATTCCCCACTAACATCAGCAGGGAGGTCACGTGACCGCACAGTGACGCTGTGAAGTAAGGTGAAGTAAGGCATTTAGCTTCATAATTTAAAAAAAGCACCCACACTGTACTGTATAGTTTGCTATAACAGAGGGGATATCAGTAATTGTCCTCAGTGACTTTGCAACCACTTTAAAGGGTTCTTTAACCTCCCTGGCGGTATGATTATGTCAGATAGAAATTTGGCATTTTATATTGTAGACCTGTAATTCTTAGGACTAACTCACTTAAATCTGTTATCATGTTGAGTTAACCGCTTCCCGACCGCCGCATGTAAATATACGTCGGCAAAATGGCACGGCTAGGCAAAAGCACGTATATATACGTGCCCTTTAATTGCCTAGCCTTGGGGGCGCGCGCGCGCCGCTGGCGCGCGCGCTCGTGACCCGGTCGGGAGCTCCGTGACCACGGCCGCGGGACCAGCAGACCCGATCGCCGCTGGTGTCCCGCGATCAGGTCACAGAGCTGAAGAACGCGCTTCCTACACTGCCTGTCACTGATCTGCTGTTCCCTGTCATCGAGAACAGCCGATCAGTGACGTCAGACGTCAGCCACGCCCCCTACTGTAAAAAAAAACACAACACGTCACACTGACTCCTCCCCGCCCCCTAGTGATTAACTCCTTCACTGCCACTGTCATTTACATAGGAATCAGTGCTATTTAAATAGCACTGATTTCTGTATAAATGACAATGGTCCCAAAAATGTGTCAAAAATGTCCGATGTGTCCGCCATAATGTCGCAGTCACAATAAAAAATCGCTGATCGCCGTCATTACTAGTAAAAAAAAAAAATATTAATAAAAATGCTATAAAACTATCCCCTATTTTGTAAACGCTATAACTTTTGCGCAAACCAATCAATAATCGCTAATTGCGATTTTTTTCACCAAAAATATGTAGAAGAATACGTATGGGCCTAAACTGAGGAAAAAAAATGCTTTTTTATATATTTTTTTTGGGGATATTTATTATAGCAAAAAGTAAAAAATATTGCATTTTTTTCAAAATCGTCGCTCTATTTTTGTTTATAGCGCAAAAAATAAAAACCGCAGGGGCGATCAAATACCACCAAAAGAAAGCTCTATTTGTTGGAAAAAAAGGACGCCAATTTTGTTTGGGTGCCACGTCGCACGACCGCGCAATTGTCAGTTAAAGCGACGCAGTGCCGAATCGCAAAAAGGGGCCTGGTCCTTTGGCTGCCAATTGGTCCGGGAGCTGAAGTGGTTAACAAACACTTTATGGGCCTTTTCTTCATGATGGGGATAATGTCCTGGGCTGCCTTGGCTCCCACTGTTTAAAGGGGCTGCCAGCCTGGGCTGAAGTACCATTTGGCATCTCATGTTATCTGGGAAAAATTGAGTTTAGCAGATTTAGGATTTACCTAAAACATTTACTGCAAAATGCAAGCAAATATATTCATGTTCTTCATACATAATCTATAAATGTGCTGCTTGATTCTCTAAAGATGAGTCAGTGTTCTCTGTCTGCAGATCCCTCCACCTTTCTATAATCATACACCTACAAATACAGCAGTGACAATCCCTTATCATACATTAATTGTTATAAATTGTCTTTTTAAATGTACATATTATCTGGAAATAAATACACATTTCTCCTTTCACTGACAGTCACATAGACAACTGCTGGTCAAAATCATCTCATTACACTCACCCCACTAAGCTGTCTCTAACATAGAGATAACAAGGATGGAAAGCGCCCATTAATATCCATTTTGGATTAATGCACCTGGGGGTCTGCTCCTTTAACATGTCATAGCCATTAGTATAATTTGCTGTTTGGAGAAACTGATTCATTTAACATGTCACTGCCAATAATGACAAATGCAGTAGATGTTTTTTTATTGCTTAATTTCACATGCAAGTTTCATATACGCCCATATTCTGTGTATATACTGTGTGTGTTTAATATATATATATATATATATATATATATATATATATATATATATATATATACATACACACACAGTATCTCACGAAAGTGAGTACACCCCTCACATTTTTGTAACTATTTTATCTTTTCATGTGACAAAAATTACTTATTTACAAAAATTACTGACAGAGAAACTAAGAAGTAGAGAAGAATAAAACCAAAAAATAAAAAACCCAGCAGTGATTAAATACCACCAAAAGAAAGCTCTATTTGTGTGGAAAAAATAATAAAAAATTCATTTGAGTACAGTGTTGCATGACCGCGCAATTGTCATTCAAAGTGTGACAGCGCTGAAATCTGGCCTAGGCAGGAAGGGGGTGAAAGTGGAGAGTAGGCAAGTGGTGGCACGGCGGCAAATTCAAAGGGACTTACCTGTACGCCCTTATGCCTGTCCGTGCCATTCTGCCGACGTACATCGTCGTGCGCCGGTCGGGAAGCGGTTAATGATAGTGCTTGATGAGAATTTCTATGGGGTCTATAGACTGTTGCACTATTTATTTTAAGGAGTAACCCCTACCTTCAATTTCTATCTATTATTGCGGGTGTTTTTTTTGCACTTAAAGGGGCAACTGCACGTGTATTGTTTTTATTATTTATGTTGGTTGGCGCCCTCTTAACATAAACATTTTTTTTTGTTTTAAAATGTATATTTACCTTTTTTTTTGGGGTCTCTTTTACTCTTTCCCAAGTGATGGGTGTTCCTCCAAATGCATAGAGCAGTGTTAGGCTCTGTTCACATACTGCATATGCAAATTGGATGTGTTTTGAACTGCATCCGAATCTCATGACATGTGAACCAAATCGGCTTTCTATGGAGTCAGTTCACATATCTGCGGTGCAGTGGCAGTGAATGTTGCACATGTCATTTTTTGAACACAAATTTGAGAAAAAAAACAGCGTGGGGGCCCCCCGATCCATACCAGATCTTCCAGGTCTGGTATGCATTTTAAGGGGAACCCCACATCAAAATAAAAAAATGCTGTGGGCTCCTCCCCCAAAATCAATACCAGAACTTTAGGTCTGACAGGGATTTTGAGAGGAACCCCACACCAAAATGAAAAAAAAAAGTGGACGGTGGGTCCCCCCAAATCCATACCAGACAGCATGCAGCCTGGCAGGAAAGGGGGGGGGGTGAGTGAACAACCCCCTCCTGAACCATACTAGGCCACATGCCCTCAACATGGGGGGTGCTTTGGGTCGGGGGGGCTCTGTCCCTCCAAAGCACTTTGTCCCCATGTTGATGGGGACAAGGGCCTCTTCCCCATAACCCTGGTAAGTGGTTGTGGGGGTCTGTGGGCAGGAGGACTTATCAGAATCTGCAACCCCCCTAACAAGGGGGCCTCCAGTTCCTGCCCCCCCTTATGTGACTGCCCCTCATGTGAATGAGTATGGGGTACATAGCACTCCTACTCATTCACCAAAAAAGTATCAAAAATAAAAAAAAACAGAGGCAACCCACTGACAGCTGATGAGTCCTAACCCACTCCTTATCAATCAACTATTGTTAAAGAGTCTGGTGGCCGCTAGCTTCAAAAATGTGCATCTGAACCATATCTGGAAACCACAGCTGAACCTCTGAACAGTTGCTTTGGAAATTCGCAGTGAAAATGGAGGGGAAGTTTGCACAGAAGATGTGCGAACCTAGCCTTAATGTGAGGATGTCTGTGTCACTTAATGCATCAAAATATTCTGCCTGAATGATGTCATGGTGGGCAGGCCAGTGACTCCCTCCATACACAATATTATCCCCAGTCTTCTGGGTTGAGGACTTCTGGTATCAAAATATTAATTCTGCAGGGGATAGCTTCAGACTGAAGATGACTATTGCAGCTGGAGTTTTACCAATTTGGGGACCATATGGACAAAAAAAAGCTTATGCCCTGTACACACGGTCGGACATTCCGACCACAAAATCCATCGGATTTTTTCCGATGGATTTTGTCCGAAACTTGTGTTGCACACACACGGTCGGAAAAAGCTGTTGGAAAACCCGATCATTCCGAACAAGGTGATGTACAAAACGTACGACGGGACTACGTAGGCAGGAGCCAATAGCTTTCGTCTCCAAATTTCTTCTGAGAATGCGTGACACTTTGTGCGTCGGAATTCTCTACACACGATCGGAAAAAGTCTGATCGGATTTTGTTGCCGGAAAAAATTTAAGATCATGCTCTCAAATTTTTTCTGACGAAAGTTCAGACGGAAAAAAACGATCAGACTTTTTCCATCGGAATATCCGACCGTGTGTATGGGGCATTAGAGTTGGGTCTTAAAGAAAGCCTTTACTGAAAGGAATATGTGGACTTCCTCCGCTGACTTCCTTCCTAATATGCTAGTTGTCTTGTACTTTTTTGAGTTATCCAGCATGTGGTCAATAAAGGTAGGTGAAGTCATGATAGATATCTGTATAATTTGTTTCTAGTCCCCGAGTCAGAAAGTATAGAAGCCATTGGATCAGCATGACAGCCAGACAACTAGTATTTTCAGGAGGAAGCCAGCATTGACGGCCTCCATATTTCCTTTAGAAAAGGATTTCTATAGAAAAAAATATTAGTGAAGAAGATATTAGTAGAGAGACAGACATTGAACTTGGTTTATTTGAAACGTGTCTCATCCTGTAGGAAATGCTCAGAATTTATTTGTTTTTATGCTGCTCTCATACATGTTATACTTATTTCCATTTAGCCTTGGCTTTCCATGTTGATATCAGTGTCATTTTGTTGTTGCCGATTATTTGCTTTTAAAGAGAGAAAAATGAAGAGGCTCAGGAACAGCATGATCACTTTGATCTGATCATAATGTATTGTTCGAATTTATACAAAAAACAAAGCCTGCGGCATCTATCAATGTGACATATTGATTATGCAGCTCGCCAGATATGTTTAAACTGTTGTATTCATCAGCTTTCTTATTGAAACTCGAATTATACATATCTTGTGCTGTGTATTCTAAATTGTAGCCAGGATCAGACTGAGAAAGAAAAATATCCTCTCGGTTTCTGAAGCAAAGTCTTTTGCCATGTACCCCCCACAATTTTTCACAGAACTTTTTATATACACGATATTACCAAAAGTATTGGGACACCTACATTTACACGCATATGAACTTTAATGGCATCCCAATCTTGGGCCGTAGGGTTCAATATTAAGTTGAGGTTCCTTGGATAATTATGTTTACTTCTACCTTTATAGGTCCTGACTATATCCTTATGGGCCATCTTAGACAAATCATATATTCCTCTTCTCTGTTGTTTTGATGGTTTATGACATTGAGTAAGAAGCTCTGTATATAACACACTTGCAATATATGTATGGTCCTGAAGAAGCGGGGAGTTCTGCGTAACGCGTAGACCAGGTATAAGTACATGTATCCATCAGATTACCTATTCTTGTATTTATTGCAAAGTTTCTTTATTTATATCTATGTTTTTAATATTGTGTCTATGACAATGTTTTATGTGTAATAAAATGTATATAGATTTATTTTTTTGTTCTGTTCTCATTTGGCATATTTAAAGTCCCTCTACTCTTCTGTTTCACAAATATGGGATTGTTAACCACTTCAATACAGGGCACTTTTACCACTTTCCTGCCCAGACCAGACCCGAGAAGAGGAGGACCCAGGCTGCTCTGTGCAAAGCCATTACACAGAGCAGGTTATTTTAACATGCTTGTTATTTAAAAAAACAAACAAAAAACAAGACTTTAATATCACCTTAAGGTTAGCTGTGTGTAGTAAAGGATATGCAATAGAACAATTTTATTTTATTAAAATGAATGTACTGAGGTTTGTACTATCTGTTGCATAGAAACTACATGAAAGGCTATATATAGATACCTCATCCAAATAAGAATTTAAGAGGAAAGAAAACAAATGTACGGACTTGTCTGTTACATACTCGTCTGTAAAGCATATGGCCATTTAAGCCCTTCCCACTGTTGATGGAATCTGACCACACCCACAGTTTTGGCGCTGCACTGCTATATTGCCACATACCATTTTTTTGGGGGGTGAAATAAATGACCAGCCCCGGGTGCCAGATGTGCTAGCTACGCCACTGCCTATATATGTCGCAGTTTGCACGTGGTTTACTGGGATTATGGCTGAAGCTGTCAGCCATAACCCTGGTATTTTTTCTTTCAGCCAGCCGCTGGTTTTCTCATGAAAGCATTCCAAGTTGCTGGGACAGTGTGCTGTCCCTGTGTTGGATCTGTTGATACAATCAAGGCGATCCTTGGAACCCTGGAGTCTGTCACCGATTTGTATAAGGCCATTATTTTTACCATAATAAGTCAGTTGAGCCATGTCTCCCTTGTATCCTATCTGGTTTCTTATCTGGGGTCTCTTACTTGGACATTAATTCCTTACCTGTTTTTATTAATGCATCTTGAAGTATGCAGTATATAATTTCCCTGATGAATACTCGTTATGAGTTGAAACGCGTTGAGGTTTTCTTGTTGCCATCTGAATGATACCTTAATGAATGGAACTTCATATGATACAGAGCTTTACTGATGGTTTGGTTGTTATATACTCTTGATGTATGGTCATTTAGAATTTTTGTCAATAAAGTGTATATTTTACAACATTTGTTTTTATCAGTCAATTTGGTATCGCTAAAGTCCTATCCGGTTTCCCCCTTTTTAAATAATTATATATGTAAACGGTGTTCGCACCATACGTTAGTGTATCACCACGAACGTTAGAGCGAGAGCAATAATTCTAGTGCTAGACCTCCTCTGTAACTCTAAACAGGTAACCTGTAACATCATCTTTCATATTTTACAAAAAAATTGGGTTATATATATTGTGTTTTTTTTTTTTTTCCATTCATTAACCACTTCATTACCGCGCTATAGTCATATGACGCCCACAAGGTGGATCTACCATCCTGGGTGGGCGTCATATGACGTCCTCGCATTCCCGGCCTCCTGGGGGGCGCGCGCGCGCCCGCGGCATCGCTCGGGACACGGTGCGAGTGCCCGGCGGCCGCGATGTCCGCCGGGCACCCGCGATTGCCCGTTAAAACAACGGGACCGTGCGGGACCGTGGAGCTGTGTGTGTAAACACACAGCTCCACGTCCTGTCAGTGCAGAGGAGACCGATCATGTGATCCCAGTACGGAGGAACACATGATCGGTCTCCTCCCCTTGAGTCCCCTCCCCCCACAGTTAGAATCACTTCTATTAGGGAACATATTAACCCCTCCAGCGCCCCCTAGAGTTAACCCCTTCCCTGCCAGTCACATTTACACAGTAATCATTGCAATTTTATAGCAACGATCGCTGTGTAAATGTGAATGGTTCCAAAAATGTGTCAAAAGTGTCCGAAGTGTCCGCCGCAATGTCGCAGTCACGAAAAAAAAATCGCAGATCGCCGCCATTACTAGTAAAAAAAAAAAAAATTCAATAAATCTATCCCCTATTTTGTAGACGCTATAACTTTTGCGCAAACCGATCAATATACGCCTATTGCGATTTTTTTTACCAAAAATATGTATAAGAATACGTATCAGCCTAAACTGAGGAAAAAAATAGTTTTTTAAAAAAAAAAATGGGATATTTATTATAGCAAAAAGTAAAAAATATTGTGTTTTTTTTCAAAATGGTCGCTCTTCTTTTGTTTATAGCGCAAAAAATAAAAACCGCAGAGGTGATCAAATACCACCAAAAGAAAGCTCTATTTGTGGGAAAAAAAGGACGTCAATTTTGTTTGGGTGTAATGTCGCACGACCGCGCAATTGTTAGTTAAAGCGACGCAGTGCCGAATCGCAAAAAGTGCTCTGGTAAGGAAGGGTGTTTAAAAGCCCTGTATTGAAGCGGTTAAAGTGTATTATTTCCAAAAACATTGCGCTTAAAAAAATTCTGCACAAATACCGTGTGACATAAAAAAATGCAATGATTGCCATTTTATTCCCTAGGGTCTCTACTAAAATAATATATATAATGTTTGGGGATCATAAGTAATTTTCCATCATAAAATACTGATTGAAACTTGTAAACACAAAAGTGCCAGAAAAGGCTTGGTCTTTAAGTGGATCATTTTTCTACATCCAATACTGTTCAGAACTTGGTTTTAACTAAGATCCTGGGGAGGGGGTATTGTATTGATATTGCACTGATATGGATTTTTAGTCCTGGTGAAGGGGGCATTTTTTACTTGACCAAAACACATACTCTTTGGACTGCACCCTTGACTTTTATTAGAAAAAAAGGTTGTATCTGGACCTCTTACCAGTGGTGTGGAGCTTCAACTCCCATTTATGTTAAAGCTAGTGATGTGCTATATAGCCACATAGGTGGTCTACTAATTATTTGCCATTGTGTCATATAAAATAATTTCTGCCTCAGTTCTTGTCTAGGGCAAATATTCACAAATTCATTTTAAAAGAGGGAAGAGAATAATGTAAAATGAAGTAATGGTCTATCCTTACATTAGATTATATCAGACACCTAATGAACACACCCAGCTCTCCTGGGAGCATAACAAATCAATGATTTGGGTCCATCATCCCAACATTTGTTTGCAAACCCGGAGAGTCCGATAATACAGCTGAATTAATTTACAGGGCAAATAGGCTGCTTTTTGTATTTAGATGTCCTCGGAGGGAATATAAACTGGAGATGATGACTAGTATGTATTCCATTAAGTACATGGCGTTTAGTAAACAAACATTCGGTTTTTGAAGTCTCTGTTATCAGCCGCCATTACTGCCTCATCCATTAGGAGTATTTTAAGAGCACTTAGCAACAGCGAAATTGTTTGATGGACTAATCCAGAAAAATACGATGTTCCTGCACAGTTATCAGAATGTGCGCGAGTGTTAAGGCTGGTGTCTGAATCAGCACTAAGGTTCAGAAAGGCGGTAGTATAGTAAATGGTCTCTGTTCAGCCTCCCTCACACAGCCTGGCATTTCAGTTAAAGGTGAGTCTGGTATACAAATTGGATGAAGAAGCCGCAGCTGTAATCAAAGTGAATTTTCATGCAGCAGATGCAGTTTATTAAATGGATCCTGCTGAACACACAATCAGAAAATGAAAGCAGGAATTCTTCAGTGAATGAATAAAAGAGTATTTTCCATTACTTCCACTGACGGAACATTTCCTTAAATAATTTTTTTTTTCTTTTTTTTTAATTTCACCTTTAAAGTTGGATGCAAAAATTCACAAGGAGCTCTGCTGGGCTTAAGCTACTATTTTAGGTAGCTGTGTATGCAGACTTTTTTCAACCTTTATTCAACTTTTCAGGTAGTTTAGGACCAAAATGCTGCATTTTTATTAGGCAATACTACGCCTGCTTTGACCAGCAAAGGTTATTGCTCCAGCAGGCCTAAACACAGAGTAAAATATAACAGTTTTGACCTTTAAAGGCCCGTACACATGATCTGACTTTTTGACAACAAACATGCAAATTAGCTGTTTTAAGGCAACATCTGACCGTGTGTACACTCCATCGGACAAACTTTTTCGGTTTTCATCTGACTTTTGTTGGCTGTGCGAACGGACAAACTTTCTGGCAACAAATGTCCGATGGAGCAAAGTCGGATGGTGTGTACACAAAACAATCGGACTTTTGTACAAAGTACAAACACGCATGCTCAGAACCAATGCAAAAGATCAGACAACAATACAGAAGTTGACCAAAGGTGGCGCTGGAGTAATTGAACGTCCTCTTTTGAAGTGTCGTCAGTACGTTGAAATGTCACAGCGTTCGTGTTTGTTGCCTAAAAAGTCAGATCGTGTGTATGCAATACAAATTTACGCCCTTTGTACAAAAATCCACGGGAAAGTTTGTACAAAGTCCGATTGTGTGTATGAGGCTTTAGACTAACTCCAAATAAAGCAACATACTCCAGACAATATAAAAGTCCAGTTTAAAAATTAAAGTGAGGCTAGTTCTCATTGTATCCACTGTGGTCCATTAGATACATCTCCAGATGCAGAGTGAAAAAAAAATCAGTGCTGAAGGTTTCAGGTGAATAAAAAATTGGCCCGTGGCATGATCATTTTATGGTAGCATGAAAGAGTAAAAATTGGGAAGCCTCAATAGACCACCTGGTCTTTTTCTGTCATCATTCTTCTATATTTTAGCACAACAAGCCTAAAGACAGAGACTGTTTTCCTATAAAAATTAGAGCTTTAGACTTTAGGGCTTTTTGGCAGCTGAACACACCCTTTTGTACCTTCAGAACCGATGCCTCTGTGTTTAGGTCTGTCTGCATTTAGTGATTTATTTTCAGGTGAATTTTATTTTTTTATTATGGGGATAGGGGTTGCTGGAAATCTGGATGAAAGCACGGTTTGTTTTGTGCACATTGTTTTTACACAATGGCATTTTCCCCCATACCAACAAACCTAAAGGAATGCCTTGTACACAATGGCATTCTCAAAAGACAGATCCCCCCAGACCAACAAACCTAAAGGAATGCCTTGCTGCAAAAACACAATTCTCTTATGGTCAATCAAAAATGTAAAAACGGGTTGTGGCATGGACGCCACAGCCCTAATAGTGACCACTTTTAGGGAGGCCATATACTCAAAGTCAATACTCCAAAATAAAATAAATAAAGGTATTACTTAATATGCAAAATATCACAATTTAACATTCAATATAGAACTTACCTACCGTTCACCTCATACTCCATTAAAAAGACAATGTTGTCTTAGAACACACAAAAAAGTCTGGACATCATAGAGGGCACTATATACAATGCCTTAGAAAAAGTATTCATACCCTTTGAAACTTTCCCCATTTTGTCATGTTACAACCAAAAACGTAAATGTATTTTATTGGGATTTTATGTGATACATTAACACAAAGTGGCACATAATTGTAAAGTGGAAGGAAAATGATAAATGGTTTTCAATTTTTTTTTTTACAAATAAATATTTGAAAAGTGTGGTGTGCATTTGTATTCAGCCCCACTGAATCAACACATTTCGCTGCAATTACAGCTGCCAGTCTTTTTGGGTATATCTCTACCAGCTTTGCACATCTAGAGAGTGACATTTTTGCCCATTCTTTGCAAAATAGCTCGAGCTCTGTCAGATTGGATGGAGAGCGTCTGTGAACAGCAATTTTCAAGTCTTGCCACAGATTCTCAATTGGATTTAGGTCTGGGCTTTGACTGGGCCATTCTAACACATAAATATGCTTTGATCTAAACCATTTCATTGTAGCTCTGGCTGTATGTTTAGGGTCGTTGTCCTGCTGGAAGGTGAACCTCCACCTCAGTCTCAAGTCTTTTGCAGACTCTAACAGGTTTTCTTCTAAGATTCCCCTGTATTTGGCTCCATCCATCTTCCCATCAACTCTGACCAGCTTCCCTGTTCCTGCTAAAGAAAAGCATCCCACAACATGATGCTGCCACCACCATGTTTTATGGTGGGGATGGTGTGTTCAGGGTGATGTGCAGTGTTAGCTTTCCACCCCACATAGTGTTTTTTGCTTTTAGGCCAAAAAGTTCACATTTAGTCTCATCTGACCAGAGCACCTTCTTCCACATGTTTGCTGTGTTCAACATGTGGCTTCTCTCTAAATGCAACGGGACTTTCTGTGGCTTTCTTTCAACAATGGCTTTCTTCTTACCACTCTTCCATAAAGACCAGATTTGTGGAGTGCACAACTAATAGTTGTCCTGTGGACAGATTCTTCCATCTGAGCTGTTGATCTCTGCAGCTCCTCCAGAGTTACCATGGGTCTCTTGGCTGCTTCTCTGATTAATGCTCTCCTTGGTAGGTTTGCAGTTGTGCCATGCGCTTTCCATTTTCGGATGCTAGATTGAACAGTGCTCCGTGAGATGTTCAAAGCTTGGGATATTTATTTATAACCTAACCCTGCTTTAAACTTTTCCACAACTTTATCCATGACCTGTCTGTCTAGTGTGTTCCTTGGCCTTCATGATGCTGTTTGTTCACTAAGGTTCTCTAACAAACATCTGAGGGCTTCACAGAACAGCTGTATTTATGCTGAGATTAAATTACACACAGGTGGACTCTATTTACTAATTACCGTATATACTCGAGTATAAGCCGAGTTTTTCAGCACATTTTTTTGTGCTGAAAGTGCCCCCCTCAGCTTATCTGCACTTTTCTGCAGCAGAGAATGACATTTAACGACCCGACATTTGGGCACCATATCTCTGGGCCACTTTGTGCTAGGAACCCAATATTTGGTATGCAACCCCGGTGGGACCAACACTACAACATATCCACCCCAATTTGGGGTTCCTAGCACCAAGTGGCCCTGAGATACAGGGCCCCAAAGTCGGTCAACTGTGTCCATCTGCAGCAATGTCATTTCGGGACCCTTTGGGTCCAGAGACCCCAAATTTTGGCTGCAGCTAGGGGGCATCTAGGAACCCTTAACTACTAAGTTCAGGGGACCTATGGCTGCAATTGGGCACAGTGAGACTGCAAATGGGCATTGTGTGACCCTCTTTTCCACTTACTGTAGCTGCACATTTCTCACCCTAGGCTTATACTCGAGTCAATACCTTTTCCCATTTTTTTGTGGTAAAATTAGGTGCCTCGGCTTATATTTGGGACGGCTTATACTTGAGTATACACGGTAGGTGACTACTGAAGGCAATTGGTTCCACTGAATTTTAGTTAGGGGTATCAGAGTAAAGGGGGCTGAATACAAATGCACGCCACACTTTTCAGAGATTTATTTGTAAAACATTTTCAAAACCATTTATCATTTTCCTTCCACTTCACAATTATGTGCCACTTTGTGTTGGTCTATTACATAAAATCCTGATAAAATACATATACATTTTTGGTTGTAACATGACAAAATGTTGAAAATTTCAAGGAGTATGAATACTTTTTCAAGGCACTGTAGCTCTCATAGCAACCTTACCATGGCTAACACCAATATGTTATATGGGTATTTTTGGCAATATCTGACTATAGTTGCCATGCCTTTACTGTATATGCCTCCTCTAAATAAACAAAAAAATGAAAATAGTATAAACTGTATGCATCACTTGGATTAATGGAGAATAATATATGTCTCTTTTAACATTCTCATAGTTAGTGCCGGTTCACACTGGGGCAACACGATTTACAGGGCGACTTAGCAAGGCAACTTGGAAGCAACTTCAACGTGACTTTGAGTTATTTACAACACAACTTCAAGTCACCCCCAGGCCAGGCGACTTTGGCTGTGGCCAATCACAGAATAATCAGCTCTCTGGGAGGGTGGGGTTTGCCCGAGTAAACAAATTTCTGTAAATTCGCTTCAAAATAGATGGAGATCCGACTTGGAGACGACTTCCATTGAAATCAATGGGTACAAGTCACCTAGAAGTCGGATTGAAGTAGTCCAGGAACCTTTTTAAAAGTCGGAGCGACTTCAGTAGTGTGCATTGAGACGGCTCCATAGATTAACATTACAGCGCGACTTGGGTGTCTCGGGGCGACCTGAAGTCGGATCCTGAGTCGCCCTGGTGTGAACCGGCTCTTAATGTAAAACCCCACATGGTATCTGACTGTAAAATGCTGGATGATTAGGACAATTGCTTGCAAAGTCCAAAAATGTAATAATAAATTGCTCTCTTAACAGATGTACAAAACAATATCCAGGGTCATAAATGATAAAGCAGACACTAGATGACAGCATGCCGAAGAACAATAAGGCCAAGACATAAGCAAGCCATGCAAGCAGACACCAAGAAAGTAAATAGGAAAAAACATCTATTTTCATGTCACAGTCCAAGAGACTGGTCTGGGTCAAATCACAGCAAATCACTGCTTGAAATGGTAACCACATCTCAACTGCAAACCAGCATGGATATCTCTTCTTGTGAGCTTTAAAACTTCACTCTTACCACTCAATGTATAGGAATTTCTTAGAGGTGTATATCCCTGTTGTGCCCATCCATTTAACAGTCTCCATGTCCTCTCTTGTGCGCTATTAAATATCCCATGCACATACTGCTGAACAGCTGAACCGGTGGGTCAGATGTATCGTCAGAGTTAGGAGGCGCGACACAAATGATGTCAGGATGCTCTAATGTCGATGCATTTGACCAAGGGAAGCTGGCTGCATCAGGACATAGGGGGTAGCAATATTCCTCTTGTATTTCATGGCAAATGAATTACCATAAAGTACCACCACCCCTGGACTTTTAAAGAGACCCACCCTATCTGTGTGCTAACTCAGTTGTTTTTGTATAAATGTGTAATGGACATGGAATAAGAAAAAAGGTGCTCATGTGCATATTAAATTTAAAGCGGGATTCCACACTAAAGTGGAACTTCCGCTCATCGGAACCCTCCCCCCCACTCCGGTGTCACATTTGGCACCTTTCAGGGGGGAGGGGGGTGCAGATACCTGTCCCACGGGAGTCTATGCCTCTTCCTGTCCCACACGGGTCCCAGAGACAGCACAGAGCATTCCTATTGCATTGCGCAACTCGCGCATGTGCAGTAGGCAACCGGGAAGTGAAGCCGCAAGGCTTCATTTCCTGATTCCCATACCCAAGATGACGGCGGCAGCATCCGAGGACCGAGGGACGGTTCGGCCTTGGGTACCGACATCGCTGGACCCTGTGACAGGTGAGTGTCCTTATTTTAAAAGTCAGCAGCTACAGTATTTGTAGCTGCTGACTTTAAAAAATAATTTTTTTGCCGGACTCCCTCTTTAAGTAATGACCAAGCAGAAGGTCTAACAAAAGCAAAAAAAAGAGCACAAAAGACTTGACATACATTCCAATCAATGATAACTCTATTTAATACCATATGCTGAATGGACGTATCAATAACACCCTATTCAATAACAGTTATCTTATAAATCAATTAACTCATCAAAGGACAACATAGATATAGTTTTAGATTCAAATCAATCTTGCCCTTCAACCCTCCAGAAAAAAAATGGAAGTTGAGCTCTCTATTTAACCTTTTAGGATAAAGGGCATTGAGTCTATAAATCCATTGTTTTTCCTTTCTTAAAAGGGCAGTGTTAAAGTCTTCTTGTCTCAATTAAAGATCCAATACATATATTTCCTTCACTCTTAAACCCTACACCTTAGCCATGGGAAAAAAGGCAAACTGTTGGGCTAGGGGGAATTCAGTTGCTTACACCTGGAATGTGTCCTGATTTCATGATCGGACAAGTCCGAATTTTAACCCTATTGGCCATCGCATGTATATGGTGTAACCCCTGCAAAGCATGTGATATTTACAAACATATATGTAAGAAACAGAACCCTTCTACCTATTTATATACATCGTTTAGAAATTACCAATGAAAATCCTCAAAAAAGTCTTTGCAGCATTGTGCGTATAGTAAACAAACAGTCCAGTTTAAAACCATGTATTGAATTCCAAATTATTCTAAATGTAGATGTTCCTTCCAACTCTCCTGTGAAGAAAGTAGTTCCAGTTTAATTTAATACATAGCTAGCACGGGGCATAGTGACTCCCATATTTCATTCTCATTGCATGAGAGCTTTTTGTAGTCCATTCAGTGATGCACTAAAAACTTCTCTTTGGTTATGTTCCCAATTAAATTTCCAGGCTGTGCAACAGTTAGAATCACACAGTCTCTGTCCCAGATGACTACCTTGTTAATGTCCCCTGTTGCTCTCCAGGCTACTGATGTCAGCAAGTTAATGGCCTTTTTTCCCTACCGATCCTTAGACAATCGTGAAGGAAAGAAGATCAGAGTGGTCACACGACTAAAATATATACCATTTTAATAGGTATTATATTGGACTGGTGACTGGATTTCCACTTTAAAATCAATTAGTGTTGCCTCCATGAACGCCCATTTAAACGCTCAGCAGCCAATATTGACTCCTATGATCTATAAGGCCAGAAGATTATGCAATGCCAAATATCCTGATTGCTGATCACTCTTTGTTTCTTATGGTAAAATTAATTCTTGAATATATTCCAGTTTAGTCATAGTTAAAAGAAGTAGAATGGACACTTTATTAAAATTACCTTTAAAAGCAAAATTAAAATGGTTCTAAAGGCAGAACCTTAATGCATTCCCTGCTTTACCTAAAAAATGTTCCAGTGAAGTATCGTCCCCTCACCCCCCCCCCCCCTATACTTACCCGAGCCCGATCTCAATCCAGCACTGTGCCCCTCTGCTGCTAGTGTCTATCTCTCTCCTCACAGGACAGAGAGGCAGCAGCAGGACCCATTGGCTCCTGTTGCTATCAATTAAATTCTGTAAGAAGAGAGTGGGGGCTTAGGAGCGAGCCTACATGTGTGTCATCCTAGGAAGTGGCTTCCTATGGTGGCACACTGAAAAGAGGAGGAGCCTGAAAAGCCTGAAAAGCAAGCGGGATACCGTAAAAGAGAAGGTTTGGGTATGCTATGTGCAATACCTTTGCACAGGGCGGGTAAGTATAGCATGTCTGTTATTTTTCCCCAAAAAATATATATGCTTTTGAGCTGTCCACCAGCACTAATAAAATCACTCACATGAACCTGCGCAAATCCTCTGCTTGTGTAGTCCACCTCATGTAACCAGCGTTAATGACACAATGACATAACTTACATTCGCTCAACGCTTTTCATCTCTAACAGGCTTTCTCCATCGCCCATTATGCCATACAATTGTTTTTTAACTCAATACTGTTCCTGTAGTACATGGGGCAACGAATTCTGTTGTGATCACTTTCTATTTCTATTTACTTTTTTCAATAAAATGTTGACATTGAAAATGATTGGAAGGATGCAGGTGAATTAACCTTTTGTGTTGCACTGAACGATCATTTCAGCTCTCCGATTTTAAACTATCAGAACAAAAAATCAATGCATGCATGACTGGCATAAAATATTTTAATTACTCAGGGAACAGAATTTCCTTTGCAGCATCAGGATATGGAATACACAGTAATAGCAGAGTGTAATTCATAACATTTTTTTAGTGCTTCATGAAGCAGAAGTAATTTCTGCCAGCTATTTTATCATTCTCATAGATGTAAAGTCTGTTTTTTGTCTATTGGACGAGTAGCATCGATATTGTAAAGTTTGTAAGATGCAGGACAAAGAACTGGAAGTTAGAAGTCGCTTATGTTTAATGATCATGAAATATTCTCACGTCCCTTTCTTCCACTGGTACAGGTCCACATGTTTTGCAGAACGAAGATTGAGGATACTAAACACAAGAACACTGATATCACTTGGCTGGTTTACCTGTTTCCCAGACATATGGACTAATTCTGCAATCTATTGTCAGGTATACATTCTTACTTGGTTCAAATCCATCATAATAAAAAGTTTACAGAAACCTGTCACGAAAGAAATACATGGGCTGCTATTCTTTATCTGCTTTGGAGAATGCTAGTTTGTCTTCCTCCGTAGTACTTTCAGTCAGCCAACTGGAACAAGCACGCAGTAAGCAAAGTCAACGCTTGTATTAGGACACTGACTCAAAATGCACTAAAGCCAGATATTCATCATGACGGGAAGACAACTATTATTTTCAGAAGAAGCTAAACAACGACAACACTCATATTTATCTATGAGGGGTTTTCTTCAATTCTACATGTTTTAATCACACCTAAATCCTATCATAGCTTAACTGATGGAAAGCTTTTTTTATTTGTGTAGCAAATATTAAATGGTGAAAAGCAAATCCCATGAAAATATTTCCTCCAATTTCACTGAAAACACTCTACATATAACTGTAAGGCATGATCACTTTGCAGGGCCGTCTTTAATATTGATTGGACCCCAGACAAACATTTTCTTAGGCCCCCCTTCCATGTAATTTCGCTCTCCGCCTGCTCTGAGACATACAATAAATAGCAGTTAGACTCAAAACCAGTTTACTGAATCAGATCAGGCAGCGATTGCGATTGGTTGCCAGAAGTTACAGTGTATCATTACCGCTCACTGACTGGCTGTTAATGGATGCAAAGCCTGCTCGGATTGGCAGAGGCTGTGACATCATCAGCCCGCGCCGCTCCGTCTCATGTATAGCCTGCTCGGATTGGCAGAGGTTGTTCTCCAATCCGAGCAGGCTTAACATGCTCTGCATTCAGCAACAGAGTGCATCCCGCCAGGATTGGCTGAGCGGCGCACAGTGTATGCACACAGCATTAGTGAGCACGGAGCGGCCTCTTCACGCGGTCCTGAGAACCCGGCTGGCTTTACGTCCCTCTGGCGACCTCTACACCAGGTACTGAGCACCCGGTGGACTTCACATCTGTTTTGCTGCCTCTCCACCCGGCGTATAAGACGACCCCCGGTTTTTGGCAATGTAATTCGGGTCTAAAAGGTCGCCTTATACGCCGGCAAATACGCTATCTGTTATATTTCTCTTGAACTGCAAAATTCTTCAAACTGAGTAAAGGAATGATTTCAGCTAAGCCTTATATGTTTGCTCACTCAAGTATTACCCTTTATAACATAGCCATCGTTCAGAGTGTAAAACAAATACAACAAACCGTAGATGCAGCTTAACAACAATGAATATTGGACATCATGGTGTGGTGCTCATCTGCACTTTAAAGTCAAATTTATATTCTTATTTTTTAAATAACAAACATGTTATACTTACCTGCTGTGTGCAGTATTTTTGCACAGAGCAACCCCAATCCTCCTCTTCTCGGGACCCCTGCTGACACTCCTGGTCCCTTCCTTTTGCTAAGTGCCACCAGAGCAGGCTTGCTTCTGAGCCGCAGCTCTACGTGTCCATTCACGCACAGAGCCGCAGCTCAGCTCCACCCCTTCTTTCCTCATTAGCTGACTGGCTGTGATCCTGTTGCTGTCTTAGCCAATGAGGAAGGAGAGTCCCCAGAGAGCCAAGGCTCCCATGCACATTGCTGGAGGAAGATCAAGCTCAGGTAAGTATTGAGGGGGTGGGGGGCAGTAAAAAACCTTCAGCCTTTACAAACACTTTAAACATGGGCAACATTTAAAGGGTAACTGCACTTATAACTAACTTAAGCTTAACATTCCCACCTCTCACCCCACATTTCACATGTTACCTTACTCAAGATTAATGAATGACCTAAACCAAGAGCTGTGGACTCCACCAGGTTACACAATATTTGTCCCCAAAATGCATCCCTACCACTCATAAGAGGATCAAAATACTGCCTGGTCCATTGTAGCCCATATCTCCTGGATCAGATGGCCCACTGATTTATAAAAAAAAGTAATGCGGAATAGGTAGAATGAAGGGGAAAAGGGAGGCTTTTAGGTTATTTAAAGTTGAGTGATCCCTAAAGTTATACATTTGTTTCATAAAATGCATAATTTTGCTGAAAAATTTAGGCATGTCATATTTCACAAACCAAACAGTGTCAATTTGATAACGCTGATAGTGCTGCTATTACATCAAAATCTGATTTCTAGACAAGTACGTGCAATCCAATGCTTACTGCTGACTTCCTATTTCCTGTCTGCATTTCATTCTGTTATTGCCTGTAATTAGATTTTGTGACAGACATTAATAATCTGTAGGTAAAAACACCATAAAAGCTGTGCAAAAAAATATTGTAAGTGCATCTGCACCTGAAAATGCTGTGTTAAAGGGGTTTTCCACCTAAATCTAAATGAACTACCCCATAAGCCCACTTATCACTCAGTATAGACATTTGAACACATCCCGCCCTCTAATTTCAGTTGGACAGGACCAAAACTCATGAGTTCCATCTGCATTGTCAGTGCTGCTGAAAGCCAGTACAGCAAACAGTGAAGAGAGTGTATAGGTGCAACTCTAATTTACGATAAAGCTGTACCAGGGCAGTTATGTAATACATACATAAGTAACTGGGTATGATCAAAGTACAACCAAAATTTACACCAGCTTTCATTGTTTGCTGGTGTAGCGGTGACACTTTTAAAAAGTGTCCGCTATGTGCAAATTTCGTTATTTTTTCTCTCAGAACAGTAAAGGGGTTCTCAGAGCTAATTGGGTAGGTTAACTTTGGCATCAGTTTGGCTGGGCTATGTTGGGGTTCTGACTGATCATGTGGGCAGTAAGATACACATGACAGGTTTAGAACCAGGCCTGGTTGGACATTTGGGTACCAGCGTTCCCTGGAGCCAATCAGTGGGTGCGTTTGGCCCCGCTGAGGAGTCTGGGGAAGGGTACTTAAGATGCTGGAGTCTCTTGGATGTTACCCCTGCAAATAAAAACCTTTCAAAAGAACTTTTATGGTGTCAGCGTGCAAAGTCGTTGGGTACTAACTCTGGGAACCCCTAGACCTGGAGGAACAAGCCAAGCGGAGGTAACCGGTAATCCCAAAAGTCAAGGCCGCCCCATCGAGGGTTATGGCCGCTACACTGGAAAACTGAATGGTATGCTTGATTGTTTTTCCTTAGGAACATACAGTAACTCAGATAGTAAGTATAAAGTGACACAAATTTGTGGCAGTGTTGAATTGTAAGTCTGCTAACTTGCTGCACATTTTCATTGGCAAGTTGTACACTTGCAGAGCACTTGATGCACAAGTTCTAGCTGACACATTTTCAATTTGTAGCAAACTTGCATGGCAATTCTCCAAGAGCCAGGTTGCAGTGGTGAGTCTACAGCAGGAGCTCTGCAAATCACAGTGACCCCTGTGGTGCTAGGACTATTGCACAACATAACTGAACCAGAACTTGCAGCAGACTTTCAGAATGTTTGCAAAGAAAGTTGATCTGGAGTCATACAATGTGGACTCACTGCAATTGTGCAATAAACTTGTGGAGCCTGGCAAGTCTAGTAATAGCTTAGTGAGTCATTATCAAACTTGCAACTCATTTGCTTGCTATCTGGGAAGTGGCAAGGTATTGCCAAAGTAAGAGACAATGGATAGGGATGCAAACATAACCTTTCTTCCTCAAAGGTATTCAGAGATGTGAAAAGCTTTTAGTCCACTGTTCCCCTTTCTGCTCCTGATGAAGTGACCACACCACATGTAGCGTCTACATGGCACAGCTGCACTCTCTTCAGTTCCTTGCTCAGATAAGTATCCCCATTCTCTTTACCTTTTGTGCTGTCACACATTTTGTAAAAAAAATAAGGTGTAAGCGGTTTGTGAGATCTTGAATTCAAAGAAATATTTTTTTAAATTTTTAAGTGCTATTACTTGTTTTGCCTCCAGTTCCCGTCCTTCCTTTCCTCCTGCTGCCATTGTGGGGTACTCCACCTGACCGCTTGTGAGTTTTCAGATGGATGCCACTGGATGTTCCAACCCATTGGTCTGGAGGAAACACTTTTTTGTTAAAAAAGCTCATCCTGGATGAGTGTCTTAAACTCTTCATAAATTATAAGAGCTCTGGGTTCCTTACTTCCCCCACATTTAGGAAGAGTCCTCTGAGGGGGAGTCACAAGACCCCACGGCTAGTTCTTGAAGATATGCAATCGTGGTGAGCTACATCTAATATCAAAGCTGATACCTGATTTGTCCACAAACTCCATCGATGAGGTCATTTAACCATCCAAGGGTCTGACAGTGAGAGTGCCAACCTTGAATGTGGAAATTAATCTCTTTTGATTTCTGTAATTCGTGATCACTTCTTTTTGGTAAGAGCCCCGCTTTTCCTCTTAGGAGCAACTCTGAACACTGCAGCACTTTTGTGTGGAAGTTTGCAAGCACGGAGCACTTTGTCACATTTGATTTAATATGAACTATTAGCTTATATGATCTTTTTTGATTAGATTTTGTTTTGCAGTTTTCATCAGTATGTTTTATTGCACATATTAATTGTGTTGGATCATTTCGCATTTGCTTGTTTGCACTTATTCATGGATTTGTTAATTATTTGTATATTCATGATTTAAAGGGATATGTGATTATGACACATTTGCTTATTTGCACTCATTCATGAATTTGTTAATTCTTTGTATATTCTTGGTTTAACCACTTCCAGCCCCGGAAAGGTTTTACCCCCTTAATGACCTGGCCATTTTTTGCGATGCGGCACTGTGTTATTTTAACTGACAATTGCGTGGCCATGTAATTCTGTACCCAAATAAAATTGATGTCCTTTTTTTCCCCACAAATAAAGCTTTATTTTGGTGGGATTTGATCACTGCTGCAGTTTTTATTTTTTGTGCTATAACCAAAAAAAGAGCGACAATTTTGAAAAATCAAATTTTTCTGTTTTTGGTAAAAATAAAATCCAATAAGTGTATATTGATTGATTGGCGCAAAAGTTATCACGTCTACAAACTGGTATATTTTATGTCATTTTTTTTTTTTTTACTAGTAATGGCGGCGATCATCGATTTTTAGCGGAACCAGTGACATTAATACATTGATTGGTGCTAAAAATATGCATTGTTACTGTACTAATGACACTGGCAGGGAAGGGGTTAACATCAGGAGCGATTAAAGGGTTAACTGTGTGCCTAGCTGGTGCTTGCTAACTGTGTGGAGGTTGCTCTGACTGGGTGAAGACAGAGATTGGTGTTCCTGCTTAGCAGGAACACAAAATCTTCATCTTCTCCCCTGTTAGAGCAGTGATCTGCCTTGTTCTCCCGGGAACGATCACAGGTGGCCGGCAGAGACATGGGATCCGCCGGACCCGCTGATTGCCATCCCCTGTGTCCAATCAGCATGAGGTCGTGCCTCTGTGGCTATTGCATGAAATGACATAAAGGTAAATATGCGGTAGGCAGTTCGCAAGTGGTTAAAGGGATGTTTTACCATTTTTTTGCATGTGCTTTCACTTATATATTTTGTTTGCCCTGGTTTCTCAATCTTGTTTACATTTATACTGGCACAGTGGACTTTATTATTGAATTTTCATACACCTTATGATCATTATATAATCAGGACAGTTTTTGTGATTGAATTTGATACTATGGAGGTTATTTACTAAAGGCAAATCCACTTTGCACTACAAGTGCAAACTACAAGTGCAAAGTGCACTTGAAATTGCACTGAAAGTGCACTTGGAAGTGCAGTCGCTGTAGATCCGAGGGGGACATGCAAGGAAAATAAAAAACAGCATTTTAGCTTGCACATGATTGGATAATAAAATCAGCAGAGCTTCCCCTCATTTCAGATCTACCCTCAGATTTACAGCGACTGCACTTTGCACTTGTAGTTTGCACTTGTAGTGCAAAGTGGATTTGCCTTTCATAAATAACCCCAAATGACTCTTAATTAATAGCGTATTTAAATATCACTTTTTGAATTGTCACTTATGAAAATGGTATTCTTTTTAATGGTAGTTGTTTTCTTGGGCATCTTGAACTTCAATTGTTGGAGACTAAAGCCCCATACACACACGCGGATTATCCGAGGACCAGGTCCGACGGATCACGTCCGTCGTACTTTGTCCGATGTTGGTTTTGCGTACACACGGTCGGACAAAGTTGTCGGAAAATCCGATCATTCGGAACGTGGTGACGTTCGTTGCGTACGACGGGACTACGTAGAGGCTAGTAGCCAATAGCTTTGGTCTTGTAATGTGATCTGAGCATGCGTAGCACTTTGTCCATCGGAATTCGCTACACACGATCAGATTTGGTGTGATCGGACTTTGTTGTCAAAAAATCTATCCAGCAAGAGATAGGACTTTGTCCGTCAGACAATCCGATGGAAACTGTCCGATGGTGCCTACACACGGTCGAAATTTCCGACAACATTGTCTGATAGGACAGAATCCATCGGAAAATCCGACCGTGTGTATGGGGCTTTAGAGGGGTTTATAATAATTCTGAGATTCGGATCTCACATTGAAGGAGAGGGCCACTGTGGTGATAACGTTATATGTGATTTTTCAATAAAGTTTGACTTTTGTTAATTCTATACTTATTTCTATATGTAGTTGTGCTTTCCACTGTTTCTTGGCAATTGATTTGTAGTTAGTAATTAAAACACTGACTGAACTTGCTGGTACCTACTAGAAACTGCTATAGCCCCTTTATCCTTCACAGCCTGGGCACTGCAGTCATGCAGTTCCCTCTCTACACGCTAATGATGGATAGGTCGGCTAGAAGGGAGAGAATGGCTGGAAGACTGTGATTGGTGGCCAAACTGTGTCCTGCCCATGGAAGATAGGAAGGGGAACCAAAGTGAACCCAGAATGGAAGCAAGGCTGTCGCAGAGAGGAAGATACACTGGGAAACCTGATGGGGTAGTGTAGGTTGGAGAGGAAAGGTCTTTTTCCTAACTATAAATAGTGTGGAGAAATGCATCCCTAATTTTACCAACTGAGGGACTGAAATGTTTGCTTTTTGTTAATAATTTTTATTTTTCGGATTACTTTAGAATGCAACATAATCTTGGTAGCCTACCAACAGGTGTCTCTAAAAGCTTAATTCTGTTCCCAGTAGCCTGCATGATAAAACGCTGTATTTTAATCTTTGGGTGAAAGTGTGTCAGTGTGAAATGTCCAGCAGGTAGTGGTGCTGTACGCGTTTCAGCATATCACACTGTTTACTTTTTTTTTTTTACTTTATTTGAAGTGTCAAATAAATTATATTCAAGGAAAATCTCTTGAATAGAACACTTGAAAAAAATCTCTAGCCAATCCCCACTATATCCAAAATAAAAATAAATAAAAAGGTTTGGCTTTCGATGTAGTTTAAAGAGAACCTTTCACACTGTTATCTTAGTTAACCACTTGCTTGCGGACCGCCAGCTGTATGAATACTGCGGCAGGGCAGCCGCTCTGTGCCAGATCAAATACCTAGTACGCGATCTGACACTTCCAGGTCTAGGGCGGCAACCCGCTCAAACAGCGGCAGCCCAGCAACGGGTACCACTGACTCGATGTCTGCCGACACCCGCCGATTATACAGTACACAGGCAGAACAGTAATCTGCCTATGTAAACAAGGCAGATTGCCATTCTGTCAGTAAGGAAGGCATGGATCCTGTGTTCCTGCAAAGCAGGGGCATGGATCTATGCTTTTCCTTAGTAAAAGCACCTCCCCCACAAGGCACAAGCACTGGCTAGGAACACATTTAACCCTTTGATTGTCCCTGATGTTAACCCATTCCCAGCCAGTGTCATTAGTACTTGTTAGCACTGATGGCTGTATTAGTGTCACTGGTCCCCAAAAAGTGTCAAAAGTGTCAGTTAGCGTCCAATTTGTTTGTTGCAATATTGCAGTCTTGCTATAAGTCACTGATTGCTGTCATTACTAGTAAAAAATAAAATATAAATAAATAAAAATATCCCATAGTTTCTAAATGCTATAACTTTTGCGCAAACCAATTAAAATACACTTATTGGGATTTTTTTTTTCTTCCAAAAATATGTAGCAGAATACATATTGGCTAAACTGATGAAGAAATTGGATTTTTTAAATGTTTTTATTGGATGTGTTTTATAGCAGAAAGTAAAAAAATTGAGTTTTTGTCAAAATTGTTGGTCTTTTTTTGTCTATAGCGCAAAAAAAAAAAAAAGGTGATCAAATTAAAAAGAAAGCTCTTTTTGTGGGGAAAAAAGAACATAAACTTTATTTGGGTACAGCGTTGCATGACCACGCAATTGTCAGGTAAAGTAACGCAGTGCCATATCACAAAAAATGGCCTAGTCACAAAGAAGGGTACGTTTTCCAGAGGTCAAGTTAAGATTTAGAAATATTACTGAAGACTTCCTCCATCCATCTCCCAGAAGTGGTGCTAATTCCAGGGCAAGTGGCCACCCGCAGTAATGCTGCTCTGTTGTGCCGTGCCCTTGATCTAGCAATACCCCGAAGCTCATCCCTGAGAGCCAGCAAAAGAAAGCTCATTCAAAGCTGCTTCTAACAACCTTAGCTTGGCTCTCCTAAATACACCTCCCTCTATAGATTTACATTGATTAGCTGCCTACCATTTTTTCTTAAACTCCATTAACAAGCAGGAAAAATACATAAGATTGTGTATTTCTAATCAAAAACTGGTACTTCAATTTTATATCGCAGTGCTTAGAAGATATTGGTGTGACCCATCTTTACCGCAATGTCACACTTTTGGATTCAGTAAAGGTGTATTTATATTCACAATGGAAGCAAAAACATACACAGAGAATGATAAAATGTAAAATGAGTTGGTAATCAACCTCAAATAGCCTTTCCAGCTGCCAGCCCTCCGCTCAAGTCAATAGATATGTGGTTTTCACCTAAATGCATTTGTGGAACAACTCCAAATATTAGCACAAATACTGACTAGACTCGATGAAGGTTTTTAGAAAGATATAGATGTCAGACTGTCTCCTACAAGCTTTCCCATAAATGAGGATAATCTACAGATATCCTGACTAGATATTTTTTAGCCAGTGTAATCAGAGCTTTCATATTTTATTACAAAGCCCTTGGGGAACATAGAGCATTTCCATTTGTTTTATAAACTGGTAAAAAAAAAGTAATTTTGAAGATGACTTCCTGCTATGCAGTACTAGATAGTAGTTGTCCATGAGGTGGGACTGCGTTGGGAGGCTATTTCAGCGTAGTCCCACCACATGACAAGGCTTGCCTCCCTATCTGCCCGGTTCAAACCACCACATTACAGTTGTGTGAGCTGAAAAAAAGTACTGCATGGAGTACTTTTTCCAGTGCAATGCAATCCACTTTCTCGCACAAAGTTGCTGTCAACCAGGGGCGGACTGACCATTCGGGCACTTCCCGAGGGCCCCGGGCCACTAGGGGGCCCCATCAGGGCTGCCAGCCTCAGTAAAACCAGGGAGAGACATTTCAGAAACAGATGTAAAAAAAACACAGATTTTTACATCTGTTTCTGAAATGTCCCTTACCGACATCCTTTTGGTCTAAAAATCCAGAGATTATAGCTGCCCCACCTCTCCAGTACCTTCTCAGCCAATAGAAACATGTCTGTGTATACTGTGTGTACATGTATGTGTATACTGTATGATTGTATACTGTGTGTGTATACTGTGTGGCCCCATAATCTCTGATTGCCTGGGGGCCCCATAACCTCCTATTGCCCGGGGGTCCCATGAGTTGTCAGTCCGCTCCTGCCGTCAACTGAACTTTATGAGATGTCTGTGTGACATCTCAAGTTTGTTCAAGTGAAAATTTGGAAAAAATTAAAAAAGAAATGATGAATTCACTGATCTTGGCAGACCACACCGCACACCAGCTGGGGTGAGAGAGCCCTTACTGCTACTCGCCACAATGCAAGTTTATGTGAAACTAAGTTGGCCAGGAAACAAAGCACTCACTGTGCAACTAATACACTATGGGGGTTATTTACTAAAGGAAAATCCACTTTGCACTGCAAGTGCACTTGGAAGTAAAGTCGCTGTAGATCCGAGGGGGACATGCAAGGAAAATAAAAGACAGCATTTTAGCTTGCACATGATTGGATGATAAAATCAGCAGAGCTTCCACTCATTTCAGATCTACCCCTTAGATATAGAGCGACTGCACTTTCAAGTGCACTTGAAGTGCAAAGTGGATTTGCCTTTCATAAATAACCCCCAATATTACCAAAAGTATTGGGACACCTGCCTTTACATGCACATGAACTTTAATGGCATCCCAGTCTTAGTCCTTAGGGTTCAATATTGAGTTGGCCCACCCTTTGCAGCTATAACAGCTTCAACTCTTCTGGGAAGGCTGTCCACAAGGTTTAGGAGTGTGTCTATGGGAATGTTTGACCATTCTTACAGAAGCGCATATGGAAAGCAAGGTCCATAAAGACATGGATAAGCAAGTTTGGGGTGGAGGAACTTGACTGGCCTGTACAGATTTCTGACCTCAACCCAATAGAACACCTTTGGGATTAATAAGAGCGGAGACTGAGAGCCAGTTTATAGTTTTCAATTAACTACCATAGTGCTGTGAGCGCAGTGGTAGTTCATTCATTCTTCCTGTCAGCATGTATCAGCTTCCTCGTATCAGGTACGAGCAAGCCTATACATTGACAGATCTGCAAGAGACCTGCATGGCATCAGCGATCTGCTTTACAGGCTCCTGCAACAAAAAATAATAAATGCATATTTTTTTACCTGCAAAAAAATTTGCATTTATTATTTTTTCTGAAAAATGGTGAACTTATATTTTAAACCCCAAACCTATGCTAACTTCCCTGTGTAAGAAAGTTGCATATACCTACCAATTGTCAGCCTGCTCCTCTCCAGTCAAGTGGCTTCCTGTGTCAGCCAGGGACGGCTGCAGGGGAGAGGAAAGAGCACTGAACAATGGATGGTAAAGCATGACATCACCCATAGGCTTCCTATGGTCCATTAATTGTCCCCAAGCTCACCCTGGTTGTGGTCAGGACCATGCATCTGCATGAATGTCACATTGCCCCAATAGTCATCTATAGGACTGTGCACCTGTGCATCCCGTGCCGGCAAAACATGGCCCTGCACGAGGCACACAAGTAATTACCCATGTTGGTTGTTGTCTTATAACTTAGTCAGGGTGCCCAAAAAACATTTCTTCACAAGGCACCCTTAGTAACTTTGTCTGCCAGTGAATTGATGCATATAAGTGTTAGGAACACTCTCCAGTTAAAAATACTTGGTGGTTCGGGGTAATATGCTGTCCTGCTCAAAGCTGCAGGATATCACAAGGAAAACAAGGTGGCAACTTATGCGGCGTACACACGGTCGGAATTTCTGATGGAAACAGTCCGATGGGAGCTTTTCATCGGATTTTCCGACCGTGTGTATGCCCAACGGTCTTTTTTCTGTCGGAATTTCCGACGGACTTTGAATTGAGAACCTGTTCTCAATTTTTCCGACGGAAAACCTTTCTATCGGATTTTCCGATCGTGTGTATGCAATTCCGACACGGAAAATTCCGACGCATGCTCGGAAACAATTCGACGCATGCTCGGAAGCATTAAACTTCCCTTTTATAGTGCTGTCGACCGTGTTTTATGCCTCTGTGTTATTGACCGTCGGAATTTGGTGTGATCGTGTGTAGGCAACACAGCTTGATCGGAATTCCATCGGAATTCCGTTGGAAAAACCGTCAGAGTTTTTTCTGACGAGAATTCCGATCGTGTGTACGTGGCATTAGAGTCTTTAAAAGAGATCTGTTTGGCAGAATTTTCTAAAAGATACAAGTTCAGTAGTAGATTGGAAATGAAGGGGATGTTGGAAAATAACCATATCCCACTTGGCCAACTCTCTTACTGCAATGGAGTTTACACTTATGATTTCTTGTCTCTATGCCAAATGCAACACCAGGGATCTCAGGCCTACTAGGCTCTCTAAATGTTGGATAGCTTGACCTTCACATTTGGGAACCCACAATTAGTGTATTTTACAGTATTGTTTCACCTGTGCAGCAAACCACTGCTCCTCAGGCTTCCACTTACTGGGGATAGTGCTCTCACAATCAAACATGTAGTGAAGCCTTGGATCCAAAGTCAATTGCACTCTGCAGGCTTTTCTCCAACAAATAATCCCATGTACCACAGGCTATGCTACCCGTGCTTTAGGCCTCTCCTACATGACTGCCTGGACCAATGTATTTTCCCCCCTTTCCTTGGTAGCTGTAATATTGTTCTTTGGAATATTACATCTTATTGTGTACACGGCATTCAGAGAAATGTTTATGATGATTTGTGTAAAGGATGAAAGGGAGTCATTTCTAGTTGTCGCCTCAGGCAGCCCAGTATCCAGCTATACTCCCGCTGGTGTCCTGTGATAAATGTGAATACAGGTACCTTACAGTTTGCTTGACATAAGGAGACAGAACTGGCTACTAACTAGGTGATATTTATTGATTCCTAGAGACGGCAGCCCACATTAGAGTAACATTGACAGGAGAGACCGTATAAGTGTGCTACAAACCATCAAGTGTCTATACCCTGCTAACGACTACCCAGGTTCCTCACTAATTTCCTAACACCCTCACTGACAGAGTTTTCTAATAATTACACCTGACCTTTCATGGGGAGAAACTGGTACAATCACGGTGACAGGGAAAGAAAACTGTTAACCAGTTCCAGGACAGATCATTAGTAAACCCGCAGAGCTGGTTGGTTTTATTGAATCCCCTTGTTAGCATAAAGGAGTGAAAATCAATGAAAATGGACTAGCCAGCCTTTGTCTACATTGGTCATGGCGATGGGACTTGTTGATTGGTACCCAAAGTAGATGGAGGTGGCTTTCCCATAATTATCATATTAAAATAAATAAGAACATTATCAACCATGTTTGAAAATGCAGCCAGACTGTTGGTGTATTATATTGGTGTATGTCAGGGGATTGTTGGATCAATCTAGACATTTTAGGAACCTCCGGAGGGAAGGAACCTAATGACAGCAGCATAGCAGAAATCCAATGCAGAGATAGCAAAATGAACACAGTTCAATTACACAGAGAATAGGGTAGGAGGTCAGAGCAGACAGACAACAGACAGAAGAATGCCTCACTGCCAGCTGGTAGTAAATGGCTCCCTCCAGGGAGCAAGGTTTAGGAGTGCCAAGACTTAACCAGAGCTGCTGAAGGTACAGATGGACTCATATGGCAAGACGGTTCCCAGCCTGAAAACAACAGGATTGCTTAGCTGGACAGCCAAAGATGTGCAAACATAAACAGGCAGAGTGCTAGTAAGCGGCAAACAGTAACAGATGGCGTTATAACCAGGACCATCAGGATACACCTACAGACCGGGAAGCTTACTGAGAACTCATATTAACATAAACTTTCTGATTATAACACAGTAGCAGTGTCTTCATGATAACAGTTGTAGCTTATTGATTTAACTTTTTGCCTAGAATATCTTTTTAAGAAATGTTCAGTACAAAGTAAACATTACATATTACAGAAAATATTTAGCATTTAAAGTATATTAAAAGACAAACCATTCTTTAAAGTGTATGTAAACCCAATGTCATCCTTTCTAAACTACTGCCATAGCGGTTATCTATAAGGATATACGTGCCTCCTGCATGTATCCTTACCTGTCAAATGTCTTCCCTCTGTCTGTTATGAGACCCGAAAAACTGCAGATTTTGTGGGTGGGTCTGTTTTCCAGGGCTCAGTGGGTGGGGTCGTGATGTCATTAGACTCCCCGCCCACCTCTACATTCCCCTTATCAACATGCATTTTCTCCTGTGTATTTCTTACACTGAACTTCTGCTATGATCACTAACATCCAGTCAAAACCCAGAAAAGTCCCCACGTGACTTCAGCATGCCAAATTATGCTGAGGTGTGGAACAGCCAATCCTTGCAGAGCAGCAGAAGAAAGGAGTGGGAGGGAAGTAAAAATGAATGCATGTCTCTTAGGCTAGTGCACAAGATATGTAAATCACCTGTCACTCACAGCAGGGGGGGATTTCACAAAGTTTTTCTCTGTTTTTCAAGATTTATCTCACTGAACAATAAAAGAGGATTGCTCAGAGCTGGATTAACTCTCTGTGGCAAGACTGGGCTCAAATGGTAGGAAATCTTATACTCTATATTATGACATCAAAAAAAAAAAAAACTTTAAAGTATACCTAAAGACAAACCATTTTTGGGGGGGTAGAATTGGGAAGGTTTTTTTGGTCACCTGTATCCTGTTATGGAGATTTGTCTTCACTTCCTGTTACACAGACACAACTGTGGATGGTGGTAAGTCAGCAGATGACCAAACTGTCTAGACAGAATTGAACTAAAAGGTACACTATATTACCAAAATTATTGGTACAGGTACGCCTACCTTTACACGCACATGAACTTTAATGTCATCCCAGTCCGTAGGGTTCAATATTGAGTTGGCCCACCCTTTGCAAATATAACAGCTTCAACTCTTCTGGGAAGGCTGTCCACAAGGTTTAGGAGTGTGTCTATGGGAATGTTTGACCATTCTTCCAGAAGCGCATTTGTGAGTTCAGGCACTGATGTGGACAAGAAGGGCTGGCTCGCAGTCTCCGCTCTAATTCAGCTTAAATGTGTTCTATCAGGTTGAGGTCAGGACTCTGGGCGGGCCAGTCAAGTTCCTCTGCTTTGTGCAATGGTCCAAATCATTTGGTGGGGGGGGGGGGGGGATTTATGGTGTGGGGTTGTTTTTCAGGGGTTGGACTTTGCCCCTTAGTTCCAGTGAAGGGAACTCTTAAGGCATCAGCATATCAAGACATTTTGGACCATTTCATGCTCCCAACTTTGTGGGAACAGTTTCGGCATGGCCCCTTCCTGTTCCAACATGACTGTGCACCAGTGCACAAAGCAAGGTCCATAAAGACATGGATGAGCGAGTTTGGGGTGGAGGAACTGGACTGGCCTGCACAGAGTCCTAAACTCAACCCGATAGGGATGAATTAGAGCGGAGACTGCAAGCCAGGCCTTCTCGTCCACATCAGTGCCTGACTTCACAAATGCGATTCTAGAAGAATGGTCAAACATTCCCATAGACACACTCCTAAACCTTGTGGACAGCCTTCCCAGAAGAGTTGAAGCTGTTATAGCTGCAAAGGGTGGGCCAACTCAATATTGAACCTTATGGGCTAAGGCGTCCCAATACTTTCGGTAATATAGTGTATGTCAAAGCAAAAAGCATAAAGCAACAAAGTAGCATGGGTGCTAAATTAGAAAGCGTAACCATGTTTATTTATTAAAAACTATATCCTCACTTACATTTGGGCAGACAACCAGCAGCAACCCGGGCAGAAAGGTGATGATATGTACAGTAGGCAGACACAGACCGCTGTGACATGGAACTGAGCAGCTCAAGCAGTGTGGAGCTGGACCCGCCAAAAGCACAGATACACCAAAGGCATTTGTCAGCCTCTTTCTACTCTGAATTAGCAACAGAAGCCAAGATGTGGGTGGCACAACATTTTGAAGGCCCCGTCTTCTTTGTCAAGTGTGTCCATGAAGAACCGACTTTTAATCCAGCGGATGACAGTGGGATTGAATTAAAAAGAAAAGCTGTGGCAGACTGGGTAAATAGAGCAGAAAGCAGCATTTGAAACAGAAGAGTAAAAAAAAGATTTCTAAAGCTTTCTACACACTCACCGGTGTTTTCCCTGTGTAAGCACATGGTCTTGTCTGAACTCCGTATGAGCTCATGCTACTTAAAGTGTTATGAAACCAGGACCCTGCATTCACTATATCTGGTCTCCCACAGTACACAAAACATGGAAATGCAATAGTTTTAGTAAATATAAATATAAACTGCTAAATACCTTTTCTTATCAGCAGCATATAGCGGTCTTGTGGCTTCTATCAGATCCTGGTATAGCTTGTAGGAGGAGTTTTCACACTGCGCTAAGCTGTCCTATCAGGCTGCATGACCCTTGGCCCTCTGTCTGGACAGTGCTGATTGGCCCTGTGCTGTTTACATGCAACCTCCCAAGAAAAAAAAAAAACTCTCTAGCAATACACCATAAACTGAGCATGTGCAGCCTGACTCCTAATGCCGCACATAGACGGTCGGAATTTCCAACGGGAAATGTTCGATGTGAGCTTGTTGTCGGAAAGTCTGACCGTGTATATGCTCCATCGGACATTTGCTAACAGAATTTCCGATAACACATGTTTGAGAGCAGTTTTGTCGGAAATTCCGTGCGTGTGTACACAAGTCTGAGGCATAAAATTACACGCATTCTCAGAATCAAGTACAAGATGGAAGCGCTCGGTCTGGTAAAACTAGCATTGTGATCCCCATAATAATTTTTGTCGTTTTGTGTGTCAAGTTACCACAACACCCTTATTATCTTGTATTTTTTAACCTCAAATAGGTTGGTTGGTGTTGGTGTCCCTTGTTAATTTGACATTGTATATTTGAAATGTACCTTCCTACTCACAAACAAATTGTCCTTTTTGAAGTAAAACACATAGCAAAGTATTTGTCAAAACCAAAATGATAAATTTAATAGGGGTCATAACAAAATAAAGAGGAAGGCAACACTGTAAAAACTGTTGGAATTGTTGAAGCCTTTGTACCCCAGGGCAGACATCAATTATTTGACAGGCAAAATTGGTAGCCTGATGAGTCCATTTAATAGGGAGCACAATACGGTCCAGGACCCTGAGAGATCGGGAGCAGCAGCAGATGACATATATGTCCCCAGGCTGTGGTCTTACCACAGCCTGCATCTTTTGCCAGTTCACACCAAACCCAGGCCATCACTCTCAAGACTTCCTTCCACGCTTCCTTCCAGGCTGTGCCTGTGGTGTTGGAGGTGTTGCAAGAGGTGGAGGAAGAGTATGGTCCAACTCACAGACGTGACTCTTATTGGTGAGTTGGCCCCTCACCCTCTATTTTAGGGCCTTAAATATTACCTCCTCACAGATGAAGCATTGGCCCTCCTCCATTTTTTTGCATTTTGCTGGCCGTCATACAGCCAAAGGTCTCTTGGACACTAGGGGTGTTTGTGAGGACCGCAGTAGCCAAATTAGTCGCTGACTCCTCCAGGTTCTTTAGCCTTCCTGGTCCTTTTTGTTGGAAGGCGGAGGGGAGGAACCTGGGATTCGGTCAGGCTACTGGGCATGGCCACCTCCTGGCTGCCACTTTCCACGGCCACCTCATGGCTGCCACTTTCCATGGCCACCTCCTGGCTGACACTTTCCACGGCCTCCTCCTGGCTAACACTTTCCTGTGTATGAAAATGGGATATAGTGTTTTTTTTTTTTTGGTCATCAATCACACACAATTTTGAGCTCATAACTGTTGCAAATTGAATGTTAACAAATAGAAAAAACTATCATTCTGACCCCAGCATTTTTCATTCTTGTCCCAATCATTTTTGGCTACTACTGTCTATTGATATGTAAATCACTTTGTTAAATCAGGAATTAGTGATCAATACTAACATCGAGTTAACATCATTCAATTCTTGACAAGAAATATGTTGAACAATGCTATACCTGGCTCAAGCTGGACTCCTCCACATCTTCTTCCTGGGTGGAAGGCCCAGGTTGTATGTCGGAAGCCTCATCTGAGGTGGAAGGAATAGTGGAAGGAAGGGTTGAGAGTGATGGCCTGGGTTCATTCTGGTCTGACAAAAAATGCAGTCTGTCATAGTACCACAGCCTGGGGACATATATGTCATCTGCTGCTGCTCCTGATCTCATGGAATCCTGGACCTTCTTGCACTTCATATTATATGTGCTCCTCAGGCCACCAATTTTAGCCTTCAAATAGGTAATGTCTGGGAATCACCGGCTTCACTAATTCCAACAGTTGGTCCAGCACTGCCTTCCTCTTTAGTTTGTTGGTATAAAATTGGTGTTTCACTTGCCACAGACAGGGCAGCTTCCTGTACTTATCAATGAAGTTGGGGAGGAAGTCATGGTCATTAAATGTATCCATTTTTTCTGCAAGACACAACACAAGACAAACCCTAATGTCAGGCTAAACTCTCCTAATCTTGTCCCAACATAGGCCTCAATTTATAAGCAGTATAGGCCACTAACCACTGATGCCCCAAGTTAAAATTGTACCTTCGTTTGAACGATCGATGCTTACGCTACTCCGTCCTCCACTCACAGATCGTACATATGATGCACGCATGTTATGCTTTATAAACACTGCACATGCGTGAAACTCCGCCCCTGACCTTCTTTCTAGTATATTCCCGCCCCTTCTCTTTCAGCGCAGTGGGAGAGCACATGGCGACAACAGGAGAGCAGCAATGATGAGGAAAGACCAGAGCCTGAAAAGTCCCGATCCCGGAGGAGATTTAAGGCCACAAATATGTCCTTTGTAGAGATGGTGGAGATGGTGGACATCTTGAAGAGGGCCGACTATGATGAGAAGTATGGACCATACCCAAACCCAAATGTGATAAAGGCCAAGATCATGAATAAAGTTGTGAGAAGTCTGCAGAGGAATTTTGGGGTACGACTAAAAAATGGAGCAATTGAGGAAATGCTGGTCGGACCTGAAATTGAGCCAGCACGAACAGTACAGAAGGATCAGGAAACTGCTTCTAAAAAGTAAGTATTTGTCCTGTGTTCCTATTATTATTATTACTTTAGTGCTGCTCCATGTGCTTTTCTTTACTGTTGGACAGTTTAAAATGGCGTTTAAAATGGCAAGTTTCAGGTTCGTGGGGACAGTAATCGTTCGTAGCAAACATTGTTCGTTCGCCCACTAATACGATGTTTTTGGCAGATGCAGGTTAACTACATTTGTTCAGGCCTATTTGTATTAAAAGAAGTTTAGTACATTGTTGTCTAGATGGGTTTGTAACTAGAATGAAATGCTAACTTGATTCAGTGTAAGGAGAGGACACTCAGCAGCTGTTTACACATCTGGACGCAGGACACCAGAACACCCTTTTTAGGGTGTCCCACACAGGTGCTCCAGTGGATACTAGGGGTCTCTCCATGTGTGATACTTTACCAAAAAAGGTAAGTATTCCAGCTTTAATAAGAAAGGGAAAAAGGGAAAAAAATCATGTCTTCAGCTTGGAACTCCGCCAAAACAGACAATTGTACAACACTTCCAAGCAATGTATGCTAAGTATACCTTTTTTTGGATTCACATAGGGGAGAAAAGGCCCGGGACATCTGAGGACACCAAAAAGCCCACACCTCCTAAAGAAGGGCAAATCCCCACACACCCTGAAGATGTGGAGGGCGGAGAGGTTCAGGAAGTGGGCGAAATAGTGACCAAAATAGGTCAGTATCTGAGACCACAGCTTCAGGTAATAGATGTATGCTAGCATATTTATGGTGTGTTTCCTATTTTTAGGGGATGTTGTGG
The DNA here is from genome assembly GCA_028564925.1 of Lithobates sylvaticus. NCBI lineage: Eukaryota > Metazoa > Chordata > Amphibia > Anura > Ranidae > Lithobates > Lithobates sylvaticus. The sequence continues at coordinate 121,380,557 of CM053029.1, read as the reverse complement.
AAGAAGAAACTAATTTCACCAGTGCAAGTGCACAGATCCTCATCGGGGAGATCATGGTGCGCAATCGGGAATTAGAAAAGATCAAGGAAAACATCAATGATGTTGAAAAAAGACTAAATAACATCAGTGATGTTTTAGGCAGAATCTAAAACACCCCAAAAAATGTACAGTTTGTCATTATATTTTTGATTTTTACAAAAGTTTTTAAGCAATTTGAAAGACAATTTTGAAGATGCACATAATGGGGGTTATTTACGAAAGGCAAATCCCCTAGTGCACTTGGAAGTGCAGTTGCTGTAGATCTGAGGCAAGGAAAATAAAAAACAGCATTTTAGCATGCACATGATTGGATGATAAAATCAGCAAAGCTTCCCCTCATTTCAGATCTACCCCCCAGATTTACAGCGACTGCACTTCCAAGTGCACTTGCAGTGCACTTGTAGTGCAAAGTGGATTTGCCATTCGTAATTAACCCCCACTGTGTCAACATGTGCTATCTGCCTTTAAGGGATATCAATGTACACATTTTGTGGGTGCAACCCCTTCCTCGCAACTAAAGTAAGTGAGAGTAAGGTGTTGCACCCCCCAAACACGTCCATTGATCCCCCATGATGGGAGCGAGCACATGTTGACATTAGGCATGGGATCAGGAGGGAAATCCACATTTTGACTCCCAATTTGTGTGCATCTTCAAAATTTGGCTTTTACATGGGTGACATCACCCCATCTGATGAAGGCAAGATCAACACCAGTTTTTCTCATACTAATGTCTGATCTGGCCTTCACTTTATCAAAGTTGAACTTTGTAAGTTCCTGGGTTGTGTATGTTATGTTTTTAAACATGCCTGTTTAACCAAAAAAAGGATATTTCTACTGTCAAATATATAAATGTTATACACCGAAGATGTTGGTTTGTTAAAAAAAACTTTTCTAACACACAGGTGAATGTGCTTTGAGTAAAATGTTTTATACTACGAATCGTCTCTCACCAAACTTCTACTAACACGAGATTAGCAGAAGGAGCCCAAACTGGCTATTGAACTTCCTTTTTATAGTCCCATCATACGTGTTGTAAGTCACCGCATTCTTGGCGATTGGAATTTCCGACAACATTTGTGTGACCGTGTGTATGCAAGACAAATTTGAGCCCACATCCGTCGGAAAAAAATCCACGGTTTTGTTGTCGGAATGTCTGATCGTGTGTATGCGGCAAAAGGCTCGTGACCCCTTTATTCCAAAACCCCCCTTTTTGTTACCCCCTTAAATAATGGACCACACCGTACTTTTGTGGAGTAAATGGCCACAACAGCCTTTATTAAAATTAACTCCAATTTTCCAAAATATAAATAACCATATAAAACCGTATAAATAACAATATATAAATAACCATAAATAACCATAAACATCTGAGTGTAAACATAAATAACCATCGGTTATACCCTCTTTGTTGGTCAGTGACGGGGCTAACACTTATAACATAACCAGTTAAATTAACATATATATATATGACTATATATATATAACACCAGGGGGCACTGCGGGATTTAACCGAACCAAGTAGGCCTCCATTTAAACCGCCCGGAGACAAAACCCTATCCCGCAGTACACACAGAGTAATCATCGAATAACTTCGATGTACTACTCCGGAGGGGCCATCTCATGACGAGCCCCCCACACACTCACCAACTACATAACTGCCACCGTCACTGACCAACACTAAACACCGCCACCCCGCTCGGTCTTATGCAGGAATGTTCTGGAGACAGTGGAATAGGAGGAAGATCTGTGCATACAGGATCAAACAGCCTTTTTACACAATGCAGAGGATTAACCCCTTAGGTTCCCCAGTGAGTATAACAAGCATGCTTTATGGCATATACAGACTTTAAGGCTGCATTCATATAGCAGTTTAGCCCCAGATATTTGGTTGTATTCAGAGGTTGTATTCAGAGGCAGCAAAATGCAAAATGCAAAATGCTGCCTCTGGTCAAAGCAACACTTTGGGGGTTATTTACTAAAGGCAAATCCACTTTGCACTACAAGTGCAAACTACAAGTGCAAAGTGCACTTGAAATTGCACTGAAAGTGAACCTGGAAGTGCAGTCGGTGTAAACCTGAGGGGTAGATCTGAAATGAGGGGAAGCTCTGCTGATTTTATCATCCAATCATGTGCAAGCTAAAATGCTGTTTTTTTATTTTCCTTGCATGTCCCCCTCGGATCTACAGCAACTGCACTTACAAGTACACTTTCAGTGTAATTTCAAGTGCACTTTGCACTTGTAGTTTGCACTTGTAGTGCAAAGTGGTTTTGCCTTTAGTAAATAACCCCCAAAGTGTTGCCTTGACCATGTTCTGGTGACAACTTAAAATGTTGGCTTTTCCATTGCTTTCAGTGCTAGTGGCAACTGTCACTGAGACAAATAGAGAGGGTTACAATCCTGAATGGGGGCACAGACAGCAATAAAAACTTAGGGTTTCTAACTTTCCAGCCTTTTATCCAAAATTAAGAAGAAAAGTTTCTGCTCTAAATAAACTTTAAATAAACTTTTACAATTGCAGCTGGCAGGCGTTAAGCTCCAAACAGCAGAAATTTTGCAAACCAAGCTTCATGGATGCATCATGTATTAAATGTTTATTTGCAAATAAGACCTCATATGAATAATTAAAAGGGCTATAAAACGGCAGTTTAATAACTCAAAAAGTAAAGTTGACCAGACCATCATATTTTCCTTTTAAGTAAACTGCATTTCCATAGTATAGCATTTATATTCATTGCAAAAAAGGATCATTTAACTTTATCTGGTGTAATAAATGGCTTTCTCTATAAAATTCTTCATCTCACTTAGAAAAATCTATAATGTAACAATGATCCCCACCCCCAGGCAGCCTACATCACAGGATCTTGCAGTAGTTGATATGTAGAGCCATTAAAAGATATCACAACCTTGGCTGTGGAACGGGGCATCTCATGGGGTTAAAGAAATACACTCTAGGGTTCTATCACCTTGCTCTAATCTCTATGATGGAGCACTTTTGTCTTTCTCCTACCATTATGTGATTGAACCTGGGTGATAAATTTCAGCAAATCCTGTCAGAAAATCTTTCATGGTCTTGGAAAAAAGAATTAATAGCAGTGAGTCAACGTGAACCTGTTTTTTTGTCTTGCACGCCTTTATCACCCACTGTAAAACCAGCCGTATCTTTTGTGCAGGCAAGGATTGCATCCTTGGGACCTTCAGGAGTTTAAAAACAGCCTTGTTATTTTATTACAGCTCTGCCAAGAAAGTATGAAAAAAATGGCTAAGGATAGAAACAATATTTTCAGTTCAGCACAGTAGTGCTCGCTCCACAGTGTGTATGCTTAACCTCTTTAGAAACAGATGCTGTACAGAAGATTCAAAGTATTGAGTATGGTAACTGCTGGAGCATTTGAGAAAAAGGAAATATTCTGCAGTATATAGGCTGAAATCAAAGATGGTGAGAGGTTTGGGGTTAGCAGTTTAAAAACCAAAGATATAACAGTTTACTGATGCTTTTAGCACAAATTATGTAGGTGTTGACTTGGCTTCCAAATTCTCCAGATTTCAATCCAATCGAGCATCTGTGAGATGTGCTAGAAAAACAAGTCTGATCTATGAGGGCCCAACCTCACAACTAGTAGGTTTAGTAGTGTCCATTTTGTGACCGGTCAGGGCTGTTTTGGTGTCAAAAGGCTCTGTTTTTGTGTCAAAAGGGGACCTATTCAATATTAGGTGAGTGGCCATAAGGTTATGGCTGATCAATGTATAGAGTTGGGCGAACAGTTCAAGCCAAGCAAAAAATTTGGCCCGAACATCGCCTGTTCGGTAAACACCCGAATTTGCGGGGCACTCGGCAGGATGTTCGTCCGCCAAGCGCCCCACAATCCACTGCGTGCTGCTTACTACAATGCTGGTTGTTAAGGAGTGGGCCAGGAAGCCGGCCGCTGCGTCCTTGACAATTAATGAGTCATCAGCTATCAACGGGCTTAACCGCTGTTAGCTGAATGAAAAAAAAACATTGTCTGCAATAGAAAAAAAATGGCGTGGGGTCCCCCCCAAAATCTATACCAGGCCCTTATCCTAGCATGCAGCCCTGCAGGTTAGGAAAGGGGCGGAGATGGAGACACGCCCTCGACCTTCTGAACCATACCAGGCCACGTGCCCTCAACATGAGGGGGTGCTTTGGGGCACCCTGTCCCAAAGCACCTTGTTCCCATGTTGATGGAGACAGGGACCTCTTCCCGACAACCCTGAGTGGTGGTTGTGGGGGTCTGTGGGCAGGGGGCTTACCAGCCAGTCGGTGAGGTCACAAGGGGGGCAGTGCCACCAGGCGACATCACCAGGCCTCACCCCTTACCTATTTAAGAACTTTTAAAAGGTGGAGCACACATTTTTAGTTTTTTTTTAAGTACGTGAAGATTCGCTATTGTCTCACTGATTCTCCTCCTGGCCACTCAGGAAGCGCCGGGACTTGAGACCCATTTCCTGATTGGCCAAAAGGAGAAGTGATCCTATTGGCCTAGGTGGAGGAGAAGCACGGCCGCCATGAGGAGATGCAGGAGAACCTGCCGCCCATCGCCCAGAGGAAAACGCTGCCTGCGCCTAGATGGGGTAAGTGTGCGGCTTACCGACCCATTGGGGGAGGGGTGGTGCGGGTGAATTGTTTGCTGCCCCCTGCCAAAAAAATAAAACATCAGTCTGGAAACAAGAACCAGGTATTTTAGCTGAATATTGCACCCGAGAACTAGATGACACTAGCTTGGGTGCAAACTGAAACTCTCTTTATTGTAAACCTACACATAATATATATACTACACAAAATCAGATAAGAGCTTGATCACGTTATGCAAACAGTAAGATTAGCTAAGGGACAGCCAACATAAACTGTTATCTAATTCAACAGTAAGCTAGACAAGCCTAGGTGACTCAGTGCCCACCCAGACCATTTGGCACCAGTTCCCTGGTAATAAGACCTAGGGCTGTCCAAATCTCTAAAGGATTAGCAGACAGACAGAAACAATAGGTGACTCAATTACCAATTGGAATTCCCACCTAAGAGGCACACAATGGGAAAATGATACCATGAAAGAATAACACCTTAGTAAACAGATTATAGCAAGAGACACCCGCATCAGGTTGCTCAAGTTGTTTGTTTTCAGCTGATTATATTAACATCTGCCCTGAGTCTGGGGGGGGGGGGGGGTAAAACAGTCCTTGCTGGTTTGGGCACAGAGGCCACAAATCTGTATCAAGGTCCTAGGTTCTGAGAGTCTGTGTGTTTCGTGGAGACTTGAACTTAAATCCGAAGTACAATGACTCTAGAGCAGGTGTGCCCAACCAGTGGCCCGGGGGCCACATGTGGCCCGCGGAGCCCTCTGATGTGGCCCGCGACCTCCTGCTCTGGTATAGAATAGAAAGAATACAGTTATTAAAGGTCAGTTTATTACTAAAATCACAGTATATATGTGGGCATGTCTTTTCTGCAATGGTTACTGGGCTGCTTTCAAACTGATCTGCAGGTGCAGAGCAGTTTACCTGCAGGTTCCCTGCACTGAGCCATAGACTTCTATTATTACCTGCGAGTTTGGTGAGCTTTCTGAAAGTGAACCAAACCTGCAGAATATAATATAAGTCTATTGCAAACTGTGCAAACTGCAGGAAAGCCAAAGGTACACTGCGTTGCACACATGGTGGGGGTAAACCGCAGCGCATCAGTGTGAAAGCAGCCTTGGACACGTTTCACACGGTCAGTCCGACCAATTGGACCCTCCATTCACCTCTAAGTAGTGGCAGACATAAACCGACTTGTGTTCTACCTCAATACGATCCACTTAAAAGTATCGTGGGCTGCGTCTGTGTCCGCTCTCCAAATGCGGAGTGGACACGAACATGCCATCCACCCGCTCCGCTCATGGTGGCCCGCGACCGGTTACCAAGTCGCTTAAGTGGCCCTCGCTCTTCAAAAGGTTGGGCACCCCTGCTCTAGAGGTTCCCCAGGCACACATTTCTCAAAGAGTAGAGCTCCCTAAAAAGCCAGGGCCCATAGTCAGTAGGCAAGAGGCTACCCTGCAGTCCCCTCCAAAAGCCCCTGTCCCTGTTGGGTGTGTCACACTACCAAACCGCTGTACTACCACATGTCTTCTGTTATGCTGGTTTGTAAAGAATACACTCAGCGTTTTTTGCACTCATATTTCTAGAATTGTTCATAACTCCATGACAGTATTCATTCATATGATCAGTATATATCTCTCTGCTGTATTGGTATCTGTTGACCATGGACATTCCCTATCTTTTTTTTAAGCATCAGGAGGATGAGAAAAACCCTAGGGTTGCACACAAATGACAGGCTGTGTAGTAATACACTTGGTTTCTGATATGTTGTGTCATGCAGATTATGTACAACATCATCCCTCAACAAAAGTGACCAGGGAGCACAATGGTAGCTCAGCATTCTACCAAACATTAAGTACAAAGGAAACAGGATGAATGCAACGCTGTCAAGATAATTAGTATGATGGGTAAGAATGACCTTTATTGCAGGAACTATAATTGCATTGTCATGCTATATTATGTGACCTTCTGAAGACCATCTCTCACAAGCTCTAATGAGACCTTTTTGAATGCTGATTGCTGGAATGTTGTCAAGGAAAAAAAAAAATTAAAAAATATCAGTGAATATTTCACCAAGAGAACCATATGGAGAAACTTTATTAACCTCTTTATGAACTAGTGGATTTGAGGGGAAGCGTGTTATCCTCTTAATTAATTCCAAAAGATCACAATCAATTACTTGCATTTCTTTCTGTTTCTATCTTGCTCTATTAGACTGCTTATAACTTGTAAAGAAACCCTGAACTGAACTAGCTGCAGTCACTGTTCAGCCAACATTTTTTTGCTCAGCTCCTTCTATTTCCCAATACAGCCACCTTTACTTCCCCTGCATTCTTATGCCCCGTACACACGGTTGGAAATTCCGATGGAAAATGTCGGAAAATCCGCCTGTGTGTGGGCTCCATCGGACTTTTTTCGTTCGAATTTCCGACAGAAAAAATTTGAGATCCTGCTCTCAAATTTTCCAACAACAAAATCTGATCTGACTTTTTCCAATCGTGTGTAGAGAATTCCGATGGAAAAAGTGCCACGCATGCTCAGATGCGAGACCCAAGTTATTGGCTAATAGCCTCTACGTAGTGGCTTCCATTGCAAGAAGGCAGAGCATGAGTTCTGACATCTCACTGTTTTTTTAATCTGCCATAGGGATTAGCTCAAGGTTTGGTCTGAACACAGGTTCAGACAAAACTTTGGCTGTTATTCCTAACGCCGGACGTTTTTATCATTCTCTGGGAGCCGAAAGCAATGTATAGTAGCAGTATTTATACTGCTACAATGTATGACAGCTTCCTTCCTGTCAATGGTTGCTAATGATCCTATACCTGCCATGTCCTTAGCAACCAGTGACGTCACCCGGCTCTAATTATTTACAGGCCAGGAATGTAAACACAGGGGCAGGGATAGCTTGACATCACTGACCAATCATGGCCATATTTGGGCAATGACATTCAATATTTATAGCTATGGTACCTGAGTTGAGGTATACTTACTTGCAGGCAGGCCATGTGAAATATCATTCACAGCAAGCCCACAATGGGATTGGAAATGTTTATTGGTTAGAGGGATTTTTGTCTTTCAGCAAGCATCAGGTGTTGTTCATGTGGTTGATGTGGAATTGCATCACTTCACAACGTAATTGATGCTAGATGTACATTGTGATTGTGTTTTATTTTTTTAACAAAATGTGAATTCTGTAGCCCTTTCTCATTCACATGGGGGGGGGGGGGGGGGCAGTATCTGCATCCCCACTTATTGTTAAAGGAGGCTTCCAGGTTCCCATAAACCCCCTGCCTGCAGATCTCCACAACCACCAGGCCAGGGTTGTGGGGAAGTGGTCCTTGCCCTCATCAACATGGACCACATCGAGGGCAAGTTGCCCGGTATGGCACTACTATTGTAGGTTAAAGAGGAAGTTAACCCACCTAAAAAATAAATAAATAAATAAACCCTGCAAGGCAAAGGCATAATGAGTTAGTATGCATAGCATACTAGCGCATTATGAATAACTTACCTGAGAACGAAGTCCCTGAAGTGGTCCTCCTTCTTCATCTCCGCCGCTGCCATGTATCCCGGAGTGACTTTCAGGTCTCGCGGCTCTGGCACTGTGATTGGCCGGAGCCACGATGACGTCACTCCCGCGCATGGGAGTCGCCACTAGCGGCATATCGCTGTTAGCACCGGAGTGCTCAGTGCGCCTGCGCGCCGCTGTCTACGGTGCATGCGCCATAGACAGCGGTGCCTGTCTTTTTGCAAATATCTCCTAAACCGTGTAGGATTAGGAGATATTTCTTGGACCTACAGGTAAGCCTTAATCTAGGCTTACATGTAGATCAAAGTGGTCTGTAAGGGTTTACAACCACTTTAAGCAATAAATGGTAAAAAAGTTTGTTCTGTCACTTTGCTTGCCTGAGGGAGTCTTTAAACAGCCCAGGTCATTGCTCTTTTAGAAGTCTTTTTTGATGTATGTATGTATATATAACTGTTGTATCTTGTATTTTGGAAATAGTTTTGTACTTTTCTATGCTCATGTTTTTCATTATATTTGCATGTGATTATTGTAGACATACCTCCATTTCTCTCCTGGCGAAGCAGATCCATCTGTCTGAGAAAGCATTGAGAGTTGTTTCCATCCCATCTGTATACTTGGCACTATGATACAGCATTTCTAGTAGTATACAATATAGATAACTATTGGATCAAAATATCTTTGATAAGTATCTTTAGAAGTGAAGGTACATGGATTAATGCCAATAGGGCTTTTCAAATGTCTGTTAGATGTTTCATTACAAATCGTTCTTTAAGTAAAATGTTTTTTGTATATAAATTTGTAAATACAAATTATATTATATTTTGTTGTATACTGGTACCTATAAAGTCTGGTTTTCTTTTTTTTTTCCTGTTATGTACATGGATGTAGTACCATCCCAACCCTCAATAAGTGGAACTTTAATCAGAAAATGAAGTTCTGCTAGATCACTTCAGGCTGGCCCCTTTTGCAGGTATAGCTATGTAAAACATAAAAAATATGTGTCTATTTGTACTGTTTACAATCCAGTAATACACCTAATATCACCTTGCTCTGCACATACTCAGTTGCTCTCCCTTTTTAGGCATTTTTAGACACTGCCAAATTCATAGAGTGCGATCTGCTGACAGTCTAAAGCCCCATACACACGGTCGGACTTTTTCATGGATTCTGTCCGATCGGAAAAGGTTGTTGAAAAATCAGACCGTGTGTATGCACCATCGGACAGTGTTCGTCGGTTTGTCCGTCGGACAAAGTCTTATCTCCTGCTGGAAATCTTTGCCGTCAACGCGGTCCGATCACACCAAATCCGAGCGTGTGTACGCTTGTCCGACGGACAAAGTGCTACGCATGCTCAGAAGAAATTCTGTGACGGAAGCGCTCGGTCAGGTAAAACTACCTTTCCTAATCGACACAGCACATTCGTCACGCTGCAATGTTAAAATGTCTTTAATGCAGCGCATTCTCTTTTTCTTTACAATGCAACAAGAATGACATCTTTTAGCTGCTCCTATTCACCCGCACTTCTCACAAACTTACTTCTTTATTACTTTGCAGCATTTATACACTACATGTTTATTTTTACTCTGAACGGAAAAGAATCTTTGTTATTTTTTTACCATGATTTGTCTTCTTTTTTTTTTTTTTTTGGGAATACATATTTGAATGTTTTTTTTTTTTTTTTTGGAGGGGGGTTGTGTGTCTCAAATTACCAAAAACACATTATTAACATTTGTATTTCTTGCTTAAATTTACTAGGAGGTTGTTTGTTGTTGGTGCCCCTTGTTAATTCTACTTTAGGATTAGTGAAATGTACCTGCTTACTCAAAGAAAAACTGTCATTGTAGCAAAGTAAAACACAATAGTCAATGATTATTTCAAATCAAAAAAACCTTTATTTAGGTCACACCAACAAACCAAAGAGGAACGCAGCCATGGTGAAACTTGGGGAATTTGCAAAGTCTTGGCCCCCCACGGCAACCATCATTGTTCAAGCGTAGAAAATTGGGGGCCTGAGGAGTACGTATATTAAGGGGAGTGCAATCTGGTCGTGAAGTCCAAAGTATCCGGAACTGCAGCAGATGCCATCTAGGTCCCCAGGCTCTGGTACTACAAGAGGCTCCATCTTCTCTCAGACCAGACTGATTGCAGGTCGTCACTCTCAGGTCTTCCTTCCACGCTTCCTTGCACGCTGTGGCTGTCGTGCTGGTGGGGTGGCAGAAGGAGGAGGAGGAGGAGGAGGAGGCGGAGCATGGTAGCTATGGCAAACATGTGTGACTGGGGTCATCTCCCCAGCCCTACCCTTATTTAGGACATGGAGGATGAGCCCCTCACACATGTTGCGTTGCCTCACCTCCATACCCATCATTTTTGTGACAACCACCGAGCGGGTGTGGCATGTAGGGAGTCTGAAGCCTCTCTGATCATGCGGAGCGCTGACTGTGCCACATAACCCCCCCTTCTCGCCCTTTTGTACGGAAGGCGGAGGATAGGGGTTTGGGTGTCAGTCAGGCTCTGAGGCCTAGCCCCCTCTTGGCTGCCACTACCCAGCTGGTGGCTGCCACTAACCCCTGCCTCCTCCTGACTGCCACCTTCCACAGCCACCTCCTGGCTGAGGTCTTCCTGTGTATGAAAAAGGGACATAGTTTCAGTTATTTGTTCATCAAACACACACAATTCTCATCTAGTGACTGTTGCAAAATGTTTACAAATAGAAAACCATACAATTCTCAGCCCAGCAGTTTAGATTCTGGCCCCAAATGTCTCCAACACTACTGTCAGTTGATATGTCAAACACGTTAGGAACTAAGCAATTGGGGATCCTGAATTAAGTGAACATCATTCATTATTCCCATAAATGGTAACAAAACTACTATACCTGGAACAAGCTGGGCTCCTCCACCTCTTCCATACTGGAAGGCCCAGGTTGCTCCTCGGAAGCCTCATCAGGGGTGGCCTGCGCGCAAGGAAGCGTGGAAGGAGGAGTCGAGGTTGGCTCCGTGACATCAGTCTGGTCTTTCAGAAAATGGAGACTCTGATAGTACCAGAGCTTGGGCACATAGACCTCATCTGCTGAAGTTGCAGTTTCCTCAGACTTCACGACCTTCTTGCGCTCCCTGATATACGCACTCCTCAGGCTGCCAATTTTCTTTCTTATATCATCAACAGTTGCCGTGGGGAACCTTGGCTTGACAAATTCCACAAGTTCCTCCAGGGCTGCGTGCCTCTTTGGTTTGTTGGTGTAATGTGGGTGTTTACCCTGCCATAAAATGGGAAATTCCCTGTATTTGGCAATGAAGAGGGGGAGAAAACTCATGTCGTTGAATCCCTGCATAATCTCTGCAAGACACAACACCACACAAAACCCTCTCAATTATGTCAGTCTAAACTCTCCTAATCTTCTCCATAAAGAAGCCTCAAGTTCAAATCAGTCTAGGCTAGTTATGTACCAACGTCAAATTGTACCTTCGTTTGTAGCGATCGTCTCGTGTGAGTTTTCTCTCCCCTCGTCTCCCAGATCGTGGCTACGACACAGGCGTGTGGCGTTTTATATACAGTGCGCATGCTTCAAACTCCGCCCGCCCCTGACGATCTTTCTCGTCTATTCCCCACCCCTTCTCTTTACGGCGCAGTGGGGAGAGCACATGGCGGGGACACAGCAGGTGCGCCACAAATATCCCACCAACGAGGAGGAGGACGAGGAAAGTCCGGAGGCAGAAACGTCCCGATCCCGGAGCCTGAAATTCAAGGCGTCCAATATGTCATTTGGAGAAATGTTGGAGATGGTGGACATATTAAAGAGGAGCGACTATGATGGGAAGTATGGGCCTTACCTCAACCCCAATGTCCGCAAGGCCAAGATCATGTCTAAAGTTGTGAGAAGGCTGTACAATCAGTTTGGGGTACAACGATCCAAGGAGCAACTGAGGAAACGCTGGTCAGACCTGAAACTGAGGGAGGCCGATCAGTACAGAAAGATCAAGCGAATTCTTCTAAAAGTAAGTAGTTGTGTTTTGTGTTTGATTTCTTGCTTGCATACTGCTCCATTGTGGTTTGATTTTTACAAAGTTGTACATTCCAAAATGGCCACTTTCAGGTTCGTCTGTGCATTCGATCGTACTCAGCCTCGATCTTTCTGCCACTGTCATGGTCGTGTGTGTGTCCATTCGATCGTACGCAACCTCGATCGTTCGGCCACTTATAATACGATGTTTGGTGTTTTTTTGGGGGAAAGGAAGTTTGTTCTCACTAGAAATGTCATCAAGAATGTAAAGCCAATTTATTCAATGTAAAGGAGAGGTCACCCAGTAGCTGTTTACCCATCTGGACTCTAGAGCACTAGTGCTGGGACACCCAAACCCCCTTTTTATTAGGCTTTTCCACACATGTGCTCCAGTGGATACTAGAGGGGGGTCTCCATCACACAAACTTCTACTAAAAAGCTAGTCAGTTTAGCACCTTTACAAAGTGACTACATTCATGTAGTTGACATTTGTAACTGGCCAAACTAAAATAGTGTCCGTCACTTTCAAGCAATGTTTGTCATTTCCTATTTCTGCCCTCAATAGATTGTGTTGCTAAATCTTCCTTTTGTACATTCTCATAGGGGAGCGAAAACTTGGGCCGTCTGAGGAAACCCCCAAACCAACACCCCCCAAAAAAGGGGAAAGAGCAGAAGCAGAGGAGGAGGAGGAGGAAGGAGAGATCATCGAACTTGGAGAAATTGTCACCACAACAGGTGAGTGTTGGAGAACACAGCTACTGGTAAGCTAATCCATGTATGGCTGCCTCATTTCCAACACCCCATTTTTGTTTGTTTGTGGTTTTTAGGTGACGTGGATGTTGTGGAAGAAAAATCGCACTTTACCACAGAGAGTGCCTCTCATCGGGGAGATAATGGTCTGCAATAGAGATCTAGATTACATAAAGCAAAACATCAATGATGTTCAACAAAAATTGAAGAACATCATTGATGTTTTAGGAAAAATATGAAAACGCACCAAGTAATTAACACACATTTGTGCCAGCTTCTGAACACATTTGCAACTTAAAAACTGTGTGAAATTTGGAACATGCACACATTGTGTCCACATGTGCTAGCTCCCATCATGGTGGATGAATGCCAACGTTTTTTTGGGGGTGCAAACACTTTACGAACTACGAAAGTGGTTGTGGTGAAGGGGTTGCACCCCCAAAAAACGTCCATTCATCCCCATGATGGAAAATGGCACTTTTGAAGCTTCTAGGCATGTGTTTTACCATCTAATGACCATTTTCAGACCCAAATTGTGTGCATGTTCCAAATTTCCACTTTTCGGGGGTGACCCCCCCATGTGATGAAGGCAAGATCAAACACACTTTGAACATATAGTCATGTCTGATCTTGTCTTCACTTTACAAAGTTGAACTTTCCTACTTCATAGGTTCTGCTTAGCTCCATGCCTGGTTTTACCATTTGCGTAATCTTTGTAAACAATGTTGTAAATAACCAAGATGTTGTCAGTTTTGGCGTGAAGATTGTAAACGCACTTGTGAATGTTTTCCAAGTAAACTTTTTTATTTTTCGAAATGTGTGGCTTCCTTATTTAAAATACACAATGCATTATGTATGTAAAATGTAAAGGATATGGGGGGCAATGGGTGTTATTTACTAAAGGCAAATCCACTTTGCACTGCAATTTCCTTTCCCAGGGAACTTTTGCAATGCACTTGTAGAGCATAGCGGATTTGACTTATGTAAATGACACCCACAGTGCTTTGTACGATAACACGGAGCACAGCATTTTTCAGAATACACACATGTCAGACCTGGTGATGAAAAGGAGTATTTTGGCTGTCAGTTATGCAGGACAAACCTTCTCTAGACCAAAGATTAGGTAGCTAACACACAACATGAGAAGAATCTTTTTGTGAAGAAGAGACTGTTACCTCCTTTTCCCCAGAAAGTGCATTCCCACTGTCGAAGGCAAAGGGAAAAAATGTCAAGGTAAAATAAGCTAAAAACAAGACTGAAATGACAAGAAATCATAGGTTGGTTCAAATATCCGATTTATTAAAAAATGCCTCTCACACATCGTCAGGCAGAGCAATGGCCCCCCTACCCACAAAGTACTCCATATATTGGTCGCGGACCACGCGGGCATTTAGAGGGGGCAAGCCTGGACGTGCCACTCGAAGGGCTGTGAGGTCCGCATTTGGAGGGCCCTCCACATCTGGGCCAACGGGCACCACATAGTTCCTGTTATGTCTTTTGAGGAAGTTGTGCAATATGCAACAGGCAAGAACTATGTGGTTCAGTTTGTATTCCGCCAAGTTAAATGCCGTCAGGAACAGGCGGAAGCGGCTGGCCAGGATGCCAAAAGTGTTCTCCACCACTCTTCTGGCTCTGGACAGCCTGTAGTTGAAGACCCTCTGGTCCGGGGTGAGGGTCCTCATCGGGAACGGCCTCATCACATGGGGAGTCAACGCAAACGCTTCATCTGCGACAAAGACGAAGGGGAGTCCTTCGGCATTCTCCTCTGGAGGTGGCAAGCACAGACTGCCACTTTGGAGACGCCAGTAGAACTCCGTGTGCGTAATGGCACCACCATCCGATATCCGGCCGTTCATCCCCACGTCCACATACATAAACTCGTATGTTGCCGACACCACCGCCAACATCACTACACTATTAAACCCTTTATAATTATAATAGTAGGACCCCGAGTTGGGCGGTGGGACGATGCGGATGTGTTTCCCATCAATTGCCCCTCCGCAGTTAGGAAAGTCCCAACGGCTGGCAAAGTGGGAGGCCACAGTCTGCCATTCCTGTGGCGTGGAAGGGAACTGTGGAGTGAAACAAGAAAAAATAATTAGTCACTTTGTGTTAGGTACCTGAGTGGTGAGCCTGACTTCGCTGGGAGAGGGCCTCTCTTACGGCTCTGGTTCAGGGCCCACTGGAGTGGAGACAGTGGTCCCGTGAGCACAGCGGGTAGGAGTGCCTGGAATGGATGCTGTGGGAGACGTAGCTGATCAGTAGCGATCTCCTGGATGTTGAAGCAGCAGAGACTGGCAGGTAGCGGAGCAGGGTCCGGATGTAGGGTGACCCCGAGATGGCGTCAGCAACTCTGGAAGTATGCAGCATGCGGGGAGCAGGCAGAGGGGTCGTCAGGCAGGCCGGGTCTGGATACACTTGGCAGGCAGGTAAGTGGGCACAGGCAATGGAGAGGTCAGACAGGCAGGAGATCAGCGTTCAGGTATCAGTCCAAAGCAGAGTCAACAGGCCGGAATCAGGAGTGGAGAAGGCAGCAGAGTCAAGTGGAAGCCGGATCAGGTAAACAGGAGTACACAACAGAGGCAGGTTAAACAAGGGGCAAACTGCAGACGAACAGCACTTGACATGTGCAGCTGTCATTCTTTTAAAGGCCAACTGGCGCCAAACAGCGCTAACGCGTCACGTGTGCGCCCGCGACGCACGTGCCCGCGCTCGCTGCGCACGCGCGCGCGCGCCTGAGGAGTACGACGGCGCGTACCCTCGTTTCGACGCCCGGACGAATCAGCGGCGCGTGTGCGCATGCGCGCGCGCCGATTCGACCGTACGTCGCAAGTGGAGCCCTGACATTGCCCCCCCACAAGGGGCAACCTCCGGGTGCCCAGTTGGTCATCCTTCTCAGGGTGTGAAATGAAAAAAGCACGAATTAGTCTTCCAGCATGTATATTGTCCTCAGGTTCCCAAGAATTGCTTTCTGGGCCGAAGCCCTTCCATTTGATTAGAAACTGTCTTTGCCCTTGTCGCCTTCTACAGTCTAGAACAACTTCTACCTCGTACTCCTCGTTTCCATCCACTAGGACAGGTTCAGGAGGCCCGGACTCCCTATTGGGGAAGGGATCGGGTACCGAGGGTTTCAATAGAGAGACATGAAACACAGGATGTATCTTCATGGTGTCTGGCAGGGACAGTTCATAGGACACCTCATTAATCCTCCTCTTTACAGGAAAAGGGCCCAGGAACTTGGGTGCCAACTTCTTAGAGGGACAGGTTAACTTTAAATTAGAAGAGGAAAGCCATACCTGATCCCCGATTTGCAGATTCAACTCTCCCCTCCTCTTTTGGTCAAAGGCTTTCTTACTGTCCGCCTGGGCCTTGGTTATGGCTTCCTGGAGGATTTGGTTGTTGCGGCTTAGGAAGGTCACTGCGTCCTGGACCGCTGGAACTGAGGACTCTGTAAGAAAATCTGGTAGAAATGTTAAATGGAACCCATAATTGGCGAAAAACGGGGACTGTCCCGTGGTCGAGTGGCTGGCGTTGTTGTACGCGAATTCTGCTAAGGGCAGCAGAGAAACCCAATCATCTTGCACAAATGAAGTGAAACACCTAATATATTGTTCGAGGGTCTGGTTTGTGCGCTCAGTCTGCCCATTAGTTTGAGGGTGGTAAGCTGAGGATAGGGCCAGCTCAATCTTTAGACTATCACACAGTGCCCTCCAAAACCGCGAGGTGAACTGGACTCCCCTGTCCGAGACTATATTCTTGGGTACCCCGTGTAACCTAACGATCTCTCGGATAAAAACACGGGCCGTCTCTGCTGCAGATGGGGTTCCCCTTAGGGGTAGGAAGTGGGCCATCTTTGAGAGTCGGTCAACGACTACAAAGATGGCCGTGTGATCTTCAGAGGGGGGCAGCTCGACTATAAAGTCCATCGTTATCATACGCCAGGGTCGATCAGGTGCAGGTAGAGGCTTGAGTAGGCCCCAGGCCCGGCCCCTAGTAGTCTTGCTTCGGGAGCACACTGGGCATGAACTGACATACTTGGAGCAGAATTCCTTCAGACCAGGCCACCAGAAGGTGCGCTGCACCAAGTCAAGAGTCTTTCGGGCCCCAAAGTGTCCTGCTAGTGGGTGATCGTGGAGGAGGGCCAATACTTTAACCCGGATGGGTTCGGGAACAAACACCTGGCTGTCCTTCCAGAGAAGCCCCTCTCTACGATTTAGTGAAAGTCCTGGGGGAAGGAGCGGGTTCAGGGAGGCCTCCCTGATCTGGGACAGTAAATCCGGCTGTAGTAGAAGGAAGTTGCTTGCAGGGAGGATGGTATCAGGAGGTGTGGAGTCTTTAGGGCAGTCGAACATGCGTGAAAGCGCATCTGGCTTTACATTTTTAGATCCAGGCCGGTAGGTAATGTGGAAGCTGAAACGTGAAAAGAAGAGGGCCCAGCGGGCTTGTCGTGGTTTTAGACGTTTTGCCGTCCTTAAGTACTCAAGATTCTTGTGGTCCGTGTAAATTAGTACAGGGTGGACTGCTCCCTCCAGCAAGTACCTCCATTCCTCCAGCGCTGATTTTATGGCTAGCAGTTCTCGGTCACCTACATCGTAGTTCCTTTCTGCGGGTGAAAGTTTCCGGGAAAAGAAGCCCACAGGGTGCATTAGGTCCTTATTGCCCTGGCGTTGGGAGACCACGGCCCCCACTGCTACCTCAGAGGCATCCACTTCCAGGATGTATGGGAGAGATGGGTCAGGGTGACTGAGGATGGGAGCGGATGTGAATCGCTCCTTGAGTTTCACAAACGCCTCCTGGGCCTCTGGACCCCAATGAAACCGTACATTCTGCCTTGTTAGCTGTGTGATTGGTGAGATGATGGGCGAGAACCCCTTGATGAACTTTCTGTAAAAATTAGCAAATCCGACAAAACGCTGCACACCCTTCTTGTCAGAGGGTGGCGGCCAGTCCAGCACAGCCGTTACCTTCTGCGGGTCCATCTCGATGCCTGCTGGGGAGATCTGAAGACCCAAGAATTGGATGCTCTGCTGCTCGAAGGTGCACTTCTCTGCTTTCGCGTACAATCCGTGCTGACGAAGACGGAGTAAGACTCGGCCCACATGCCCCCGATGCTGCTCAAGCGTTCTGGAGAAGATTAGGATGTCATCCAAGTATACAATGACAAAAATGTCCAGGAAGTCCCTGAAGACCTCATTTATGAGGTGCTGGAAAGTAGCCGGGGCATTACAAAGGCCGAAGGGCATAACTAAGTATTCGTAATGCCCAAAACGGGTACGAAATGCAGTCTTCCATTCATCACCTGATCGGATGCGAACCAGGTTATAGGCCCCTCTTAAGTCCAGTTTGGAGAATATGGTGGCCGCTCTTAGTTTTTGAAACAGTTCCGGTATTAAGGGTAAGGGATAGCGATTTTTAATTGTAACTTTATTTAGCTCCCGGTAGTCCACACAGGGTCGGAGTGACTGGTCTTTCTTGGTTACAAAGAATATGCCGGCCCCTGCGGGTGAGGTGGAGTGACGTATAAACCCCTTCTTTAGGTTCTCCGAAATGTAGGCCTTCAGGGCCTCTTGTTCCTTCTCGGAAAGGGGGAAGATACGCCCGAACGGAATCTCGGCCCCCGGCAAAAGTTCTATGGGACAATCATAGGTGCGGTGTGGGGGTAGGGTGTCCGCTCCCCGTTTACTAAAGACGTCTAAGAATTCATGGTATGGTTCCGGTACCGCTTGGATCAGGTCAGTATCAGAGTCCAGACAAAGAAGCGTAGCGGGTTGTACCGGAGCTTCGTGTAAGCAATGTTCCAGGCAGTAGGGGGACTGGAACTTGACCTCCCCTGTGGACCAGCAGATGGTCGGATCGTGTGCCTGCAACCAGGGGATGCCCAGGATCACTGGGAACAGGGGGGACGAGATTACGTCCAAGGTTAACAGTTCCTGGTGGTGGAGAGAAGAGATAGTGAACAGAGGTTGGGTCTCCTGGACAACTTGGCCCGATTTAATGCGGGAACCGTCAGCCAGGAAGACGGATAGTCCGCGGGCCTTCCTCTGAAGAGGAATGTCGTGCCGGCTGGCAAAGGTGGTATCGATGAAACAGCTGCAGGCTCCTGAATCAAGGATGGCGTTGGTGCGAATCGTCCTTCCCAGGAACTGAAAAGACAGGGGTAGAGAGATGTGGGTGGCATGGACTGGTAAGTGAGCAGAGTTGATTGACACAGACGAAAGGCACTTACGCAGCTTGCTCGGGCAACTGTTCACAAAGTGTCCGGGCCCACCACAGTACAGGCACAAATTTAGTTGACGGCGTCGGGCACGTTCCTCCAGAGACAGAGTGGGTCGCATGAGACCAAGCTGCATCGGCTCGCCGGCATCGGGAAGAGGATGGGCAGGGGCCATTGGCTGAGCGGGCATGTAACGGCCAGCCGGTAATGGAGCCCTTGCGGTCATCCAAGCCGGACGGTGGACTTGAGCGGATCTCTCGACTCTGCGTTCCCGGAGCCGACGGTCAATTTGTATGCTCAAAGTTATCAGGCCCTCCAAAGTGTCTGGGGTGCCCACTCGGGCAAGTTCATCCTTTAGGCCTTCGGAGAGGCCCATGCGGAACTGATGCCTTAAAGCCGAGTCATTCCACTGGGTGTCTGCGCTCCATCGTCTAAAGTCTGTCACATAGTCCTCGGCCGTTCTGCGGCCTTGCTGGAGCGCAGATAGAGCAGACTCGGCTGTGGTGGTTAGCTGGGGGTCCTCGTAGAGTTGCGCCATGGCTTCCAGGAAAGACGAGAGGGACTGCGTCAGCATGCTATTTCCCTCCAGCAGGCGATGAGCCCAAATCTGAGGTTCGCCCTGCAGCAGGGAGATTACGAACCCCACTTTGGTGGCCTCTAGGGAGAAGGTTCTGGGTTGAAGAGCAAAGTATAACTGGCAGGCGTTGCGGAAGACACGGAATTTGGAACGATCTCCGGAGAAGCGATCAGGAACAGGTACTCTGGGTTCAGGAGGCAGCATCACCACCGCAGGAGGAGTAGCAGGTGTTGCAGAAGGTTGCGGAGATGTAGGAGCCGCAACATTGGGGTCAGCAAGTTGCTGCACTCGACCTTCCAGTCTGGTATACCCTTCTTGCAGGGATTGCACCGCCTGAGTGAGGGCTGCCAGGTGTGAGCAGAACTCCTTCATGGCAGAGGCTTCTCCCGCAGGCTCAGTCATGGCTGTTCGTACTGTTAGGTACCTGAGTGGTGAGCCTGACTTCGCTGGGAGAGGGCCTCTCTTACGGCTCTGGTTCAGGGCCCACTGGAGTGGAGACAGTGGTCCCGTGAGCACAGCGGGGTAGGAGTGCCTGGAATGGATGCTGTGGGAGACGTAGCTGATCAGTAGCGATCTCCTGGATGTTGAAGCAGCAGAGACTGGCAGGTAGCGGAGCAGGGTCCGGATGTAGGGTGACCCGAGATGGCGTCAGCAACTCTGGAAGTATGCAGCATGCGGGGAGCAGGCAGAGGGGTCGTCAGGCAGGCCGGGTCTGGATACACTTGGCAGGCAGGTAAGTGGGCACAGGCAATGGAGAGGTCAGACAGGCAGGAGATCAGCGTTCAGGTATCAGTCCAAAGCAGAGTCAACAGGCCGGAATCAGGAGTGGAGAAGGCAGCAGAGTCAAGTGGAAGCCGGATCAGGTAAACAGGAGTACACAACAGAGGCAGGTTAAACAAGGGGCAAACTGCAGACGAACAGCACTTGACATGTGCAGCTGTCATTCTTTTAAAGGCCAACTGGCGCCAAACAGCGCTAACGCGTCACGTGTGCGCCCGCGACGCACGTGCCCGCGCTCGCTGCGCACGCGCGCGCGCCTGAGGAGTACGACGGCGCGTACCCTCGTTTCGACGCCCGGACGAATCAGCGGCGCGTGTGCGCATGCGCGCGCGCCGATTCGACCGTACGTCGCAAGTGGAGCCCTGACACTTTGTCTAATCTGCTTGCAATGTTTAGGTGCAATCAACATCTTGGAACAAGAGCATTGTATACAATTGGAGGCTGGAAAGTATTTGCACAGAAAAGTAGAGGCTCCCCTTCACAGATGACTCACCCCCCATCAATCCCCACACTTCTGATGGGCCATTGGCAATAACTAGGGTTTTGGGGGGGGGGGACAGGTAACCCTCTGCACTTCATTGATTGGCAAATGGCTCAATAATGTGTGCTAGTTTGGCCAGACCCTCTGTACTTAACACTATTGGCAGCCCCCAGGAAAGATAAAATAACATTTCAACCCCCCCCCCCCACCCCAAAAAAAGGAAAGCACATTGTGACATTCTGAAATTACCAAGCAAGCTAATAGGAGGGAAAGAAGACAAAAAATTAGGAAATGGAATGTATGGAGGCAGCCCCTTGCACTACATGCTTTGCTGAATTCATCCTTAAAGATGCCCACTATAAAGAGGTAGGTATATAGTGTGTATGGACCTTGGGAAAGCCAGCAGATAAAGGATTGGTACCATCTGACAGAGCAGTTGGGGGAGGGGGTTCCTAATGAGTTTGCCACCCTCCCCCCCAACAAAAAAAAAAAAAAAAAAGGGGCTCTACATGAAGTAAACCACACAGCAAACATTTGTGCATATTTTAGGGGGTGTTTGGGGGCAAACAATACTATGCAGCAGACAAAAGACATTGATTAAGTGACTAGGCCATAGGTGTCTATTGGGGCAGAAGAGCATGCTGGGGAGGTAAGTGAAGGGAAAAATGCATGAAGGAGAAAAGGGGCACAGCATATTAGAACATATTGCAATCATGGTAATTAGGGAAGGAGGTCAAAAATACAAGACATTAGCAAACAGAGCATACATAAAAGGGAATAGTCAAGTAGAAATGTTACCTTAATATAGTCCTCCTGCAGGACCTGGATGATGGCAGAACAGGTCTCTGGAATAATGAGTCCCAGGGCCTGGGGAGAGATACCTGAAGAGAACTTCAAATCCTGAAGACTTCTCCCTGTCGCCAAGTACCTCAACGTGGCAACAAGCCTCTGCTCCGGAGTAATGGCTTGTCTCATGCAGGTATCCTGCCGGCTGATAAAGGGGGTCAGCAAAGCCAAAAGACGGTGAAAATCGGGGTCCGTCATCCTGAGAAAGTTCCTGAAATCATCAGGATTATTCTCCCGGATCTCACGAAGCAAAGGCATGTGCGAGAACTGGTCACGCTGAAGCAACCAATTCTTGGTCCACATACTCCTCGTCACTCTGTTCATGGACGGGTCTTGGGTCAAAGCTAAAAGCCCGACACCAATTCCGTGTACAGCACGAACTCGGCGACGAGTACGCACGGGAAACATCGCTCAGAAGGTCACAAAAGGTCGGCTGGTCAGAACGGACAAACAGAAAGCACCGATAAACAGCAAGGTCTGAAAGAACAAACTGAATACCAGCAACGAGCAGACAATAAGCAGTGCAAATCAAAGCGTCCTATATCAAGATATAGGCCGCAATGACCAACAAATGCGAACTGACTACACGCACTAATAAACAGATACGCACGACAAGCACAAACTGAAGAGCAGTAACGATCTGAGTCAGAAAACTGAGAAGCGCGAATCTTAAGTCACCAAACTTCCACTAACTCTCGATAAACACGGGATCAGCAGAAGGAGCCCAACGGGTGCCTGACGTGGTGCTGAACTTCCCTTTTGTAATCTCGTGGACGACGACTTACGTCACGACGTTCTTCCGGACCGGATATTCCGACAACGTAGTCCGACCGTGTGTACGCAACACCAACATCGGACAAAGTACGTCGGACAGAATCCGACCGACCTGGTCCGCGGATTGTCCGACCGTGTGTATGGGGCTTTACAGAGGAAGCTGCTTCTGTTTAATCTGCAACTGCCATAGTGCTGCACATGTGATCAGTTATGACACCAGCCATTTGATGGTTTGACAGCTTGGTTGAGGTCACAAGCAAAGGTAACAGTTAGAAATCTCGACATTCCAGGAACGTAACTGTTATTTGAAATCGTTAAATCGATGGGTTTAGGTTCACGTTATGATTTACTGCTGATCATGGGGCTCTGGGCTTCAGCAAAATGGCAGCCTCCAGCAAGTAGAAGCAGGAGCAATGTTGGAGGCAATTTAGAGTACAAACTAAATTTGGTAGGGTAATTATTAATGTGGAATGTATGTTCCTTGCTAAAGAACATTATTTTTATCAAGTTGTCATGGGTAAAGTTCCGCTTTAACTATAATTGACATAGTGTTAGTAATATAATACTGATAATATGTTTAAATTCCCCATGTGTGGTATAAATAATGTTTAGCCAATGTTTACTAGTTAAAAAAAGAACAGTATAATAAAAAAAAAGCTTTTATTGTATATACTAAGAATTAAATTAAGCCTTAAGCTGGCCATACACCTATAGATTATCTGCAGATTTTCTATGGTTAGATGGATAAAGTGCAACCGATTTCTCCATGTTCGCTAAACTGTGTGGAAGGAGGAATCTCCCACTTTTTCCATCTAACCATAGAAAATCTGCAGATAATCTATAGGTGTATGGCCAGCTTTAACTGCTTCCCGACCGCCTCACGCCGATGTACGTCGGCAGAATGGCACGGCTAGGAAAAAACCACGTACAGGTACGTGGCCCTTTAAGAGCCTAGCCATCGGGCGCGCTCGCGACCCGGTCGGGAGCTCCGTGACCACGGCCGCGGGACCAGCGGACCCAATCGCCGCTGGTGTCCCGCGATCGGGTCACAGAGCTGAAGAACGGGGAGAGGTCTGTGTAAACAAACCTCTCCCCACGCTTCCTACTCTGCCTGTCATTGATCGGCTGTTCCCTGTCATCAGGGAAAGCTGATCATGACGTCAGACGTCAGCCCCGCCTCCTAATGTTAAAAAAAACACACACGTCACAGCCCATAACCCCTCCCCTCCCCCTAGTGGTTAACTCTTTCACTGCCAGTGTCATTTATACAGGAATCAATGCATTTAAATAGCATTGATTGCTGTATAAATGACAATGGTCCCAAAAATGTGTCAAAAATGTCCGATGTGTCCGCCATAATGTTGCAGTTACAATAAAAATCGCTGATCGCCGCCATTACTAGTAAAAAAAAAAATATTAATAAAAATGCTATAAAACTATCCCCTATTTTTTAAACGCTATAACTTTTGCACAAACCAATCAATAATTTCGATTTGCGATTTTTTTTACCAAAAATATGTAGAAGAATACGTATCGGCCTAAACGGATATTTATTATAGCAAAAAGCAAAAAATATTGAATTTTTTCCAAAATTGTCGCTCTATTTTTGTTTATAGCGCAAAAAATAAAAACTGCAGGGGCGATCAAATACCACCAAAAAAAGCTCTATTTGTGGGGAAAAAAAGGACGCCGATTTTGTTTGGGAGCCACATCGCACGACTGCGCAATTGTCAGTTAAAGCGACGCAGTGCCGAATTGCAAAAAGGGGCCTGGTCCTTTGGCTGCCAATTGGTCCGGGGCTGAAGTGGTTAATCAGTCTCTATGTTATATGGCGTGTCAGTAAATTTTGGATGGTTGGCAACCTAACTGTATGCACATTTATGTGATTGTTGGGGACAAGTGTTTATACACAAACGTATGCATATAATAAATACATTTAAATGACACCAAAATGTCACAATGTTGCAGGAAAGCACATCTCATGAGGATGTAGATCTACTAATGATATACCTTAAAGGTAGCATGAAAAGTCCCCAGAACCAATTAAAGATTGTATTGACTATCCCAGGCAGTTCACTTTATAAACTGCAAGCCTTGGTGTATTGTGTATCTGATTGAATGTAATTATAACAATCTGTTTATTGAACAAGTCAGTAGGGAGCTCAGTGACAGAGTTCTTCACCATAAAGACCCCATAACACTCACAACAGGCTGTCCAGTGCTTCAGTAAACACGTTATACATCACTACTTCTACAGGGATAATAATGGCTATTCCAGTACAATACTGCATTGTAATGAATGGAAGATATTACAATGGAAAGAAATCCACGAGAGCATTCAAATTCAGGAGAAACTGTGGGACAGCTGATTAATACTCTGTAATGACTGCCCTAAGTGACCAACGGGATAACACAGAGAAACAATCACAGAATGAATGGTGGTTATCAGATGTGCTCAATGCTGGCCATAGACAGTTGGGTCTAAGGATATTGGTGTGACCACTAAGAGATGCATTTTCCTCTTCATTATTCACATACATATGCATATGTTTATCTTTGTGAAAGGCCTGTACCAGCGTTATTACCATAAATTACAACAGTCTAACCCTGGCTATAGATATGCAGATGGCATTTCTCATTCTTGGTTGCAGGTGGACTGATCCATCCATGCTGAAGCGCCAAACAAACTGATGGTGATAGCATTTATTCTATCAATCTGTTTTGTTTGGGAACATTAGGAAAGGTTCTATAGAAACTTAACTTGTACATGCACCTACACAGACCTGATCTTCCAGTCTGGCAGTTCAGTAATAGAGAGGGCATCTGCCAACCTTGAATCCTGATATTTTTCCATGTACAAGAGAGACAAAAATAGAAACCAAAGGACATTAAAGTGATTGTAAAGGTAAATGTTTTTTTTTTTTTTTTATACGAAACATGTCTATATTTACCTGCTATTTTTGCCCCCCCCCCGGTGCTTCTGGCTCCTCCCCTCTGTCCAGTGCCCCCCTGGGAAGCCACTTCCCATGAGGGCACTTGTGCGTGCTTGCACCCGAATCCCGCTGCTGCATCCATTGACACAAACAGCGGGACTCAATTCCCTGCTCCCTCGTCACTGACTTTGATTGACAGCACTGGAAGCCAATGGCTCCCAGTGCCCCAGCAAAGCCAGCGAGACCCGCAAGTGAGAGGAGAGAAGAGCTGCAGACGTGCATGACGCTGGATCGAATGAGGGCTCAGGTGTGTAAAAGGAGGAGGGGAAGCTGACACCTAAATGCAAGGAATGCATTAAGGAAATAAAATGTTTAGGCTTTACAACCACTTTGAAGGTGCCACATATAATCCCAAGAAAAAGAATACTCAACAAATTAAATTTCAAAAGTTTATTAATAACATGATTCCTTTAATAATTCATATATTCATAAAAATGTTTCAATATAATTTCAGATTGTATATAGCAGGTTTGCCAAGGAAGGCGCTTATTCTGCTAAGCCATGGCCAATATACACACATACATATATATATATATATATATATATACAGTGGTGTGAAAAAGTGTTTGCCCCCTTCCACATTTCCTGTTCCTTTGCATGTTTGTCACACTTAAGTGTTTCAGAACATCAAACCAATTTAAACAATAGTCAAGGACAACACAAGTAAACACAAAATGCAATTTGTAAATGAAGATGTTTATTATTAAAGGTGAAAAAAAATCCAAACCATCATGGCCCTGTGTGAAAAAGTGATTGCCCCCTAAACCTAATAACTGGTTGGGCCACCCTTAGCAGCAACAACTGCAACCAAGCGTTTGCGATAACGTGCAATGAGGCTTTTACAGCGTCCTGGAGGAATTTTGGCCCACTCATCTTTGCAGAATTGTCCTAATTCAGTTACATTAGAGGGTTTTCGAGCATGAACAGCCTTTTTAAGGTCATACCACAACATCTCAATAGGATTCAGGTCAGGACTTTGGCTAGGCCACTCCAAAGTCTTCATTTTGTTTTTCTTCAGCCATTCGGTGGTGGACTTGCTGGTGTGTTTAGGATCATTGTCCTGCTGCAGAACCCAAGTTCGTTTCAGCTTGAGTACACGAACAGATGGTCGGACATTCTCCTTCAGGATCTCTTGGTAGACAGCAGAATTCATAGTTCCTTTTATCACGGCAAGTCTTCCAGGTCCTGAAGCAGCAAAACAGCCCCAGACCATCACACTACCACCACCATATTTTACTGTTGGTATAATGTTCTTTTTCTGAAATGCAGTGTTCCTTCTACGCCAGATATACTTGGACACACACCTTCCAAAGAGTTCCACTTTTGTCTCATCGGTCCACAGAATGTTGTCCCAAAAGTCTTGGGGATCATCAAGATGTGTTGTGGAGAAATTGAGACGAGCTTTGATGTTCTTTTTGCTCAGCAGTGGTTTTCTCCTTGGAACTCTGCCATGCAGGCCATTTTTGCCCATTTTTTTCCTGATGGTGGAGGCATGAACGCTGACCTTAACTGAGGCAAGTGAGGCCTGCAGTTCCTTGGACGTTGTTGTGGGGTCTTTTGTGACCTCTTGGATGAGTCGTCGCTGCGCTCTTGGGGTAATTTTGGGTGGCCGGCCACTCCTGGGAAGGTTCACCACTGTTCCATGTCTTCGCCATTTGTGGATAATGGCTCTCACTGTGGTTCGCTGGATTCCCAAAGCTTTGGAAATGGCTTTATAACCCTTTCCAGACTGATAGATCTCAATTACTTTCTTTCTCAATTGTTCCGGAATTTCTTTGGGTCTCGGCATGATGTGTAGCTTTTAAGGATCTTCTGGTGGACCTTACTGTGTCAAGCAGCTCCTATTTAAGTGATGCCTTGATTGTGAACAGGTGTGGCAATAATCAGGCCTGGGTGTGGCTAGAGAAATTGAACTCAGGTGTGGACAACCACAGTTATAGTATGTTTTAACAAGGTGGGCAATCACTTTTTCACATAGGGCCATGATGGTTTGGATTTTTTTTCACCTTTAATAATAAACACCTTCATTTACAAATTGCATTTTGTGTTTACTTGTGTTGTCCTTGACTATTGTTTAAATTGGTTTGATGTTCCGAAACACTTAAGTGTGACAAACATGCAAAGGAACAGGAAATGAGGAAGGGGGCAAACACTTTTTCACACCACTGTATATATACACACATATATATATATATATATATATATATATATATATATATATATATATATGTGTAAGAAATAGTATTCAATCTGCAACAAGTATATTAGGTCAGATTGCAGAGAAAGATAGGGCGTCGGTCACGATATTTACACGTTTCACCATTGAATGGCTTCCTCAGGAGACTCTATTATGTTAGGGAATGAATCACGATTACTTACAAAATCCATAAAAATAAAAGTCATAAAGCATAAGTGCAAACAAATGTATGCTAACACATTATGCTATTGTCTTGCAGTTTTTTTTTAAAAAGGTGCAATTTACTACCACTTTAACATAAATATTAGGTAGTAAATATTCTTTAAAAAAAATGGGTTTCATCAAAATGCAAATCCATTTTTACCCAAAAGGGAAGAAGATATTGTTACAACTATATGGATTAAGAAATACGATTACTAAACTAAAAAAATATAAATAAAGTAAATAAACACAATACTGTACTAAAAGAAAAAGGGAAGAGAAAAGAGAGAAGAAAAAAAAGTGTGCAGGGATTAAGAGAGGAAAAGGAAGAGGGGGAAGATGATAAGGAAAGGGGGACAGGGAAATTGACATCCTATTGATATTCCCTGCCTACAATCACTGTCACTTTACAGGGAGTGGCCTAAATAAAATAAATTACTAAAAACACCCCATAGTTTGTAGGCCCTATAACTTTTGTGCAAACCAATCAATACAGTGCCTTGCAAAAGTATTCACCCCCTGGCTTTTTACCTATTTTGTTACATTACAGCCTTTAGTTCAATGTTTTTTTTTAATCTGAATTATATGTGATGGATCAGAACACAATAGTCTAAGTTGGTGAAGTAAAATTAGAAAAATATATACATAAAACTATTTTTCAGAAATAAAAAAATTATAATTGGCATGTGCGTATGTATTCAATCCCTATGTTATGAAGCCCATAAAAAGCTCTGGTGCAACCAATTATCTTCAGAAGTCACATAATTAGTGAAATCATGTCCACCTGTGTGCAATCTAAGTGTCACATGATCTGTCATTACATATACACACCTTTTTGAAAGGCCCCAGAGGCTGCAACACCTAAGCAAGAGGCACCACTAACCAAACACTGCCATGAAGACCAAGGAACTCTCCAAACAAGTAAGGGAAAATGTTGTTGAGAAGTACAAGTCAGGGTTAGGTTATAAAAAAATAAATAAAATCTTTGATGATCCCTAGGAGCACCATCAAATCTATCATAACCAAATGGAAAGAACATGGCACAACAGCAAACCTGCCAAGAGACGGCCGCACACCAAAACTCAAGGACCGGGCAAGGAGGACATTAATCATAGAGGCAGCACAGAGACCTAAGGTAACCCTGGAGGAGCTGCAGAGTTCCACAGCAGAGACTGGAGTATCTGTACATAGGACGACAATAAGCCGTACGCTCCATAGAGTTGGGCTTTATGGCAGAGTAGCCAGAAGAAAGCCATTACTTTCAGCAAAAAACAAAATGGCAAGTTTTGAGTTTGTGAAAAGGCATGTGGGAGACTCCCAAAACGTATGGAGGAAGGTGCTCTAGTCTGATTTGGCCATCAAAGAAAACGCTATGTCTGGCACAAACCCAACACATCACATCACCCAAAGAACACCATCTCCAGTGGAACATGGTGGTGGCAGCATCATGCTGTGGGGATTTTTTTCAGCAGTCAGGACTGGGAAACTGGTCGAGTTGAGGGAAAGATGGATGGTGCTAAATACAGGGATATTCTTGAGCAAAGCCTGTACCACTCTGTGTGTGATTTGAGGCTAGGATGGAGGTTCACCTTCCAGCAGGACAATGACCCCAAACACACTGCTAAAGCAACACTTGAGTGGTTTACGG
Organism: Lithobates sylvaticus; assembly: GCA_028564925.1. Classification (NCBI taxonomy): domain Eukaryota; kingdom Metazoa; phylum Chordata; class Amphibia; order Anura; family Ranidae; genus Lithobates; species Lithobates sylvaticus. The sequence continues at coordinate 121,350,936 of CM053029.1, read as the reverse complement.
GAAAACATGTAAATGTGTTGGAATGGCCTAGTCAAAGCCCAGACATCAATCCAAAAAAAATCTGTGGTCAGACTTAAAGATTGCTGTTCACAAGCCCAAACCATCCAACTTGAAAGAGCTGGAGCAGTTTTGCAAGGAGGAATGGGCAAAAATCCCAGTGGTAAGAAGTGGCAAGCTCATAGAGACTTATTCAAAGCGACTTGGAGCTGTGATAGCCGCAAAAGGTGGCTCTACAAAGTATTGACTTTAGGGGGGTGAATAATTATGCACAATAACTTTTTCTGTTATTTTGTCCTATTTGTTGTTTGCTTCACAATAAAAAGAAAATAAAAAATCTTCAAAGTTGTGGGCATGTTCTATAAATTAAAAGATGCAAATCCTCAAACAATCCATGTTAATTCCAGGTTGTGAGGCAACAAAACACGAAAAATGCCAAGGGGATGTGGGATTTTTTTACTGGCCAAACTATATGAAGAAATTATATTTTTTTTTTTTTTTTTTTATTGGATATGTTTTATAGCAGAAAGTAAAAAATATATATATATTTTTTTTTTAGAATGTTCTGTATTTTTTTTGTTTATAGTGCAAAAAATAAAAAATGCAGAGATGTATAAATATAACCAAAAGAAGGCTCTATTTGTGGAAAACAAAGGACATACATTTTGTTTGGGTAGCATTGCATAACTGTGTAATTGTTAGTAAGGCCCCTTTCACACTGAGGCGTTTTTCAGGCGCTACAGCGCTAAAAATAGCGCCTGTATAGCGCCTGAAAAAAGCAGGGGTCAAGTCCTGGGGAAAAAAGTGTGGGAACTCCCACCCAAGATCCACTCGCCCACCAAGAAAAAAATTAAAATGATACGCTCATATGCACGAACGCTTCAAAAGTGGTATTTTTCATCCAATTTTCGTATTGTGTGTATGAAGCTTAACTGTTAGAACATAAAAAAAAAAAAATCCTCAATAAACATAAATACGGTAATTCTCTGAATAATCAGCATTGATTCAATTGTGCTTCCATTCAAATGTGAACATCGTGTTCTGATCTTTATTTGGGAATTTTATTTTGTATATAGAGTGTTTATGTGGTGAGTTTACACTTTTCATTGAACAGAATTTGGATAACACAGGGTTAAACGGAAAGGTCATAAATGAACTTCACATTATCTGGACAGAATGCTTGGGGAGATAGTGATGTGTTCCTGTTAGGAGATGTATGTTAGCTTGGGGGGCTGCAAACTCTGCAGGGCTCCTACACACACTCGCTGCTATTCCAACCCTTCACATATTTCCACATAAACTTCCCTCCGGGCATTAAACTTTGCCAGGTATTGTGCTTAGCTTACCACCCCAAACTGATGTTCCTCCTTCAGCTCACCTCTCTCCCTGCATGTCCTGTGAGCAGAATAGCTGTGCTCCTCCTCTGGGTTCTCTCATCATATGGCACTGAAGATAGAGGAGGGGGGGATTCAGCGGGACACACAGAGCAAGTATGCAGGAGACTGAGGGGGGGGGGGGTAGGATGAGGAGACAGAAAATCAGGAGGGGCCAGCGGGGAGGAGGGCATCACGAGAGGTCTGACTAAATACAATCTCTTAGCAGCAGGAACCTGATCTACCCGTCAGCTAGCTGTGATTGACAGGTAGATTGAAGCGGAAGCTGTCATGGGGCCCCCTACTGGTAATGCCTGAATGGTCAGGTGTGCGGCACTTACTATTGCAAGCTGTGTCGGCAGCTGCTGGTGTAGCACCTGCCACACAGCTCGCATACTTTAAAGTCTTGCAGGACACAGCTGCTAAGGGAACTGAGTTCCTGTTGTGGAAAAAGTACAGGAACTCCGTTCCCATGCGTTCCCGCAGGACTTGAGCCCTGGAAAAAAGCGGCTCCTTTCACTCCAGTGTAAAAGCCAGAGGGCTTTCACACTGGAGAGGTGCGCTAGCAGGACAGTAAAACAAGTCCTGCTAGCAGCATCTTTGGAGCGGTGAAGGAGCGGTGTATTCACTGCTCCTAAACCGCTCCTACCTATCGAAATTAATGGGGCAACGTGGCTATACCGCCGGCAAATCGCTGCTGCGGTTTTAACCCTTTTTCGGACACTAGCGGGGGTTAAATCCACCATGCTAGCAGCCGAATAACGCCGCTAAAACGACAGTAAAGTGGCGCTAAAAATAGCGCCGCTTTACCGCCGACGCACGCACCGCCCCAGTGTGAAAGGGGCTCTAAAGTAATGCAGTGCCGTATCGCAAAATAGCCTGGTCAGGAAAACCCCCCTGGTTTGGGGTAAATCTTCTGGAGGCCAAGTGGTTGAATTCCTGCAGAGGCATCTGAATTTTGGTGGCAATCCTAATCTCATATGATTGCTCTGCATAACTACACCTCACCTCCATATGACTTCCAATTCTGTCTTGATTTTCCAGACTCATCTCAGTTGTGGTCATCATTTGATTTGTAATGATCTGCCTGTCACCTTTACTACCCATCTATAACTTACAGTCTGCCTTCTTTACCAAATGATTGACATGTGAACATTTTACTTTAGTCAGCGCAGAGAAACAAACTTCGCAGTGATCTAGACATTTGTTTTAATGTCCTGTCTCAGACTGACAAGGTTCTTCTCCAGCCCTCAGATGAAAAGTTTCCATCCACTCAAGTGGAATAGGGCTCTTTTCATCACGTTGTTAGATCACCTCGATAAAATGTTCCTTACCACAGAGATTTGCTTCTGGCATTGCTGCTAATCCAAGCTGAATGTGTGTCCTGCTTTCCACTGACAGCTGAGCAGAACCTTATTGTCTGTGCCAGTGACTACTCAGAAACTTTACATTGGAGGTCAAACTGTAAAACTGCAATGCCGAACAAGTTACAGATTGTCCTTAGTTAGCAATTTTTGCTTGAAAAACCTTTATTAAAAAAATGGTTAATTCGTTGTTTAAAATATATCTAAACCCAAGGTGAAAAACTTGATGTGTTACAGGTAACCAGTCCTTAACCACTTAAATACTGGTCTGTAATACCCCTTTATTACATCACCAGAACATCAGGTGCCGATAGGGATGTGTGTAGCAAGAAGAAAAGGATTGGTTAAGCCAATTGTCCACTGCTGCTAGAGAAAGTCTTCAGGGGGAAGGAACCAAACAAACCAGCACACAAAAGTTCTCTGTGAAGCGCTTAGGACGTGGACACTGTTCATAGTGGCACTGATAAAGAAGGCAGTAACCAGCCAGCTTGCATAACAATGGATAAAAAACTTTTATTTTACCACAAGAATCATGAAAAAAATAAATAAACAGTAAGGCCTCATGTACACTGCTGCTGGTAAACGGACGTTTAGGAGCAGTTGGGCATTTTTTTCAGCTGCCCCTGAAATCTCCTCTATGTTATCTTATCAGTTTCGTTTACAGGTGTTTGAAATTTTTGACTATTTGAAAAAAAAACGCTTCTAAACGCAAACAAGGCTAAACGCGCCATGTAAACACGGCAAAACGGATGTTTTTAAACGTGGGTTACTATCTGTCAAGTTAAATCGTTAAGGAGAGGTTATAAAACGTCCCGTGTACATTAAGCCTAAAGCCCCATACACACGCGCGGACAATCCGTGGACCAGGTCCGTCGGACCATGTCCGTCATACTTTGTCTGATGTTGGTTTTGCGTACACACGATCGGACAAAGTTGTCGGACAATCCGATCATTCTGAACGTGGTGACGTTTGTTGCCTACGACGGGACTACGTAGAGGCTAGTAGCCAATAGCTTTGGTCTTGTAATGTGATCTGAGCATGCGTAGCACTTTGTCCGGTCGGACAAGCGTACACACGCTCGGATTTGGTGTGATCGGACCGGGTTGACGGGAAATCTTTCCAGCAGGAGATAAGACTTTGTCCGACGGACAAACCGACGAACACTGTCCGATGGTGCATACACACGGTCTGATTTTTCAACAACCTTGTCCGATCGGACCAAATTGATGAAAAAGTCCGACCGTGTGTATGGGGCTTAAGTCTAAATTATAGGATAACATAGATGCAATACTTGTGAAACATTATAATTGTGTATAGGTAACAACTTCACTATGACCCGTTGCAAAAATCAATGGCTAAAGAGCCTACTTGCCCATGGATGAAGATATATTCGGCAATCATGCGGCTGCTCCAGAAAGGTGCTGTCAGCATGTGCCTGCTGTTGGAAGGGGTAACCCTCGGGTGTAGATCTGCAACAACAATACTGCACGATCAAGGACTGCTGTTAATGGTGTCGATGGGCCGCCCTGGATCGTGCAATATTGTTGGCGCGAATTTACAGCCGAGGGCTACCCCTTCCAACAGCAGGCACATGCTGACAGCACTAGCACCTTTCTGGACCAGCCGCATGATTGCCAAATATATCTTCATCCATGGGCAAGTAGGCTCTTTAGCCATTGGTTTTTGCAACGGGTCATAGTGAAGTTGTTACCTATACACAATTATAATGGTTCACAAGTATTGCATCTATGCTATCCTATAATTTAGACTAAGCCCCCGTACACACGGTCGGAAATTCCGACCACAAAATCCGTCCAATTTTTTCCGACGGATTTTGTCCGAAACTGGTGTTGCATACACACGGACAAAGTTGTCGGAAAATCTGATCGTTCCGAACATTGTGACGTTCGTTGCGAACTATGGAACTACGTAGAGGCTAGTAGCCAATAGCTTTGGTCTCGTAATTTGATCTGAGCATGCGTGGCACTTTGTCTGTCAGAATTCCCTACACACGATCGGAAAAAGTCAGATCGGATTTTGTTGTCGGAAAATTTGAGATCCTGCTCTCAAATTTTTTCCGTCGGAAATTCCGAAGGAAAAAGCCCGCTAGAGCCCACACACGATCGGATTTTCCGACAACATAATCCGATCGGACTTTTTCCATCGGAATACCCGACCATGTGTACGGGGCAGTACTCTTTTTGTTTTTTTTCATGACTCTTGTGGTCAAATAAATGTTTTTTGATCCATTGTTATATAGTACCCCTTCATTACCAGCCCATTTTTCAACTCTGTGATAATTTGACTGAAAATTACTGTTATGCAACACTGTACCCAAATGCGTTTTATTAATATTATTTTGAGACAGATAGACCTGTCTTTAAATGGTACTTAATAAATGCTTTTTTTTATTTTTTTTTATTATAAAAAAAAAGAGAAAAGTCCAACATTTTTTTTAAAAAACTGTTTCCCTTATTTTCTGTTAAAATAAAAATGGCAATCTAGTTCAAAAGCTCCAGAAATGACGTTTTTTTTGGAAAATAGACACCCCTAGATGATCTCAGTCGTTGCCATAATTTGGGAAATGAGGAAACATGCCAGTACTGAGGGAGTTAAACCAAGATTTTGAGAATGATGCACCAGATACTGTATATTTATGTACAGGTCATACACAGAGGAAGGAAGAAGTGAAGGAGTTAATGTACTGGCCATAAACAGTGCAGAATATAAATTAATGGGGTTAATATTTAGTTATGCAGGATAACTGAGGAAAAAGGGTTATTATATACAGGTCACATGGAGACAGCATAGAGATACTATGTGTAGGAGAGGAGGAGTCATGAAATGGTTAATAAAATAATCCCTGTATTACTGAAAGAGAATGAGTGATCCTGCAGCTGCAAATCCATTCACTCTGTTCCCATTCACAAGGACTGCACTGTAAACAGTACCATGTGATGGCTATGATGACCAATCACAACCATCACATGGCACCCAATCCCTCAGATCAGTTTGGATCGGTGTCTCTGTTTACCTAGCTGTAAACTTTTTGAACTAGTCCATTCCCTAACACAGCCCTCTTACTCCCTGCACGTTATAGGCCTTTTCTCTTCTTGGAATCTCTAATTGCGCTCTCTGCAACCCTTTATGTTGCTGCTATAGTTACATACATACAACTAGCTGTACTATAGAGTGTCATTCGAGCGAAAGCTCTGCGTCTGCTGCGACTGCTAACATCATATCCAAGATGGCGGGATCCAGCAGCAGTCTTATGCCCAGTACACACGACCGGACTTTCCAGGAGACTAGGTCCGACGGTCTTCCCGACGGACTTTCAACGGAGTTCTGACGGACTTCAGAACAAAACGGACTTGCGCACACAAGAACGGACTAAGTCCGTTCTAAAGTCCGTTTGTTTTGAACGTGATGACGTAAGACGGAACTAAAAAATGAAGTTCGATAGCCAGTAGCCAATAGCTGCCCTTGCATCGTATTTGGTCCGTCGGACCAGCATACAGACGAACGGTTTTACCGATAGGAATTGAGTCCGTCGGACAGATTTGAAACATGTTCTATTTCTAGGTCTGTCTGATTTTTTTTATAAAAATGATCGGCTTATCCCACACACGATCGGAATGTCCGACGGACTGATCCCGTCGGACCTAGTCTGCCGGAAAGTCTGGTCGTGTGTGCACGGCATCAGGGCTGTTGTTGGGTGGATGCCTACACAAGAGAGTTTTTTACAGGTAAATAACATGCCTAAAATATGGTGAATGCACATATATATTCTTATGGGAAGATTGTTGTTGAAATTAATGATCTGGCAACAGGGTATCTTTAAATCAATAAGCATACTACAGAATACCGGATTCATATAAAGAGGAGCATTAGAGCAAATGCAATAAAGACTACTTCTTGCAGGTATAGTTTTACCACGGTGCTTGGTGTGAAGACACATGTGATAAAATGTAAAGAACAGCAGGACGGGTAAGGGTTGACCACCGTCTTGCTTCTTTTTATACAGTTTTTTATTAAACTCCTTATGTGTCAGTGCAAAATGTATATCGGAGTAAGACTTTTCTCTGTCACTCACTTTTTTTTTCAAAGTATAGCCTGGCTGTACTGAAGATGTCATGATGTCAGACCTCATCTTGGCACGTTTTTTAGATGTCCCCTGGAGATGCAGCATCTATTCTGGTAAGGGACAGAGGGGGTGACAGGGGGTGACTGCAGGTGAATGGCAGCTGTCAGTACCAAGGGCCTCTAGACAACACAGAACTTCAAAAAGTCAAACAGAAAGCATGCAGACAAGAAGTCTACTTCTAAAAATAGGGGAATAAATAAAAGTGCTCAAACGCGCACCTGTTGTGGAATCGGAAATCTTTGTTTTAATTATGTAGCTTAGCCTCTTGCTTGCAGTAAATTAAAAAGAAGACAAGAGCTTGATTCTTCTGTGTGGGAGGTTTAGGGTCAAACCAAATGTAGTTCAGGAAGAAAGAGATAAAGAATGCTGATAGAAATTAGCATCACGTAAAGAGGCAAGGACCATATTTATAAAGGGAATTGCTTGCACCTCTTTGGGGAGAGATCCATCCCTATGCCCCGTACACACGTTCCGATTATCGGATGACAAAAGTCGCTTTCGGACAGATCGTTCGATAATCTGATCGTTAGTACGCAGCTTTCGACAGCCGATCACGATAGTCCGTCCAACCAAATCCGAAGGGACAAACAGGAAAACTTTGGTCGGACGACAACCCGTCGTACGACAATCGTGTAATCAGTACAGTATGCGTACGATAAAAGTTGTTCGACAAACACCACGCATGCTCGGAAACGCGAAAATAAACCAGAAGGACACATCTTTTAAAATACGTGGCTACGCACAGCGGAAGATTTTTCCAGAATCGTATGACAAAAATCTAATACACATTTTGCACTGTTGTATTCGATCTTAGTTGTATGCAACAAAATGCGAACGATCTGTCGTACGATAATCGGAACGTGTGTACAGGGCAATACATTCATTCCAAAGCTGATTTAGCTCACTGGTCTGTGGACCTGGGGTAGATATAAGGGGGTCACTACTCTGCAAAAAAAACATCACTACTGTCCCTGCCATCACTTCACATCACAGGTGGATCGATTTTATCGTATGGCCATTCCTCTGATCACTGAAAGCTGGTGTTTGTGTAGATAAGGTAGAACTACAGAAAGCAGGCCATACAGCAAGCTTTATCTAAGGTACCTTGTTCCATCAAATGCTAAGGGGGTAGATAATGTCTATAAAAGTACAGCTGTCCTTTAAGAAATGCCGGACTGTGTCTCAGTTGTGACAATTCATATTCTCTTTCTGTCCTGGTGACCACTGTCATTAGGGAAGAAAATGGGGGGAAATCTAAAATGTTATAGTCACTGATATGAGAGCAGAGAGTAAATTTCACAAAGGGGTCGCCAGTTTCAGTGACAACTGTCGAAGATGGAAGTTCCCCTCAATTTTGGGAGCTTTACTGTCACTTTATCTAATGCCCCATACGATCGGATTTTCCGACGGAAAATGTCCTATCAGACCATGTTGTCGGAAATTCCGACCGTGTGTGGGCTCCATCTGACTTTTTCCGTCGGAATTTCCGACGGAAAAAGTTTGAGATCCTGCTCTCAAATTTTCCGACAACAAAGAGCTATCGGACTTTTTCCGATCGTGTGTAGCGAATTCCGACGGACAAAGTGCCACGCATGCTCAGATCACATTACAAGACCAAAGCTATTGGCTACTAGCCTCTACGTAGTCCCGTCGTACGCAACGAACGTCACCACGTTCAGGATGATCGGATTTTCCGACAACTTTGTCCGATCGTGTGTATGCAACACCAGTGTCGGACAAAATCCATCGGAAAAAATCAGACGGATTTTGTGGTTGGAATTTCCGACCGTGTGTACGGGGCATTTGTGTATTTAAACAGAGAGTGATGGGAAATCTCCCAAGTTAGGACATATTCTATAAAGGGGATAGCACTGTCCCTGTGCAGGGGATTGGGAGACTGGTATCAGTCAAAAAGTCAGGCCCATGTGAAAGGCTTCATACTCAGGACACTAATAACATATTTACTTCAGAAGCTCCCAAATGTGAAGGTGCGCTTTCTTTAGCCCAATAGGGAGCAATAACTGTGAGCAGTTTAAATTGTAACTCCACTTTTGTTGATAAAAAAAAACAATCCTATTATTGTTACGATAAATGTACATTGCAAGGGTTTTAACAAATATATGTTGCAGATCTCTAACCTCTTGCTTACTGGGCACTACAAACCCCCCTCCTGCCCAGACCGATTTTTAGCTTTCAGCGCTGTAACACTTTGAATGACAATTACACGGTCATGCTACACTGTACTCAAATGAAAAAAAAATAAAGTTTCATAGTTTGTTATAACATTTTGCAAACGGGTAATTTTTCTCCTTCATTGATATTCACTGATGAGGCTGCACTGATGGGCACTGATGGGCTGCACTGATAATTTTCCCCAGCGCAGAATTATTTTTGTTTTTATGTGTTGCAGATCTTACCTGTTTCTGCTCTTAAGAAAATGCTGTATGTTTTCAGTATGTCAATTAGAAAAGTGAATCTGAATGGGTGTAACTTTTTCATTATTAATCAGCTGATGTACTTGTAGTGTTCTAATGAGGAACATTCCAGTGTCAGTATCCCTTTAGAAGTGATTAAAGTGTTTGTTAACTCAGGCTGGGTTCACATTTACGTTTCTCCACATCCAATTCGCTTGACGGGAGACTGTGACCGGCTCTCAATGGAACTGGTTCACACAGCTCTGGGGCCGCCACGGTCTGCACTGGAAAAGGGTCCTGTGTGTCTTAGGCTCAGTTTCAGGCCCGAATTCAGGCAAAAATTCAAACCTGAAACGGAGAACAAGGAAGCACCGGACCCCCTGCAGCAAGCCGCAGCTAGTGTGAACACAGCCTTAACATTTCGGATTCCTGATATGTGCCTGCTGTACCATGTACTTTAATGAAACAGTCTCCTGTTCTCTTTGTATTGCTTACTTTGTGTGAAATCTCTGGTGTTCCTGCCAGTCCCTCTGCTTTCCTATTACAAACTGACCACACTAAGCAGGAGAACACATCGTGGTCAGCTCTCTAGCTGTGCTGGGAACTCAGTGTTCTCTCCTCCAATAATCAGACTTGTCCTGACATGCCCCTGCTGCACAGCCATTCACTTTGAAGATCGGTGTATTGCTGTTTCTCCTCCCCCCAGCTCTTATGCAGAACAGAGGAAACAGAAGGAATGTGTGATTACTTAAAAAAAGGGGGGGGGGGAGTATT